>OY728122.1:616515435-617765435 GCA_963277665.1 Viscum album | reverse complement strand
ACATCGAGAGCCTCTTGGGAGTTATCAGTTAATTTATTTATTTAGGGTTTTTAATATTGAAACTTAATACATATTAGAATGAAATATCTACTTCCTGGTTTTGGATATTGTATTTTTTGTTTTGGTTATCATGTGATCTAGGTTTGGTTAGTTATTGGTTATATCATTGGATATTCTTATTTATTTTTACTGTTGTGTTTGATAAAGATTGTATAGTCTCTCCATGATCGATATTGATCCTCACTGCTAGTCAGTAGCCTCTAGCATACGAGGAGGAAATCTTGAGTTCATGTAGTAGACCAACTTATGGCATCGTTATGTGGCACCAAGGTCGGGATGTTACAAAGTGGTAACAAAGTATTTTTCCTTTCTTTTTGTTTTGTATTACTATTTGAGAAAGGTAAATAGGATAATAGGATGCGTAGATACTTTTGTAAGAGATAATTCATGGGATTTACTAACCCATGTATGAGGTTAAAATCCAATTACCAAGGTGGGATTGTTTTTATGGATGTGTGTTGTTCCAATTGATGACATTTCACCTCGAGTGACACACTTGTTGTTTGATATGATTATTTTTTCTTATATTTTATGATTTTTAATAGGTGATCTAGAATGGAATGATATTTGAGAATGCATGAATCATTCTAGGAACTTAGTATTATTTTGTGACATGCATCATTTTAGACAGGCATGGGAAAATGGGTTTTGGGTAAGTTGTTAAACTTGTTTTTTTCCTTTCTTGTGAAATTGAATATAAAAATGGTTCCAAATGTGAAATTGAGAATTATAAAATGAATCAAACTGTGAATTAATGGGTATATAATGAAAAACAATATTGAATTTGAGAATTTTTTTACATTTTTAACTATGACCTAGATGTAGGATGGTTAAGGGTAGTGATAACGCTTCTGTTTTGACTATGTGGAGAGGTTTAGGGAAAATAATTTTTATGTATTATGTTCATTTCCTATTATGTAATTGTGTTAAATGTGTGTTAGTTTTTCATAAGATGTTTTTTTAGCATTGTAAATATATTCCTCCATGATGATTCTTATTGAGATGATGAGAAGAGGACATGGCTAGAGATGCACCTCTAGTAAAATAACCTGAGGCCCTGGTAGTATTGAGTGATGATGCCAGATAGTAGTTTCAAAGGAACATTTATCACTTTATGATTTTTATGGAGAGATTCCCAGGGCGGGTTGTGAAAAGTATGTCAGACCTTACATGGGAGTTTTAGTTATAACACACTCTGACATTCACCGGAGTGGGTGGACTTGAGGTAGTAGAGTTTTGGATCGAGTCCATCCGAACTATACTTGACCATTTAGAGTATCATATTGAGAAGAGGGTCAAGATTCCCACATACATGTTGTGAGTATCAACAAATTATTGGTATAATGTTTAGTCATGGAAAAAGTAATAATACATGATGGCTTGGAAGGAATTTATGGATAATTTCTTGGAGTACCTTTACCCATAGATGCTAAGACATGAGAGAGAATATTAGTTCGTGTGGTTGAATAAGGGAAGTATGTTTTTTATGTACTTTCTATTCCCTTTAAAATATTTAATTTCTTTTCTGAAACACTGGAAAGGGATTAGACATCTACAATAAGGTGTTTATTGTATAGGCTTAAATGTGAGATTAAGTCCCAAGTTAACCAATTTCAATTAAACAAGTTTTCAGGGGTGGTGGATCACTCTCTAATAGCTAAGGGGAACCTAAAAGAGACTTTTAGTGAAGGACATACGATTTCTCTTTGATGATATGGAGTTACTTCTTCTAATAGGAGGAAGAATCTCTATGAGAGTGTCATCTAGGGGATAACATAAAGAGTGTCATAGGGGAAGGATCAGTTATATAGGATCTCATCAAGACAACCTATCACTGTTGTGGTTGGTTGGGCCTCTATCATAGGAATTATACCTGGCCACAAATAGAGTGTAGATATTTGGGTAGGATGGGACATCTAAAGATGTTCTGTAGGAACCTAGGATAGACATGTAGTGATGGAGGATCTTAACAGAACCAGAGTTTGGGTAGGGGATCGTGTACCCTATATCAATCTGGAAGCTTCAGTTCTACTAGTCAAGGTGTTAGAGGTAGTGGATGAGGTTCTTCTTGGAAAGAGTTCTCATATGAGAAATGTGTTGTAGCATAGGGTATTTAGGCTACATCATAGGGAATAGGGGTAGGGAAATTACATGCAGGTCGGCCTATACTTGTGGACAGAGATGTTGGACCGTCGATAGTGAGAGGTATAATTTTTATAGATTCTACATTATTAAGTTCCTTATATGATATTGGTGAATCTCAATATTTTATATATACACATATTTTAAATGGTTTGAGCCTAGTGGTGGAGTTCATGAGTGGGGTGATGATAATAGATACACCCTTGGTGGTATTTTTGAGAGACATCTATTTAATTTATGGGTGTTCTTTCGAGGTTGGGGGCATTTTTTATATGAGATATTTATATCTTTTTAATAATCGGATTAGACCTAATTAGGGGTATTATTGGTTAGTATCATACAGATCCCACATTGATTGTTACTAGAGGTGGATGACCATTACATCTCTAGCGGGTGAAAAAATATATTCACCGAGGATAGTGGGATATCCAAGCAGATCATGCATTTCTAGTTCATAAATAACTAGGGGAGCAGACTGCCCAGGTTTCTAGCCTATTACTCAATGATAAAGATATAAATAAGAATGTCTTTTGACCTATACTGGATAGATTTTAGGATTTTATTCTTGAAAACTTATCTAGGCTTCCACCTAAGAGAGATGTGGAGTTTACAATTTATTTCATTCTAAGGGAAAATCTAGTTTCCATTCCAATGTATAGAATAGAACTTATAGAGCTTCAAGAGCTCAAGACTAACCTGGAAGATTTTTTGGATAAGGGGTTTATCCATCCAAGTACATAATCTTGGGGTTCACTTTTTTTTAAATAAGGATGACAAAACTCTAAACTTATGGGTGGATTACTGGAAGTTGACGCATATGAGAGGGATGAACTTGTATCCTCTTTTGTATATCAATGATCTATTTAACCATTTGAGAGGATCTTATATTTTCTCCAAGATCGACATGAGATTAGGGTATCATAATTTGAGAGTTTGAACTTATAATATATTGAGTACAACATTTATAAGGAGTCCTCAACTTAATGATTTTGTTGTAATGCTATTTGTGTTAATAAATGATCATGAAGTGTTTATGTCCATGATGAGGATATTCTTCTATCCGTACCTGGATCATTTTTTAGTTGTCTTTGTGGATGACATCTTGGGGTACTCCAAGACTCTTGAAAATAATTCCCAACATATTGGAATCATCCTATGTACATTGAGAGAGAAATGGTTATATGCCAAGCTATCTAAGTGTCAATTTTGGATTGATTAGGTACACTTATTAGGACACATCATCTCAAAGTATGGTGTGTTAGTTGACCTAGAGAAGGCTTAGTTAGTTTCCACTTTTTGATATTTGTAGATTTATGGAGTTATTTGGATATTACCAAAGGTTCATCCATGTATTTTTCTGATTGGAAGTGTCTCTTTCAGATTAAAAATGAATGGTATGATGTTTGAATAGTCAGAGGTGTGTGAGAATTATTTCCAAGAGTTAAAGAAGAACATAACATCAACACCAATATTGATCCTATTGGAGTGAGGTGAGGAGTATACAGTGTTTTTTATGATTCTAGGATTGGAATTAGAGTAGTGTTGATATATAGAGATTGAGTTGTGGCATATTGGTATCGAATTTTGAGGCCACAAGAACAGAACTATTGTACGCATGACCTAGTGTTAGTAGTAGTTGCTTATTATTTGATGTGTTGGAGACATTATCAATTGGGTAAAATGTTTAATCTATATACATATCACAAGTTCCTGAATTATATATTTTCGCAGTGATATTTTAATCTCCTGTAGTGAATATGTGTTGAGTATAGGCAATCATTTGATTTTGAGCTAGCATATAAGCTCAAAAAGGGGAGTAGTTTTGTTGATGATTTATGTAGAAAAAAATCAGACTCGGGAAGTTCAAGAATCTAGTGTTGAGTGTAGTATAATAACCTTGCTGGCTAGGATTCATGTAGTGGTTCAATATATTAAGGGGCAGGTGACTCTCATATCACTTTTAGTAAAGTCTTCACTCATGAAGCAGATCAGGGACAGATGGTATGAGGATCTAGAATCTTTGTCCTTGAGGTAAATTCTTGAAGGTGGGGAGTCACCTTATGAGTGGACAAAAGATAAGGATGAGATCAGTTATGTTAGGAATCAAGTTGTTTTAATTATGTGTATGTAGGAGGAGCTGATATGGTAATTTCATGACTTGATGTGGGAGTTGCATCCAGGTGTGACCAAAATTTTCCATGACCAACATCGATAGTTTTGGTGGTCTGGAATGAAGAATTAGATAGTATAGTTTGTTACACAATTCTATACATGTCAACAAATGAAGGTCGAGCATCAATGTCCTGGTGTTTTACTGTAGTCATTTCCCATTCTAGAATGGAAGTAGGATAATGTGACTATGGAATTTGTGGTGGGTCTATTAAGGATTCCTTGGAATAATGATGTAATCATGGTGATTTTGGATAGACTGACAAAGGTAGTGAATTTCCTTCTAGTATAGGAGACTTTCTCAATAGAGTGATTCAGAGAGTTTTATGTTTGAGAGATAGTTCATCTGCACATAGTTCCATGGAATATTGATTCATACCATGACTCATATTTTACTTTGCACTTCTAGAAGGGAATTAAAATGACCTTGGTACATAGGTTTTATTGAGTAAATATTTCCACCCATAGAAATATGAGAAGTCATAATGTAATATTTAGGTACATTAGGATATTATACAATAATGTGTCATAGAATTTTGTGGTTCTTAGGAGAAGAACCTATATTTGGTGGATTTATTCTATAACAACAGTTATCAAGAAATTGTAAAGATGGAAACATATGAGGCACTTCATGGCAGGACATGTAGATCACCTCTATGCAGGATAGTGGCAGGTGAGTCAGAACTATTGGGATCAAGTCTTGTGTAGGATACATCAGAGCAGGTTCAGCTGATTTAGAAATGTATGTCTATCACTCAGAGTAGATATAAGTCATTTGTTGATAGTTTTAAATGACCCCTAGAGTTTATAGTGGGTGGTCATGTATTACTTTGGGTGTCTCCTAGATTGGGTCACTACAGGATATGGAGGTAAGGAAAGATGACTCTCAGGTTCATCAAACCAATTGAGGTTGTGGAGAGAATCAGGTTAGTGGTGTACTGATTGGCTCATCCACATAAATATAGTTCCATGAATGATGTTTTTCATGTGTTAAAAATTTAGCGCTATCACCCCGAACCTTCTCATGTGATCTATGTGGATGATATTGAGATTTAGGCTGATGCATCCTTTGATTAGCATATGATATGTGTGTTGGATCACGATGAGAAATTGTTTCAGGTAAAGACTATTTCATTAGTTCATGTATTGTGGAAACATGGAAATGTGTAGGAGAAAATTTGGGAAGTATAAATGAATGGGCGGGCTTAGTTGAACAGTCTATTTGACTCAGAATATTATAGATTATTATGAGTACAGCTCTAGGATGGTCTCTTATAAGGTAGGAAGATTGTATGATCCCTAATTTTTCTGGATTTGTGTCAAGATTTTTTTAGGTACTCATTCTTATTTTTTACTACATAATTTTTTTGGGATTAGTCTTGGGTGAGTTTGTGTCAAATTAATGAAAATTGGAAGGAGGATAGGTTCAACAAAGTTGGGGCACGATTTTCCCAAAACTGTGTGAAACCAAAGAGAGGGTATTCACATAGTTGTCACATGTTTTGTCAAATAGTTCACCTAATTAAGAGAAACCATGAACCCCTCCCCAAGAAAAGAGGTACACTGTCAAGGGACATATTTTGGAAAACCATGCAGCCCTACCAAGAAAACTGTGTGTGGGTTTTTAAATAAACCAACAATTAGATTTAAAATTAACCAAAGCCCTAAAACTCCCTCAAATCAACCCTAACATAGACCAAGAAGTTTTATCTCGTTTTTTAGGATATTGGATGGATTCTAATCCCTATGTTCCTCCTTTCATGGTGAATCAAATTGTGGATTAATGATTTGAACCACTGTAAGTAAGATGAAATTATCTCGTGTGGTTTTCTTCTTCCATCCCATCTCCCCCTCATCTTTTAGAGGGATGTTATCCTCTTTTTATTAGGATCTAGATCAAATATTTTTTGATTTAGAACTATTATTTTTGGGTCTTTATTGTTTGATCTTGGATTTTAGGTTTTAATTCCATATCTTGTTCTTCACCGTTGTTCCATTTCAAATTGTGGATTTCCATTGGTGAGCATTTGTCAATGAATTGAGGTTGGTGGTCTATAATTCAAATCCCAAAGTCATTATTTCAATTAATTTTATCTAATTTTTGAATTGATTCCTATTTTTGTTCTATTGAGTATCCTAAATTGAATTAATTAATTTTCAGAATTAATTAATTAAGGGATTATAAATTTTGGTATATTTAATTGATTGAATTGAAATAATTAATTGTTGAATTCACTGTTGGTATATTTGGTTTGTATATTTTGATTAATTAATTTTTGAATTAAATAATGGAATTTTTTTGATTAATTAATCGGTGAATTTATGAATAGAATTTATTTGATTAATTAATAATTGGATTAATTAGTGTAGTTGATGTGACTAATTGATTGTTTAACTAATTAATAGAATAATATGAATTTTAAATTGTGGAATAGGATAAATTAATTGTTGAATTGATTAAATTTTTTATTTTCATATATGTGATATCAAGATATGGTGATATATATTATATTGTCATATTGTGACATATGTGAATTATGATAATGAATGGTAATAATGGAATTCATATGTGAATTGAGAAAATTAATGGTAAAAATGGTATTCATGTGTGAATTGAGATAATGAATGGTGAAAATGATATCCATATGTGATTTGAGAAAATGAATGATAATAATTGATTTTAGATGTAGATTTAGATGATGAATAGTAATTGTGGAATTCATATGTGAATTGAGACAATGAATGTTAACAATTCGATTCAGATGCCAATTGAGATAATGAATGGTAATAGTAGAATTCATATATTTGACATCCCTTAGGAATAGTTCTGCCTTTGGCATAGGCTGAAGCTTGTATTGAGAGTTTTGGTGTCCTCAGGAACCCATGGGTTTATGTTCTTAAATAAAGAGTAATTGAATAAATGTAAACTGTTTTCTTTATTACTATTATTTATTCTTTATAAAACATTATACATTGTTTTGACTAGATTTTTTTTAAACATCGTTGGTGATGGACAACTGAGTTTTACTCACAACCTACTTAGGTTGTCTGATTAGTACCAAAATATATTTTATGGTTTTAAGACAGATTATGGGAATTGTCTTTGTGCTAGATAGTTGAGTCAGGATGGAGCTTGTATGAGGGAATAAAACATGGTGTTGAGACCCAATTGGGAGTTTTTAGTGTATATTTATTTTGGGTTTTACATATTGACACTTGACACGTATTTGTATGACATATCTATTGTCTAGTTTTGGATATTATATTTTCTATTTTGACCATGGAGTGATTCTTGTTTGGTTGTTTATTGGTTACCTATTTTGTTGTTCATATTTATTTTCATCATTGTTCTACTATGATAAAGTGGGTATAGTCTCCACAATGATTGATATTGACCCTCACTTCTAGTTTTTTGCCTCTGGCATGTGGGGAGGCATGCTTGAGGTCACATAGTAGACCGACTCAGCGCACCGGTGTGTGGAACCCATGTCAGGATGTAACAATTATAAAATATATATCATGTAAGTTTTAAAATAGATTGTATAAAAGGACATTGATATAGAGGAATTTAAATTTATGTGGGAGATTTAAAATCAATCAAAATAATTTCATATCACTAAATATTTAATAACTTATAACTCAACATGAGTAGAACTAAAAAAGGTGTTTCAATTTTTTTCCTGAAAATTTACTTGAGGAATGTTAATCACTATAGTGTGGGGGAGCATGGTTTGTACATATTTTTTTTTATAATTTTTTCAGAAATTATTTGTGTGTTGATTTTTTTGAATATATAATAATATAGTAACAAATAAGAACTCTTGTAATTTAAGGAGTTATTTCATCCAACTCGGCCTAAAGTGACGAATTCTATTAAAAGTCCTATGTTATTTGAAACAATGTTCGTGGAAAATATCTTTAATTTTTTTATATTGAATTATCTAAGGGATATGTATGTAGAAGAATAAAGAGAATAAATAAAGGGTTGTTTCAAATTATCATAAGGATAATTGACATGGTGTTTTTAGGCTAATGTATACATTTATTTGAGGCTAAGGTTACACAACATGAATTTCTTATAATTGTGACAGTGAGTTTGCAACGGATTCTCATCACAAATGACTTTTTTCAGCGGGTGTCCACCGTAAATATCCCATTTCGGAAGAAGGTGTTGCAAATATAATTATTTGTGATGGTCCATCATATAAATTTTTTTTGCGACGGATATACAGTCCATCACAAAAAAACACCAAAATATTATTTATAACCATTTTATGATGGAAAATTAATCTATCACAAATAAACTTTTTTTAAAAAAAATAATTAAATTATTTATAAATAAATAAAATTCCAAATATTTAAAAAACAAAATAAATATTTAAAAAAATTAAAACACACATAAAAGTAACACATCATATCAAATATAATATGTCTATCATACCAAATAACAAAATAGTCATGAAAACCATTAGAAATCATCAATTGGAATCAGGTGGAGAAGGATCACTCGATGGACCAGGGGAAGAAACTCCATTCAAATTCCATACACAAGTTGCCTCTTATACTAAATCATCTTCTCATCTCTTAGACTATGCTTCTTAAGCTCCTCCACCCTTTGATTTTGCATCTGTTGTATCATTTCATCCTGAGCTCTCAACCTCTCCTCATAATGTGCAAACAACATCGATGATGACTCTCCATGGGATCCCTTCATGCTCAATGATTTCATTACAGAAGTACCATAATAACTCATAGAAGTTAGTTGAGAACAAATACCAATCACTTTCCCTTTCTCGACACCTTGTGAAGTCGCGTGTATCCAAACCCCCTTATCAAAACCCGAATCAGCAGTGACATCTTGTTCGGCCTCAGCATGAATTTCCTGTGAATGAGAAGTTGTAGCCTCATATGTTTCCTTCAAATATAGTGAAAAATTATAATACTAATAAAATTTATATTGATGACATTTTACAACAAAATCACAAACCATAATACATCGTTTTCATTCACCTACAACTTATCTTGTACAGGGATTATAATTCATCTTCTTAAAATCTTCAAACTCTATAAAATATAGGTTAGTAGTGGCCTATATAATATAACAAAAATTTTATAGTTAAAAAATATATACATTAATAAATAATATCACTTACCATATGTCCTCTATGTATGCCAAATTTATGACACCCAGCCATATGTGTGACCTCTTTCCTCCCCCAGCTCTGAGGTCCAACAGCTGATATCCTCCTAAAATTCTCTCCTAGACAGGAGGAGAAAAAACTATCCCATACCTGAGTTGATATATAGTTAGTATGATGGGAGATGAAAGACTTATCAAATATAGTAGCACAAGCTTTATCCATAGCTCGATTTCTGATTTTGTATAGAAATTGATAAAAGCCCTCATGTATACAAGTATCTTGTGCCTTTAGGATAGGACCTCTCTGACTATCAGAAATAGAAGAAAATAAATTCTATAAGACAATTAAAAAAATATGTTAGTATTAAATAAATTTTAAAAAATTATATATTATTTATTAACTTACAATCTAGTGGTCTAACATCTCGTCATGCAGAGGGATGGGTACCGGGTCCCCTGACACCCATGTATCGGAAAAATAATTTCACTGAATCACACGAACCTGGCCAATGGCTAAATGACAAAAATAGTGAAAATTAAAAAAAAATATAATCATAAAATTATTATCAAAATTAATACACTTAGTTTATATAAAATAAATTTATTATTAAACAATTAAAAATACCTCTTTAAACATGGATCAAAATCAATAGATGGCCATCTCTCTAGAATAGGATCTGGAATCAATAATTTAGAAACATTGTGTCCCCTCCTATTAGGTGCACCAACTTGAGGAGGAGGAGCTGAATCGGGCTCATCATCAAGATGTCTAAGATCAGTGAGAGAATTTAACAATTCATCATGACGATCATCTCTAGCCATCTGAAACAAATATTCTCACCACTAATATATTGTTAATACATATACGAAATATAAAAAATTAATGAATTTTAGAATAAAATAATGTTACCTACAATGTATTATTAATACAAACATGAAATTTAAAAAACTAATAAATTTCAGAACATTATAATTACCTATAACTAATGTGAAAATATATATGAAATATAAAAAAACTAATGAATGTCATAATAAAATAATGTTACCTACAACAGATTTTTAATACAAATATGAAACATAAAAAACTAATAAATATCATAATAAGATAATTACATGTACCTAAAGACCTGAATATAATACATCAACCATCATCTTCATCACAATTTTCATCGATATCAATTTCTTCATCCTCATCTTCATCATTTTCAACTTCCGTATGACTTTCAGTTTTGTCGTCCCTTATTATTTCATCGAGATTATTTATATCATTGGCCCATATTTGAGAGGTTTCATCATCGACATTTATATCCCATCGGGTAATAGATAAATTTTGGGATGTTTCTTGAAAAATTTCAATATGTTCCACATCCATATAACCATTTTTATTTTCAATAAACTGATTATCATGTGATTTCATTTTTATCACACTCCACCAGTACTTCAAATATCTCAAAACATCACATTAATTTTCATAGTAAACTTTATGCCCTTGATGTTCCAACATAAATGGTTCATTTGATGCAAGAATATTGTTATATTTAATGTCAACAACTCTATGTCGTGGATGAACTCGTAACACCTGATCAGTATCAAACCAATGAAATTTAAACATTGTAACATGATTTGGTTCCAGATAACATAACTCAATTATTTCTTCGAGCATACCATAAAATTAAACTTCACTTTCTTTATTATGGTATCCTTTAAAACAAACACCATTGTTCATTAATTTCTTTCGGTCACTATATATTCAGGTATGGAAACTAAATCCATTAACCACATACCCGTTATAATATTTTACAAATTCCAATTGAGCATTTTCGAGCACACATAATCGACTGTCAATTTTATTTTCATGTTGTGTAACTTGTAAACAAAATAAATTATTAATAATATATATAATTCAAAAAATCATTTATTATTCTATTGAAAAAAAATTACTTACCAGTCTTTGAAACCAATATGCAAATTTTTGTTGCTGATGTTCCACAAGAGAAGTAGATTTAATTTGAAGAAATTAATTTTTGATTTTGTCATCATATAGTATAAAAAAAATAATGTAAATAAATATATATTTTAGTATTTAAGGAAATAATAAAAATGTAGTAATTACTAAACATATCATGTCATTTCTTCACAATTTGGAAAAGCATAAATAAAATATTTGTGTAGTTCTTCGTATGTAATCCATTGATCATGATAACCACTGAAACCAAGCTCAGGATGATTAAAAATTGACAACTGATGGTGTGTGAAATCATCGAAACTTTTCTCATTGTGACCCATTTGATTATGTTTTGAACGATATTCTGACTGAAAATAATAATAGATGAAATTTGAAATTTCCTCCTACAATTATGTCATTACAATCAACCCTTTAAATGATGCTTTGTTACATACATTCTTATTAATTTTTTGCATACATATCTCGAATGGATACATCCATCATAATTGTACCATTTTTCCATATTTAGCTTCATAAGGAAAATGAAATATTAAATGTTCCATGGAATCAAAAAAACTTGGTGGGAATATTTTCTCCAATTTTCATAAATTTAAAACAATAACTTTCTATGGGTAATTAAATGCGTTATAATCCAATGTTTCCACACAAATATCTCGGAAAAGATAATATTTCAGTCAAAAACTTCCATATTGAATAATTCAATAGCTCTATGATACCAACAGGAAGAAATCATTCAATTATCACATGACAATGATGCCTTTTTTACCGAGTAATATTCCCATTTATGATGCAACAATACAAATTAGAAGAATAACCATATGTTAACGTCAAATATCAAATCCATTGATAGAATAATAAATGGATTTCTTTACTATGTGAGTAAGCGTCTTTTTGTTTCATTAATTTGTTTGATCTTTCATCTTCAAATAATTCATGTTCAGGCCATCTACAAATTTGTGAAAAATCTAACTGTGCCTTTACATTAACTTTGGTCTTACTTGGTGTGTCCAACATAGTATAAATTTTTTTTATCAAAAACATTCTTCTCAACATGAATTACATCTAACATGTGATTATCCAACAAATCCGGCTGATATAGAAGCTCCCAAAAAATACTCCACTTTATCCAATTATGATCTCTCCCAAAACCATTTATCTTTAACTCATTTATGTTTCATCCAAAAGTAACATGAGGTAATGCAGATATAATAGATTTTACATGATTACATGAGAGTATTATTGGAGGTGCATCTTTTTCAATTCAACCTTTTGTAAAATTAATTTTGTTTCTTTGAAAAGGGTGATCCGTGGGAAGAAATATTCTTTTATAATCAAAATAACTAACCTTTCTTCCATTAAAATGCATAAATTATTTGTTCTTATCCATTCAGTATAGACATTATTTTAGTCCACGTGTGCTTCATCCATATAACATACCATACGCCGAAATGTCACTGATCATCCATATTAATTCAACCTTCAATCGAAAATTCTCATCTGCAGTTATATCAATTGTAGTCACACCATTATTCCATAATGAAATTAACTCATCAATTAGTGGTTTCAAATAAACATCAATATTTTTCTTTGGATGTCCTAGAAATAACAACCTCAAATATATATATATGGTTCCTTCATCAACATCCAAGGAGGAAAGTTATAAGGAATAATGGAAATTGGCCAATAAAAATATTGACTGTCATAAGAACCAAATAGAGCAAAACCATCCGTAGAAAGGACCAATCTTTGTTATGAGGTTTTGTAGAAAAATAAGGATGCGTCTGATCAAAATTTTTACATGAGTCACCGTCACAAGGATGATTTAATCTTTTTGTGATGGAAAATTATTATTTATGCCATGTCGGAAATCCAAATGTGCTATGAGAAATAAATAAACATTGTAAATTAGGTGTAATTGGAAAATATCTCAACTATTTCATGGGAACTCTGGACTTTCCTTGTTCCTCTTTATACATCATTTCTCTAAATGTTGGACAATTAACCAAAGATTCATATTCACTATAATATAAGATTCAGTCATTTGAACGAATGGATCTTTAGATAACATAGACCCAAATTTGGAACCAAAATTTTAGTTTCATAGAAACTTTCAACTAATGTATTTCCTTCAGAAAACAATAACTTAACAAAAGATACAATCCGATAGAAAAAACTATGAGACATTGAAAAATCTAATTTAATATCCTTAAATTATGTAAAATATTCACGTTTTCTCATCCATCTTTCTGGATATAAGGCTTCCTCAGCAGATTACAACAAATCATAAAACTGAGAAGGTTCAGATTCAAGATTTGGAATGTCATTATCAGATGTTGTTTCAGGAATAGATAGACCATCTTCTTCATGTATTAGATTTTGAAATGGTAGATATATAACCAAAAAATATGTATTTTATACTGAACTCTTTTCACCATGTTGATGCCAAAAAATATAATATTTTCAGAATGGTAATGAAATAGATGAAGACCAACATTTCCAAATGTTTTTAATTTTATAAGACCACAAGTCTGACACAAAACTTTAATTGTTTCTTCAAAAAAATGTGAATTTGATGTTTCAAATGATATGAAGGATTCAAGACCATAAATATAAATAGGATTTAAACTAGATACATTTGGATTTTTGAAATTATCTTTCCAATCACGATCATGTAATAGATATTGTTTTTTACATCCTAAGTCTATAGTTATCTAAGAAACAATAAGAATAAGAATAATTATTGCTGGTACAAGAGCCTCATCCCAGTAGGTGAGGACTCGGAAAGTGCTTCCAAGTGACCCAATTTCAAAACCGGGTGGAGACATATTTTTGGGTTACTCTAGAATTATTGTAGCATGTACTTTAGCAGTCACTGTAGCAGTCACTATTTGGTACTGTTACAACTAGAACTATACATCTGTTTGGGCTTTCGGGCCACTGGTTTGGGCCTTGGGTCCTTTAAGGCCTTCGGGCCACCCAAGGCCTTGGGGCCAGTAAGGATTTCAGGCCACGTCAAGGCCTTAGGGAAACCGCAAGGCCTTAGGGCCTCCTCAAGACCTTCGATCCACCTAAAATTGTGTTGAAATGATCAGACAGACTCTACAAGGAGTAAACTCTAGATGGAGATTCAGAGCAGGTGAATTCACCAGAGCAGAAGCTAAGAGGATTTGTTAGAAAGAGAGGGTAGGGAATTGCTATCAGGACCATCCTGTGCTTGCATGGGAAGCCTAGCCGAAGAACCATGCGATGGTGGAGAGCTGATATGGCGTTGAAGAAGCAGGGAGGAGGAGTTCCAAGTATAGTGTGTATATTTCTTAAGACCTACGGGTCATATAATCTCTGAGCCTATGGGCTTTTTAAGGTTCCCCCCTCATCCCATGAAAGGGGGGTTATCAAAATCAATAAAAAAGAAGGCATTCGGGCCATTCGGGCAAGAATAAGTATTGCTGGTCATTTTGACTAGTTTCAAATTATTATTATATTTTACCATCTTGAAATATTCTATGAAATATGAGCAGAGTGGGGCTGGGTTCGCACTGGTTTACAGGTCCCGTAGAGGCTCGATGCAGATAAAAATAAAAATATTAAATATATTATACAATAAAATGCTATTTTTTGAAAATAATAGAATATCTCTTAAACGGTGTCGCATATGATAAACTGGGGATCACCGCTGGGTCTGGGATGTGGGGTTTATCCTAGACACAACATTAGATTTGTAAGCGTTGGGTAGTAACATTAAAAGTGAGGGTACTTCATTTAATATTTGTATTATAAATTATTATAAAAATAAAATTTATCTTTAAAACTAAGTATTGTATCATAAATCAGAGATCACCGTTGGGTCCAGGATGTGGGTTTTTCCCTAGGCACGGCGTAACATTTGTTAGCGTCGACGGTTTCATTACATCGTACGCAGGGGTGTCATTTTTAATCTTTTATTAATATTATTTATATAATTATTTATTTTTATATATAAATATATATTAAAATGTTAATAAAAATCATTAATATGAATTATTTAAATTAAATAATAATTTATATGAAATGATTATTAATTAGTTAGTAATTACTATATATATATCACCATTAATTATAAATTATGTAATGAATATTATTAATTATGTAATGATTATTATTATAAATTATGTAATGATTATTAATAATTATTATTAATTATTATAAATTATGTAATTATTATTATATAATGATTATTATTTATTATTTAAATTATTATAAATTATGTAATGATTATATATATATATATCAATGTTTCTTAAATTATTATTGGAATTTTATTATTACATTTTTATTAGGTAATTATTATTATTATTAAAATTTGATAAATTAAATAAATTATTATAAATTATTTAATTATTATTATCAATTTATTTAATTTATTATTACAATTTTAATAATTACTATATATATATCACAATTGCTTAATTAATATCAATACATCAAATATATTCTAACTCATTTTTAAAAAAATTTGAAAATATCAAATCTATATAAACATATATATAATTTTGAATACCTTGAATTTATAATTTATATAAATAATTTATAAATAAAACTGATTTCATATTATTGAATTAATAATTAATTTTAATTCATAATTATTTAAAATTAATAATTGTTTAATTTATAATTTTTACTCTAGATGTATTATATTTTTCTTGTGAGTTAGGTGTTTCTAAAAAAATTATAAGAAATATTAATAATAATAATTTTAATTAATACAGCTTTTTATACCAATTATTATGAATTTCTAAATGCTGTTATATTTTTTTATAATTTTTTTATAAATTATTATTATTATATAATTTTAATTAATATTTAAAATTTATTAGTAATAAATTCTCATTAATTATTACATATTATAAATTATTTATTGATTTTTACTAATTATTTAAATTAATACTACATTTTTAATAATTAAAATTTTTTATGAATTTATAATAATTCTTTATATTTTTCATATTTTTTTAAAAACTATCATAAAAAATTCTTTTAATTATTATTATATAATTTTTCACTAAATATTATATATTTTAAATTGTCATCATTTTCAATTAAACAAATTTTAAACATTTTCTTATAACAAAAATATAATAAATAGAATTTTATTAAAAAAAATTAATTAAATTAATTTTATGATCATTATTAAAAATAAATCAATTATATTTATAAGTACAAATATTTAGACATACATATATACATGCATGTGCGCGAAAAAAAGTTATTATAAAAAAATATTATGCACGTGTAAATATAATTATAAAAAAATATTATGTGCGCACAAAGATCAAACAAATATTATGCACGTGCAATTATATTGGTGTGCATATAATGTTATTTGTGTGAAAATATAATTATTCTAAAAAAATATTTTGTGCACACAAATATAATTAATTTCTAGCAACCCTAAAACATGATGAAAATTAAAATAAATCTAATTGTTGGAGAAACCAGTATATTTGCAAACAAATACAAACTTGAAGTATATTTTAATAATAATTATATCTCAAATTGTATAAAATAGTAATGTTTCAACAACCCTAAACACCCAAAAAAGTATATAGAGTTTAAATATCAAACATTGTGAAAAATACTGTAAATCAAATTAAAAAAATTTGTACGTAATAAAAATACTCAAATATTCAATAATAAATTTAGACTAACCCTGCCTTTTAAATAAATCATCAAAATAGGGGAAAATTTTAAACCTACATTTTTTTCAATTTATCAATCTAATAAAAATACACAAAAATAGATAAAAGATGGAAACAAAGTCTATACCTTGCAGATTTGGTGTGAAATAACCCAAAAATCAAAAGAAATGGAGGTTTATGGGGCTTCAAGAAGCGAGGTGGCCATAGGGTTTCGTTGTCTTTGGGAGAGGGAAGGAGGAAGAAAAAAGGAGGAAGAACAAAGGAGTGGCACAACTTGCTAAATCCTGATACTATTTGTGACAGTATAATAGTGAATGAATTAATTATGTCAAAAATAATGTGTTCATTGAAAATGATTTGTGAAGGAATTCAATTCTCATAGAAAATATTGTCAGCTCAAAGGGAATTTGTGATGCATTGAATAATCCGTTGCAAATTCCAGTCATGAATGATTTTTGTGCTAGGTGGTGGGAAATCCAGCAAAAATATTTTGCGACGGATTTATAAATTCATCACAAATAGTTAATATTTGTGACAAAATTCCACCTCCATCACAAATAGGTGATGCCCACGAACCATTTGTGATGGGAAATTTTTCCATTGCAATTACTAGGAATTATAGTAGTGTTATTCCAAATCTACAACATAGTCCCACATCTAAAACCTCACATATCATTCATGAACTAGTTGTAGTCATGTTATCCCCTATCACTGTATTAGCTATCAAAGGATCCTTAAAGAATACCAAGAGAATGGATCGTTACCTCAATGATTCTTTATAAAAACCTCTTAAGTTATATTTCAGACTATATGTTATCCTATAGAAGTCTCTTGCACTATTCTCAGGAGTATATGTAATCCTTTAGGATGTGCCAACTTGAAAACATAGTCAAATACACTTCCTCACCAATATATGTTGTATCAACTACATATAACACTTTTCTCATTCCAATGTCACCTCAACCCTAAATGCACTATAAAAATTCCCTCAAATTCTCTCTATGTTGTAAGACCCTATTTTATGGGTAGTTCAAATGCCTCATCAAATAAAATTGTTCCAATGTCATCATAGCCTCAAGGGTCAATGTAGTGTCTACCCATCGGCTAATATATCTAGAGTATACAATGAAATACTACATCCCTTAACCAAAAATGTCTCAATAGAAAATTTATATTATAAGAGGAAACATACATAACCTTGATCTGTAATGATCCAAACTGATGAATCATAGTCATAAATATTGAAGATATCCATATGGTTTTTATGAATGGACTAGGGGGGACACAAATATTCCGTAGCACCAATAACCTAACCATATTGGGAATGGATACAATGAATAGGAAAAATAGTGATCAATAAAAGTATGGTAATAAAGAAGATAATTTGAAATGATTCCCATTCACTGAAGCTCAAATATGAAGCCTTCCATTATCCAGATGGAAGAATACCAATAAATATAGAAGTCTATATTTACGTGATCTCATTATCCAACCCTTTTAATTGGGGATAGAAATTATAAAATGGGGATAGGTAATAAGGGTTCTAAACCATGTGGTTGAACTGAGGATAGATATGTTTAACTTTCTTTATTTATAGTCCATTCTTGTGTTATCTCCCTTCATTTTTCACATTTATATCTATGGAATGTTAAACATATATTATTAGTCCAAGTGAGATCACAATTTTTGGTTCATTAGTTCAATTATAATATTTTCAGTCTTTTGTTATCTTTTATATCACTCTATAATATTTCATAATGTTGAAAAATGGGGGTAGGATATATTTACTAATATTTTTATTCACTTAGATTTATTTAATAGAGTATAGAACTTAAATGAATCCCTTACATAATGGTGAAGTGTAAGAAATATAGTTTTTAATTGAGGAGTGAATGGGCCAAGATATTGTCCAAGTGATCCTTAGTGTACTTTGGTCTCTCCTGAATAAAATAATACCCTAAGAGAAGATATGGATAAGTGAGATTGTTTCTCCCACTGGAGTACTCAATAGGGGGTCCATTGAGAATCCAAAATATTTTGTTTCAAAATTAAGAATTTAAAACTCCAAATACCTTAATTAAAAATAATCTAGTTAATATAAACATTAGATATAAAAAAAATTCTTTAAAAAATTATCAAAGGATTAATCAAAATATCAAATCAAACAAGTTAGGTTACTTTAACTGCTGAAATTATTTAACTCACACCAAACAATATATATCATAGATAAGTGTTAACTATCAGAGTTTTTTTCATTCATTATTTAAAAAAACTTCCTAAAAAATAAAAAGGTTTTTCAAGTAAATTTAAAATCAAATAAATAAAATAAAATTACTACACATGAAGGAATTAAAAAATATTTTTGCTCAAGGATAGATCTTAGTGCTATCCAATTGATACTAAGACACAAACAAGGTCATTTATTAAAACCAAATAAAAAACACAAAATCTAGATTAGGTTTTATAAAAACAAATAAACATGAGGTATTCTACGATATACCTAAAATCTTCTATAGTTCTACACTGAAAAATGGAGGTAAATAAATAAATAAATACAAGAGTTTTCCTCTTAACAATATAAGAAAAGTGCTATATAAAAGTACCAAAACTCAAGCACAACTTAATAAGTAAAATAAATAGATAAAGTAAGGAAATTATGGAATGTTTTATAAATCTAAAATTCATATCAAATCTGATTGACTAGCAAGGAGCATCCCCTTATCTGATTTTCTAGTGAGATTGAGAGGGATAGTTATTGTAAATTCATCCTGCTTCTTAATTTTTATAATATCTCCCAGAAATAATACTACTAAAATTTAATGGAATAAAAATGTGAGATTAAAAGAAGATATTAATATCAACACACTAAGTGGATATGAATTCTCTAGGGATAATCCCTCTCAGATCTCTCATCGATAGCTAGTGTTTCACCAGAAACCTTTGGGGGTTGTGTTAGCTCATCCTCTGCACGGGGCTTTCATCAGCCTTTCTAGGCTCAACTTCTCTCCCATTTTGTGTTTTTCCTTTCACCTTTTAGGGTTTATTTAATTTCATCTGGTTTCATGGTTTTCTAGGTCCGAGCATTAGTATCACTCCTCATCTTCTCTATTATTCATCCCTATCATGCTAGTCCCCCATATTAGTCCAGTGCAATGGTTCATTGATGGCTTGGGATGTTGAGGATGGCACATTCGTTTGAGACTTTGGTTTTTCTAGTTCAAGGTTTTTTGTGTCTATGTTTTTTTTATTTTCTTTCTTGTGGTGTTTTGTTGTTTTGGATCTGCTGATCTCTTGTGTTATGATGGTCCAATTACTTATTTTTTGGGTGTTATTTTCTAGTGATGCATGTTGTTGGATCATGATATGGTAAAATGTGTCTGTTTATAGTGGTTTCCTTCTACTATAGACATGATTGAATTGTTCTGAATGATTGGGTTGATGATCCTTGCATGGTTGAGGTTTGATGTTGAAGAACTTGTCCGCTCCTAATCTTTTATGGATCCTAAGTTCCACCACTCCCACCAAATGTTGTTTGGTGCGTTGTTTCTCTATGTGGCTTTGGGATGTGCAATTTGAGCGAATGGTGGTGGTCTAGGAGGCTCAACATTCCAACCAACATTGGTGGTTTGGACGGTGTTGGGTGTTTTATTTCACATTTGTATCTTCTTATCAGTGTTTCACCCTAGATGAAATTGTAAGTATTTTTTCAAATTAGTCTTCAGCATAGTGATATCTATAATTAGTGATGATTGGTTCAGAAGAAACAACTTGCATGGTTATGGGATTTTCTTTATTCCAAGTTTATTATTTTGATGTCATGTGGGGTTCTTCTATGATGTGAAATAGTGATGGGGTTTTAACGGTAGTGAGTTTGGACTTTGGTGGGTGGTTCTCACTAAAAAATTGTTGTATGATGGCTAGTGGGTTCCTGTTCTAAAATATCATAGGTGACGTAGGTGGAACTATCATGGGGTGTGGCTTGAGTTGGCTCACTACTCAAGTTTTTGTGACTTGAGGCAAACGTGGATATTTTTGAATTTGAAATTTGGGGCCTTTGGTTGTCTATGTTTTTTTTAATTTTGACATTTGGTTGTTTAGAATTTTCTTATCTATTGAATTTGTAATTTAATATTTGGTGGTTTGTTTTTACTCTTTTTGAATGAAAGGTTACCACTTATTCATAATGTGGATTTTTTTTCTTTTCCAAACATTTTTTTCCATTTTGAAAATCCGGTTTATGGGTTCCCAGTACCCCGCTACATGAGTCCAAAAATCCACATAGACCAAAACATAAAAACTCCAAAAACACTAACCATGCGTAAGAAACCACAAAACAGGGCACAAGGACATCATAGAAGATGAACAAAAACACCCAGGATTACATTGAGCGTCCTCCGGCATGACCATCGACACCGACCCAAATCCTCCCGTTGGAAAATTCCAGAAGAATTCACCCAACCTTAAAGCGATGAAATGGACCCCAAGGATCCATCCTCGAGGGCGTCAAGAAAATCCAGAATGAGGATGGCCATCTCCTGATACCATTAGCACCCTGACCGCAGACAAACCAAAATAAAACCCACCAACAACTTTAAAGACAAAGTGAGAGTCAAACCAAATCAGTCTGGGGGCGATGCCTCATAAGAAAAGGAAAAGTTACCAAAACATAGCCTTAGCCTATTATTGCTTTCCTCCATATAAAGATTCCAATTCATTATCCATACCTTAGCATCAGGGTATTCCCCAATAACGACTTCAAAACGGTCTGCCATTTTATCCCATGTACGGATATATTCTTCTTTTCTGATTTTCTGATCATTGAAGCCTCTAATTAGGATCATATCTTATTTTTCAATCCACTTAGCCTGCTCGTTGTTGACCTCCACTCTTACAGCTCTTCCCATCATATCAGCCTCTTCATGTGGGATGTCAACCTATAGAAATTCTTCTACCATGTCCACCTCAGAACAAAGGATAGGTTCTTTTATGTTCTTTACTTTTTCAATAGAGATTCCCATTTCATTGTTGTTCTCCGTGATTAAAACCTGAGAATCCTCCTCTATCGCGTTGTGAAATACCACCGGCAACTTCTTCGAGGAGCAGGTCTCCAAAGGTTGGGGGAGCGAGGAGTAATCCTTCTTCCCCTTCTTCTTTTTAAAACTGATGTTGTTCTTTGGGATCAGTATCACTTCATCTGAATGGTCCAGTTCATCCAGATTGGATTCCTCTATGCCAACCTCATCTTCCTCACCTGGTGTAATGTGTTCCAAAATCAAATTCTCCTCTGCTAAACCATCAAATCTGTTACATAGGGGGACTGATGTCTGAGTCAAGTCCGTACCCCTTCTCTCATCCACCAGTTGTAGCTCCCTTCCAGGTGTAGAACCACTGCTTCGACCAGCTGCCTCAGCCTGGTTGCCCTATAGGAGTCTGCGCCCCATGAACTGGTGTTGTCTATTCATTTCTTCTAAAGTCACCTCACGGTTTGCACAAGAGTCTTGCTCTGTAGACCTTCCCTCATTGAGATCTGGTTGAGAAACCCCTGCAGGTCTACCCTGTCCAGACCTGCTCAAGATGACTGGGGACCGGGTTGGAGAGTCCGCACCCCCTGGAATATTGTCATGGCCCGATCCCCCTGCTTCCCCAATACTGGTCTAGAACGGCACCTCCATGACAGTCCCCTGCAACTGAGAAGGGTCACTACCCAGTGCAAGTGTCATAAAGTGTATATTTGAAAACAACAAAAAAAAAATTGATTTATAAGAGATTAAAAGAGTCATAGGAACCATTCCTACGTGAGGAATCCTCTTATTTATAGAGATATAATTTCTAATTAGCTACTATAAAATAATCAAAAAAATTCATAGAATGCTCATGAAGTCTTTAATTCTTCATTTTCTCTGAATTTTCGTTAAATTGTCTAATATATAGTCATTGGATTATTCTAAATACTTTTATATTTGATTTATATGCAATCGATTTGACTGTTGAAAATTCACTAAGACAAGGTCACTTAATACTCATGGTTGATTTTAGACTCTTTATGCGGTTAGTTTTCTATAATATGGAAAAATTGACTTAGTCAATCATAACATGTAGTGATTCAAATTTTTTCATATGGTTTCTTTATCCATAAATGTGTGTTTGATTGATAGTTATAAAAATTATTACTCTATCTGGCATGCTCATTTCAATTCCTTCTTGTGGTCAAGCATCTATTTTTTTAAAAAAAATTCAACATGGGGTTGTTTGAAAGTTTAATGTGAGGTTAGTAGATAAGAATGGTGGTGGAAATTTATTCATGTGGTAGCTTCAAAAATTATAAATATTTCAACTATATGTCTTGGTCATATGAGATGATTTTTACATTTGATCAATATCTTAATGTGGTCAATCCAACACTTTAATGAATTTCTTCACGGTCGATTCATTTTTTTGTGGTTGATCTATTTGTTCATTTGGTAACATTATGTAACTTGAGGTTTATGGCCATATAATGTGTGATCAAATCCCTAAAAAGGTTTTGAGTGGAAACTAATTATTTTGAGATTATAGGTACTGTGTTTTCCTTTTAGGTTAGGGACACATGAATTCGACATATGTTTTAGTGTGAATTGCATATCAGGAAATTGTTTATTCATTGTATGTATCAACATGTTTATCTTGAATTACATAATTTACTAGATTGGTATTGACTTAATTCATCAACACTTATTAGATAGTGGTAATTATTTCATTATCATGATATAATTAATAGGTTGAATATTAATTATCCCCACCCTCTTTGAAAGGCACATCCAAATACCCCTTTGGGTTCCCATTCTTAACGGGACATTTCAACTTACAACCTATAGATGGATTAATAATATTTTTTAGGTTTTCTCTTGGAATTAAAATATGGATGGTGAACCTAAGGGGATCTTCAATTGGACTTACTATACATGCCCTAGATGATAGGGGCATGTCACGTAGTTTCTATAATGGTGTTGATGTCGATTATTATAGGTCACACCCTAACCTATAAAAGACCAATTTCCTATGGTGAGGAGATAAAATTTACTAAATACTTGAGGGCTAGGACTGAAATGGTTTACCCACCATAACATATCGAACCTATTGAATATTTTAAGACTTTACAGGTGGTGTTAGTGGTAAAAATTTCCTAAGACATGTAGGATTAATTTTGTCCCGAATAGATTCCATAGTGTTCATAATATATACTTCCTTATTTCCCACAATTTCACTTGATCATGATCTGGGTGAAATCCATGCTCAACATGTGATCCACTCACTATAGTAGGTTTTCAATATTCTATGGATTTTTTATTCTCAAATGGGATTCTTTTTCAACCTTTTTTGAGGATTGGGGAAAGATCCTATTAATGGCCCATTACCTTTAATTACTCTACTTTTATGGCTTAGAGATGACATGATTTTTTTTATAGAATAACTACCATATGTATAATATGATCCTGCAACCTCTCTGATGGAAATAAAGTTGTAATATTCCTTTTTAAGGGATATTGTTTCATAGGAATGGGTAAATTTTAATCCTCTATATTTTCCATGTCCCCAGATACATACGTCTTATAGGGAATCCATGATTATCTATCAATGATCCATTGGGGTGTGGAAATAAGATTGTCATAAGTTCTCACAGTGTCTCTTAAATCTCAGGCTATGGACTACTAAGAGAGAAGTGAATTTAATTATACAATATATTTTTCTCATTTCTTGTAGATGGTTTTTATACTCTGGATAAGTATCATGTTTTTCCTTAAGCTGATGAAGATCCTCCCACAAATTTATGTGTAGAAAAGGCATACACTCATCTTTTATCACATTGGAGATTTCATATAGAGGATTGTAAATGGGATAGAACATGATTGGGATGTTATCTATAACTAATTATTTCCATATATCCATTTAATCCTTATCATATCTTGTGGAAAGTCACTAGTTATATCTATGTAATATGGTTATTTTCCTACTGCTTTATTAAAAAGGGGTGGCTTCCCTGGGGTCCCTTGGTGTAATACAAATTATGTGTAGGGTAAGGGGATTAAAAACATGAATATTTCCCCACACAGTATATTTTTAACAATGAAATATCATATATGATCATAGAGGTTGCAGGAATAAATGAACTCTATCATTAAAGTTCAACTTGTCATGAGGGAATTCTCAAATAATCATCAATAAGAGGATGAGATTTATGTATATCATCAATGCATTAGAAAGATGAATAAATTAATACATATTGATCATATTTCCATAAAGATTAATTTTATTGTTTCAATTTTAGGAAGTTCTCTAATGATTAATCCTCATGTTTCCATGGGAAAGACTTTTTTGATAGGTGTTTCGGGGGGTGCAACTAAAAAAACTGATCAGGATATCATGGGTAATACCATCATGGCTAAATCTACTCTCTATTTATTATGAGGTTTCTCTCAAATATTTTCCCACCATTCATAGGTGTTATAAGGACTTAACAACATCAAAATTAATCAATACAAGAATATGATCCTGATCTTGGGTAATTATTTTCCATTGTCGATACCTCATTTTAGATTCTCTCTTTGGGGTAGATAAGATACCTATATAGATGGGAGTATTATTGGGTGAATACCATATTTTTAATGTGGTTGGATAATGATCTACTTGTTGTCAAGTTGTAATATAGGAATCTTCCTTTCTTCCCATTGAAATATGTCAATGATTCCCTTCATACTGGTTGGAAATATGTTCTTGTCTTTCAGTAGTCACTAAGATGGGTAGTCATTCTTCTTCATACTGAATGCAGAAGGGATTTGTACCAACTTATGGTCCAATATTAGAATATACTAATATCCCTCATATAAGGTTGTGGAAATATAATCCCACCCTGGGGATTACATCATAATATATTGAATGTCCAAGTGAAGGAGAGTGGGGAAACGTTTCCATTCTCATGTTTCTATTAGGATATATCAATGACCTTCTTCGGTATTGGTGGCTGCATAGATATGGCATCATTCTTTTGTGATGGTTGGGATATTCCTATTATCACCATCCTTGGAAACTTTCAGGATATTCTAATAGCTTTATAGGATGTGGTCAAGAATAAAGGTCAGTCCATCCATTGTCCCCAAGATCTGTCAATGAGATTTCATAACATGAATGACAATATAGGCCTATTGTTCATTGGGATGGGGAATATTTTCCCACTCATGTTCTCCATTTATTTTTAGAATATGATGAAGGAATTCAGATGAAGGGGTCATAATATGGGTCTTCCACCTTGTTGTTTTTGGAATCTTTCAACATGCTCCTGATGATGCAACAAGATCACCCTAGAAGGATTGGATGGCATTAGAAGGGATGTGGACCTTATCTTCCATTGGTATGTAATAACGGATCTCATTATAATGAATAGTAATATTTGACTTATTCTTTGTTACTTGAGTATTATTTCCCTGTAAATACCTCATTCATAGTATGAGGACATGGGAATCCAATATGGGGACCTCGGGGTATCCTCATCCATGCAGCCTTAATGGATTGGGGTCATATGGTGTTATTGATGGTGGAATTGGGAGGTATGATCCCTCATTGGTGACTCTAAGGAAATTATGAGGTTATGATCAACCTCTTAATCCACCTCCCTAACATAAGAGTGGTGGTGATTATTGTGATTCAGGGAGAAGATCCCAAAGATGTTAGAGGTGGTGATGGATACCACCAACTTCACCATAGTATTCCTCCCATAGGATGGCTTATGGGGATTTAGTGAATAGATGGACTCATGTATAGCCTCTAGGGTAAAAATAGTACCCTGTTGATGATACTATCACAGCAATGAATTCATCACATGGAATTTAAGGTGTTGGTATATGAATTTATCTTTCCAGTCATGGTCGTCTAATATTTTATGGAGTTTGAATCATAGGAGTATCCATCATAGTGGATCAATTGGGGCTATTGAGAGGGGTATCACTGACATAATAACTCCATATATAGTAACACCCATCAGTATAGAATCAAAATTAAGTGCTTATTTTATCCATAATTTTCATAGTTTGAATGATGCATATTAGGCTATTTTTGGTTTGCATGGAACATGTAAAAAAAATGATCTGACACCCAAGGTAACTCAGTTATTATTATCTAATGAAGGATTCACATGGGGTTCACTATTTTTGTTTCCTTAGATTCTCATGGGATTAATTTTTTGGAATTGGAAACACCTAACATCTCCCATATATGTGATAATAAATGTTGTTTTGGGCCTACTTTCCTAAAGGAAAGTGGTCACTGGGGTTTCTTACCAGTGATTCTTTGAAATGTGCATTGGTCAAGAAGATGGGAAGTTTGGATCACTAATCCTTTAAGGTGGTATTTTTTTTACTAAGGGACTCAATTATAGATTTATGTTATATTCATGAATACCACCCAAATCCTATTACGAGACTAGTTACCCATTTTCAAATGATTGATCGAGGCCATGCATTAATGTGATCATATTTTAATTATAGATTTTTCATTTTTTTCTTATTAATTCATGACACTTTTGTTTAAATCTGAATATCTTATCTAGTGAAGTTATTTTATTTCCATAAAGTAAGTTGGTGTTTGTGATATTGGGATTGCACCCATAAGATGTCACGACCCGACCCAACCCGGGCTCGATCTGCAACTATCCCAAGCCCACCTCCATAGGCCAGGGGCTGGCGATAAGCACCGAAGGCTAAACAACTCGGGGAGGCCTTTGCCTGAGTACCTGTACACACACATGTATCCCACTCAATGCATAAGTGCAGAGTAAAAGGAAAAGTAAAGTACTAACTGCTATAAACAACCACAAAAGTTGTAACAGCCCGAGATTTTATGAAAAATATTCTTTTTAATTTCACTAATATCTTGTGTTGTACGCAACACAAAAAGGAGCTTGCACAACACGTATCCTTGACTTGCCTTGCATTACACGCAATCGCAACCTTCCTCGATAGCGTGTGTAGTACGCAATACTGAGTTTCACGAAACAACGATATGCTATTAAAATATTATTAAAACTAGCTGTTATGAATAGTAATAACCAGTTTTTAAATTTTATAAATTTTAGCTCTCAAAATGGACTTCATTTTTGGATTCGGAGTATCGAATTTAGCCTAAGGTGAAATTTTGGTACTTTTCGGATAACTTTCATATTCTGATGAATAGTGAAAATTACTAAATTATAATTAAAAACAACTTTTTAATCGAAATAATTAATAGTGATAAATCATTAATTTGAGTGGTTTTAAAGTATATTTAGAATATATTTTTACAATTTAATACAATGTTGGTCATTGGATGTAATTTCACATTTAAACCGGACATAATCAAGTGTCAATCTTTTGATAGATATTGTTTCTTAAAAACATGCTATTTGTTTTAACAGCGGGATTTAATTATAAAATTAATTAATGCAATTTCTATGTTATGAATTTGGTAAAATAGACTTCATTTTTGAATTTGGAATATGAAATATAGCTTAGGATGAAATTTTGGCATTTTTCTGAAAACTTTCAATTTTTGATGAATAGTGAAACCACTAAGTGGTAGGTTAAAAACTGAATTTTGCATAAAACTTAATTTTACCGCTTCTGTGAATGGAATTTCGAAAATCCGACAGACACGGTTAATATCAAGGACTAAAATGTGGTTCAATGAGATGAAAATAATTTTTGGTGAATAATAACTTTTTACTTTTTTTTACCACGGTTAATAGTAAATAGGGTAACTAAGGGTAAATATGATATTACTATTACCCTAACACATGTCCTAATTCTATTGGATAAGTGTAATTCAACCAAAAACAACCTTATGAATATTATATGACCATTTAGGTCTACTTGGATTAGATTATGACATTTAATATTATTTTATTTAATGAATAGTTAAAATAGTTAAAATCAAAGTTTAATAACTAAAACATTTTTAATATGGGGTTATACATAAGATAAATTCGACTATAAATATTCATTAGAAAGCTAAAAAAAATTTACTACATAATGGTAGTTTATTTTTAATTTTTAGACATTAAATAATTTAATTTATTTATGACACAATGATGATGCAGTAATTATCTTATTAATGAAATATTAACATAATTGATGTTATAAATGCTCAAATAAATGTAATTTGAGACTTTTTATGAATTCCACTAATTTTATAGGTTACTATGATATATTAGTGATGATTTAATCAACTTGGTTCGAACATATAATTCTGTTATGACTTTCACAAAAATCATATATCAAATAGTGTCAAAATTGACACAAAATAGTTTTTAAATCAAATATTATATTATTTGTTGTTATTTTATTCCTAAAAATCTAAGGATCGGCCAAATGACTTAGATAAGGATATATATATTAATAATAAACAATTTGGGGTTCGTTTGGCATGTTATAGTAAGTGTATTAACCATATAGTGAAAGAAAACAAAAAGACACGGTAAAAGTTAAATTATTTAACTTAGAGTTAAATCTAATTGATAAGGTTAAAATAATGCCCTAAACTTGTCTAAATCTTATTGTTTGATAGGATTTCGACCCATCCCCACTTTAGATTCTAAATAATACCCTTTGGAACCATTATAAACCGATTTTGACTTTAATATAAAATAATATTTTGAGATATTCCTAAGGTGCCCCTCTCCTCCCTTATAAAAGGGCACCTCCTCCCCCTTCCTCCTCACACCAATTTGAGCACTCAAGCTCGGCCAACCTCTGCCAAATTCCCTTCTACACTTCCCTAGAATAATCCTATAGGTCCTGGTCTTCTTCAAATACCAATCTTAGTTCCCTAAGTGGAGGATTCAAAGAGGCGTTTCAAAGAAGAGGTAATGTCCATTACCGATCTTTTCAAATTTTTTTTCTTCTTCAACTTCTTCTTCTTTAGTTTTTTCATGATAAAGTAGTAACATCAGTATATATTATATACTTATATGTTATTATAAATATGAAACAACTCTAATTAACCTTCTATCCATCCTACGGAAAAAGGAAATCACCGCATGTGCGTACGTACGGAATACCGTCTCCACGCCGTGGTGTAATCTATTTTCCGCCACCACCTTAATTGGATGGGTATAAAGGTGTAATGAGTAACTATATTTGATTATTATAAAGTGATATTGATACTGAAATAGTATACATACACTTCAACACAATTCCACGACCATGGGAACGATATCATCGCTCGTGCGTACGTACGGACTACCGTCTCCACGACGCGATGAGATTCATTCTCAATGATTAGCCATTCATGAATGATTATAAAGTATATATAATAAGTACTAATTAAATATATGACCTAATAATTATACTGGAATTATTTATCTTTATATGTATGTCATCTACTTAATTCCATTCAATTCAATAAGGAAACGAAAACAGCGTTCATGCGTACGTACGGACTACCGTCTCCATGAACGGTGTATTTCTTTCCATTTACTGATTTATTATATATTTATATTCTGAATATATATATATATATATGTCATGTTTTATATTCTGGAATTAAGTAATCATGAACTAAGTAATCATATGAATAATTACAAGTTAAAAACACGAACGACAAATGAGACGATTTTACCCAAAACGCTACTTTAACATGAATTTACAAAAGAACGGGTAATATAAAGTCATAAGTGGACCATATATGATATAATAACAATGAATATGATTCTGGAATAAGTAAATAACATGATTTAAATCATTATACAGGAGGTTCGGACACTTACAAAGCAAGTCGGACCTAAGGTAAGGGAAATATCACAATCTCATTTTTATCCGAGATTGTTTATTCGTAAGTATTTACTGGGGTGTATTTTATCATCCACATCCATGTTTCATCAATATGTAATATTATTTCCATACACCTAAAATTTTTTAAATCCATTTTTACCCTTCGGTGAGTTTTTAGTAATATCTATGAAAGGAATATTTTGTCGTACGAGGTACTTTTTGACTTTTCCGACAAAAGTACGAAGAATGTTTTTTTAACTTATACGGCATGAATGGATTTTTAAAATATTACTTCCAAGAAGCTTCCTTTACAAGTTTTCAAGTTTATTTTTAATCAAATTCTTTTATTTTAAAGTCGTATGACATGTTATGAAAGGAAAAATGTTTTTGAAGTAGAAATGATATTTTCCTCAAGAATGGAGTTCAAGTATTTTATCAAAATTATTTTCCATCTAAGATAATAAAAGGGTTCTGTTTTTATCCCTATTATTACATGGATTTGATTATGTTGTGATGGAAATATTTTTATGAATTCCTTTATCTTATATGAATTGTTTTATGATGTCATGTTGTTTAAGAATCCCATTTTTATGACATGGGTTACGCTATGATGTATGGTTTATGATTATGTGGCACACATAAGAAAGGATTCATTATAAGATGGGTGGGACCTATATCTCCCTCCAATGCATTGGGTAAAGATTTTATATCTCATGAGATAGACATGGATGGAATGGTAGGTTATACCGGTTCAGTGAAACAGGACTGAAACGAGGGTTACTCGATTCAGAAAGGGACTATGTCCACTAAGATAGTCTTAGAAATGAGTCTTGACTAACAAGAAATGATTATCTATGAATATGTGTGAATGCCACAAAGTTTCATGTTTTAAGATATGATTATTGTGATTACATTTCACTACCATGATTTATCCCATGTTATGAAATTATGCTCTCTTTTGCAGGTTATGATTTCCAAAATTTTATGTTCTTATGAATACGATGTGATTGATATTTCTTTTGATTACCCTTACTGAGAATTTGAGCTCACCCATTTATGTTTTCTTTTCCCCAGGATATAAAGAAAGGTTTTAGGTAAAAAAAAGGAAGATCTTTATGGGAGATGTTGAAGATCTTTCACCACGATTAGAAGATTTTATTCCGAGTTTCCAAAGACACTAAACTATTACGATCCTTGTGTGTGTGTTTTTGTTATGTACTAAGTATTCCGCAAAAGTAATGTAATGTCAATGTATGTCAAGCTTCGGGTCTCTACAGTTGGTATCAGAGGAAAGGTTTAGTCAACCTTTGGAAACTAGGATGCGAAAACGTTAGTGAGATCCCTAGAGATATTTCTATGGTATGTCTAGGGATGTCCCTAAGTTTAAGTATACGTATAGGTTATAATCCTAGAATTACGCTAATGATCTTAGAATTTAACCAAAGATGTTAGATATTGAGGGTACTTCCCCTTTACTATGTTGTTTTGTCTAGCATGATTTTTGCCTCTCACAGAATTATTTTTGTGTTTTAGTTAATGGGGGGAACCAGAAGGAATTCGGTTAACATTGAATCCAATGGACAAATTGGTGACTATGAGCAACAAAATTGTGTAATGCCTAGAGAGAAAGATGTTGTGATTATGCCGAATCAGTCATCGCGATATATGATTAACAAGGTGAAATTTAGTGGTATGCCTAATTCATCAAAGAAGAGTAAGATAGACTATTATGCATGTTCGCATGTTGAGGAGCATAAAGAAAGGAAGTTTGAGATTTCTAAAGAAGGTAAGAAGAACCTTGAGGAATACCTCAAATGGAGGGACCGATGTTATCTGTGTGGAGAAAAGGGTCATAGAGTGACAGACTGTTATGGAGTTCAATGTCTTATTTTTGGAGAACATGGGCATTACCCAACTCAATGCCCTGACCTAAAAAGTTACTTCTAAATCAAGGAAGGACTTATTCCAGGACAATCATTGAAGTGGATGGACTGAAGTGTTTATGTATTGGTATTCATGAATAATGTTGTTGAGGTACTTCTATGGTGTATTGAAATATTTATGTATTGGTCTATTGTGGTTTTCAATAATTTTAAGGTACCAGTAACCATGAAAAGTGATTCAAATATTTTGGAAAGTAGATAATATGTCCATAATGAAGGGATAAAGGGAAAATGAAATTTTTGACAGTATTCATGAGCTCATGATTGATATAAGGACTAAGTGATATCATGGTTTGAGTATATAGAATTTTGAGGATTTTGGTATGTGGAAGGTGTCAACTTTTAACTGCATTCATGTTTTCACTAAGGTATTCAAGAGAATACATGATTAAGGACTTTGAATGTTTGGAATGTGACCAATAAGACATATCTTATGATATATGGGGATCAACGATGGTATTAAATCTCTGGTAAAATTTTTCACTATATTATGAGAGTGAACTTCAGTATTTTGGATAAGCATAAAGATTGGAATGGACTATGTTGGACATAAGTTAGTATTATTTAAGGATAGAAGTTTTTTCGATATTATTGATGGGATGTTATAGTAATGTAGTTTTAGAAAAAGGACAACCTATAGGACGGGCGACAGCCCATCACTTCGGACAAGGCTGTGGGAATCAAACCCACAACCGAAGTGCGACTGGCCTTTATCGCCTACCACTAGCCTACAGGAAGTCCCTGTTTAGTAGAAACCAGTTTTATTATATTAAGCTGTATGATATATGAAGTATAAGTCCATTTTAGGAACCATATATGATTAATCTCACTATAGATCGAATTATGTATATAATTTTTGCTAACCTTTTGTTTGAGACAGATGGAATGACCCGTCATTCTATCACATGATCTGCTAACACTTCACGAATAACAAATTCAACTTCATTTATTTAAGAGATGAAGTGGAAATTGTTCAAGGCATGAACAATAGTGAGATTGTACCAAAATAAAGAAATTATTTATTCTAATTCAAATTTTCAACTTTAGGGAAATGATCTTGAAAACCAAAAATGTTGTCCTAGTGATCTTATACCTGATGAATCAGATGGTACCTTAGATCGTCACAAATTTATGGATTTGTGATTACTGGATTTTCCATAGCCATGTTCTCTACCACTCTCCATCAGAACATGATGGTTAGATTTCTCTTCCATATCCATATTTTCACCTTTGTGGAAACCCAGTGATTAGTTTATTTGGGTAATCGTTACATTTCATACTTTAGTTTTTAAAGCCAAGTTTTGGTATTCCTTTTTACGATGTGGGTTTCTATTAAAGAAACTTTCGAATAGTAAACCATTTATAACCCCGACGAATTTCGAGGGCGAAATTCATTTTAAGGGGGGTAGAATGTAACAGCCCGAGATATTATGAAAAATATTCTTTTTAATTTCACTAATATCTTGTGTTGTACGCAAAACAAAAAGGAGCTTGCACAACACACATCCTTGACTTGCCTTGCATTACACGCAATCGCAACCTTCCTCGATAGCGTGTGTAGTACGCAATACTGAGTTTCACGAAACAACGATATGCTATTAAAATATTATTAAAACTAGCCGTTATGAATAGTAATAACCACTTTTTAAATTTTAGAAATTTTATCTCTCAAAATGGACTTCATTTTTGGATTCGGAGTATCGAATTTAGCCTAAGGTAAAATTTTGGTACTTTTCGGATAACTTTCATATTCTGATGAATAGTGAAAATTACTAAATTATAATTAAAAACAACTTTTTTAATTGAAATAATTAATAGTGATAAATCATTAATTTGAGTGGTTTTAAAGTATATTTAGAATATATTTTTACAATTTAATACAATGTTGGTCATTGGATTTAATTTCACATTTAAACCAGACATAATCAAGTGTCAATCTTTTGATAGATATTGTTTCTTAAAAACACGCTATTTGTTTTAACAGTGGGATTTAATTATAAAATTAATTAATGAAATTTCTATGTTATGAATTTGGTAAAATAGAATTCATTTTTGAATTCGGAATATGAAATATAGCTTAGGATGAAATTTTGGCATTTTTCTGAAAACTTTCAATTTTTGATGAATAGTGAAACCACTAAGTGGTAGGTTAAAAACTGAATTTTGCATAAAACTTAATTTTACCACTTCTGTGAATGGAATTTCGAAAATCCGACAGACACGGTTAATATCAAGGACTAAAATTTGGTTCAATTAGATGAAAATAATTTTTGGTGAATAGTAACTTTTTACTTTTTTTTACCACGGTTAATAGTAAATAGGGTAACTAAGGGTAAATATGATATTACTATTACCCTAAAACATGTCCTAACTCTATTGGATAAGTGTAATTCGACCAAAAACAACCTTATGAATATAATATGACCATTTAGGTCCACTTGGATTAGATTATGACATTTAATATTATTTTATTTAATGAATAGTTAAAATAGTTAAAATCAAAGTTTAATAACTAAAACATTTTTAATATGGGGTTATACATAAGATAAATTCGACTATAAATATTCATTAGAAAGCTAAAAATATTTCCTACATAATGGTATTTTATTTGTAATTTTTAGACATTAAATAATTTAATTTATTTATGACACAATGATGATGCAGTAATTATCTTATTAATGAAATATTAACATAATTGATGTTATAAATGCTCAAATAAATGTAATTTGAGACTTTTTATGAATTAAACTAATTTTATAGGTTACTATGATATATTAGGGTTGATTAAATCAACTTGGTTCGAACATATAATTCTGTTATGACATTCACAAAAATCATATATCAAATAGTGTCAAAATTGACACAAAATGGTTTTTAAATAAAATATTATATTATTAGTTGTTATTTTATTCCTAAAAATCTAAGGTTCGGCCAAATGACTTAATTAAGGATATATATATTAATAATAAACAATTTGGGGTTCTTTTGGCATGTTATAGTAAGTGTATTAACCATATAGTGAAAGAAAACAAAAAGACACGGTAAAAGATAAATTATTTAACTTAGAGTTAAATCTAATTGATAAGGTTAAAATAATGCCCTAAACTTGTCTAAATATTATTGGTTGATAGGATTTAGACCCATCCCCACTTTAGATTCGAAATAAGACCCTTTGGAACCATTATAAACCGATTTCGACTTTAATATAAAATAATATTTTGAGATATTCCTAAGGTGCCCCTCTCCTCCCTTATAAAAGGGCACCTCCTCCCCCTTCCTCCTCACACCAATTTGAGCACTCAAGCTCAGCCAACCTCTGCCAAAATCCCTTCTCCACTTCCCTAGAATAATCCTAGAGGTCCTGGTCTTCTTCAAAGACCAATCTTAGTTCCCTAAGTGGAGGATTCAAAGAGGCGTTTCAAATAAGAGGTAATGTCCATTACCGATCTTTTCAATTTTTTTTCCTTCTTCAACTTCTTCTTCTTTAGTTGTTTCATGATAAAGTAGTAACATCAGTATATATTATATACTGATATGTTATTATAAATATGAAACAACTCTAATTAACCTTATATCCATCCTACGGAAAGAGGAAATCACCGCGCGTGCGTACGTACGGAATACCGTCTCCACGCCGTGGTGTAATCTATTTTCCGCCACCACCTTAATTGGATGGGTATAAAGGTGTAATGAGTAACTATATTTGATTATTATAAAGTGATATTGATACTTAAATAGTATACATACACTTCAACACAATTCCACGACCATGGGAACGATATCATCGCTCGTGCGTACGTACGGACTACCGTCTCCACGACGCGATGAGATTCATTCTCAATGATTAGCCATTCATGAATGATTATAAAGTATATATAATAAGTACTAATGAAATATATGACCTAATAATGATACTGGAATTATTTATATTTATATGTATGTCATCTACTTAATTCCATTCAATTCAATAAGGAAACGAAAACAGCGTTCATGCGTACGTACGGACTACCGTCTCCATGAACGGTGTATTTCTTTCCATTTACTGATTTATTATATATGTATATTCTGAATATATATATATATATATATCATGTTTTATATTCTGGAATTAAGTAATCATGATCTAAGTAATCATATGAATAATTACAAGTTAAAAACACGAATGACAAATGAGACGATTTTACCCAAAACGCTACTTTAACATGAATTTACAAAATAACGGGTAATATAAAGTCATAAGTGGACCATATATTATATAATAACAATGAATATGATTCTTGAATAAGTCAATAACATGATTTAAATCATTATACAGGAGGTTCGGACACTTACAAAGCAAGTCGGACCTAAGGTAAGGGAAATATCACAATCTCATTTTTATCCGAGATTGTTTATTCGTAAGTATTTACTGGGGTGTATTTTATCATCCACATCCATGTTTCATCAATATGTAATATTATTTCCATCCACCTACAATTGTTTAAATCCATTTTTACCCTTCTTTGAGTTTTTAGTAATATCTATGAAATGAATCTTTTGTCGTACGAGGTACTTTTTGACTTTTCCGAAAAAAGTACGAAGAATTTTTTTTTAACTTATACGGCATGAATGTATTTTTAAAACATTATTTCCAAGAAGCTTCCTTTACAATTTTTCAAGTTTATTTTTAATCAACTTATTTTATTTTAAAGTCGTATGACATGTTATGAAAGGAAAAATGTTTTTGAAGTAGAAAGGATGTTTTCCTCAAGAATGGAGTTCAAGTATTTTATCAAAATTATTTTCCATCTAAGATAATAAAAGGGTTCTGTTTTTATCCCAATTATTACATGGATTTGATTATGTTGTGATGGAAATATTTTTATGAATTCCTTTATCTTATATGAATTGTTTTATGATGTCATGTTGTTTAAGAATCCCATTTTTATTACATGGGTTACGCTATGATGTATGGTTTATGATTATGTGGCACACATAAGAAAGGATTCATTATAAGATGGGTGGGACCTATATCTCCCTCCAATGCATTGGGTAAAGATTTTATATCTCATGAGATAGACATGGCTGGAATGGTAGGTTATACCGGTTCAGTGAAACAGGACTGAAACGAGGGTTACTCGATTCAGAAAGGGACTATGTCCACTAAGATAGTATTGGCAATGAGTCTTGACTAACAAGAAATGATTCTCTATGAATATGTGTGAATGCCACAAAGTTTCATGTTTTAAGTTATGATTATTGTGATTACATTTCACTACCATGATTTATCCCATGTTATGAAATTATGCTCTCTTTTGCAGGTTATTATTTCCAAAATGTTATGTTCTTATGAATACGATGTGATTGATATTTCTTTTGTTTACCCTTGCTGAGCATTTGAGCTCACCCTTTTATGTTTTCTTTTCCCCAGGATATAAAGAAATGTTTTAGGTAAAAAAAAAAGGAATATCTTTATGGGAGATGTTGAAGATCTTTCACCACGATTAGAAGATTTTATTCCGAGTTTCCAAAGACACTAAACTATTACGATCCTTGTGTGTGTGTTTTTGTTATGTACTAAGTATTCCGAAAAAGTAATGTAATGTCAATGTATGTCAAGATTCGGGTCTCTACAAAAGTACATCGACCTCTAAATAGTAAAAAGTAAAAGCTGAAGGTAAACTGAAAAGAAAAAGAGAAAAACACGCACCCATCCAGAAAAGTGCCACAACCCGACAACAGGTAAATAAAAGAAAAATAGCTGGAAGAGTCCCACACCTGGAACCCGACTACGACCACCATATGCGGTCCAAGATCCTGAACTCCTAAGCTCCACTGAATTCACGACCAACCTATATGTCGTCTGCAAGGTCACACCAAGTGTGGGAAAAACCAAGCAGGGGTGAGTATAAAAATACTCAGTAGGATACCCTGAAGGCTCGAGGGAGAAACAAAGGAGGTACCGAAGAGTGAGCAGTAGATCGAATAGGGAATAGTAAAGGAGTACAAGAGAGAGTGCAGTAAAGAGTACATCTCAACCTAAATAGAGGAAGGAAGTAGACTCGTCCAAACACAAGGAGCTAAAAAATGTGAGAAGATGAACTTCTCATCGAGTCTTCGCTACCTATAGCAGGAGAGTAGACTCTTCTAACCACAAGAAGTTAGACATGGAAAGAACGTGGCATACCCCTCACGTCTTTGCCTCTCCTGGAAGGAGAGTAACTAGACCCAAGAAGTGGGTAATGTGACAAGGTATACATATATATATATTCAATGTAAAGAAACCCAAACAAGATCGTAAGGGGATCTTCGTCCCGTAACTCAGCCCAAGAAAGTGAGTAGCCAACAGTCCCAGAAGTAAACACCATCGATGCCCATTATCCGTATGTCATCCCTGAACTAAAAGTCAAGGGGCTCAAATCACCACACCTTGACACTATTCCCTTTGGGAGGCACTAACTCGCACCACTGGAAATTTAGGCTATAGCCACAGTTTTAAACCGTGTCTATAAGCCCAAAAACCATGGCTATAGGTTATAGCCACGGTTCAATGAACCGTAGCTGGTATTGGCATGGCTATAGGCCAACTCCTATAGCCACGGTTTAAAACCGTGGCTAAATCCTATAGCCACGGTTCAAACTATGGCTATATCCCTATAGACATGGTTTAAAACCATGGCTAAAGCATTATAGCCATGGTTTCAGACCGTGGTAGAAGGTAAAAGCCAAAAAATCCTTGTAGCCACGGTTAGAAACTGTGGCTATAGATCAAAGTTCAATAAAAAACACACTAGGTCTGTAGGCCTGCCAGTCCCCCCTGCCCCCTGCTAGTCCCCCTGCCAGTCCCCCCCTGCCCCCTACCACCCCCCTGCCAGTCTCCCCTGCCCCCTGCTAGTCCCCCCTGCCACCCCCCTGCCAGTCCCCCCTGCCCCCTGCTAGTCCCCCTCCCAGCCCCCTCCTAGTCCCCCCTGCCACCCCCTGTCAGCCCCCCAGCCCCTGCTAGTCCCCATGCCACCCCTGCCCCCTGCCCCTGCTAGTCCCCCCTGCCACCCCCCTGCCCCTGCTAGTCCCCCTGCCAGCCCACCCTGCCACCTTCCACCCCCTGCGAGTCCCCCATTCCCCTGCTAGTCCCCCCTGCCACCCCCTTCCAGTCCCCCCTGCCCCCTACTAGTCCCCCTGCCAGACCCCCTGCTAGTCCCCCCTACCCCTGCTGGTACCCCCTACCACCCCTGCCAGTCCCCCCCTCCACCCCCTGCCAGTCCCACGCTGCCACACCCTACCCCCTGCCACCCCCCCTGCCAGTCCCCCCTGCCCCTGCTAGTCCCCCCTACCCCCTGCTAGTCCCCCCTGCCACTGTAACACCCCGAGATTTTATGAAAAATATTCTTTTTAATTTCAGTAATGTCTTGTGTTGTACGCTACACCAAAAGAAGATTGCACAACACGCATACTTGACTAGCCTTTCATTACATGCAATCGCGACCTTCCTCAATAGTGTGTGTAGTACGCAATACTGAGTTTCACTAAACAACGATATGCTATTAAAATATTATTAAAACTAGCAGTTATGAATAGTAATAACCACTTTTTGAAATTTTGTAAATTTTATTTTTCAAAATGGACTTCATTTTTGGATTCGGAATATCGAAATTAGCTTAGGGTGAAATTTTGGTACTTTTCGGATAACTTTCATTTTCTGATGAATAGTGAAAATTACTAAATTTTAATTAAAAACAACATTTTTAATCGAAATAATTAATAGTGATAAATTATTAATTTGAGTGGTTTTAACGTATATTTAGAATATATTTTTACAATTTAATACAATGTTGTTCATTGGATGTAATTTCACATTTAAACCAGACATAAACAAGTGTCAATCTTTTGATAGTTATTATCTCTTAAGAACACGCTATTTGTTTTGACGACGGGAATTAATTTTTAAATTAATTAATGCAACTGATATGTTTTGAATTTGGTAAAATAGACATCATTTTTGAGTTCATAATATCAAATATATCTTAGGCCTAATTTTTGGTATTTTTCTGGAAACTTTCATTTTTTGATGAATAGTGAAACCACTAAGTGGTAGTTAAAAAAATGAATTTTTCATAAAACTTAATTTTACCGCTTCTGTGAGTGGAATTTCAAAAATCCTAGAGACACGGTTGATGTTTTTAAGTAAAATGTGGTTCAATGAGATGAAAATAATTTTTGGTGAATAGTAACTTTTTACTTTTTTTACCACGGTTAAAAGTAAATAGGGTAATTAAGGGTAAAAATGATATTATTATTATCCTAACACATGTCCTAATTCTATTGGATAATTTTAATTCGACCAAAAACAACCTTAGGAATAAATTATTACCATTTAGGCCCACTTGGATAGATTAGGACATTTATTATTAATTTATTTAAAGAAGGGTGAAAATAGTTAAAATCAAAGTTTAATAAGTAAATAATTTTTAATATAGGGTTATACATAAGATAAATTCAACTATAAATATTCATTAGAAATATAAAAATATTTCCTACCTAATGATATTTTATTTGTAATTTTTCAACATTAAATAATTTAATTTATTAATGACACAAAAATGATGCAGTAATTATCTTATTAATGAAATATTGACATAATTAATGTTATAAATACCCAAATAAATTTAATTTGAGACTTTTTATGAATTAAACTAATTTTATAGGTTAATATGACATGGTAGTGTTGATTTAATTAACTTTTTTCGAACTAATAATTCTGTTATGATTTTCACAAAAATCAATTACAAAATAGTGTCAAAATTGACATAAAATAGTTTTTAAAACAAATATTATATTATTAATTGTTATTTTATTCCTAAAAATCTAAGGTTCGGCCAAATGACTTATATACGGTTATATATATTAATAATAAACAACTTGGGGTTTGTTTGGCTTTTTATAGTAAGTTTATTAACCTTATAGTGTAAGAATACAAAAAGACACGGTAAAAGTAAAATTATCTAACTTAAAGTTAAATATAAATGATAAGGTTAAAATAGGAAACTAAACTTGTATAAATTATATTGGATGATAGGATTTCGACCCATCCCCGCCTTATATTCAAAATAAATCAATTTGGAGCTATTTAAAACCGAATTTGGCTTTATAATAAAATAATATTTTTGGTTTTTCCAAAGGATCCCCTCTCCTCCCTTATAAAAGGGCACCTCGTCCCTCTCTTCCTCACACCACTTTGAGCCTTCAAGCTCTGCCAACCCATGCCAAATTCTCTTCTCCACTTACCTAGAAACATCCTAGAGGTCCTGGTCTTCTTCAAAGACCAATTTTAGTGCCCTAAAAGGAGGACTCGAAGAGGCGCTTCAAAGAAGAGGTAATGTCCGTTACCGATTATTTGAACTTTATTTCTTCTTCCACTTCTTCTTTTTAGGTTGATTAATTATGAAGTAATAACATCAGTATCACTCATATACTGATATTTCATTATAAGTATGAAACAACCCTATTTTACCATCTATCCATCCTACGGAAAATGAAATCACCATGCGTGCGTATGTACAGAATACCGTCTCCACACCGTGGTGTAATCTATTTTCCACCACCACCTTACTTGGATGGGTATAATGGTGTACATAATAACTATATATGATTATTGTAAAGTGATATTTATTCTGAAATAGTATAAATACACTCCAATACAATTCCACGATCATGAGAACGATATCATCACTCGTGCGTACGTACGGACTACCATCTCCACGACGCGATGAGATTCATTCTCCATGTTAACCATTCATGAATGATTATAAAGTATATATAATAAGTAATTATGAAATATATGACATAATAATGACACTTTATTTATGTGTATATATATGTATGTCATCTACTTAATTCCATTCAACTCAATAAGGAAACGAAAATAGTGTTCATGCGTACGTACGACCTTCCGTCTCCACGAATGGTGTATTTCTTTCCATTTACTGATTTATTATATATATGTATATTCTGAATATATATTATATATAAATCATGTTTTATATTCTGGAATTAATTAATCATGATCTATGTAATCATATGAATAATTACAAGTCAAAACACGGACGACAAATGAAACGATTTTACCCAAAACGCTCTTTAACATGGAATTTACAAAAGAACGGGTAATATAAAGTCATAAGTGAACCATATATGATATCATAACAATGAGTATGATTCTATAATAAGTCAATGACATTATTTAAATCATTATACAGGAGGTTCGGACACTTATGAAGAAAATCAGACCTAAGGTAAGGGAAAAATATCACAATCTCATTTTTTTTATCTGAGATTGTTTATACTTTGGTATTTACTGGAGTGTATTTTATCGTCCACATCCATGTTTCCTCAATATGTAATATTATTTCCATCCACCTACAATTGTTTAAATCCAATTTTACCCTTCTGTGAGATTTTAGTAAAAGATATGAAAGGAATCTTTTTTCGTTTTTCGTACGAGGTACTTTTTGACTTTTCTGACAAAAGTACGAGAAGAATGTTTTTTTAACGTATACGGCATGAATGGATTTTTAAAACATTATTTGAAAAAATCTTCCTTTACAAGTTTTCAATCTTATTTTTAATCCAGTTCGTTTAGTTTAAAATTGTATGACATGTTATGAAAGGAAAATGTTTTTAAAGTAGAAAGGATATTTTCCTCAAGAATGGAGTTCAAGTGTTTTATCAAAATTATTTTCCATCTAAGATAATATAAGATTCTGTTTCTATCCCTATTTTTACATTTATTTGATTATGTTATGATGGAATTATTTTTATTATGTCCTTTTATCTTATGTGGATTATGTTATGAAGGCATGATGTTTAAGATTCCCATTTTTATTACATGGGTTATGCTATGATGTATGGTTTATGATTTTGTGGAACACATAATAATGGTATCATTATGAGATGGGTGGGACCTATATCTCCCTCTAATTAATTGGGTAAAGATTTTATATCTCATGAGATAGACATGGCTCGAACGGCAGGTTAAACCGGTCTAGTGAAACCGGACTGAAACGAGGAGTGAACTCGGTTCAGAAATGGACTTTGTCCACTAAGATAGTCTTGGCAATGAGTCTTGACTAATAAGAAATGATTCTATATGATTATGTGTGTATGCCACAAAGCTTCATGTTTTAAGTAATGATTATTGTGATTGCATTTCACTACCATTATTTATCCCATGTTATGATATTATGATCTCTTTTGCAGGATTAAGATTTCCAAAATGGTATGTTCTTATGAATATGATGTGATTGATAATTCTTTTTTTTACCCTTACTAAGCATTTGAGCTCACCCTTTTATGTTTTCTTTTCCCCAGGATATAAAGAAAGGTTTTAGGTAAAAAAAGGAAGATCTTTATGGGAGATGTTGAAGATCTTTCACCACGATTAGAATATTATATTCCGAGTTTCCAAAGACACTAAACTATTACGTTCCTTATGTGTGTGTTTTTTTTATGTACTAAGTATTCCACAAAATTAATGTAATGTCCATGTACGTTAAGCTTTGGGTCTCTATAGTTGGTATCAGAGGAAAGGTTTAGTCAACCTTTGGAAACTAGGATGCGAGAACTTTAGTAAGATCCCTAGATATATTTCTAAGGTATGTCTAGGGATGCCCCTAAGGTTAAGTATAATTATAGGTTATAGTACTATAATTATGGTAACCCAAGATGTTAGATATTGAAGGTACTCCCCCTTTATTATATTGTTTTCCCTAGTGTGATTTTTGCCTCTCACACTATTCTTTTTGGGTTTTAGATGATGGTTGGAACCCGAAGGAACCGTGTTGATCAATGTAATGGACGATGCAATAATTGTCCTCCTGAACAAACATATGTTATGGGAGATGGAGTGAAAAATCTTATTGCTATACTTACACAAGATATGAATCATTCAGGACTTCCAAATGAGCAGAAAAGGGAACAATATTCTATTGAGTCCTTCATGAGGCAACATCCACCTTCTTTTAGTGGGTCTTATGATCCACTTGTTGCTGAACAATGGATCAGTACTACTGAAAAGATATTTTCAGTTCTTCAATGTTCTGAACATGATAAAGTCGTCTTAGCAGTGTATAGTTTGGAAGGTGATGCTGATCAATGGTGGAATCTTATCAAGAATATGAGGCCAAGAGATGAAATTGAGTCCATGGAATGGGATGAGCTCAGAAACTTATTTTTCAATAAGTACTTCCCTCATATTCTTCGAACAAATATGGAGAAGGAGTTTCTTGAACTAAATCAAAAGGATGATGAATCTGTTGGTATATACGAAGTGAATTTTACAAGGCTTGCAAGGTATGCATCTGGATTTATCATCCAACCTGAAAGTAAAGTTTATCGATTCTTCAATGGCTTAAAACCAAATCTTCGAAGGGCATTAGATATAAGAGACTTCAATAGATATGAAGAAATTGTGCGTTGTGCTATCAAGGTAGAAATGGAAGTTGGTGTTACTTATCCATCTCATAGTTTTGACAATAAACGAAAGATGGAGTTCAAGGAGAAATCTTAGAATAATGGTGAAAAGAATATGAATGTTTCCTTATGCTCAAAGTGTGGAAAGAAGCATTGTGGGGATTGTATTAAAGGGACTCGAAAATTTTTTAAGTGTGGAAAAGAAGGTCATCGAGCAGCTGAGTGTCGAAGTAATGGAAAAAGGGTTTCTAAGGATGTGAATAAAGAAAAGACTGCAGAGAATGCACCACCAACACTTCAATGCTTCAAGTGTAAGGAAATGGGTAATTGTGCTTATAAATGCCCTAATCCAAGGGTTAGTGATGATCGAAATGAACAACCACTTAAGGCAAAGGACAAAGGAAAGTCACATGCGATCACTATTGGCGATGTTGAATATGAAAACAATGTGTTGGAATGATTAAGTGTTTATGTAATGGGATTCCAAAATAATTTTGTATATAGTATCGTGGAATATTAGAATATTTATGTATTGGTCTCTTGTGGTTTTCAATGGTACCGGTAACCATGGAAAGTGATTGAGATATTTTTGGAAAAAAGGTGATATGCGCATAACGAAGGGAAAACGAGAAAATGAAATGTTTGACAGTATTCATGAGCTCATGATTGATATAAGGACTAAGTGATATCATGGTTTGAGTATATAGAATTTTGAGGATTTTGGTATATGGAAATTGTTAACTTTTAACTGCATTCATGTTTTCAAAAAGGTTCAATGGGTATTCATTCTTCAAGAGAATACATGATTAAGGTATTCACATGTTTTTAATTTGACCAACAAGATATATCTTACGATATATGGGGGATAAATGATGGAATTCACGTGATTGTTATGTGACATTTCAAGTAATCATTTTCTTTATACTATGAGCTTGGACCAAAGTATTTTAGATAAGCCTAAAAATTGGAATGGATTATGTTGGACAGAAGTTAGTATTATTTAAGGGTAGAATTTTTTTTTCAATATTATTGATGGGATGTTATAGTAATAGAAAAAGGACAACCTGCAGGATGGGCGACAGCCCATCGCGTCGGACAAGGCTGTGGGAATCGAACCCACAACCGAAGTGTGACTGGCCTTTATCGCCTACCATTGGCCTACAGGAAGTCCATGTTTAGTAGAAACTAGTTTTATTATATTAATCAGTATGATATATGAATTATAAGTCCATTTTAGGAACCATATATGATTAATCTCACTATAGATGGACTTATTTATTTTTGATAACTTTTATAACCTTTTTTTTAAGACAGATGGAATGACCCATCATTCTATCACATGATCTGCTAACACTTCACGAATGACAAATTCAACTTCATTTCTTTAAGAGATGAAGTGTAAATTTTTCAAGGCATGAACAACGGTGAGATTATATCGAAATAAAGTAAGTATTTCATCTAATTAAAATTCTTCAACTTTAGAGAAATGATCTTGAAAACCAAAAATGTTGTCCTAGTGCCCTTATATCTAATGAATCAGATTCTACCTTAGATCATCACAAATTTATGGCTTTGTGATTGTTGGTGTTTTCATAGCCATGTCCTCTACCACTCTCCATCAGAACTTGATGGTTAGATTTCTCTTCCATATCCATATTTTCACTCATGTTCTCCTACATGGAAACCCAGTGATGAGTTAATTTGGGTAACCGTTACGTTTCATACTTTAGTTTTTAAAGTTATGTTTTGGTACTCCGTTTTACGATGTGGGTTTCTATTAAAGAAACTTTCGAGTAGTAAACCATTTATAACCCTGACAAATTTCGAGGGAGAAATTCATTTTAAGGGGGGTAGAATGTAACACCCCGAGATTTTATGAAAAATATTCTTTTTAATTTCATTAATGTCTTGTGTTGTACGCTACACCAAACCGAGCTTTCACAACACACATCCTTGACTTTCCTTTCATTACACGCAATCACGACCTTCCTCTATAGCGTGTGTAGTACGCAATACCGAGTTTCACTAAACAACGATATGCTATTAAAATATTATTAAAACTAGCAGTTATGAATAGTAATAACCACTTTTTGAAATTTTGTAAATTTTATTTTTCAAAATGGACTTCATTTTTGGATTCGGAATATCGAAATTAGCTTAGGGTGAAAGTTTGGTACTTTTCGGATAACTTTCATTTTCTGATGAATAGTGAAAATCACTAAATTTTAATTAAAAACAACCTTTTTAATAGAAATAATTAATAGTGATAAATTATTAATTTGAGTGGTTTTAAAGTATATTTAGAATATATTTTTACAATTTAATACAATTTTGGTCATTAGATGTAATTTCACATTTAAACCAGACATAAACAAGTGTCAATCTTTTGATAGTTATTATCTCTTAAGAACACGCTATTTGTTTTGACGACGGGAATTAATTTTTAAATTAATTAATGAAACTGATATGTTTTGAATTTGGTAAAATAGACATCATTTTTTTCATAATATAAAATATATCTTAGGCCTAATTTTTGAATTTTTCTGGAAACTTTCATTTTTTGATGAATAGTGAAACCACTTAGTGGTAGTTAAAAAAAATGAATTTTTCATAAAACATAATTTTACCGCTTCTGTGAGTGGAGTTTCAAAAATCCAAGAGACATAGTTGATGTCAGTATGAAAAATTTGGTTCAATGAGATGAAAATAATTTTTGGTGAATAGTAACTTTTTACTTTTTTGCCACTGTTAAAAGTAAATAGGGTAATTAAGGGTAAAAATGATATTATTATTTCCCTAACACATGTCCTAATTCTATTGGATAAGTTTAATTAGACCAAAAATAACCTTAGGAATAAAATATGACCATTTAGGCCAACTTGGATTAGATTAGGACATTTATTATTAATTTATTTAAAGAAGGGTTAAAATAATTAAAATCAAAGTTTAATAAGTAAATCATTTTTAATATAGGGTTATACATAAGATAAATTCGACTATAAATATTCATTAGAAAGATAAAAATATTTCCTACATAAGTATTTTTTTATTTTTAATTTTTAGACATTAAATAATTTAATTTATTTATGACACAAAGATGATGTAGTAATTATCTTATTAATGAAATATTGACATAATTGATGTTATAAATACCCAAATAAATGTAATTTGAGACTTTTTATGAATTAAACTAATTTTATAGGTTAATATGACATGTTAGTGTTGATTTAATTAACTTTTTTCGAACTAATAATTTTGTTATGATTTTCACAAAAAACAATTACTAAATAGTATCAAAATTGACAAAAAATAGTTTTTAAAAAACATATTATATTATTAATTGTTATTTTATTCCTAAAAATATAACGTTCAGCCAAATGACTTAGATAAGGTTATATATATTAATTATAAACAACTTGGGGTTCTTTTGTCTTGTTATAGTAATTTTATTAACCTTATAGTGTAAGAATACAAAAAGACACGGTAAAAGTAAAATTATCTAACTTAAAGTTAAATATAAATGATAAGGTTAAAATAGGAACCTAAACTTGTCTAAATTCTATTGGATGATATTATTTCGACCCATACCCACCTTATATTCTAAATAAATAAATTTGGAGCTATTTGGAACCGAATTGTTCTTTATAATAAAATAATATTTTTAGTTTTTTCAAAGGAGCCCCTCTCCTCCCTTATAAAAGGGAACCTCCTCCCTCTCTTCCTCACACCACTTTGAGCCTTCAAGCTCTTCCAACCCCTGAAAAATTCTATTCTCCACTTCCATAGAAACATCCTATAGGTCCTGGTCTTCTTCAAAGACCACTTTTAGTTCCCTAAGAGGAGGACTCAAAGAGGTGCTTCAAAGAAGAGGTAATGTCCGTTACCGATTCTTTCAACATTATTTCTTCTTCCACTTCTTCTTCCTAGGTTGTTTCATTATGAAGTAATAACATCAGTATCACTCATAAAATGATATGTTATTATAAGTATTAAACAAAACTATTTCACCGTCTATCCATCCTATGGAAAATGAAATCATGACGCATGCGTACGTACGGAATACCGTCTCCACGTCGTGGTGTAATCTATTTTCCACCACCACCTTACTTGGATGGGTATAATGGTGTAAATAATATCTATATATGATTATTGTAAAGTTATATTGATTCTTAAATAGTATACATACACTCCAATACAATTCCACGATCATGAGAACGATATCATCGCTCGTGCATACGTACGGACTACCGTCTCCCCGATGCGATGAGATTCATTCTCCACGTTAACCATTCATGAATGATTATAAAGTATATATAATAAGTAATCATGAAATATATGACATAATAATGATACTGGATTTATGTGTATATATATGTATGTCATCTACTTAATTCCATTCAACTCAATAAGGAAATGAAAACAACGTTCATGCATACGTACGGCCTACCGTCTCCATGAACGGTGTATTTCATTCCATTTACTAATTTATTATATACATGTATATTCTAAATATATATTATATATAAATCATGTTTTATATTATGGAATTAAGTAATCATGATCTATGTAATCATATGAATAATTACAAGTCAAAACACGGACGACAAATGCAATGATTTTACCCAAAACGCTCTTTAACATGGAATTTACAAAAGAACGGGTAATATAAAGTCATAAGTGAACCATATATGATATCATAACAATGAGTATGATTCTTTAATAAGTCAATGAAATTATTTAAATCATTATACAGGAGGTTAGGATACTTACGAAGCAAATCGGACCTAAGGTAAGGGAAAAATATCACAATCTCATTTTTTATCCGAGATTGTTTATACTTTGGTATTTACTAGAGTGTATTTTATCGTCCAAATCCATGTTTCCTCAATATGTAATATTATTTCCATCCACCTACAATTGTTTAAATCCAATTTTACCCTTCGGTGATATTTTAGTAAAATATATGAAAGGAATCTTTTGTCATTTTTCATACGAGGTACTTTTTGACTTTTCCGACAAAAGTACGAGAAGAATGTTTTTTTAACTTATACGGCATGAATGGATTTTTAAAACATTATTTACAAAAAGCTTCCTTTACAAGTTTTAATGTTTATTTTTAATCAACTTCTTTTAGTTTAAAATTGTATGAAATGTTAAGAAAGGAAAAATGTTTTTAAAGTAGAAAGGATATTCTCCTCAAGAATGGAGTCCAAGTGTTTTATCAAAAAAAAATTCCATCTAAGATAATATAGGATTATGTTTATATCCCTAGTTTTACATTTATTTGATTATGTTATGATATAATTATTTTTATTATGGCATTTTATCTTATGTGGATTATGTTATGATGGAATGATGTTTAAGATTCCCATTTTTATTACATGGGTTATGCTATGATGTATGGTTTATGATTTTGTGGTACACATAAGAACTGTATCATTATGAAATGGGTGGGACCTATATCTCCCTCTAATTCATTGGGTAATGATTTTATATCTCATGAGATAGACATGGCTAGAACGGCAGGTTAAACAGGTTCAGTGAAACATGACTGAAACGAGGAGTGAACTCAGTTCAGAAATGGACTTTGTCCACTAAGATAGTCTTGGCAATGAGTCTTGACTAATAAGAAATGATTCTCTATGATTATGTGTGTATTCCACAAAGATTCATGTTTTAAGTTATGATTGTTGTGATTACATTTCACTACCATGATTTATCCCATGTTATGATATTATGATCTCTTTTGCAGGATTAAGATTTCGAAAATGTTATGTTCTTATGAATATGATGTGATTGATATTTCTTTTGTTTACCCTTACTGAGAATTTGAGCTCACCCTTTTATGTTTTCTTTTCCCCAGGATATAAAGAAAGGTTTTAGGTAAAAAAAGGAAGATCTTTGTGGGAGATGTTGAAGATATTTCACCACAATTAGAAGATTATATTCTGAGTTTCCAAAGACACTAAACTATTACGGTCCTTGTGTGTGTGTTTTGTTATGTACTAAGTATTCCGCAAAAGTAATGTAATGTCCATGTACGTTAAGCTTTGGGTCTCTATAGCCACCCCCTTCCAGTCCCCCCCCCCTCCCCTTGCTAGTCCCCCTGCCAGACCCCCCTGCCCCCTACCCCCCTACCAGTCCCCCCTGCCCCCTGCTAGTCCCCCTTCCCCCTGCTAGTCGCCCCCTGCCAGTCCCCCCTACACCCTGCTAGGCCCCCTTCCAGTCCCCTGCTAGTCCCCCTGCCAGTCCCCCTGCCCCTTGCCACCCCCTGCTAGTCCCTCTACCCCCTGCTAGTCCCCCTACCTAGACACCCCCTGCTGTACATATTTTAGAGTTTTTCAAAGTAGAAACACATCATAATCCTGTCATAGTACTGGAAGGTTTTCTTAGGTGGGCCAAATAGACTATGGATGAGTAGCACATGGTTTTTGGAATGGTGAATAAAGGCTATAGTTGGGATGCCATTACAGTTGGGCTATCTATACTGAAACTATTTGGTTTTACATGGGATGTTGGTGGATGAAATGACATAAAGGTTCAAGAAGCACTACACCGAAAGGAGGTCATACATGTTCCAGATAGTGCTATTATGGAGGGAGAGAAGGATATTGCAGTTATATCCAACAACCGTCTTAAAGAAGAAATGAGACAATATGATGTTTGGAATGAAGAGTGCAAACCAATATTTCCTATGGTTATAGGTGTTGGATTTATCAATGCACTTGGTATCAACGATGATGTAAAGCTTAACCTTGTCCATTTATTAATTTTAGAGGCAAATAATAAATAATAATTGGTTTCTAGTGCCACTAGTACTTCAAATACGTTGACTGTAATAGAAAATAAACATGTCGGACATGCTCTCCTAGTCAAGAAATTAATTCAATGGGGGTGGTGACGACGTTGATGGTGATGGAAGAAAAAATGGTTTACTTGATGAAGATGAAGTTTTCTCTTGAGTTGAGACTCTTTGAAGCATGTGAAATCAACCAGGAAATGATTTCCGTTATCGGTTTTTAAATATTCACATTGAGGATAAGGTGGGTTTTTGTAAGGGTGGAAATGTTAGGAGTGTGGATGTGTGGTTGTTAGTTGTTCTTGGAAGGGATGTCCTTATGTGGGTGTGGCTGGTGGGATGTCCTAAGGGAAATATTGTCTTTTACTTTTATTAGTTACTAGGGGTTGGTAATAGTAGGTAGGGGTGGATGGTTGTTGGGTTGGGGTATTAAATAACGATGTGGATAGGAGCTGATCCTTGGGAGGTTTGGGAGGCCCTTTGAGAAGTGGTCTTTCTAGGAGAAGTTCTTCTCTTCCCTCTTCATTTTATTTTTCATTTTTTTCTTCTTAGTTTGTTATTAACTCTGTTCCAATTACTTCTACTAGATATAACAAATTCTACCATATTTTTGTTCTCTTCTTCCTACCTAATCAGTACCATTGTTAGGAAAGAGTCCTAACATTATTCAAAAGGGGTATTTTTATCACTCATTTAAGTAATATTCTCTAGAAAGATATATGTAACTATTTTTTATAATCATAATGTACTTTTCATTAAGTTTTGTGAAATGTAGATGAGGATAGTTTAGTTATCTCATTTGTCCAATGTTTTCAGAAGTGGACTGAACATCGAACTAGCTAAAGCACTCTAGGCCCCTCCTATGTCGACTGCGACATCTCCTTGTGTGCCTACACCCCTGCACCCTTTCACTCGACCTCCCATCACTGACTTCTCCCAGCGCGGCTTTCCCGGTGCCTCACCTATGCGGCTTTCCTGGTGTCCCGTTGACTTGCCCCACCTGTGCGACTTTCTCAGCACCCCGACTACCGGCCCCGCCTATCCAGATTTCCCGGTGCTTTGTCCACTGGCCTCGCTCATGCGGCATTCCCGATGCTCTATCGACCGACCCTGCCTGTGTGGCTTTCCCGACACCCTGTCAACTGGCCCTGCCTATGCAGTTCCTCTACTGCGCCTCAACGAATTTCCACACCACTAATGTAATCCAGCTATTTTAGTGACATATTCTATCATCCATCATTTTCATCTCGAGGGGGAGCTATGATAGCTGATGATTTCTTTTTTTTTTTCTTGTTTTAAAATCAATATGGATATTTCCAACTTGAGGAGCAGTACTAAAGTGTATTTTCATTGTTTTTCTTTACTTTGTTTTCTTTAATTATGTATTCAAGCTAGGTACACCTTGATTGAGAGGGAGTGTTGGAGTCTGTGTCCCACATCGGACGTGAGTGTTTTGTCATCTTTATATTTCCCTATAAATAAACTCCATGACCTCTCTTAAGTTGTACCATGGGTATTGGTTCACCTCTCTTATCATTCTACAATCATCAACCGTCTTTTATTAACTAGATGGATTTAAAAAAATAATTTTTACTAAGAGGAAATGAAAATTCAATTACAATCTATGAAATAACAAAAAACGATATCCAAATCACACACCAAATGATCCATGGTATAGAGTGAAGTGGAGACTTATATAATTCTTTATTTATTCTTATTAAAATTAATAACTTATTTAATAATTTAAAAAGTATTTTTATTTTAATTTGAAGGGTTGTATTGAAAATGGTAGGTTACAATGCATTGAAAAATGGTGCATGCCATTGTATGGGAAAACGGGTGGTAGAGGGGCGTTCCACTGGTAATTCAGTGTTTCAAATCATAAATTATTTTAGATTTCAAAATTCAATAGAAATTAAAAAAATTAAAAAATTAAAAGCTTAATCCACAGACTAGTGGTATTCCAGAGGAAGGAAAGCTTCCTTGGTCAAGTCTTCAAATATTTGGGAGGTGCACCCATTTCAGCTTCTTTTTCATTTAAAAAATATGGAAATGGGGGACCAGATTTTCTAGTTTTGAATGTTTTTGGCTAGTTTTGAACCATTTTTTCGTTTTCCCCCATTTCTATAAGTATTGGGATCAAACTACTAGCCACTTGACCGATTTCCCAGTTGGACTCGGCAGTCGAGTCCGGTTCTAATTACTATGAATTTTTCAAGGATTTTGGTTCTATATTGAACCACACTTATGTAATTGTGATTTGGTTCAATTATTGTTATGCATATCAATCTTAATCAAATTCATTGTAATTGCATTCTGTATATCGTGTGTTTAGGTGTAGCTTTGATTCGGGACTTAGTGATTTGATTTCTAAATAAAGTGATATAAAATGAATATGGTGGTTCTTTCCTGTTATCTCATGTCACGGACCTATTATCACCCAATAGTGGACTACATGTTAGAACTCCCTCAAAAGTACCAGTCAAAGCATGATGTACTTCAAGTGTCTTGGATGCACTAATACTCTCTAGACACTACACATGTTTTTTGTCCTGATGAGGATTAGTAGGATGTAGATGCTTTATTAGAGGAGTATCTCATTCATATTGTTGATTAGAGCATGAAGACACTCCAAGTTAAATCAGTTCCCCTGGTATAGGTGCTATAACAACATAGTCGAGTACAGGAAGAGACCTGGGAAAGGGAAGATGATATATGAGTTTAGAAGCTAGAAATATTCACTAACAATGACTTTTGACCTTCATAAGATCAACTCGAGGATTAGTTTCATTGATGGGAGGTTGTAATTACCTGCCTTTGCCGGTGGAAGAGGGCTAGCATGAGTGTTTTGCAAGAGGCTAGGGGTTGGTGGCTGCTGCAGGATAAATTGTAGGTGGTTAGGGGATGGTGCGGGCTCGAATGCAGGTGGAAGAGGGATGAAATGCTGGTGTAAGGGGGCTGGTTGCAGGTGCTGGGGTGATGGTGTGGGCTGGATGTGGCTGGGGTAGGGCCAAACCGCGGCGTGACCACAGTGTGACCGCTACATGTTGGTCCGGTCCAACGACATCCGTGAGGAAGCATCTTCCGGCCAGGAGTGAAGATTAATTTAACAGTTTTTTCATTCATTTAATAGGAAGATTAATTTATCACACATTCTAGTTTTGAGTCATAACATCACATTTGAAATCTGGGTCCCTCCACCCTCCCCCCCGCCCCCTATCCCCTGCCCCCTCCATCCTACACCCTGCCCCCAACCCCCCTCCACCTAGCCCCTAGCCTGCACAGCCCCCCCTACACCCACCCTGCACCCCCTGCCCCCCTCCACCCTGCCCCCTGCCCCCCTCCACCCTGCCCCCTGCCCCCTGCCCCCTCCACCCAGCCCCCCCTACACCCCCCTGCACCCTGCACCTTGCCCCCTACCCCCTACCCCCTGCCCTACTCCACCCTGCCCCCCTCCACCCAGCCCCCAGCCCCCTAGCCTGCACAGCCCCCCTGCACCCCCCCCCCGCCATCCATTCCCAGTTTCTAAATAATGATTTTGTATTATGTAAAAGTGTTTTATGAACCTAATTTTCCTATGATACTAATCATTTAGATCCTTTAATGTATTAATATGTTATTTATCTTAAAAATAATGTAATAGACATGTGAAAATAGGTTGGTTTTCTATATAATGGCATCCCAATGTCCCTTCACAGTGATGAGAAGTTATGGAAATTTTATTTTGATCTAGCTATAAAAGATAGGAATAGCTCCCGACTTTTTAATGATAAAATCTCATTTTGGATTCTTCAAATGAACCATTGTTAGAGCTGGTGATGAGTGAAAGACACACATTCTCTGAAATTAGTGGGGATGTATCTTCCACCAATGGAATCAATACTGGTCATTGCAGTAAGTATTTATTTAGAATCTCAAAGGCTTCATGGAATTCCTCATCGAAATGGAAGGTGACTCCCTTCTTCAATAACATGGTGAAGCATAGAGACATGTCAACCAGGTTAGCTATGAAGTTATAAATGTAAGAAAGTTTCCCCTAGATCCCCCTCAATTCTTTAATAATTTGAGGGAGTGAAATTGATAAAACTGAACTTGTTTTTTTAGATTCAAACTCAATTTAATGATATCACACCACAAATATTCCCTAGAGTTACCCTAAAAATGCATTTTACCAGATTCATGTTTAGGTTGTGCTACTGCAACTTGTTAAATATTATTTCAAGATCTTTGAAATAATCACATCTCTATTGATATTTGATATTCATGTCATTAAAAAAATAATTCATCTATTCATTCTAAGAAGGTATTAATGATATAATGTGTGTAGTGTTGGTATATAGTGTCAACATTATTTAATACAAAGGGCATGACCTAAATGGTGCGAGCTAGATAACAGGTGGGTGGGGGATGGTGCGGGCTCGAATACAGGTGGAAGGGGGCTGGAATGCTGGTGGAAGGGGGCTGGTTTCAAGTGTTGGGGGGATGGTACGGCTGATTCGAAGGTGGAAGGGGGGCTGTTGCGGGCTGGAATGCTGGTGGCATTGGGCTGAAATGAACGTGTAAGGGGGCTGGTGTGGGATGGATGTGGCTGGAGCAGGTCCAAACCATGGCGTGACTATGGCGTGACTGCGGCGTGACCGCAGCATGACCATAGCATGACCGCAGCATGTTGGCCCAGTCCAACGACATCTGCGGGGCAGCATCTTCCACTTAGTTTCAAATAGGATGATATGGATGGCATGAGAGGACATTTTATCAGAATATTTAAAGAAATGAATGCTAATCTATGATGACTAGAGGATTGGATGACCCCTGATATACCAAATTCGGTGGGGGCTCGAATTCTGGTAGAAGGGGGCTGGTTGTAGGTGCTGGGGGGGATGGTGCGGGCTGATTCAAAGGTGGCAGGGGGGCTGTTGTGGGCTGGAATGCTGGTGCCAGCGGGCTGAAATGAAGGTGGAAGGGGGATGGTGTGGGCTGGATGTGGCTGGAGAAGGTCAAAATCACGGCATTACCACAGCGTGACCATGGCATGACCGTGGCGTGACCACGACGTGACAGCGGCGTGACCGCGGCGTGACCGCAACGTGTTGTCCTGGTCCAGCGACATCCACGAGGCATCATCTCCCACTTAGTTTCAAATAGGATGATATGGATGGAATGAGAGGATGTTTTCTCAGAATATTTAAAGAAATGAACGCTAATCTATGATGACTAGAGGATTGGATGACCCCTGATATACCTAATTCATTGAGGGCTCGAATGCAGGTGGAAGGGGGCTGGTTGCAGGTGCCGGGGGGATGGTGCGGGTTGATTCGAAGGTGGCAGGGGGCTGTTGCAGGCTGGAATTCTGGTGGCAGTGGGCTGAAATGAAGGTGGAAGGGGGTGGGTGTGGGCTGGATGTCGCTTGAGTAGGGCCAAATCACAGCATTACCACTGTGAGTTTTCGCAGACAGCGCACCTCCGTTGGAGGGGTTTTATTACAAAACCATGACTTATTTATCAAACGAAACAATTATCTTAACTAACACTTATTCAAGAATTTCAATTTAATATAAACATGCAAAATTAAGAAGGTAACTAAATCCAATTTAAAACATTCTTGAATTAAATAGGCTACGAGAGGGACCCTACCTCAACCTCAAGGCGCGTTTTCTTTTGACGACGACAACTCGAATCTTCCTTTTTTCCGCTTGCACGCGTATGCAACTTAACATATATATAAGGACACCTAGCCCCTATGTACATATTTTCTTGGAAAAATATGCACAAGGGGGTCCTTAGATATATGTTTATACTTTCATATACCCCTTTAAACTTACACACATATGCTTTTTTCATATATATATATAAGCACACCTAGACCCAATATATATATATTCATACTGCCATGAGTGAATATATATAAAGTGGGAACTTATATATGCATATGCCTACCTATGCATACACATGTAAGCCTTCATCAACGGCGACTCGAATCCACCTAAATGAAATCCAAAACACATAACAAAAATATAAGGAACCCAAAAATCAAAACAGCCTTAATTAAAATTGGGCCAAAGAATAAAAACGGAATAAACCTTACCCAAATCTTGAACTCATTGTCTTCGATGGTGGTGGATAGAACCTGTCTTATCATAAGAAACCACCTATACGACAATAGTGGGAAAAGAAATGAGATATAACAACTTCTTATATATATGTGATCAGTGTGTCAACTGTAGATAGAAAAAAAGGACACATTTTACACGCTTTAGGTAATTATACAGATTTTCCAAAGATTAAATCATCTTAAAAAATGAATAAAAATGGATTCTTGAAGGTACTAGATTGAACAAACTTCAATTACAGGACATACCTGACTATGGAGACTTTGAGATAGATTCCCAAGCAGGATTTTCAGCATGAAAAAATAATAGGGACCATATTCAATTAGGAACGTTCCTAAAACGGATGAAGAGTGTATCCCTTAACTTATGTAATATCATAAACTACTTAATAACTAGAAAATTCATAACTAAATATTATAATAATACATGAATAATTGAAGAAAGGGACAGAAAAAAAGAGGCATAAACACTTACATAACACTGTTTGGTTCCAAGTGTAGAAGTAAATAAAATAGATGACACAAGAACTCATCCATCCATTCAGAAAATTGGATCATTGGCATGAATGATAAACCATCATTGTTATCTTCCAGGGTAGCTATCTGTAACAATGCTCAAATAAAACATATGTTTTCCTCTCCATGTAAAAGCACATATATCATGTTTTTTTATGAACTCTAGTTCTTACATAGTAAAATATGGAACCAATAAATTTCATGGTTTCCAATTTTTTAGGAGGATCATTGGCATCCATAACAAGAAAGGAATTGGATAATGAAATTGTCAAGAGATCAATGTATGCATCAGCAACAGCAAAATCATCTAAATTTTCATAAGAATTAGACAAGGAAGATAAAAAAATATGATCTCCCAGAAAAGTCCACTGATGTTACATGAGTTTTCAACTAGTGAGTGGTTGAAATATTTGAGAAGCAACATGGCTACGATTTCCAACGTATGGTTTTAAAATAACATGAAAAACTCATTTAACTCTTCGATAATTGAATATGGAAGAAGTATTACTAACTGACTCAAGATCCATATGGAAGCCAGATACCAAAATTGGAAGAACCAAAGAGGGATCCACATGAGAAAATTTTGAAAAACAAAACAAGAAGTGCTATAGAACTTTCTCATAATGTACTAATGATCAAATCAACTTACCCAGAGAAAAGGATAATGGGATAATATAGGATAGATATTTCGGAATTTAGAGCAACCAAAAAATAATAAAGTTCTATATTGTTAGACTCCAATCAATTTGACCATCTTGAGAAACAATTTCCAAAAATGATAGCATGGGTTGCCGCTAATGTTGTATGCATAGAACCAAACCAGCATAAAAAAAGTTGCAACAACAATGGTGAAAAAAGAAATAATGCATGGAATCTAGAGGGATAATAAATAATTTTAAAAAATGGGGTGACAAAAATGAACAATAAATCAGATAAAAAAGTAGCAATGACAGTCTTCCCAAAAGTAGTCTCTACAGCAGTGCCTCCATCTTGTAATTTGTTACTGTTAGGGGAATTTAATTAAATTCTTAGTCTTGATGAAATAAATATATACAATTTCTTTCATGTCATAGCCATATACTTTTAGAGATTAATTGATCATGGACTCTTTTTTGAAATTTATTCTTAAGGAGCCGAGTTCACCTGGACCAGATACACTATTAATAGAAGGCAGTCTAGTAGGATTGATAAGGCCTTTTTTACCTTAATGGCATTGATATGGATTCTATCTTATCCTGTATAGATCTTCACAATGTTTACTCAGATCACCACCCACTTCTATTGTGTTTATCCACTAATGAAATGATACATGTTGTCCCTTTTAAATTCAGTAATGCTTGGCTCCATTTTAAGGAATGCAGTGAAATTGTACAATAGAAATGGATGAGGAGATTTGAAGGGAATGCTTCCCAAAGGCTCATGTTAAAGCTTAAAGCTACTAAATATTCTATCAAAGGATAGACCAGGGATAAATTCACCAAATTGAATGAGTAAATCAAGTAGTTTGTGGATGATATTTTGAAATTTCAAAACAGTTCTTCTAACCTTGATACCCCCTCATCTGAGTATTTTCTACTGAAATTTGAGATTAACGAGCTCATTCTTACACATAAGAGGATTCTTATAAATTATATTCATTTAATATGGTTCAAATAGGGTGATAGAAACACTCGATTTTTTCACATCATGAATAAGAAAATAAGGAATATAAAAAAGTTCACCATAATTAAGGTGAATAGAGAGACTCTTAATAATTAGGGGAGTATATCCAATGCCTTGTTCAGTCACTTTGAACCTCTATTTAATATTGCAAGTCTTGAGTAAGAATTCATTTCTCACTGCCTTACCTACTAAGGATGAAATTAAATAGGTACTTTTATCTCATAATAAGGATTGTGCAGCTGAACTGGATAGATTCTCTAATCACTTCTTAATTCAATTTTGGGATGTGACTCATTTGGAACTTTTACAAGTTGTTCAATAATTTTTGAGACTAGAATTTATTCCTTTAGGTAACAACTCTCAATTAATAACCATAATTCCAAAGGTTAAACATTACCTTGATGTTGGAGACTATAATCTTATCATTGTGAAAAATAATCTTCATAATCTCATCAGTAAGGTGAATATTATATGTTTGGGGGCTATTGTAAGTTCCATTGTTTCTCTAAATTAGTTGGTTCTTATACATGGAAGTGAAGGATTATTTATATACTAACTCTGAATCTGTGAATATATTATAGAGGAGATCCAAGCCTAGAAATATTGATTTAAATATTGACATCTCTAATGATTTTGACACTCTTATCTAGGATTTCACTTTTTAAGTTCCTAGATAGTTTCGGTTTCTCAACCATATTTATTAAGCTTATTCAAGACCTTATCTACAAATCAAGAATCTATTTAATTATTAGTGGGTCTCACAAAAGATACTTCAGTCATACCTAATGGGTGAGATAGGGGGATCCTCCCTCAACTTTTTTATTTGGAATTATCAAGTATTAACATATAAAATTCCTCCTAAAAGCTACAGATTATGGGGATTTATCACTAGTTAAGGCCACTAGAAATATAAGATCACCCACCCACTTGTTTTATGTTGATGAAATTCTAATTTTTTTTCAAAATGATGATCGATCACTTTCTTTTATCAAGGGAATTTTCGAGCATTATGAATCTGTCTCAAGACAATCCATTAGTTGGAATAAATCTAAGCTTAATTATAGCAAGGACATTAATGTTTCCAGGAGGAATCAAATTTCTAAATTCTTTGGAGTTATAGCTGGAAAAATTCCTTTCACCTAGCTAGCTTAACAAGTTTAGAAAGAACTTCATCTTGTCATCAAAATTTATTTTAATATGGACAATATAGAAAAACATTATTCCTATAGATGATCAAATTTATTTATTTGATCTTCATATTACCTCAATTTTCTTGATCTATATGAACCCCCAAGATGATTTTCAACATTTCTTTCCAAAATGTCACATATGAAATGATGATGTCCCAAGAATGCATGAATTCAATAAGATGAGGTCTAGTGAATTGCAATGTTCCTCGCCTATATATGTTCCACCAAACACCATCTACCTATCCATCAATTGTCCCATTCTCACCTAAAACTCAAAAAGGTAATTAACCTAAATCTGGGAGGAGATGTGGGAGGTGAAAGATATGACAAGAACACATTTTTCATGCATTATCATGTGTTAAAATCAAATATATGACATCCCATTTAAATTGAGTTTGGTAAAACTTATTGAAAATCACTTACATCACTTATCTCCTATGATCCATTCTTATGTATAAGTATTTCTAGATTACTTACTGAAAAATGTTTCTACGTCGCTTATTTAAGGCTCTGTTTGAGAACAAATCTGGAACTGTTTACAACACTAATTTCTTGTGATTAACAGTTTGAGAAATTGAACAAACACCGCTTATTTTTTTCACTCTATCACTCAGCCTTAACTAAGTGTACAAGATGTACCCTTATTCTTGAATAACACAACATATAGAAGGGATGATGATGATACCCACCAAACAGTTGACTAAAATTCAAGGGTAGGGTTATGTGATACTTGAATATATTTATTTACCCTAAACCCCACCCCAAAGAATCATACATTGGGTTGGATTTATTCCTTTATGGTGTATTGAAGATATCTTGTTCAAATACTGATCAAAGATGAGAATAAAATGCTTTCCTAACATTATTTGATCTTAAAGAAATTTCAAGTTCAGGGATTCTGTGTGTACTCAACAGTAATTATCAAATCCTCAAATTTTCTTGCATGGATAAAGATCATGAACCTCTCTTTGGGATGCTCTCTCCCTCTTCCATATGATGGTAATGGTGCAATTGAAGGAAAACTCCTTGCATCCTCTAGCATCAAGAGACCAGGAAATTTAGAAGACAATGGGCATGAAATTATATGTTCATTGGGACATAAATTTATGTTTCCATAAATACAATTCACAATAAGAAAATAAATGGAACTGTAGATCATTTTCATGAGAGAAAAATTTGGACCCATGATAATCAGAATCAGTGAGTACGTTTCACATTGATTAATTAATGAATAATGAATCACTTTCATAGGTCTAAAATTAGAATATATCATAGAAATATTTGTTATGATGGGCTACTGCAATGAAAAGGTATTGATATCTGTGATCAGTAATACTAGAAAACAGGGGAATTCACCAACATAAGTGGTTGTTGTTGGTGAAAACTACACTCAGTGTATAAATATAGTAATATGATCAATAACAAATCTAAACAAAAAATGCAATAATTTTTTTCTCCTTAATATGTATACACAACACAGTAAGAGAATTATTGACCTATGTGTAAACAAAATACAATAAGGTTTAATTCAGAATACTTACTCATTCAAACCCTATGAATTGAATATAAGTGTGAGTAATACTAGAAAAGAAATACCTATACAGAAAAACATGAACACAGTTATTAATATGAAATAAATGTATTTTTAGCAATTGAAACGTTCGTAGTAGGGGGAAGAACCTTGAATATCACCATCGACTGTAGAGGTATGGCCGAACGATCACTGGAGATAGTATGAATTACTTTGGAAAGCAGCTTTCATGAAGGAGTAACTGTGGTAATCTTCACATAAAATGTAGGGGTTAACTCGCATAGATCCCACTCGTGGAAGGTGTCAGTTCAGCCGATGCACCGATTGGAGGAGGAACACCAGATGAAGGTAGTGTAGGAGAAGGACACACGATGAAGGGGATGGGAGGGATTGCGCGAGGGATGGAGGAACCAAATGGAGAATCCAGCGAGGATCGGCCAAGGGAGAATTGATCGGTCGATGATGAGGGAGGATGGTTTTGAGGGTGGGAGATGATTCGTGACGAGGGAGGGTATTACGGGTGGGAGATGAGATGAGTCGAACGAGGGAGGGGATTGCGGATGGGATATGAGTCGCGATGAGGGAGGAATCAATGTTTCTACAGGATCTGTTTTACCATGGATTTATATATTCTAAAACAATGGTTTTCTAATAATCGTGTCTATATCTTAACCTATAGCCCCAGACCAACTAAACGGTGGCTATAGGTTCGTGGCTATAGGTTATTTTTCTAGTAGTGGATCGCCCGCACAGTTTTAGGTCACGTCACAAGGACGCGTCTTGGTGGGGAAAGTGCCCCTCATACTTGAGAGTTCTGGGGAAAGTCAAACCACACCTCGTCACTATCCCACAGTCGAGTGGTCTCCTCAAAGCTGACGGGTTTCCACTGCCCAGCCCTGCAAAAGTGTAATCCACTAGAGGGAGACACGGAAAAAGTTTTCGACGGGTCCCAATGCCCAGCCCCTTGAAAGGGTGATCCACTAGAGGGAGGCTCGCAACAGTAATCGGGGACCACTTCCCATCCCCGCTGGTGGTAAACCCAGATCTACTCTGGCCATCCCTGCTAGATGGTTCCCCACTAGACATCCCTTCTGGATGGTACCTCATTGGCCATCCCTGCTAGATGGTACACCACTGGCCATCCCTGATGGATGGTACCGTATTGTCCATCCCTACTGGATGGTACCTCACTAGTAACTGGAACATGTAGTTGGAAACACATCACGGTAGATTTCGGAAGGAAGATATGATCTCAATACACAGCTAGGAATTCTGTGCCCAGGGCTCACTGGGGGCTCTGTACCCTACTGGAAACAACCTCCTGGGTAGAGGATCAGTGCCCGCGTAATGTCTTGGTCACACCAGTACCTAAAAAACACTACCAGGGAGCACGAAGGGTCATGAGGATCTCCCCGAGCCTCTCGGGGTGATACATGCTCAAATCTGCTGATTCTATTATCGAAGCGGACCGAGACAACTCAATCCAGAAAGTGGGATCACACCCACACTATACGAATGCACGTAGCCATAAACGATTCCGCAATCCGGTGAAAGGGACACAACACTGAAAACCCTCTCAGTTGAAAGAACGGGGGAACCAAAACAACTCTTCCAGTCAAACAATCAGGAACATGAGGACCCTCTACGTCACAAGAGGTCAAAGGTATGTAGAGTAGAACCCGACACACACATGGGGCCCACACAACGTGTGGCCCAAACTCATCTCCAGAACAAGCGCACAAACGTTCCCAGGTACAACTACAAAATTTACCTCCCAGCATTCTCGTATACTCCCAGAGTATACAACAACTCTAGCCCAAAGGCTATCATGCACATGACACCCAACATTAGTGCGAAGGGAGAAAATGTAATTTCATCAACATACTTCCTCCACGGCCCTATCTTTACCAACCATTCTTCTTTAAACACTAACTTCACTCTCACAGGAGTGAACATGATCACACGCCAAGGTTTCCCTACAACCACTACAGGAATAACTACCACCGGTACCCCTTTCATGCTTCTGCATTAAATGAGATCTTGAATGAGTCTCCACACATCCAAATGGATCATACCATTGTAGTCCTTGCGGAAAAACACATGAGATAGACTATTTACTCACCTCAAATAGACATCTGATGGAAAATCTAACCAACACCGCTTTATGCTCAAACGACATCCCGTGGTCCTTAGCCTCGGTCCCGGAAACAGTCGGGCACATCGCACCATTGCGATCTCCTCAGAAAGACACTTCAAATTGACTTCTTACTTGCGTGGAATAGATATCCAGAAAAAAAGATGTATTTCATCGTACCACACACGAGTAGCGCTACGAGGGACCCACATCATGGTCCCAAAGCATAATTAATGGATTGTACTTTTGCGATCCCCTCAAAAAATTACACAAGATTGACAAACCACTTGTACGAAATGGACACCCGGTGATAAAGATAGAAATCACCGCCAACTCCCAAAATGGCCCTCATTGTGACGGCACCAACATGCATAACTAAAGTAGGCAGATTGCACCATTGCAATTCCCTTGGAAAAACACTCATAATCAACTGCTCGCACGCCCCAAATGAACGTCGGATGAACAAGTTACAAAACGCTGCTCACAGCTTAAAAGACGGGTCGTGGAGCCCACACCTCAACTCCAACTTCAGTGCCCAAAAATACCTTGGCAATATTCTTATTGACACCAGGGTCACAATGCCAATGACGGCGCTCAAAATGGACTTCAGATGTGTCTGTGCTGATCAAAATAGGAACCCACGGAAAAACACCAATCCACTTAACGTACGTGTCGTTCCATCGAGCCCCGCGTATCGGGAATGAAAAATTCATGAGACCATATCAAAATGCTCGTCTTGTTTCAAGGAATGTGTCTCCACTGACGGCGCGTGATTCCAACACCTGGTCGGAATTTTATGTGTGTTTTAAACATTACTGGACTGAAACTGGGTGGGCCAAGCCGGTTCGGCCGGCCCACCCACTCCCTGAACCAGCGGTCCGCAGTTCACCGCACGGACCGCCCGTCCACACCCGAACCAGCTCGTCCGGTCCGGATTTTCTAAGTGGACCTGCGAGACGTGAGTCCTTGCCGCTCTCGGTGTCACGAAGACCCCAGTTTGTCGTGACGACCAACCACGCGAACAGTTTTGCGTCGCTCGAAGGAGCCCCCTGCCCCGCGCTCGCTGTCGCCCCCAACTCGCCAGGCCACCACCCTCGCCCAGCCGACTACGCACGGCCTAGAATTCTCTCTCCCGCACCGACCTCCTCTGCCAAGAATCCAAAGTACACTGCCTCCTGAACCCCTGTCGCGCCGCCTCTAGGTCTTGCTTCCACTTGGAAAGCCGCCGGAGAAACACCAAACAACCTCCAATCTTCACTGAATCGCTGCAGACGCCTCAAGACTCGGATTTTAAATCTGAAAAATGTGTCAGAAATATCAGAACAAGTATTACACAACCAAGGGAATTTATTGACAAAAAACATCAATTCAGTGCTAAAATTTATGTTCAAAGGGGATGTTCAAAATTAAAACACGAAACGAAGAACCCCTACCTGGAGGGGTGTAGCCCGATGCTTCACGGTCGATCCACACCTCGTCGGAACCGTAACCACCTTGAAGAGAAGGGTTTGAGGAGAGTGGTGGGATTGAGTAGCTTCTTCTTCCAGAGATTAAATGGTGGAGGGAGGGGATGTTTGTCCTTAAGTAGAGTCTTAAAAAAATTAATATAATTAACCTTTTATTAATCACCCACGAAAGGACCCACATCTGAAACTCTCGACGGGGTCGAGGTTAAGCCTCCCCTAGGGTAAACACCACCTCCAGATCACAATGGAGGTCTCTGAATTTTAATTTGAGACCTCATTCAAAATTTATAAAACTTAACGTCTGAGGCCATTAAATTACGAAAACTCCCCAGGTGCCATTTTCCACAGAAGGGTCGCGCCCGCAAAAATTACACCCCTCCTAGGGTAAACAGTATGCTCCAGACTCAGTGGTTCCCTCAGTTTTCTCGTCCGAGATACTGTTTAAGAGATAATTGAGTTTAACCATTATAAAAATAAATTAATTATCTTATTTATCCGTTTAATGTTCCGGCAACGGGCGAGGGGTCCCAACGTCCCGCGCAGACATGTTCTATGTCGTTCCTGGGGTAAACACCCCATTTTGGACCCATCTATGCACTCAGATTTAGGATCTAAATTACCGTTTAGGATTTATCCCATTTATGTGGCGTTCCTAGTGTGAATGCACTGAAAATTTAATTCTGGCCACACTGGGGCTCGGAATCGCACACCGTCTGAAGGCGCTGCTCTGGAATAACATCAGAATTATTCCAATGTTTTCTATAGAAAAAACCGGGTTCTTACATCATTCCCTCCTTAAATATTTTCATCCCCTAAAAGAAAAACCCGGGGACAACTCAGGGTACTAGGCCCACACCTGGCTCTCCCGTACCCAAAAGAACTCTTGTACAGTTTTGCACCATTGCACACAGACTAAAGGATTTGATCGGTTCACACAAGGTTTCCCTTGCTGATGACATGCGTAAGAGCACACACACATCTCCTTAGGTTTGTCACATGGGAGACGTCGTGCACCCACTCCTGACCTTGGGGTTAGGGCAAGGCGGTAGGGAACCTCGCCATCCCTTCGCATGGTTTCAAACGGCCCGAAGTCCCTCGAGGGTATCTCACCTCCCCGGTCGAACCTCTACATCGCACTCCGAGACTGGAGTCACCATTGGGACCTGAGACAAATCCCAGTGATTCCCTCCTTCAGAATATCCATATGGTGAAACACCCAAGGATATCTGGTTATGCAAGATTTCATAGTCAATGTCCCACGACCCAGACTCTCTTACACCCTTGGAGAGCGAAAAAGTCGACACCATCAACTAATAGAAAAGGTTCCACCCCTTCTATTGTACCAACACAGGGTTACACCGACGCCTCGCGTCACCCTGGTATCAAATCAAGCAAGGATTAGGGAGAAAATCATTTCACACATAGAGTATAACAATTCTAATTGAAAAAAGTATAAAAGCTATAGAGGGAACCTCTTATCACCTCATGCTCTGCAGGATCGTAGACATCCAAAGCTCGCGGCTGTCCGTGGTCCCAACTGTCAGATCCTGGAGCCTAACGTGGACTACCTGGTGGTGATGGGAAGACATTTTAAGGTCTTCCCCCACTTTCAGCTCCTCCCACTCCTCTGCTAGTACCACCTCTCTAGGAACCACTCCGATCACGGCGCTACCTCTGTCGTGGTGGTGCACCTGCTGCCTGCCCGATATTCTCAGCATGCCCGGTCGGGCAGTCTCGTGCCAGGTGACCTCGGCCATCACAAGCACAGCACTGACACTCTATGGGATTTCCTGGTACCCTCCTACGCCATGGTGGTGTACGAACATTCCCCTGAGTCCGGTTATTGTAAAGCCACCTGCATTGAGGTTCTGTCTTCCGATACCCGCTAGCTGCGGCAGACGTCTCGGCTCCATCATGCCTACTACTACCACCAACTGTAGAACGTGACAGGAAGCTATCTATCACCAACACCTACTCTAGCCCCCGAAATATGTGGAAATTTCCAAGGGTAATATGATGGAACAAATATCTCTGCGGAGACCCTGCTCAAACTTCCATACTCAGAAGCCGCAGTCATGGACCAAGTCCGGGTAAAAACTTGCAGGGTCTGCGAACCTAGTTGCATACTCAGTGACCGTCATCCCTCCCTGCTGAAAATTTAGGAGATCCTAGATCCGAACAGAGCGTAATCAAGAGGGGTAAAACTCTTCACAGAACATCAGCTGAAATTCATCCCACTAAAGCGAAGACTCATCAAGTAACTGAGTCACTAGACTCCACCAACACCCAGTTGCTCTGTGGAAAAGGATGGCTGCCAAAGCCACCCTCAAATCTGTCAGTGTCTATGCAAGATTGAAGAGGCAAACCACTATCTCAAGAAAAACCTTTGCTTCTTGAGGGTTTGGCTCACCGATGAACCTCAGCGGTCTCTATCGTTGGAACTCACAGAGCACGCTCAACCTGCACACAAGCTCAATCTACTCTGCTGAAGCTGTCTACTGCTCACCAGGTGGGGGTGCTTCTACCGGCCCACCCGGATAAAGGGACTTGCATGATGGGTCCTGGACTGAGGCCTCATAGCCAGTAGGGTCATCGTCACGAACCAAAGCTGGTATCCTGGCTGGCTGTCTTCACAGAGACATCCTAAATGTTATCATGGAGTGTCGCTGTCAGATGAGCATATATGTATATAACAGTAAAAAAATGGGGATCTGACTCAAGAAGGACAATCAATACTAAATCCTATGTGATTCACAAACCAATTTTCCATGTAATGGGTGTCTCACCATGCCAAGTCAACAAGAGGGTTATCAGGGTCCTGGTGAATGGATACGTCCGCTGCCGCACCATCACTGGACTCCATGGCCTGAGATACGCTCTCGAGACACATTGACACGGTTACCCTAAATCCCAACCAATTATTTTTTAGGGACATTTACACAATGTACCAAGGAACGAACCACCTCTGATACCACTTTGTCACGACTTGACCCTACCCAGGCTCGAGCCGCAACTACCCCAAGCCTGCCTCCATAGGCCAGGGGCTGGCGACAAGCGCCGAAGGCTAAACAACTTGGGGAGGCCTTTTCTTGAGTACATGTACACACACACGCAGCCCACTCAATGCAGAAGTTCAAATTAAAAGGAAAAGTAAAGTACTAACTAGTATAAAAAACCACAAAAGTGCATCGACCTCTAAAGAGTACAAAGTAAAAGATGAAGGTAAACTGAAAAGAAAAATGGAAAAACACGCGCCCAACCAGAAAAGTGCCACAACCCAGAAATAGGTAAACAAAAGAAAAATAGCTGGAAGAGTCCCACACCTAGAACCCGACTACGACCCCTGTACGCAGTCCAAGCTCTCGAACTCTTAATCTCCACTGAAGTCACGACCAACCTGTCTGTATTCTGCAAGGGAACACCAAGTGTGGGAAAATCCCAAGTAGGGGTGAGTATAAAAATACTCAGTAGGATACCCCGAAGGCTCAAGGGAGCAAAAAAGTAGGTACAGAAGAGTGAGAAGTAGATTGAACAGGGAATAGTAAAGGAGTACAATAGAGAGTTCAGTAAAGAGTATAGCTCAACCCAACAAGAAGAAGGAAGTAGACTCGTCTAAACATAAGGATATAAAAATGGTGAGAATATGAACTTCTCATCGATTCTTTTCTACCTATAGCAAGAGAGTAGACTCATCCAACCACGAGAAGCTAGACATGGAAAGCATGTGGCATACCTCGCACGTCTTTGCCTCTCTTGGAGGGAGAGTAACCAGACCCAAGAAGTGGGTACTAGGACAAGGTAGACATATATATATGCTCTGTCAAGAAACCCGAACAAGATCATAAGGGGATCTTCATCCCGTAGCTCAGCCCAATAAAGTGAGTATCCAACAGTCCCAGAACTAAATACCATCGATGCTCAATATCTGTACGTCTGCCCTAAACTGCAAGTCTAGTGCCTCAAATCACCGCACCTTGACACTATCCACTTTGGGTGGCACTGATTCGCCTGCACGGTTTTAGATCATGTCACAAGGACGCGTCATGGTGCGGAAAGCTCCCCTCGTACTTGAGAGTTCTGGGGAAAGTCAAACCACACCTTTTCATTGTCCCACAGTTGAGAGGTCTGCTCAAAGTCGATGGGTTCCCACCACCCAGCCTCACGATAGGGTAATCCGCTGAAGGGAGACTCGGAAAAATTCTTCGACGAGTCCCAATGCCCAGCCCCATGAAAGGGTGATCCGCAGGAGGGAGGCCCAGAACCGTCATCAGGGACCACTTCCTAGCCCTGCTGGAGGTAAACCCAGATATGTTAGGGCCTCCCTACTGGATGGTACCCCACTGGCCATCCCTACTGGATGGTACCTCACTGGCCATCCCTACTGGATGGTACACCACTGGCCATCCCTGCTGGATGGTACCGCATTGGCCATCCCTTCTGGATGGTACCTCACTGGTAACCAGAACACGTAGTGGGAAACACATCATGATAGATCATAGAAGGAAGATATGATCTCGATACAGAGCTAGGGAGTCTGCACCCAGGGCTCACTGGCGGCTTCGTACCCTACCGGAAACAACCTCCTAGCTAGAGGATTGGTGCCCGCGTAATGTTCTGGTCACACCGATACCCAAAAAACCATACCATGGAATATGAAGGGACGTGAGGATCTCCCCGGGCCTCTCGGGGTGATACATACTCCAATCCACTGAGTCTACTATCGAAGCGGACTGAGAAGACTCACTATAGAAAGTTGGAGCACACCCACACTGTACGAATGCATGTAGCCCTAAACGATGCCGCAGTCCGGTGAAAGAGGCACAACACTGAAAACCACCTCAGCTGAAAGAATAGAGGAACCAAAACAACTCAGCCAGTCAAACCATCAAGAATAGGAGGACCCTCTACGTCACGAGAGGACAATGGTACATAGAGTAGAACACGACACACACATGGGGCCCACACGACGTGTGGCCCAAACACATCTCCAGACCAAGAGCACAAACATTCCCGGGTACAACTACAAAATGTACCTCCTAGAATTTTCGTATAATCCCATAGTATACCACAACTCTTGCCCAAAGGCTATCGTGAACACGACACCCAATGTTAGCACGAAGGGAAAAACCGTAATTTCTCCAACCTGCTTCCTCCATGGACCTAGAACGGCCAACTATACTTCTTTAAACACTAAGTTCACTCTCAAAGGAGTAAACGCGACCACACTCCAAGGTTTCCCTACAAACACTGCAGGAAGAACTACCACTGGTACGCCTTTCCTGCTTCCGCAATAAATGAGATCTCAAATGAGTTTCTGCACATCCAAACAGATCGTACCATTGTAATCCTCTCAGAAAAACATACGAGATAGAATATTTACTCGCCTCAAATGTACGTCTGACAGAAAAGCCATCCAACACCGCTTTACACCCAAACGGTGTCCCGTTGTCCCGAGCCTCGGTCCCAAAAACAGTCGGGCGCATCGCACCATTGTGACTCCTCATAAAGACACGTCAAATTGACTTCTTACTTGCGAGGAATGGATATCCAGAGAAAAATATGTATTTCTCCATACCGCACATGATTGGTGCTACGTGGGACATGCATCACAGTCTCGAAGAGCAATGAATGGATTGCACTGTTGCGATCTGCTAGAAAAATTACACAAGATTGACTAACCACTTGTCCTAAACGGACACCCGGTGATAAAGATAGAAATCACCGCCAACTCCCAAAATGGCCCCCATTGGTCCCACACCATCGTGGAGAATTAAAGCGGGCATATTGTGTCATTTCAATGCCCTTAGAAAAACAATCAAAATTGACTGCTCGCACGCCCCGAACGTATGTCCGATTAACAAGTTACAAAACGCTGATCACAGCTTAAAAGACGGGTCGTGGGGCCCATGACTCAACTCCAGCTTCGACACCTAAAAACCCCTGGGAAATATTCTTCTTGATTCCAGGGTCACAACGCCACTGACGGTGCTCAAAACAGACTCTGGATGTGTCTGCGCTGCTCAAAACAAGAACCCTCAGAAAAATGCCAATCCACTTAACGTACGTGCCACACCACCGAGCCCCTCATCTCAGGAATTAAAAATTCCCCATACCATCCCAAAATTCTCTTCTTGTTTCAAGGAACGTTTCACCACTAACGGTGCACGAATCCGACACCTGGTCGGAATTTTTTATGCGTTTTAAACATTACTGGACTGAAACGGGGTGGGCCAGGCCGGTTCGGCCGTCCCACCCACTCCCTGAACCAGCGGTCTGTGGTTCACCGCGCGGACCGCCCATCCACTCCCGGACCATCTTGGCCAGTCCAGATTTTTCGAGTGGACTTGTGAGATGCGGGTCCTTGCCACTCTTGGGGTCACGACATCCCCAATTTGTCGTGACGACCGGTCGAGCGGCCGGTTCCGCGTCGCCCGGAGGAGCCCTCTGCCTCGCGCTCGTCGTCGCCCCCAGTTCACCCGGCCACCATGCTCACCTGGCTACCTCTGTACGGCCTCAACTCTGCTCGCCCGTGCCGACCCCCACTTCTGAGAAGCCGAAGGACACCACCGCCTGGACCCCTTCCGCACCGCCGCTAGGCCTCGCCGCAGCCCAGAAAGCTGCCGGAGAAACACCAAACAACCTTCAATCTTCGTTGGACCGCTAAGGACGCCTCAAGACTCTGATTTTAAATCCGAAAGATGCGTCGGAAATCTCAAAAAAAGTAATATACAACCAAGGGATTCTATTGAAAAAACAACAGCAATTAGATGCTATAATTTAGGTTCATATGGGAGGTTCTAAATTAAAACACGAAACGAAGAACCCCTACCTGTAGGGCCGTAGCCCGATGATTCACGGTCGATCCGCACCTCACCAGAACTGCAACCACCTTGAAGAGATGGGATTGAATAGAGTGGAGGGCTTGAGGAGCTTCTTCATCCAGAGAGGAAATAGAGGAGGGAGGGGATGTTTGTGCTTAAGTAGAGTCTTAAAGAAATTAACTTAATTATTTTTTTATTAATCACCCACGAAAGGACCCACATCTGAAACTCTCGACGGGGTCAAGGTTAAGACTCCCATAGGGTAAACACCACCTCCCGAGCACAACGGTGGTCTCATAATTTTAATCTGAGGCCTCGTTTAAAAGTTATAAAACATAAAGTCTAAGGTTGCTAAATTACGAAAACGCCTCTGGTGCCATTTTCCACAAAGGGCCACGCCCGCGAAAATTACACCCCTCCTAGGGTAAACGGTACACTTCAGACTCAACGGTGCCATATTTTTTCCCGTCCGAGATACCTTTTAAGAAATACTTGAGTTTAACCATTAAACGAATAAATTAATTATTTTATTTATCCCTTTAACATTCTGGCAACGGGTGAGGGGTCCCAACATCCCGAGCCGACATGTTCAATGTCGTTCTTGGGGTAAACACCCCATTTCAGACCCATCTGTGCACTCAGATTTAGGATCTGAATTACCATTTAGGAGTTATCCAATTTATGTTGTGTTCCTAGTGTGAACGCACTGAAAATTTAATTCCAGCCACACCGGGGCTCGGAATCGTAAGCCGTCTGAAGGCGCTACTCTGGAATAACATCAAGAATATTCCAAAGTCTTTTATAGAAAAAACCGGGTTCTTACATGGGAAGTAATTCCTACATATCCCCATGAATTTAATAAGATCCCACAAAATTTAGCTTCACTTAATGGGGAACATTGAACCTTTTAATTTCATGTGATAAGGAACAACACTCTTTGTTTAAGGTCATGTAGTATGGTTGATTATAAATAAATAGAATAGATGGTTGGTTTGGGATTTATTCATCGGAAGACCATTATATTTGAACTATAAGGGAATATATCCTAATGATGAGGGATTAGTTTGGTTTTCCGTAGTACATCTCCCGGAGTGTAATATGGTTTTATCATGAATATAGCCTACAAATGAAGTAATGTGATACTCTAGAGGGAATATGGTCCTATGATTGAGGGTGTGATTTCATTATAAATATTAAATGGAAATTTGGGATCATAGGGAATATAGCTTGGTGAGAAAGGAAATAAAAAACTTCATAAGGAATATGGCCCCATGAGGATAGATATGAAAGGGTTGATGAGGTTGGGTTTGAACCTCTGATGGGGTTTCTTATTTATCTGGTTTAATAGTAATCAAAGATAATGTAGTTTGAGGGACATATTTTATGTTCATGTGACAATACTATACTATTCAGTTTATCAACATGCAACTAGGACGTTATCATACAATTTTATATGGTATGACTAGTATATTAGTCATGTATTTTAACATCATGTTATAGGGACATCAGTTTTTTGAAAGGTGAAATAATGGATGACTGAGTGATACATACACATTGTACTAGATATTCGCTTATGTGGCTCAATAAAAACCATTAGGATGAATTCATTAATAATGGTATGATTAGTTTGGGTCTTCTACCTAAGTTGGAGGCCCAAATTGGAGGCACTTTAATAATTCTAATAGAATGATAAACTCATATCTCTAATCCCAAATGATTCATACTCGTTGTGATAAATAATAGATATGATCTGAAACATTTCATGAGAGTGAAAAATTAGATTTGACTAGGTATTATGTAATATGGATACCTGTTATGACAATTTTTCTTAAAAAGTAGATGAAATACAACATTGAGAGTAGGGTTGGGACTTACACCCAGATGTGTCTAATGATTATGTAGAACATTATTTTGGATTGGAAACAAGGATAACCATCTTGATAAAGGATATTTTTTACCATCCTATCTATGACTTTTTCCATAGTTATCAAGAGAACATATGATTTGGAATATCATGAGGGTCATATATGTTAGGGATGAAATGTGTACAAGAAACTTTTTATCAATAGAATTATGATTAAAAGGGTTTCTCATTGGTGTACATGCCCTAATCATATGCTTTGGTTGGATTTTGAGGGATTGTTACTGTGGTATTTTTGGGGTTTTAACCTTGGTATAATGAATTTAGATAGGACTTGTGGATTGAAATTGATAAAATGGGAAATCTAAGTGACCTAATTTATAATGAATATAATGTGAGGGAGGTTACTTGACTATGTGGGAGACCCCATTTCAAAATAGTAGTTCGTGACTATGTCTCATGATGTCCCAACTATCCTCTGTGGCATCGACCTCAAGGGATGACCTCACAAACTAGCCTCTATGAGATTGTATCCATGGGTTGACATTATGAACTATCCTTTAGAGGATTTATCTCATGCTCTAGGATTTTGTGAGTTTGGTACAATATATGCAAGGGCATATCATCCTCACATGGTCTCTCTGGGAGTTTGGCCTCCATGAGGTGACCTCGTGTGGTCACCTCAAAATCCTAACATCATGTGGTCACCCCCTGGCTTAGCCTCTGTAGGTTTATCCATATAGACGCATTCCCTCGGTATCACCTCATGGGATTAGTGAATCATTTCTTCTTCTTTTTTCCTTTTTTAGGGTTCTCCTCTTTGATTACATGTGGGTTCATGTGATGAATTTTGAGAATAGGAAGGAATTGGCTCCAATATCCATCAATCTCTCTATATGTGTGTCTTTTTTTAGGAGAAATGGGGTTTTTATAGGCATCCTCAACTATATGACTTCATAAAATGTTTTTACATGGGGAGGTTCTATACGGCCACAAAAAGTTGAAAGGGGGTGAATGGAGTCCATGGAAGCACCTCATGACACAGTGAAAACTACAGATTTTACACAATGAGGTTAGGGACTCCATGAGATCAACTACATAGTGAAAAAAAGACCATGAATGGAGTTCATAGTGGAGTTACACCATTATATAAACTCACACAACATTGAAAAAAATCAAGTCATCATACAGTCAAACCATTTAGAGAGCCAAAAAGATACTTGGAGGTTGCAAGGTTGGATTACAGAGTGCAATGTATTCAGGGATCAACCTCGTGAACTCAACATCATGGTGAATTGGAGTCCCATTCTATTTTATTGAACCTAATATTAATACTAATTCATATAATTTAATTTCTTGAATTTTATCTAATTACTATTGTTTTGTAATTTGAAGCTTCATCATTGATACTAGGGTGACCACTTTTCCTGACCCTATACCTAGGGTTCCAATTCGACAACATCTTTTCAAGGGATGTAGTTATCCTAGGTACCCCCCACCAAGTGTAACACCCGAGACTTTTATGTTATATAAATCATCAAAGGAATCTTTTTCTACACAACACTTGCTTGGCTTGCTTTGCACGCAATCGCGACCTTCCTCGATAGCTTGCGTCGTACGCAATACCGAGTTTCACTAAACAACAATATGCTATTAAAACTAGCCGTTATGAATAGTAATAACCACTTTTTAAAATTTTATAAATTTTATTTTTCAAAATGGACTTCATTTTTGGACTCAGAATATCGAAATTAACCTAGGGTGAAATTTTGGTGTTTTTCTGAAAACTTTCAATTTTTGATGAATAGTGAAACCACTAAGTGGTAGGTTAAAAACTGAATTTTGCATAAAACTTAATTTTACCGCTTCTGTGAATGGAATTTCAAAAATCCGAGAGACACGGTTAATATCAAGGACTAAAATGTGGTTCAATGAGATGAAAATAATTTTTTGGTGAATAGTAACTTTTTACTTTTTTACCGCGGTTAATAGTAAATAGGGTAACTAAGGGTAATTATGATATTAATATTACCCTAACACATGTCCTAATTCTATTGGACAAGTGTAATTCGACCAAAAACAAACTTAGGAATAAAATATGACCATTTAGGCCCACATGGATTAGATTAGGACATTTATTATTAATTTATTTAAAGAAGGGTTAAAATAGTTAAAATCAAAGTTTAATAAGTAAATAATTTTTAATATAGGGTTATACATAAGATAAATTCGATTGTAAATATTAATTAGAAAGCTAAAAAGATTTCCTACATGATGGTATTTTATTTGTAATTTTTAGACATCAAATAAGTTAATTTATTTATGACACAAAGATGATGCTGTAATTATCTTATTAATGAAATATTGACAAAATTGATAATATAAATACCAAAATAAATGTAATTTGAGACTTTTTATGAATTCCACTAATTTTCTAGGTTACTATGATATATTAGTATTGATTTAATCAACTTGGTTCGAACATATAATTCTGTTATGACTTTCACAAAAATCATATATCAAATAGTGTCAAAATTGACACAAAATAGTTTTTAAATAAAATATTATATTATTAATTGTTATTTTATTCCTAAAAATCTAAGGTTCGGCCAAATGACTTAGATAAGGATATATATTTTAATAATAAACAATTTGGGGTTCGTTTGGCATGTTATAGTAAGTGTATTAACCATATAGTGAAAGAAAACAAAAAGTCATGGTAAAAGTTAAATTATTTAACTTAGAGTTAAATCTAATTGATAAGGTTAAAATAATACCCTAAACTTGTCTAAATTCTATTGGTTGATAGGATTTCGACCCATCCCCACTTTGGCTTCGAAATAAGACCCTTTGGAACCATTATAAACCGATTTTGACTTTAATATAAAATAATATTTTGAGATATTCCTAAGGTGCCCCTCTCCTCCCTTATAAAAGGGCACCTCCTCCCCCTCCTCCTCACACCAATTTGAGCACTCAAGCTCGGACAACCCCTGCCATTTTTCCTTCTCCACTTCCCTAGAATAATCCTAGAGGTCCTGGTCTTCTCCAAAGACCAATCTTAGTTCCTTAAGTGGAGGATTCAAAAAGGCGTTCCAAAGAAGAGGTAATATCCATTACCGATCTTTTCAATTTCTTTCTTCTTCAACTTCTTCTTCTTTAGTTGTTTCATGATAAAGTAATAACATCAGTATTACTTACATACTTATATGTTATTATAAATATTAAACAACCCTAATTCACCTTCTATCCATCCTACGGAAAAATGAAATCACCGCGCGTGCGTACGTACGGAATACCGTCTCCACGCCGTGGTGTAATCTATTTTCCACCATCACCTTACAAGGATGGGTATAATGGTGTAATAAGTAACTATATATGATTATTATTAAGTAATATTGATAATGAAATAATATATATATATACTCCAATACAATTCCATGATCATAGGAACGATATCATCACTCGTGCGTACGTACGGAATACCGTCTCCACGATGTGATGCGACTCGTTCTACATGATCTTCATTTCATAATGATTATATAAATGAATTGAATGAATGAATACGGTATATACTACACTAATAACATTCTGTAAATGAATTATCTATAACCTAAAGATAAGAATAAGAATTTATTCGACAAAACACGCATTAGAACAAAAAGTTATAAAGACCCGAGTAACAAGTAACAATGAAATATTACTAACAAGAAGCTAATAATATGACCATATATGATATCATATCAATATGTATGATTCTGGAATAAGTCAATAACATTATTTAAACCATTATACAGGAGCTTCGGACACGAACAAAGCAAATCGGACCTAAGGTAAGGGAAATATCACAATCTCATTTTTATCCGAGATTGATTATTCGTAAGTATTTACTGGGGTGTATTTTATCATCCACATCCATGTTTCATCAATATGTAATATTATTTCCATCCACCTACAATTGTTTAAATCCATTTTTACCCTTCGGTGAGTTTTTAGTAATATGTATGAAAGGAATCTTTTGTCATTTTTCGTACGAGGTACTTTTTGACTTTTCCGACAAAAGTACGAAGAATGTTTTTTTTAACTTATACGGCATGAATGGATTTTTAAAACATTATTTCCAAGAAGCTTCCTTTAAAAGTTTTCAAGTTTATTTTTAATCAAATTCTTTTATTTTAAAATTGTATGACATGTTATGAAAGGAAAAATGTTTTTGAAGAAGAAAGGATATTTTCCTCAAGAATGGAGTTCAAGTGATTTTCAAAATTATTTTCCATCTAAGATAATAAAGGGTTCTGTTTTTATCCCTATTATTACATTGATTTGATCATGTTGTGATGGAATTATTTTTATGAATTCCTTTATCTTATATGAATTTATTTATGATGTCATGATGTTTCAAGAATCCCATTTTTATTACATGTGTTATGCGATGATGTATGTTTTATGATTATGTGGCACACATAAGAAAGGATTCATTATAAGATGGGTGGGACCTATATCTCCCTCCAATGCATTGGGTAAAGATTTTATATCTCATGAGATAGACATGGCTGGAACGGAAGGTTATTTCGGTTCAGTGATACAGGACTGAAACGAGGAGTGAACTCGGTTCAGAAAGGGACTTTGTCCACTAAGATAGTCTTGGCAATGAGTCATGACTAACAAGAAATGATTTCCATGATTATGTGTGCATGCCACAAAGTTTCAAGTTTTATGTTATGATTATGGGGATCTCATTTTCACTCCTATGATTTGTTCCATGTTAAGATATTATGATCTCTTTTGCAGGTTATGATTTTCAAAAAGATATGATATGATTTTTATTTCCTTTATTTGCCTTGCTGAGCATTTGAGCTCACCCTTTTATGTTTTCTTTTCCCCAGGTCAGGAAGATGGATATTAAGTAGAATATGCTAAAAGGGACCCTAGATATGATGAAATAAATGGGAGACACTGTAGAAGATTTATGAACCAGTTGTTTATGTTTCCCAGTTTCTAAAGGCACTATACCTATACGGTCCTTTGTAGTTTTATCATATGTTGTAATAAGTGTGCTTCAATTTTTGAAGTATTAAAAATGTATGTAAAGTATGGGTCGTTATAGTTGGTATCAGAGGAAAGGTATAGTCAACCTCTGGAAACTAGGATGTGAAAGCCTTAGTAATAACCCTAAGGATAAGTCTAAGCATAGAACACAATTTTAGAAATGGCCTTGAATAACCTAGGATAAGACCTTAAGCATGAAAATTTTATTCTTGAATTATGTGGTTTCCTATTATAATTAGTGTTGCTCACACTATTCTTCTTGGTTTTAGTCAATGGCTGGAACCCGAAGGAACCGTGTTAATGCGGAATGCGATGGGCAATGCAATGATTGTCCCCCTGAGCAACCAAACGATATGGGAGCTGGAATGCAAAATCTTGTAGCCATGCTCACACAACTTTCTCAAGCTATGAATCATGCAGGATTTCCAAACGAACAAAGAAGGGAGCAACATTCTGTTGAATCCTTCATGAGGAAGCGTCCACCATCTTTCAGCGGGTCTACTGATCCATTAGTTGCTGAACAATGGATTAGTACCACTGAAAAGATATTTTCAGTTCTTCAATGTTCTGAGCATGATAAAGTCATCCTAGCAGTGTATCGTTTGGAAGGAGATGCGGATCAATGGTGGAATCTTGTTAAGAATATGAGGCAAAGGGATGAAATTGAGTCTATGGAATGGGACGAGTTCAAGAACTTATTTTTCAATAAGTACTTCCCTCGTATTCTCCGAACAAAGATGGAGAAAGAGTTCCTTGAACTGAAGCAAAGGGATGATGAATCTGTTAGTACCTATGAAGCAAATTTTACAAGACTTTCAAGGTACGCTTCTGGTATTATTATCCAACCTGAGAGTAAGATCGATCGATTCTTTAGTGGCTTAAAACCAAGTCTTCGAAGGGCGTTAGCCATAAGGGACTTCAATAGCTACGAAGAAATCGTTCGATGTGCTCTCAAAGTCGAGATGGAGATTGGAGTAACCCATCAGTCACATGGGTTTGATAAGAAGAGGAAGATGGAATTCAAAGAAAAATCTAAAGAGCACACGGAAAAGAAGATGAACTTTCCCTTATGCTCAAAGTGTGGAAAGAAACATGGAGGGAGTTGTCTTAAAGGGACAAGTAAATGTTTTAAATGTGGAAAGGAAGGTCATCGGGCATTTGAATGCCGTGATAATGGGAAGAAGATGTCTAATGATGCAAACAAAGGAAGGGATACACAGAATGAACCTGCTACACTTCAATGTTTCAAGTGCAAGGAGATGGGGCATTATGCCAATCAATGCCCAAATCCAAGGGTTGATGATGATGGTCGACGTCAACAAACTCTTAAGGCTAAAGACAAAGGAAAGTCACATGCAATTTCTATCAGCGATGTGGAGTACGATAACGATGTGGTGAAAGGTACACTTACCATCCACTTTAAAGTAGCAAATGTTTTATTTGATTCTGGATCCACCCACTCTTTTATTTCTGAAGACTTTTCTAAGGGTATCACCGTACTACCTCAACAATTAGATGTTGAGTTAGCTGTGACAACACCTAATGGCACATCAATCGCATCAAAAGTTTATAATTCTTCTCCGATCGAAGTTTGTGGGAAAGTGCTTCCTGAAAATCTTGTGATCCTTCCTTTAGTGGAATTTGATGTGATTCTTGGCATGGATTGGCTTTCTCTACATGGAGCTCATATCAATTGCCAAAGAAGGGAAGTCACATTTCATACTCCAGATCAATCTACGATCGTATACCAATGCAAGGATGAACATAACCTTCCAGTGGAAATTTCTTCCATCTTATGGGTATTGATCCCACTAAATGAAGGTTATTTATCTCAAATGGTTGGTGAGAAACTCACGATTAAGAATATGCCCATTGTACGGGAGTTTGATGATGTCTTTCCGGAGGAATTGCCGGGTCTTCCACCAAATCGTGAAGTTGAGTTTTCAATAGAACTCGTACCGGGTGCTTTGCCTATTTCAAAGACACCTTATAGAATGGCCCCAATTGAGTTGCAGGAATTGAAGAAGCAACTCCAAGAGAATCTTGATAAGGGATTCATACGCCCTAGTGCGTCACCTTGGGGAGCACCTGTTCTATTTGTTAAGAAGAAAGATGGATCAATGAGACTCTGCATTGATTATCGAGAACTTAACAAGATCACTATCAAGAACAAATATCCTCTCCCACGCATTGATGACTTATTTGACCAACTACGCGGAGCTCAATACTTTTCCAAGATTGATCTTCGTTCAGGGTATCATCAATTAAGGGTCAAAAGGGAGGATATACCAAAGACGGCTTTCCGTACAAGGTATGGACACTATGAATTTATAGTGATGCCATTTGGTCTTACTAATGCCCCTGCTATCTTCATGGATCTAATGAATAGAGTCTTTAGAGACTATCTTGATCAATTTGTGGTAGTCTTTATAGACGATATTCTTGTCTATTCAAAGAGCAAGGAAGAGCATGAAGATCACTTGAGAATTATATTGAAGACCCTGAGAAAAGAGAAGCTTTATGCCAAATTTACCAAGTGTGAATTTTGGCTTCAAAAAGTTGCATTTTTGGGTCACATAATCTCAAAAGAGGGGATATCTGTGGATCCAGCAAAAACAGAGGTTATCGAAAGATGGTCAAGACCAACAACAGTAACTGAGATCCGAAGTTTTCTTGGTTTGGCTGGATATTATCGACGTTTTGTAAAAGATTTTTCACGATTATCTAATCCACTCACCAAGTTGACTCGGAAAGGAGTTAAGTTTGTCTGGACAGAGGAATGTGAAGAGAATTTCAAGGAGTTGAAAAGAAGGTTATCCAGTGCACCTGTGCTCACACTGCCTTGTAGTGGAGAAAGGTTTGTGATCTACAGTGATGCATCCAAGAAGGGATTGGGGTGTGTTCTTATGCAAAATGATATGGTGATAGCTTATGCCTCACGACAGTTGAAAATCCATGAACAAAATTACCCAACACATGATTTGGAGTTGGCTGCGGTAATCTTTGCATTAAAGATTTGGAGGCATTACCTTTATGGTGAAAGGTGTGATATTTATACTGATCATAAAAGTTTAAAGTATATTTTCACACAAAAGGAGCTGAATATGCGCCAAAGAAGATGGTTGGAGCTGATTAAGGATTATGACTGCTCAATCCATTACCACCCTGGGAAAGCAAACAAGGTGGCAGATGCATTAAGTCGACAAGACCATGCTAGTTTATCCATGATGAGGATCACAAAAGATCCAATATTTATGGATTTACAAAGGATGGATCTTGGAATTATAATGGAAGGGGAAAAATCTTATCTTTCTCAAATGAATGTTCAACCATCTATACATGTGAAGATTAAAGAGGCACAGAAAGAAGATGTCGAGTTACAAAAGAAGGTGAGAAATGTTCCTGAATTCAACCTTGATTGTGATGGGATAATAAAGTTCAGGAATCGGGTTTGTGTTCCTCCCATCCCCGAATTAAAGAAAGAGCTGCTGGATGAGGCTCATAGTTCTTCATTCTCTATTCATCCTGGAAGCACGAAGATGTATAGGGACCTGAAAGAGTACTTCTGGTGGGATGGCATGAAAAGAGATGTTGCTGAATATGTCTCTCGATGCTTGGTTTGTCAACAAGTTAAAGCTGAGAGACAGAAGTCTAAGGGGATGTTACAACCATTACCCATACCCGAATGGAAATGGGAAAACATCACTATGGACTTTGTCACAGGACTTCCTAAAACATCCAAAGGCAATAATGCTATCTGGGTCATAGTTGATTGTCTTACAAAGTCTGCACACTTCATTGCTATTAGAGAGGATTTCTCTCTAGATCAGCTTGCCAAGATATATGTAAAGGAAGTGGTAAGATTGCATGGAGTACCACTTTCTATTATATCTGATCGAGATCCGAGATTTACCTCGAAGTTCTGGCGAAGTCTTCAGCATACTCTGGATACAGAGTTGAGTTTCAGCACTGCTTATCATCCCCAGACAGACGGTCAGTCTGAGAGAACAATTCAAACCCTAGAAGATATGTTGAGATCTTGCTCTATGGATTTCAAAGGAGGTTGGGATCAACACCTACCTTTGGTGGAATTTTCTTATAATAATAGCTTTCACTCCAGTATTCAAATGGCTCCTTATGAAGCTCTCTATGGAAAGAAATGCAGGACTCCAAATTGCTGGGATGAAGTTGGGGAAAGAAAGCTATTAGGACCTGATCTCGTTGATGAAATGGCAGAAAAGGTCAGATCTATTCAACAACACATAAGAGCAGCTCAGAGTCGACAGAAAAGTTATGCCGACAACCGAAGAAAAGACCTAGAGTTTGAAGTGGGTGATAAAGTGTTCTTACGAATATCTCCCTGGAAGAGGGTTATGAGATTTGGAAAGAAGGGGAATTGAGCCCTAGATATATCGGTCCTTTTGAAATACTGGATCGTGTTGGGAAGGTAGCTTACCGATTGGCGCTTCCACCGAATCTCTCTCAAGTTCACGATGTGTTCCACGTATCTCTCCTGAGAAAGTACATACCAGATCCTTCACATGTACTCAGCTCAGAAGTTGTACCGCTGGAGCAAGATCTTTCTTATGAAGAACAGCCGATAGAGATTCTGGATCGTAGCGAAAAAGTCCTACGAAACAAGACCACTCGCTTGGTGAAAGTTTTATGGAGAAACCACCAACTTGAAGAAGCTACATGGGAGCTTGAGGATATGATGAGGGAGAAGTATCCTCATTTGTTTGTTGCAAAGTGACGAATTTCGAGGGCGAAATTCTTTTTAAGGGGGGTAGAATGTAACACCCGAGACTTTTATGTTATATAAATCATCAAAGGAATCTTTTTCTACACAACACTTGCTTGGCTTGCTTTTCACGCAATCGCGACCTTCCTCGATAGCTTGCGTCGTACGCAATACCGAGTTTCACTAAACAACAATATGCTATTAAAACTAGCCGTTATGAATAGTAATAACCACTTTTTAAAATTTTATAAATTTTATTTTTCAAAATGGACTTCATTTTTGGACTCAGAATATCGAAATTAACCTAGGGTGAAATTTTGGTGTTTTTCTGAAAACTTTCAATTTTTGATGAATAGTGAAACCACTAAGTGGTAGGTTAAAAACTGAATTTTGCATAAAACTTAATTTTACCGCTTCTGTGAATGGAATTTCAAAAATCCGAGAGACACGGTTAATATCAAGGACTAAAATGTGGTTCAATGAGATGAAAATAATTTTTTGGTGAATAGTAACTTTTTACTTTTTTACCGCGGTTAATAGTAAATAGGGTAACTAAGGGTAATTATGATATCAATATTACCCTAACACATGTCCTAATTCTATTGGACAAGTGTAATTCGACCAAAAACAAACTTAGGAATAAAATATGACCATTTAGGCCCACATGGATTAGATTAGGACATTTATTATTAATTTATTTAAAGAAGGGTTAAAATAGTTAAAATCAAAGTTTAATAAGTAAATAATTTTTAATATAGGGTTATACATAAGATAAATTCGATTGTAAATATTAATTAGAAAGCTAAAAAGATTTCCTACATGATGGTATTTTATTTGTAATTTTTAGACATCAAATAAGTTAATTTATTTATGACACAAAGATGATGCTGTAATTATCTTATTAATGAAATATTGACAAAATTGATAATATAAATACCAAAATAAATGTAATTTGAGACTTTTTATGAATTCCACTAATTTTCTAGGTTACTATGATATATTAGTATTGATTTAATCAACTTGGTTCGAACATATAATTCTGTTATGACTTTCACAAAAATCATATATCAAATAGTGTCAAAATTGACACAAAATAGTTTTTAAATAAAATATTATATTATTAATTGTTATTTTATTCCTAAAAATCTAAGGTTCGGCCAAATGACTTAGATAAGGATATATATTTTAATAATAAACAATTTGGGGTTCGTTTGGCATGTTATAGTAAGTGTATTAACCATATAGTGAAAGAAAACAAAAAGTCATGGTAAAAGTTAAATTATTTAACTTAGAGTTAAATCTAATTGATAAGGTTAAAATAATACCCTAAACTTGTCTAAATTCTATTGGTTGATAGGATTTCGACCCATCCCCACTTTGGCTTCGAAATAAGACCCTTTGGAACCATTATAAACCGATTTTGACTTTAATATAAAATAATATTTTGAGATATTCCTAAGGTGCCCCTCTCCTCCCTTATAAAAGGGCACCTCCTCCCCCTCCTCCTCACACCAATTTGAGCACTCAAGCTCGGCCAACCCCTGCCATTTTTCCTTCTCCACTTCCCTAGAATAATCCTAGAGGTCCTGGTCTTCTCCAAAGACCAATCTTAGTTCCTTAAGTGGAGGATTCAAAAAGGCGTTCCAAAGAAGAGGTAATATCCATTACCGATCTTTTCAATTTCTTTCTTCTTCAACTTCTTCTTCTTTAGTTGTTTCATGATAAAGTAATAACATCAGTATTACTTACATACTTATATGTTATTATAAATATTAAACAACCCTAATTCACCTTCTATCCATCCTACGGAAAAATGAAATCACCGCGCGTGCGTACGTACGGAATACCGTCTCCACGCCGTGGTGTAATCTATTTTCCACCATCACCTTACAAGGATGGGTATAATGGTGTAATAAGTAACTATATATGATTATTATTAAGTAATATTGATAATGAAATAATATATATATATACTCCAATACAATTCCATGATCATAGGAACGATATCATCACTCGTGCGTACGTACGGAATACCGTCTCCACGATGTGATGCGACTCGTTCTACATGATCTTCATTTCATAATGATTATATAAATGAATTGAATGAATGAATACGGTATATACTACACTAATAACATTCTGTAAATGAATTATCTATAACCTAAAGATAAGAATAAGAATTTATTCGACAAAACACGCATTAGAACAAAAAGTTATAAAGACCCGAGTAACAAGTAACAATGAAATATTACTAACAAGAAGCTAATAATATGACCATATATGATATCATATCAATATGTATGATTCTGGAATAAGTCAATAACATTATTTAAACCATTATACAGGAGCTTCGGACACGAACAAAGCAAATCGGACCTAAGGTAAGGGAAATATCACAATCTCATTTTTATCCGAGATTGATTATTCATAAGTATTTACTGGGGTGTATTTTATCATCCACATCCATGTTTCATCAATATGTAATATTATTTCCATCCACCTACAATTGTTTAAATCCATTTTTACCCTTCGGTGAGTTTTTAGTAATATGTATGAAAGGAATCTTTTGTCATTTTTCGTACGAGGTACTTTTTGACTTTTCCGACAAAAGTACGAAGAATGTTTTTTTTAACTTATACGGCATGAATGGATTTTTAAAACATTATTTCCAAGAAGCTTCCTTTAAAAGTTTTCAAGTTTATTTTTAATCAAATTCTTTTATTTTAAAATTGTATGACATGTTATGAAAGGAAAAATGTTTTTGAAGAAGAAAGGATATTTTCCTCAAGAATGGAGTTCAAGTGATTTTCAAAATTATTTTCCATCTAAGATAATAAAGGGTTCTGTTTTTATCCCTATTATTACATTGATTTGATCATGTTGTGATGGAATTATTTTTATGAATTCCTTTATCTTATATGAATTTATTTATGATGTCATGATGTTTCAAGAATCCCATTTTTATTACATGTGTTATGCGATGATGTATGTTTTATGATTATGTGGCACACATAAGAAAGGATTCATTATAAGATGGGTGGGACCTATATCTCCCTCCAATGCATTGGGTAAAGATTTTATATCTCATGAGATAGACATGGCTGGAACGGAAGGTTATTTCGGTTCAGTGATACAGGACTGAAACGAGGAGTGAACTCGGTTCAGAAAGGGACTTTGTCCACTAAGATAGTCTTGGCAATGAGTCATGACTAACAAGAAATGATTTCCATGATTATGTGTGCATGCCACAAAGTTTCAAGTTTTATGTTATGATTATGGGGATCTCATTTTCACTCCTATGATTTGTTCCATGTTAAGATATTATGATCTCTTTTGCAGGTTATGATTTTCAAAAAGATATGATATGATTTTTATTTCCTTTATTTGCCTTGCTGAGCATTTGAGCTCACCCTTTTATGTTTTCTTTTCCCCAGGTCAGGAAGATGGATATTAAGTAGAATATGCTAAAAGGGACCCTAGATATGATGAAATAAATGGGAGACACTGTAGAAGATTTATGAACCAGTTGTTTATGTTTCCCAGTTTCTAAAGGCACTATACCTATACGGTCCTTTGTAGTTTTATCATATGTTGTAATAAGTGTGCTTCAATTTTTGAAGTATTAAAAATGTATGTAAAGTATGGGTCGTTATACCAAGGAACCAATTCTCCTAGGTCCTCATATATAGGCATGCCTCATGTTTTGGTATCATACCTTGGTTCTATCCTAAACTAAGCCATTTACTTAGCTTCCCCTCTTACCAAGGTCCCCTACCATAGACCATATATATTAAGGATCCCTCAACAACCTCATAAAATATATGATTAGACATTTCACACTATAATTCACACATTCCCTTGATAAAACAATTCTATTGGTTTTTTCCTACTAGACAGATAAGTACCTCGGGTTAAAAAACTATGTATTCCCTTTATTGGAAGGGTCTCTGTCATGGGGATAAATATGAATCCTTTCGTGGATTATGATATCCAACTTGGGTAACCTATATACATTATGTGATCATACCAATTTCTTAGTGTGCCCCATTTTACACTAAATTTGATAGTGTTATCCCATAAGCCTCAAACTAGGTGTAATGCCCAATAAATCTCCATCATCTAAGTCACCAGCAAGTTCAATCCCACATGGGTATAAAATATATAATATCCAATAGTATTATTACATTTCCCATGTAAGGTTTGGACCTCCTACTTGGTGTCAACCCAATCACCTTTCTCATGGGGCCTTATTCCCCATGATTCCATTCATCATTCATGGTCTTATCACTAATGGGTAGAAAGTGGATGTCTAACATTTGGGCCACCATGTTCAAGCCCCAACATATTACCATTAGTTCAAATTCTCCATTAAAGACTAATCCTAAAAGGTCCATATTCCCAGTGACATATACTCCCTCAAAGGGCCATATTCCCTACATACTAACTTATTCCTCATATTCCATATTCCCAACAAACCATCATCCTAAAATTTCTATATTCTTAATAAGGAATCATTCTAAAAAACCATGTTTCTAATGATTCATCCATCATCAAAGGGTTATATTCACTATTATCCATCTTACTCAATGGGTTATATTCCCTATGAATCCAATTACGATCTCTATTATTTTATTACCCATAAAAGTGATAAACCAAAATGGGACACCAAAGAATAAATCCAACACCAATAATTTATGGGAATATTTCACATAGGTTTACTAAATGCACAAATTTCTATGTTATATCATAAATCCTTAATAAAATGGCCTAAAATGAATAGACAATACTTATCACATGACCTTAAATAATGAAAACAAGCATTGTGGGATTTAATTAATATAAATATATATATATATATATATGAAACCCCCTTGAGGTTTAATTTCAACGCCAAAATACATATCACCTATCTAGATGGAAATAAATTTTAGAGCTTCAAACTATAATGATTTAAACCCTTTCCTAATAAAATAAAAGAATAAAGTTAGAGAACCTATTATATATAGATATATATACATAGACAAATGTTTTTTATCAATAAATAGCTCAATGTTAACTATTCTTGAATTGGGATTTTCGAAGGATTCTCAAACATATCTTAAATATATAAGAGAGTATCATGGAACGAAATTATTCCCTATAAAAGAGTTATATGATCCTGAAATCTCATCCTCTCAACAAATGTGAACCCAAATAATATCTTATAAAATCCCTAGAAAATACCTTCATTTTGAATGTAAGTCTGCATTATCTAAAATATAAGAATTGGTTGATGCAAATCAACAACCAAATTTTGCACCCAATGTGAAATCCTTTAAACAAAAACGGTTGAGTTACATTACGCTTCTGAAATGACATTATTGAACAGAATAATGATTTGGATCAAAAACAAAATGTTGAACCCAATGTGAATCTTTTTTCAATTTAAGTAGTCAATTGGTTGTTCTATTTCTTCTGATTGTGTATTAAAGGATTCCTTGTTGATCTTGAGGACCTTCAAAAAATCCCACTATAGCTCTATTTAATCCAAATTTTAGTATCACGCCATGAATAGGATAATGTATAACACTATAGATAGATGTATTTCTTAGTCATAATGAAGGTTGTGGGGCCAAAATCATGGATGATATTTTCCCCAATAACGCATCTCCAATAATTGGTGAAAAAAGTGTTGATTTTTGAGTAAAACCTTAACAAAATAATTTCAAATTTGAAATAGGCTCACAAAATCCTCCATGTGATGAATCCCCATGGACCATCCCACCAATAGAGGACTGTGGTAAAGTAAATATGATATATTGCAACATCAAAGTGCATTAGGAGATACTCCCATAAGATCAATAATACTTTCCTCCCTTATCTTAGTGATATGGATAATGACATAAATTATGTCCCAAAGAACTTCCATGAGATTCATAGAATGGATCCTTCCATCTACCTCCACCGCCAACAATGAAACATAGCCCTGGATCCTTGGGGATATACTAAGGAGATTGAAAAAAGATATCCCAGATTTATTTTTCTAAATCGAGGAATCTAGAAGTATGTGTCCCCAAAGGTAATTGATCACTAATTGACAAGCCCACATTAATACTATCATAAAATAATCCCAAACATTTATCCTGGGGATAATTTAAGAGTAGTCTTATATGCCTAATGAAACCTTCAAAGCAAGATAGTGTATCTTGATAACGATAGAAGGAAATATCCAAAAATATTTTGGGGCCACCATTGCAAAGTATTTCTTTCTTTTCTAGAAAATATCAAGGGATATCATCTACATATAGGGGTAGGCTCGTATTCATGTCCACACATAGCATGTTTTTTGTCATATCCCAAAGGTGGCAGAAGACCTAACATGGCCCCATATCCTTTTTTCTACAAACACTTAAAAAATATATAGGCATACTATAATAGAAATCTAAATTAGTTGGTTGAATAATTACAAGATACGTACTGGTTTCCATAGATTGTACCTACTCATAAATGTTTTTCCCTAAATTGAACTAGTTTGGTCATTGTAAATGTTCCGACCCCAATAACTCATCCTTGAAGATCTATAAGGTCTCATCAACAACATAATATAATCTTGGATCAACCAAATATTTAATCCCAAATCAATGATAATATTTATAAGTCAATTAATCATATTTAAATTTTATTCTAATAATATGGTAGATCTTTATTAATAAAATAAAGAAAAAATGTTGGATGTCCTCCTTAGGTAACAAATATCCAAAACTCAGGAGTTCCCCTATATATTACCTTCCACATAGGTCCTACCCATGAAAACATGAAGTTCCCCCGTAGTGAATTCTATAGACATACTAACCTTAGAATAAATATTAAAATGTAATAATAACCTCCCCTTTCATAGTGATCAACATTTGGTTACCTTATAGTTCCCCCCATAGAGTACAATAAAAAAACCGTGGACATCCTTATCATAGTGCATATTGAAAAATTAGTCCCTATAGTGAAATATCCTCTAGATGTGAAGGTCCTCATCATACTGAAACCATTTAGAGGATTACAACAAAAAGAGATACACTCTGGAGTTTGAGGATGGCTACAACAAGTTCCTTATCTCTAACCAGGGAGATCTCAAACCTGAAAAAGTGTAAATTAAAGGGGGATTCATCATCCACATTTCTTATGAATCACTATCCCTCTAATGTAACTGATGGGATCCTAAATTACATTTTCACCTTAAAATAGTATGTAAATTAACACTATAGTCGGATTATGTGGAATAGTCCATCATTGAGGATAAGTATGATTTTATGCTAATTTGTATGGAACTGGACAAGGATAATATTCCATATATGTTGCTGATGTACCTATATATATATATATCTATTTTGATATATTCATGATCACAAACAATCCCTTTTGTATCTAACATTTTTATTGAGTTATTTTATTTTATATCAAAATTATGAGATTAATGATGATTTATTATGATCTTGATGACATCTTTAATATCTTTTAAGAATAGTGTTACACCTTTGTTGAATTCTTTAAGTGAATTTTATCATTATTTTAATTTTTATAAGTGGGAATGGACAACCATAGAAGTATAAGGAATCTATAATGTCAAAGGTTTTGTTTGGTGTATAGTGGGTAGCATTGTTTAGTCGGGGCAAAGCTGATGACTAGATGGTGGCATGGTTGGAAGCTTACTCAATCTCCAGGAGTCCACCATACAACCAATGGAAGAGAATCATCTATCCAATTCTAGTTCAATTATTCTAATATGTTCCACGTGGTCCATCAGATACTTGTTGGAGGCTACCAAGTATCTGGTGGTGTCAAAGTAGTACCTTCAAGATAGAATTTAATATATTAAAAATTTATTAAATTTGAACTTCTCATTTTTAATGGAAATAAATAATTATAGAATGTACTTGAATTTTTTTGAGGCTATAAATACATTATCAAGAAGGCTAGGATCAAATAAAAATGATCTTCTGAAACAAATATTCGATCAAATCCATGAAAATATCTATCATTCTCTAAGTCCTATATCAAGGGCCAAATTCTTTTCTCAATCTACAATTTTAACTCCTTTGTCTCTAACTATATATCTAAGTCAATTGTATTAATTTTTTTTAGATAAGAAACTAAATTTGTAAATGATTTTTGATATGAAAAAATAATTTTTCTCACCTTATCATCTCAAAGTGTACTCACAACCGCAATGTGAGGGATGGGTGATCAAAACTAGAAAAGTGAGGGATCTTCATCAAAGACATACTTTCCACAACCAGATAAATAAAAGGGATACTTGGTTACTTTATAATTTTTTCAAAAGGGTAGGGTGGAAATTGGTTTCTTAATTTTTGTTAAAATAATTTGAATAAGAAAAATTTCTCACATTGATAGGAGGAGACATAGGTGCTCACACTTACCTATTGTGAAACTCCTTTGTCAAACTTTGTTTTTATTATCTTTTAAAAACTGAATCACAAAATCTAATCTCAATATGCATAAATTTCATAGATTTGATATGTCAAATTTCCCTTGTAATTAATCACCTCATTAAATTTAATAATATATTTTATAAAATAGATCAAATTTATCACATTATTACTTCATTATACAGAAATTATTTTATTTTAAATTTTACATTTTCATTTGTTTATATTTTTAAAAATTAAATACATCTCCTCCCTCTTTCTATTTTTTCAAAAACCAATATTTGTTATAAAATGATATATTTGTATTTTTCTCAGAAGTCCTTAGTTTAAAAAATAAATTTTAATTTTCAAAATCTGTTTTGGTTTCAAATTTTATTTTATTTAAATGGAATATTATTTTCAAAATTATTCTAAAGTACATTAATTGGGTAATATATTTTCATTAATGGTTAAAATTATTCTTATTAGAAAAATAACATGTCAAAATTTTTTAGTTGAATTGTTTATAATATTTGGAAAATGGATATGCATGGATAAACTCTAATAATATATTTTGAATATAAATGGACACCTTAAGATATTATAGCTTTTGAACATAATAGAAAACCACGAACACTCTCTATTACAGGATTGTCCAAAATGAATTGATTCACATTTCTTCTTGAAAAAACACCCATGAAATATAGAAAGTCATAGAATTTACACATAAAGGAATGAATACGGTTAAAGATAATTGAATTGATATGCTTATATATGATTTTAAATGATTTTATATGCAATTAAATGAATATATTACTGATATTTTTACCAATTTTATAAACATTTGTAGTGGACAAAAGATTATTTGTAATGATTTTTCTATAGAAACGTTAGTAAAGAAAATTATTTTATCATTCAAATATCTTGGTTTTAATAGGTAATGGTTCTACTAGAATGGAAAGAAATCAATAATATGTCACTCGAAGAACTAAATAGATCTTTTATGAAATACTAAATAATGATTAAGAGACATGCCTATAAAAAATGACACTAAATATTCATAAAAAACAATTTCTTTCAAAGATTTTGATGATGAATACTCAATCAATAATGAATCTGACATTTAATTCTTGACCAAGATATTAAATAAATTGAAAAAAATAAAACATTTCATCAACCAATAATATAAAATAAAATTGCAGTTATGAATGTAAATTATTGAATTTATAGAAAGATGGGTCACATAAAGAAACATTTTCCTTTGAAAAAAAGGAATAAATACAAGAATAAAAGTAATCCAGTACTAAAAGAGTCAATTAAGAGTGCCTGTGAGGATTCTCTTTAAATATAGGAATCAAGCAACCAAAGTGAAAAATGCCTCATAACTCAAATCGAAGTTGTTGATGAGTTTATTTCTCATATTTATCCATCCCCTTATCATTTCCCTTCTTACTCTCATTTATTTAATTTTTCTTTCTCTTCTTATCAACAAGATACAATTGAAAAAAAACATTAAAGAACTAATTTCAAAAATATAAATATCTTTTAAATAAATATAAAAAAAGTTATTAATGTGAAAAATTAACTTTGTAAAGAAGAAATATTCATTCAAAATTGAAATATATTTAGTTTTAAAATTTAAAGATCAAACGATTGTTTATGTTTTCAAATATAAAATCAATGATCTCAGAAAAAAAAAATTATAAATTCACCCAATGTGAACAAAATCATAACCTGATCCTTGGTTCTCAATTTTTTTAAATGAAATAGTCATTATTTTGGTTTTTAGAATAAATTAATCTCTTTAAAATACTAGTTTTTAATATTTTTCTCCCAAAATAAGTTTTACATTTACTATTGTAAAACCATACATTTTATGTATGAATATGATTGAAAAAAATATAGATATTGAAGGCATAAATCCATTCATATTTATTCTCCAATTTATAATATAAATTATAATTAAAAACAAATATCGGTTACCAAATCCATTTTATCCCATATTAGTAGACCCATGATTGTTTCACCATCTCAATGTTTCTTTGCTAACACAACTGGACCAAAAACCTGGGTATCAAAATTCAAATGCTTTGGAATTTGAAAAGGGTTGTTCCACTAAAGATTGTTTTCTTATCATATGGTTTATTCTAAATAATAATTGTGTTTCAAGATATTAAAATGATTGATCCACATTTTCTATCTTGATCTCATTGTTAAATAATCCAATTAAGGGGGATATTTGATTTTTCCTTTCAGTAATGTTTTTGAGATAATTTATATCAAGAAAAGTTTTAAAGTTATTTAATTTTAATTGCCGCTTGAAATTTATTTCATGATATATGTTATTTCTCTCTCTCATATTAATTTTATTTTTACTAAAATATTATATTATATTTTTTACTTTTGTTATCAATTTTTCATTTCACTCTTTCTCTAGAGTTTTATTTCAAAATAATTATTTTTCTCTTTCACCTTTTTTAAAAAAAATATTTTATTTATATTTTCTATTTTAAATGTTTTTTCCAAAATATATTAATATTTTTGAAATCTTGAATTTAATTCCATTACATTTTTAATATGATCTGAACATCAATATTATATCTTTAATACAAATTCTAGGCTTTACATACCTTTTTATCTTATCTTGGTTTTTAAGGTTATGATAATCATTAAGGGGGTTACTATTGAAATTATCTTACTTTTTTAAAAAATTATGTTTCTTATCCTTATACTCTTTATGGTAATAACAAAGGATTGTAAATTTTTAGTTAAAAAAGAATAAATATTTTTTTTGGTGTGAAGTGTTTTTATAATTCAATTAGTGGTAAGTATAGTTTTAGTTTCATTTTGAGCAAGTTGAATATTTAAATTTATAATATATTTAATTATCTTTGAATAAATGTTTCTCTCCTTATTAAATATTAGTATATATATATATATATTTTATGTGTTTGTGGTCATTAAAAAGGATTATATTGTAGTACCACACTCTCTAATGATGTTTTCATGGTCACAATCACTATTGGGTGTATCTAACATTTCCATTCAGTGATTTTTAGTTTTATAAAAATATTGAGAATAATGATAATTTCTTAATATCATGATTAAATCTTGAAAATCATTGAATAATCATGTTACATCAAAGGAGGTGTTTAGTGTGTATTAGGAAGTACCATCTAATCGATGGTATAGATAGAATACTGTTCAAGATCTACGATTCTACAGACTAGCCAGTGGAGGATAACCAGCTAGCTGATGATTTTTCTAGATGTCTAGTATATTTTTAGTGGTCCATCAGCTACCAAGTGTAGGCTAACAAGTATTCAGTGTCCTCAAGGTAGAATCTTCATTATAGAATTTAATTTGGTTTAAAAATATCTTCAATGAGGCCTTATCAGTGATTAATGGACCATAATAATAATAGATTAGTTCCATTGATTTTTTAGGATTTAGTTAGATGATGAAGGAGGCTTGAATCAGACAAAAATGATCTTCTTAAATAACTCACCAATTAAATTGGTGATGAATCTCTATCTTTCTCCAAGTCCTCTCTCAAGATCCAAATACCTTTATTATTCTAAAATTCAATCTATTTTATCTCTATATTTATCTATTTATTTCATAAATATTTATATAGATATAGGATACTATAATTTTAATTTATTTTAATTCATAAATTCTATATTTTGTCACATCACCTTCATAAGAGGTTCTCTCAACCATACAATTGAGGGACGGGTGCTCACAGCCAGCAATTTCAGGGATCTTTATCAATATGGTTTTTCAATAGCTACAAGAAGTATAGTTAGGCTTTGATTCATTCTACTTCCATCAAAAATAAAGGGAGTGAATTGAATTATTGCTCTCCATTAAAATCAAAAAAATAAGAAAAACCTTTCAACATGAGGGGTGGAGATTTTGGGGCTCAAGCCAAGCTATTATCAAACTCCTTTATCAAATTGTTTTCATATTCTCTTTTCAATTATATATTATATTATTTGATCATGATACACATAAGGTAAAGAAATTCTAAATTTATTCCATCCATTTTTCTAAATAACTTAATTAACTTTTATAGTCTATTTTATAAAACATATTAAATTTATAGCTTAATCTCTTTATTATATCAAAATTAGATTGTTTGGAATTTTTCATTTTCATTTTTAAATTTTTAAAAGGTAAATTCACGCACTCCACCTATTTTCATTTTCTATCATAATAAAAAAATTTAGTTCATGGAAACACACACATATAACATTATAGAATAATTAAAATAAGAATCAATAGATTAGCTTTGTCAAAACCTATGGGTGATTCTCCGCCATCTCATGTAAAAACATTTTTATTTTGGGGTGTACATTTACTATGACATGATGATGAGTGTTATATACAATAAATTCAATTTAATATTCTTATTCTTAGATAAAAATCTATATGTAGTGAGGCAGATAGATTTTCTCCTTCAAGCATTCCATAGTGTCCAAAAGGTTATTATACAGATGATCATGGATGCCTCACCAAATCTACACATCTTAGTCAGGGGTGAATATGTATTATTTCATATCACTATGTTCAATGGTGAATAGAGACCCCTAATAAATTAAAATAACAACATGAATACCTCAATATATGAATTAGGTCTAGGATATTAATATTATAGTTATTTTATCCAATGAAATTATGTTTCTCCAAAATACTAAAAATTACACACTTAGTGGGAATGATATATTTAAAAACTTCTACATAAATATGAAAATAATTCCAAATAGGCCTCTCATTAGAGGAAATTAAATCCTAGAACCATAGATTATCCCTAAATGGAATCTATCACTATCCTAAAAATACAGTTTCATCCAATTCATTCTTTTTTAGAGGCATGAAAATCTAAGAAGTCCGCAATAGTGGTTGCCTTTTTATAAATATAGTATAAACCCCAACATGTAGGGCTAAAAAAATTTATTAATCAAACACTCGATGAAAGCCATTGGTGACTCTCATAAGGTCCTTATTCATTTATGAGAGTAGATGAACCCACTTAGGGGTCATAACCAAAAACAATTCACCAAGAAGGTGAATATCAAAAAAGATCATGGTTTATCCCTTGATAGATATTATTAGGATAAAAAATCAATATAAAAATCCTATGATTTTATTATTCTCACTATATTCTTTGTATAATTAAATATCATTGGTGTGACCATCATGGACATCCCAAAGCATGACTCTAGTATAAATTAAAATGATAATGAGACATTTGTTTGAGTTGTAGATCATATTGAAATTTATGAAGAGGGTGTGTGTTCTCTACATCATAGACATACTCAATATTTTATATATTATCTAAATGCATAGTTTTCATATTTTTAAAGGTATTTAGTTAGTTACAAAGATAATGTAATAGATATGTACTACACAACACCCTAAAAAACTAAAAAACTCTATAAAATAGAATATTTCTCAATATGAAGTCAATATGGATAGACATGGGTGAATCAATGCCTAATTGTTCAAGGAAAATATTATTATTGAGGAAACATACTATATAAAGGCCAAATTTTTCCCTCTAGTACACAAATAATGCTAATTATATACTAAAAAAATAAGTATATAGTCCAACCACCCAATCAACACTAATTATATACCACCATTTTTTCTAAAATTTGTGATATAAGGGTGTCAGGACTTTCTTCCACTGGGGAATAACCTGCAACTATTTTGAATGATTTTTCTCAGGTTGACTCAAATAGAATTTTGATATTCGATGCAGGTGAGAAAACTATATCAATCTCTACCCACCACCCTAACTATGGAATCATCCAAAGGTACAATACCACCAAAACTCTTCGATTCTATCAAGTCAATTTTCATATAGATGGCTACTTTGGTGGGTTGATGCATGATAGTGTACTTAGAGAGGAAAAAGTATCCTGATTGTGTGGATAAAACTCCCCCTCTTGCCAATTTTGGGAATCCCACCTTACCATTCATAAATGGAATGGTATACCCATAGTATAATCTTATGCACTTCATGCATCAGTGTGGTCCAGTGATGGGATCATTGGATTAATGAGAAGAAAAAAATCATAGATGACACACCCAAACCCTATACAGACCATCATTCATCAGTTATAGTATTTTTATGGTTGTATCCATCACTAACTAACAATATATTAAATATTTTTTCCACTACAAAGTCATTTTGATGTTAAAAAAGGAAATTAGCATTAAAATCTAAAACTATAAATATCAAGAAAGAAATAGGGTCAAAATTTTCATTATAGACTGGAAGGTATTGAATTGCCCCTTGGATATCTAGTATCCATCAAATCATCTCATAGATATATGTGTATAAAATATTTAGGAAATGTTTTAAATAATAATAATCCCTTCGAAATATCCCCAGTGGTTTTTTTGGAGTTTATCGCAGTTGTAAAATGGTTAGAGGATTCTATATGATGATCCAAATATTAATCTCATCAAACACTGATGACATAAGGGAAAATTAAATATAGTTTACACCACAGGCATCATGCTTAACATAGAACTAACACTAACTCAATATTCTAATCCCATAAAATATTATAGGGTTCCTCCACTAGATTTATAGTGGTATAAAAATCATCATAAAGATGGGAAGAGAGATAAACATCACAAAAGGTCCAGTGATTAGAAGAAATAAACCTATTCTTTATGAAGAGATAATTGTTTAGGTTATATCATTTAATCCATGGAGAAAACCCTATTAAAAATGTCAAAGTCTAGAAAACCAAATGAATTCAGTCTTAATGACCACCCTAATTATTTCCCCTTCTATCAAATCCTAGGTAAAGATGTTAAACATTTCATCATATTCAAGGATATACTTATAAATATGTTTGACATTGGAAAAGTGACATTGGTAAACCCTCATTAATAGTGACTCATATTTCTGCAGCTCTACCTGAAGAATAAGGGTAATTTCATGAAATCGTAGAATAATGTGCATGGAAATTAGATGAATGGATGACGAGGAAATTAGAAGAAAAAAATAAAGTTCAGATTTTTGGAATAAATGAATTATCTAATTGTGACCTTAGATCCCAATTAGATGTCTAAGATGACATCTCCTTCATCACAATCATCAACTGGTTAGTACAATCATTTCTAGTTAAATAAGTTATAGGATGGAGAGTCCTTACTGGTACCAAATCTGATATAGACACTCTTGAACTTCTTAACCCCATTACTGGGAGGATGGGAACCACCCCAAAAAATAGTATTCTCCTTAGTTGAAGAATAAAAATATGTCTCATTCTATGTAATTCACCTGACTGGCCCCATTTCTGATGAAGAGGATACATATGAACTTGATTTCCCTAATGATAATCAAGTAAGATATTGTAGAGGCCTATGAGGTTATAGAATATGAGGTCATGGAGGACCCCAAATTTTAATAATTTTATATATTGAATCCATATATGTTGTAGATTCTAGAATAAAGGCACTCTAAAGAGCTAAACAGGAGTATCGATCAGACCCCAAGTCCTTTAAGGCTCATTCGAATCCATTCATTCTAGTAAACCAACTTTTCAACATAAATTTTTTTGATAAATATCCAGATGAGTGATGTCCACCTTATCCTAAAACACATATCATAAAATAACTCTAATTCACATATAGTTATGGAGCTGCTATCATAACTGACCTTGTCTCCTAAACCCCAAACATGGAAACAACCTTAATACCGGAAGTGTTGACTCTTAGTCTAAATGAACAATATCATAAATAATATTTCATTCCATATGGATAATAAATCAATCATATATTCCCATAACCTCTCTATAAAATTTTGTGAAATCCCTCATGAATTTTCCTTTAATCCCTCAAGAGTACAATCATGATGTTGCTACAGCATATATATATCGCATAGTGACTAGTTCCTTAGAATTCCACAGGGTCATTTCCTTCAAAAAGTAAGACATGTTAGCTACCATACCTAGTAAAATCATACCCTTGTATATATATATATATAAATATTAATGATATTATTATCCATCAATCCCTAATTGATAAAAATTATAGGATCGATCACTTACACGTTTTCTTCCTCTAACACTTGGTTTATAGTTAAGATAACGTGTATCCTTCAATTATAACATTTAAATGGTATGATAAGAGTTAATATGGTTAAATTTTGAGGATAAAACTCATAACCTAGTTTTGATATCTCATTTCTATCTCTAAATTCATGATTTTTCTCCATTATATGTCCATAAATGTTTTTTCAGAAGATCATAGATCCATATGAATGCGGTAATTCCCTATTAAAATAATTAATTACCCTAGTACTATGTTAATGGATATGTTAGATTACTATATGGAAATAATTCTCCCTTTCAGTCTTAAAAACACATTATATAGAAGTTAGGTTATAAAAAACTCTTGTAAAGTATATTAAGGTGGATAATTCCATCCAAATAAATTCCCCCGATATCTTATAATCTTTCCGTAGTAGACTATCAAGAAAACACATTGAAGACTATGTGTTTTGCATCAACCTAAATGAAGAAAAAAATTCTGATCTGGTAATTCATTGGGCCATGTGGGTTCCATTTGACATTCACCCAGAGAATCTAATAAATTTTATTTCATATGTTGTTCAATAAAATATTATTATGGAAAAACCATCACCAATGAAGGAAAATATATTTTTTATTACATGTGTATCAACCCATCCTTGTAGGGTATCTGATTGACACAACTAAGGCTCTTTGATCAAGTGTATATAAATCCCATGAGAAGAAGAAGGTTTAAGTTTTATTCATATTCATTGTATTTTTCATGGTGTTTTTGGAATCAATGAGTGCACCAATTTGAAACAAGGATGTTACTATAATGGTATTAATGACAATTCCCATGCATCATAATTAGGATCCAAATATTCCCTCATATTATCTACTAAATCTTATAATTATAATTTTTCTTCTACTTTCTATAATATTGAGGAAATTTTTTTATGGAAAAATATCTTATAGATTCCCCTCCATTATTTGGAAAACATGTATCCACCAAAATAGTTGGACTATGATTAGAAGATATGGTTTTAGAGGAAGATACTTGAACTCCGTAGATCAATTCCATCATGTCCAATGAAGAACAGGATGTATATATCTCCTATTTAAAACAACATCGAGTTTTATTCAACTAGAAAAAATACTAAAGTACTTGGATTGGATCATAATATGTCCACCCATCACTCAATTTTACCACATGATCACTTTAACTATAATTATACAGTCAAGAGAATGTATCTAACCCCACTTCTTTGGAAGAAGATGAATTTTACAACCTCATCAAAGCTACTAACATTTGGGAAATTCGATACCCAAAATGGCTCACTAATATTTTATAACACCCCATATATTAATCATTCCATAATTTTAAGATTTATTACTATAATTTAAATTTCTTGCAATTACAAGATCATTTATGTTTATAGTTTTATATAATTATTAAAACCATTACATAACAAAGTGGATAGTTCTATACAGTTAATTTTTTTTTCCAAAAAAACATGTTCTTATTTTTACACACTCTTTTAATTAATGTAGTTTTTTCTTAATTAAAAACATTTCACCATTGACCTCAATATAGTTTATGTACAACCTTAAGTCCTATGAAAAATATTTGAAGACATGGTATGAGAAAAAAAATCTTAGTAAGGGATATAAAAAGAAATTAAAATCATTATTATTTTTTTGAAAAACATGAAATTCCATATGGAAGATATCCATTTAAAAAACATTGAGATCAAATTATCATTTACTCACTCCTGAAACCATCTTCATTTTCAAAAAATTACATAAAACATTTTGTAGCATACATAAAGACAAAATAATAATTCATGCTCTTTTATTAAAAACAATAAAAATATTCCTTGAAAATAAACCTTTTACATTTATATGATCACAAACCTTCCATTAAATCATATGATAATTTTTTAAAATTATGAAATTTAAAAAAACAAATCCACAAACACCCATTTTAAATTATAAAAGACTATTTAGTAAACTTGGGACATTATCTCTATATCACTCATAAAATCACCCTTACAATAACCCTTATAAAGGAATAACCTTAATGGTTAATTCTATTATGTCTCCTCTTGGAGTACATATCATTACACAATGAATTGGAGGGATATATTGGACCCACTAATCATTATAAACAATTTTTGAGAGCCATGTCATGATAAAAACACATAAAATCTTAAATTTACTTTATAAAAATAATTAAATTTTAATTTTAGACTATTAGAAAAATCACTTTTAGTAATCTCATAAAATGAGAAGAAATATACTTTTCCTTTGAAATACATTAAAAATTAAAAAACCCAAGATCAATGGGAAAGATATCCTTATTAAAAAAATATAGAAAATTATAGGATTATAGAAAATTAATAATGGTTATGATGGTGGTAAAATTAGGTCATTTGGTAAAAATTAAAAAAACATTATTTTTTCATTTTTTGAAATAATATAAAAAATAACTTGTATGATAAAATTTGAAAAGATTACTTTTTTCAAAGTTGTAAAAAAGTAAAATATAGTAGAAAATGACCAGTAATAAAATTTTATGTATAAACATAAATATTATTTAAAAACATTAAATATCATTTCTATAGATTAAAAAGAGTTTCAAACATTTAAATTAACATTTTAAATAAAAAAATATAACCTCAAGTCTCGACTTGCTTCATACGACTTCTACATTCTAGAATAATAAAATTATATTAATTATTTACTTTATTAAGAAATTTTTTCATATTGATTAAATTATCATTACCCTTTTTTAATTTATTAGAATGATTTATTTAGTTACTATGTCAGTTTAGTTTATATTGGTCATTTTTTATGTCATTTATTCCAAGATAGATTTGGGTTGTTTTACATTTTCAAAGGGTCCATAGTTCAATCATCACCAAGATTTTAAAAAATTTATAATTATAATTTTTATCAATTAAATATACTTTTAAAATCATCCATGTGAGGTGGTAATTAAAAATGATATATGTCATTTGTGGAGGTAGTAGCCTGCATATACACATGAGTGTCATTTTCATTTTTACAATGGATAAAAGGGAAATAAATAAGATAAGGTTTTCTCTTTAAATAATTATAATAATATTATAAATAGAATATTTATTCATTAAATCTATCCTTATGACCATCTATGTGAGGAGTAAATTAAAAAATAATCGCATCGCTTCATTGAGGTGGCAGTCCACGTGTACACACAAGCCATGTTTCCATTTTCTAAAAGATTCGAGCATTAGAAGATAGATGATATTTTATCTTTAAAGAATCATAAATTTTTAATAAAAATTATATATATATATATATATTAAATATATATTTATAACCATATACGTGAGTTAGTGATGAAAAAAGATATTCATCGCTTCATGGAGGTGGTAGTCCACACAAGCGCACGCGTGACATTTTCATATACCATATAATGGAAAGGTTGTAGAAAATATTTTCCCCATCAATATAATAACATTTAATTATTGTATAAATTATTTTTTAATTAAATTGTTATGGATTTAATATATTATAATGTGGTATAAGAAGAAATAAACTTGAAATAATTCAGTAATAACTTAAACCATCCCTTTTGGTATCTTCCTTTGGCATACACCTTAAGCCTTCTAGGATTCATATTTTGGAGAGATTAGAATCTCTAGTACATGGGGAGGAGAGTTGGGAATGGTTTAAGGTGGATTTTTTTCAATCTATAGTTCTTTATGTGTGTGTTGAAGTGAATATAGGATGTTCCCATTTATAAGTGAGGGGAGTGGTACACTTGTAAATATTAAGAACATTAAATATAAGAAATGTCTATCCTTGGTCAATTTCATATCACATTTGAAAGAGTAGAAAGATTATTAATATTAACAGGGAGATTAATCACAAATGGTGTGAGGGAAATATGGAGTCTGATTTTTTGGCCTCTAATTCTCCTTTGGATGAAACTTTCACTTGCTTCAACAACTTGGAGTCTTATCCACAAGAAAGTGTGAACATTGTTATTGGAGACTCACTTGGTTTTCATTATTTCAGACCCCCATAGTCCTTCTATAATTTTTTACCTTTCATTCTATATGGAGACACTTTATTAATTAAAATAAAGGAATTATAGGGGTTATATAAGTTCTAAAATGCAATGAAAATCCATTTTTTGAAAAACCCCATTTTTTAGGCATAAATAGGATTTCACTAAAATAAAGTATATTTTAGTTTCCCAATGAATTAATTAGATTAGTTTAAATCATAGTGGAATTATTTTAATTTTATACCATACCAAAACTAAACTTAACCTTGTGAAAAAATTGTTAAAATAGAATAACCAATGGTAGTTTTAATTTGAATAAAAAAATTACTTAGATTTCCAAGATGTAAATAATATATTTTTTAGTTCAAAATTATATTTCAAAGTGCATTATATTACATAATAAATATATATTGGGTGTATATAAATGTTTCATAAATATTAAATTTCACACTCATGAACTCATGTTTAGGTATTTTTTGTATTATTTTATTCCTTTCATATTATAACCTTCATTTCTAGGTATTTTTATTGAAAATGATTAAATTTGGAAAAAACATGAGTTGTCACACACAATTTACATAGTTTTAATAAACCATGTGATTCCATTGGAATTTAAAAAATAATAATTTTATATAGTTGGAACAATGTTTCTATTTGTTTTTGTGTCCTAGGACCAACTGTTTTTTACTTTGATTATATGTATATTCAATGTATTTAATATTAATAAAACAACTTATTAAAAATTGTTCAATATTTTTCTTGAATACATTGTAAAAATTTATGAGTGTATACATCACATTGATAAGGTCATAATATTTCCTCACTGTAATGAGAACCTTGAGGTTCTAGGATGATATTCTTAAATAATGCTATGCAGTTGGATAATATACTATAGTGGGACACAAAGTACATTGATTTGTAGGTGTGAGTACTCATAAGTAGATGAGGTTTATTCTCATGAATTTCAAATGTGGTAATCTCCAATATGGGATATTATGAAAACATACCTACCAGTATGAATTATGCATGTTTTTGTGTCATCAGAAATTTTTATCTGTCAGCATGTGTGATTGTCCTTAGACTTTAATATTATTATTAATTTATGTTAAAACTCAAATACATAGATATATTTCATACACCATGATTATAATAGTTCATGTAGAAGTTAAATAAATTGGGTGAGTCATGAATAAAATGTCATTAATGGATAAGTTGAATAAGTGTTTTCCCCTTCTATCTTTATGGAAGGTGATATCTCAACCCTCTGATTATAATAGAACCTTCACTGTAAATTTCCTGGCCATGGTGTGATGACGAGTTTATTTTAGATATTAAAAGAAATAAATATCTATCATATAGGTTGGTGACATGGATGCACAACCTGTTTAATGAGATATTGAGACAGAGTGATTATATTACACAGTAATCATTTGTATGTGGTTTTTGTTGTCCTGACATTAATTTCTTTCTCTTGGGTACCTTGACCTATTCCTTGACAGTAATCTTCGACTTTTAGAAAACTCCCCTAATACAAATGAGAAATAATAATAGGGGGTCACACACTAAGTGTTTTTGTTGATCTTTATTAAACACTATTTTACTTTAATTAATTGAATAAATATTATTGTAATGACCGAGGACTAATTTTATTCAAGTTTTATAGATCATATAAATTAAGAAAACATTATTCATCGGCTTGTGAATAAATATATAATTATTTATTTTATTCAATATTTAATAAATATTTATTCCCTTATATTTCAATTAAATGTTTATTTATTAATAAAATATTTATTTAGGTATTCAATAAATATCGGGAAGTTAGAACAGACCAAGACCATGTTCAGTGATAAAATAATTATTTACAAGCCCATAAATATTATTTATCAATTTTTTCAAGTTGGTGCACCACAAAATAATATTATTATTCTTATGTTTCTTGGGTTTTATTAAAATTTTAAATTTTATTTAATGGTCATCAAGCAATTAAATAATATTTTAACATAACCCCTACCTCTATAAATAGAAGGTTATATCTATTATGTATTGCATCCAAAATTGAGAATATATAATTGTTGCACACAATGAATTATTTCTTGAATCCTTATCTCTCCTTATTAAGAATGAGAAACACAAGATAGATTTCTTCAAGACTAGAGAAAGAAAAATCAAGAAAGAACAACACAAGACATTAGATTCACTGCGCTAGCTATCAGAGATCAAGTGGTGTTGCTCATAGATCATTAGAGAACATGTGGATCACTGCTAGAGGGATTCTATCCTTGGATCATCATGTATAAATGATTGCAATCAGAAATTTTCTTTTCAAATAATCAACATTCTTAAATGATGAAATTTCCTAAGCTCGGGTATTTATTTCTTTGTTTATTAAATAAATTAATTTTAAATTTTATGTTCAAGATCCTCCCTCAGTGCTTTCGATAAACGATTATAAAAAACAAATTTTAATATATTTCTAACCACCACAAACTTTCATTATTCTCGGAACCAATAAGTTTTATTAGAGATTTCATATTTTAATATATAATTATTTATTTGATTTTTGATCCATGTGCAATCGTGGTTTAGTTTTCACTTCTTATTATTTTTTCTTTAATATTATTTTAATTTTCATGCTCTAACATATTAATCATATCTATCTAGTGTTTCATCTTGTTAAGGTTTTAAGAATAAACCTAGAATAATATATTAATCATATTGTTCCATTCTTTGACAGATATACGATCAGAAAGTTCCAAATCTTTGTCTAGTAAAACTACATTACACAACGTGTAGCCAAAGTATAGTTTTTGTACCCATGCACATTGTACCTAGTTATTCTAATAAATTAATTACATGTTGTGCATTTATTTCACACCATGAGTTGACTAGGATATCCTGACACATGTAAATCAGATACATGGAGTTTAGTTTGAATGTACATGATTTGTAGTCTATTTTAGTTAACACGCTGAAGCCTTAAGCATGTGACTCGGATACCTGGAAACCTAGGTACATAGAATCTAGTTGCATTTTACATGCCGTGTAGTCTCTGATTAAAGTAAGTAATTAAAAATTACATTAAATTGAATATTGAATCATTAAGACCATATTTTATTAAAGGGGACACTAATGTGTGTTTGACAATTTCATAATGGTTTTAAGGAATATTAAATACTCAATTAATTTACTATAATTAATATTTCATTATTTTTATGCCATTAATTTTCCATGAATGCCATAATTGATGGTTATCTCCAATAATGTTCAGATGATCATTAATATGAAGGGGAATTAATAAATTAATTAATGCAAGAAAGTTTATCTTCATAAGAAATAATGAATAAAGAAATTAATGTTAGTTGGTTATTTTGGCATAATAATTGAATGTATAACCAATAATGGGATTTATCAATACTTTTATATGGGTTGGAATTTATATAATTTAATTTATATCATAGGTTTTAAATTATTTAATATTAAATGAAATTATTTCATTTGTGTAATCCCTACCTCAATTATTATGTACCACTTGCGTGTCTAATGATATTAATGTAATCCCATTTAACAAATCCTTTGGTTCCCCTCACCTGTGTGTGAGTAATAAATACTTGTAATTAATGGATCGACCCAAGGAATGTGGAGGCAGTTCATGATAGAACCATGATGATTCTAAATCAGTGGTACATAGATATGCAAGTGGAATGTTGTAACTTGTTCCATGACTAAAAGATAGAGTTATTCCCATAGGTGATAATTTTATTTAATGTACACTCATTAAAAAAACCATTAGATAAGATCATGATCAGGTCATTTACTTTATTTAATTATTTTCTTTCTATGAATTATTTAATTTATTCATTCAATATTGCATTCATATAAATAAATGAGTTAATATGCAAATATGAAATTTAAATAAATTGAATATGCATAAATTTTTTTTCCCAAATGGTTAATTAATTAAGTAAAATTAAATTAATATAAATGAATACATGTAAATGATAAAAAAGATAAAATTTAAGAAAAATCAACTAAAATCCCTCAACATACCATTAATTCGAACTAAACAATCCATTATTAATTAGGAATGAAACCATAGAACTAAATGTAGTACATAGCTAATGTTTGGAAACATAATTTTATCAAGGGGTTCTCATGATGGTTTTGGGTTTACTTGACTAAACTTTTATTGAGTTTAATGGAAAAAATTATATTTCATACAAATTTGGGGGAAATTGTTTAGGAAATCCAAGCTAGAACTTCTACATAGAGGAATCTACTCAATAGATCAAGGAGAATTGAGTCTTTAGTTGGATATATCAACTACCTAATTACATTATTTTGGTTTTCATGGACAAATTATGGATCATTAAGAAAAGTAATTGGGACACATTCCACTAGAATATTAAAGAAACTATATATTTCAAGTTAAATGTTGATGGCTATTGGTACTTGACAAAATAGTTATAGATTTAATAAAATTTATTTATTTATTTATTATTTCTTATATAATTTTTAATCCATAAAAAAGTACTGATAATGTGTTATTTTAATTGTATAATAAAATCGAAATTTCATCATCTACACTATCCCTATGATCAAAATTATAGAATCACAACCTCCTTATAGGTAGTAACTTTTAGGAGTGTTTTATACGCCGCCGGGTTATGCTACGCCATGAACAGAAGTCTTACATGCTATAATCATCAATTCCTTATCCTATTGATAAATAGGTAAGTGATGAATTGTTTCTTGTTTATGAAAAAACATTGAGCAATGCAGTCAACATTAAATGTTTGATTCTTTAATAAATTTATAGTGAACTAATGAATCCTCAAGAAAACATGGATGTGTATAGAATGATTGAGAACCTCTTAGGTATTTACTAGGAGAGATATAGACAGGAATGGTTTGAGATTTCCAAGTGTCCCTTTCAAATCAAGATTGGAGAGGGTTCCTCAGCTAGGTCTCATGTAGTTTAGCACATTGGATAAATTGAGCGCTTAGGAGTTCTAGTGTTTAAACTCCCTAAAGAACTAGTCCCCGACCTCATTATAGCATCACTCCCTTAGAGGTTCACTAGATTTGTTTTGAATTTTAATATGAAAACATTGAGAAGTCTCTTACAGATATTCTTACTCTTATTTTACATGTAGATAATGATAAGAAGTTTGAAATTATTCCATTCTTATCGTGAACAAATGAATAGGGTAAGTAAATAGATTTAATCCCAAGCTTCATCATTCCCTTACAAGAATAGTAAGATCAAGGGGCAAGAAAGGGAACATGATGTCATATTTTTTCACATGTTGCAAGAAGATCCACTAGAAGAAAATCTACCCTTATCCAAAGAAGTAAGGGGAACCTTCTGGTGGGTTTGTTATCGAGTGAAATTTATCTATTTATACAAATTGGTTATTTGATATAACTTTTGGGTCTCACATATGTATTAAAATATATATACCAAGTACATTAAAAAATATTTTTAGATGGGAGGTAGATATATGAGTATCCAATAGAGCTTAACTTGTTGCTCAATCTATCAGGGAATACCACCTCATGTTGCTAACCGGAATGATATTGGTTTTAAAGGGTTATTATTATGTACCTTCAATTACCAAAAACATTATTTTTATATCCATAATTGATACAGATGGAATTATTCTCAAATGTTGGAATAAATATGTCTTCTTTTATAAATATGGAATTTGTTATGGTAATTCAACTTTAAATAATGATCTTTATGTGTGGGATTACACGAACAAAGTAATGGAAATCAATAAAAATGTTACTTCACATGACTCATACCACAGACAATATGGGAATTGCTGGATAGGTTATGTAAATGAAAAATTATTGAATAAATTACATCCAGATGGACATTTATATTATTTTTAAGTAAAACCAATTGGTGTATATCACACAAGTTTGTAAGGAAAAAAGACTAAAGTACCATTTAGTTGGAAAGGTGAAAGGGATAAAGAGAATCCTAAATTTTATCATGATAATGTTTGTGGACCATTTCATGTTGAGATAAGGGGTGGGTACTCATACCTCATAAATTTTATTGATGATTTTAGTAGTTATGGATATGTATACATAATGAGATATAAGTCAGATTCTTTTGATAAATTAATGGAATACAAGAATAAGTTGAGAACCAATTTTGTAAGAATATTAAATAACTTCACTCACACCATGGAGGATAATATCTTAATCAATACATCATTGATTATTTAAATGTGTTTAGGAAATTATCTCAACTCACTCCTACTTTTACACCTCAGTGGAATGGTGTAAGTGAAAGGAGTAACTGCACCATACTGTAAATGGTGAGATCAATGATGAGTCATCTGAGTCTTCCATTATCCTTTTGTTGATATGTGTTAGAAATAGAAACATACATTCTAAACTGAGTTACAACTAAACAAACATATTGTCTACCATACCAATTATAGAATGGAAAGAAATATGTTTGTATTACTTACATGTGTGTAGTTGTTAAGTGTTTTTTAAGGCCTATTAAGGTAACAAGATTTCACCCCAAGGCACAAATTATATCTTTATAAGATATCTCAAAGAAACAAAGGGATAATTCCAATAAAATCCTTCATAAAGAAGTTTGTTATTGAATGAAATTCCACATTTCATGAGGAGCATATTATCTATAAAAGTGATAGTTGGAGAAAGATATAATTCAATGAAGTCCAGGCTCAAGATGCATAAGAGTTTGCATAATAAAAGATTCCAAAAAGTTGAATAGAAGAATAAATTGTTCCAGATACACAATTACTACATAAGATCACTTGATAGTTTAGAAAACTAGAACGGTATTGTTTCCTAGTCACTAAGGATAGTGACTCATTATTAGTTTCTAATAATTATCCTATAAACTATAAATAAGAAGTAAGTGGAACAAATGTTCCCAAGTGGCAAGAATCCCTGTATTTTGAAGTGGATTACATGTACAAAAACCAAGTCTAGATTTTGGTAGACCCTTCAATTTATGTAAAACTCATTGTTTTTAAATGGGTATTCAAGAAGAAACTGTATATGAAAGGATACGTCAGTACCTATAAGGCGTGATTAGTTGAAAATGGTTTTAAACATCCTCAATTAATTGACTATGAAAAAACATTTTAACCAATTGAAATGATAAAATACATCATAATTCTACTTTCTATTACATCTTTCAATGATTATGAGATTTTTAATATAGATTTCAAAACAACCTACATTAATAGGAACCTTCATGAAGATATCAATATGACACTGCCTAAAGGGATTGTGACTCCAAAGGATGCCAACAGGGTATGAAAGTTGAAAAGATCCATTTATGGATTAAAGTGAGTATCTAGTTTATGGAGCATTATTTTTGGTGAGACCATAATATAATATTATTTCATAAAGAATGAATACAAGTAGTTTGTCTATAAATGGGTTAGTGGGAGTTTATTCATTTTATTAATAGTATATGTTGATGATATAATACTCATTGTAAATTAAATATCATTCTTACATACTATTATGTAATGGTTGAATAAATGCTTCAATATGAAGGACTTGGGTGAGACATCATATATCTTTGGGATCAAGATTCATTGTGATATATCCAAGAGGTTTCATGGCCTAAGTCAATGTACATACATTGATAAGATACTGAATAGATTAATTATAGAACAATCCAGGAAAGTTTTTTATCCAATGTGACATGGAATTTATCTTTTAAAGAAAATATTTCCTCACACACATGAGAAAATAAATAGAATGGAAAGGATTCAATATGAATCATCAATTGGGTCACTCATGTATGTTATGCTAAGTACTAATCTAGATTTTTCTTTTTTATTGAGTGTGGTGGGTAGATATAAAGATGATCCAAGTGACCATTGTTGGTTGGTAGTCAAGACTATCCTTAAGTATCCTAGGTGTACTAAGGATGTGTTATCATTCTATAGAGGACATGAGGAACTATTCATCATAGGATATGACTATGATAGTTTCAAAACTTGTCAAGTTGACATATTGTCCCAAACATGATACATATTCACTTGGAATGGAGATGTTGTGAGATGGAAGAGCTCAAAGCATACCGTGACTGCAGATTCTATAACAGAGTCCAATATATTTCATAATATGGGGTATCTTATGAAGTAATATGGATGCACAAATTTCCTAATATCTTGAAATGGTGCCTAATAGTAAAGATACTATCACACTCTATTGTGATATTAATTCAATGGGGGTCTGGAAAAATAACCTAGGTCACATCAACAAACAAATAAAATACATAAAAAGTATAATCTCTTCAAATAATTTTCTCATATTGGTGAAAATTAAGTGACTAGTATTTCCAAGGAAGAAAACATTTCATACCCCTTAACTAAATACTTAACACATCAGAAACATGACTATCATGTGTAGTCTAGTGGAATAAAGATCATTGGAAGTTGGATCTAGTCCAAATGGGATTTTTTTGTAGTTGGTGTCCTAAGACCAACTAGTTTTACATTTATTACATGTGTAATAGATGTATTGAATATTAATAAAACTACTTATTACAAATTTTTTATTGTTTTTCATGACTCTAATGTAATAATTTCATAGAGTGTATGTCTCATTGATCATGTCATAGTATTTCCTTTCAATAATGAGAACCTTGATGTGCTATGATGATATTCTTGAATAATTTTTTTTTGTTTTATAACATGCTTTGATGAGACACATTGTACATATACTATCATTTTTGAGTACTCGTAAGTCAATTAGGATTCTTCTCATGAAATTCGCACTTGGTAATCTCTAAGATGGAATATTATGAGAACAAACCCATCGGTAGGAGTTTCCAATGTTTTGGTGTCATCTGATATTCCAATATGAAAGCATGTGTAATGATTCTTAGGCTTAAATATTATTATTTATTCATGTTATAACATGCATACTTTTATTTATTTCATTAACCATGATTATAATATTTCATAGAGAAGTTTGATATGTTGGGTGTGCCATAAGTGACATGACATTAATATATAAGTTAAGGAAGTATTTGTCCCTTATATCTTTATGGAATTTGGTATCCCATCCCTTTAATTATAATATAACCATTTCCCAAAATACCATAGCCATGGTCTAAAGATGTGTTTATTTTTGATAGTCAAATAAAGATATATTGATCATACAGGTTGCTGACATTGATGTGAAACCTTCTTGATGAGACATTGAGAAAAAAGATTTATATTACAATGTGAGTGTTTGTATATGGTTTTCATTGTTGTGACATTATGTTCTATCTCTTAGATTCCTTGACCTGTTGCTAGACAGTAATCTTCGATTTTAAGCATGCTCGCATAATTCCAATAAGAAAGAATCCTAGAGGGACACACAAAGTGTTTCTGTTGATCTCTATTAAATTATATTTAAATTTAATTAATGGAATAAATATTATTATCAAGATATATGAATAATTATATTCATCTTTTATTTATCACATAAATTAAATAAATATTTATTCACCTCCATGTGAAAAAAATTATATTTATTTATTTTATTGAATAATTATTAAAAATTTATTCCTTGGTATGTGAATGTAATATTTATTTATGAATAAAATATTTATTTATCTATTTAATAAATATAATGGAGTTTTAATGGACTAAGACTGTGTCTTGTGATTAAATAATTATTTACAAGCTGGTAAATATTATTTATCAATTTTCACAAGTTAGAGCACCATTAAATAATAATATTATTGTTATGTAGAATGGGTTTTATTAAAAGTTTTAAATGCTATTTAATGGTATACATGAAATTAAATAAAACTTTGACCTAAACCCCAACTCTATAGATAAATGTTTATTTCTATTGTGTATTGAATCCCAAATTAATAATATAAAATTGTTTTTCCACAACGAATTCTCTCTCACCTTGTAATAACCTGGACTATTACAAATAAATGTTCCCTTCATGCATTAAATAAATGTATTATTATACAATATAGTTATAAAAAAACACATGAAACTATTTGGTTTTATTATATCCTATCAAAATTAAAAGACTATTATGCATCATTACCATTGATAATTTAATCATTTAACAGTGAACATTTAATTGGTATAAATATAGGGTTTAAAGAACCCAAATTGCACATAAAAAGGAAGTGATGTCCTCAACCATTAGGATCATACCCTATGAAGCCCATTTTCACATCTTTTGAGGGAGATAGAATCTCTGGGATTTTCCCTCGACCAATCCCAAGCTGAGATCCATCAATGTTAGAAAGATGAAAAATGTTTATAGGAGAAATTCAAGCTCATTGAGATCATGGCCCCAACCATGTATTCAAAACCACCTCATAAAAGTATCACCATCACACACCTTACTCTTATGGTATTTTCTGTTATATAAAATGGATATAAATTAAGAACCTATAAATATGAATATTTATTTTATTTTTTATTAAATAATGAATATATTTTCATACTAGTATTTTTACTATATAAATTATATTTATACTATAAAACACAAGTAATATTTTTTAGTAATATTCAAATTTAATAAACGAATTTATTTCTATGAATTAATGGATTTTTTAAATAAATAAAAAAAATTATTAATTTTTTTTATTAAATATAAATGATCATATAATTTTTATGCAGTTAAATTTAATTTTGATAATGATTTAGAAACTATTGTTGTCAAAAAAACCATACATTTATCAATAAATGATGATTATTATTTTAAAAGTGAAAATTAAGATATTAATAAAATTATATTGATAAAATGAATATTTTTTTAATTAGAACATCAAAATTATCCAATGATGAATTTTTTATAATTTTCAGAGACTGTCAAATTTTATGGTAAAAAATAAATACCGTATAAATATACAGTGTGTATTATGACATCATAAAGACACAAAACTGATGGAATAAATACTATAATGTGTATCCATGAAGAAATCTATATTTTCCCTTTAAAATAATTTTATTTTTAAGTTTATTTGATTGATTTTATAAAACCATTATGCATCCTCAAAAACTATTAATATATTTTAAGCTTTTTAAATTGTTTCTTTAGAAGTGTGGCACACTTACAAATAATAAAGGGTATAATTTTATTATGTTCTACCCTTTTACTTATAATTAAATTAAAAACACTCTCATTTTGTAGAAACAAATGGAAAAAACCATGGTAAGGTTTGTGGTTTCGGTTATTTTATTATATAGAGTCCAAAACCAATGTTTGAGAATTGGAAAATATTTTCTCACACCTTTCCTGTAAAAACCCACCCAAAATCCCATTTATCTTCACTCAAAATCCTTGGAGCACATTCTTACTCTACCATTACCTCAATATAGTCCTCTCAAGGTTCCCCAAAGCTCTCAAGAAGGCCCTCCCAGGAATTTTTAGTCACACACTCAAGTAAGGGATCCTCTCCATCCATGTCCCTATTACTTCGTATTAGATTTAAAAAATATAAGAGACCCCTATCTCTATAATCAACCCATTTTTTGAATTTTGAAGTGATGTTGTTATGATCCTGAAATTTCTCCATGATTTTTCATACCCAAAAATTTATGTAGTGAATACGATACCCAATTCCTATCAAGGGTGTTCACATTTATACAATTATACCTCTTTGAATTAGAACTAATTTTTATGTATTACTCACTCCATATTCAAGGAATTAAATGTTATGATGAATTAATCCATGTTTAATTATCTATGTGTCACACTTAATAATGGTAATTAAATGAAGTTAGTGTGTGAGCCTAGAATTATGGTGTGCTCCAATGCATTTAGTAATGTTTAGTCTCATGAGACATCATGTTGGGATAGAGAGTGAACATGATTCTTTTATGGGACTTTGTCCATCATGATTACTTTGTAATAATATTTGACATGTGTTTATGATGCACTATTTTATGTTGTTTCCACATTTCTCATGTTATGATTATCTTGTTATATTATGCCTTATTATTCATGTTTATGATTCTCAGGCCTTTTAATTCGTATTGATTTTACTATTTTCTAACATGTATCACCTTATTCCATATTTATTCCCTTACTAGAATTTCTAGCTCAACCCTTTATTATTTATGTCCCCAGGTTATCCCATGCAGTTTTAAGTACAAGATCATTTAACAAGTTTTCAAAAAAGATGGTGTATTTCTTTTTTCAAGTCGTTACTTAAAGAACCTAATTCCCAATGACACAAGACTTCTCGATCTTCTGGGTTGTATTAAGTGTAATCATATGTAATAAATCATTAATTAATGTGCAATAAATATAATGGTTGTTATAGTTTCTATCAAAGTAAAAGTTTAGTTATTTTTGGGATTATGATTAGAAACCTATAGCGAATACTTTAGGGATAATACTAATTATAAGAAAACATCCTTATATTTTGGTAAGTATAGTCTAAGTGTTTTATCAAGAAAATACATTCATGTCTGGATACTAAAATTGGATGTGGTTTTGGATAGATGTTCCTAGGGGTAATAACTCCGATAAGTTGCGTCTGTCTTGACTCAGCATAACCAAGTACCCAAAATTGGGCCTTACTGGGCACCTCATTTGAAAATATTGGGGGGAAAGCTTTATTAAATTCATAATCTCATTACAATCCACTATTAAGGGAAAATCTTCCAATAATAATATATGTTAGTAAATAAATCATGGATAATAAATATTGAACCCTAGAAACTCATAAGTTAAGAAATACATATAAGCTATAAGTAGTAACTTTAATGTCATTGAATTCATGTTTATGTGTATAATAGTTTAAAAATATTCATCCCCAATTTTCTCTTTATTCTAGAAAATTGCTGGAAATATGAGAATTAGATAAAAAATCAATGCGACAGACAATGTGATGACTGGCCCAATAAGATTCCCAGCCTGATGGGAGTAGGAATCACAATCTTTTGAGAAATAATCTCTCATCCGACTCATGTTTTGAATAGAAACCATGATCAAGAGGATCTCCTAAATCCCCCTAATAAGTGACAAGTATTAATTGAGTCTTTTATGTTATAAAGGCTTTCAAGTTTCAGTGGATCAACTGAAACCTCAATCATGGAACAATGGATCAACTCTATTGAGAAGATATTCTTCATCCTTCAATGTTATGATCAAGGGAAGGTTCTATAAGTTTTTTATCATACGTAGGGAGAATCTGATCAATGGTATATGTTGATAAAAAATATGAAGCCTAAAAAAGAGATCAAAGTGAGGGGGTGTAAGGAATTCTGAAAAATATTTTGCGATAAATATTTTCTTCATGCTCTCCGATGTAACATGGAAAGGGATTTCCTTTCCCTAAAATAGAAAGATGATGAATCAATTAGGTCTTATGAGTCAAACATCCCAAGATTTTCATGATACACCTCCATATTTATTTTTACCCTTTAATTCAAGTTTGGACACTTCTTTGGTGGGATAAAACCTAGTCTATGAAAATCCCTAGCGATTTGAGACGTTAATAGCTATGAGGAAATTTTATGATGTTCCCCCATAGTCGAAATGGAGATTGGAGAATATCAAAGTTATCATGGGGATAAGAATAATAAAGTAGAGTTTAATTATGGTGGTCTAATAGAGATATCTATTGGTTCACAAAAATTTCAACATCCCACTTTTCAAACGTTCCGAAAGAATCACACAGTAAATTTCCTAAGGGGGCAAGGAAATGCTTTAGGTGTGGGGATGAAGGGCTCATAGAAAGTGATTATAGATAGGAGAAACCCACTAATGTGATAGTGTAAATGAATACTCTAGTAAACCTTTTGTGTATTTTTCATTGATTCAACTATAAGGAACTAGGTCACATTACAAATCAATGCACTAATCCTATGGTTTTCAGAGATAGCTAACAACTTTCAAGGCAAAAAAGGAGTTCTTTTTCCATCATAGCCACTGAGGTGGATCTCAATAATTATGTGTTGACACATATTCTAGTTATTCATTCAAGAATATAAAATGTAATTTTTTATTCTTATTCTACGCATTCCTTCATACCACAAAATTTTAGTAGAACTATTCAAACACCACCACAAAACATGGAAGTAGATCTATTAGTTAAAATAAAAAATGAGAAATTATTTTATCCCAAGTATATAAGTTATCCCCTATAAAACATTGTGGTATTAACTTCCTAGTGAACCTTTACATACTCCCTTTGAGTTAATTTGATACAATTCTAGGTATGGATTAGATTTCCCTATATAGATATAACATGAATTTCTACAATAAGGAATTCACACTCTGTATTGCAAATCGTCCCTCGATTATATACAAGTTCATAGAAGAGGATGAATCTTATTTATCATAAAAATCTCAATAATATATATTATTTCCCTATGAGAATACATATATCACTGAAATGATTTATTATAAGGAAATAATCAACCTTGAATACATTTATATTTTGAGGGAATACACTGATGTGTTTCTGAAAGAATTTCATAGACTGCCTCCTAGCTGAGAGGTTTAATTTTCAATAAATCTTATACTTGGGGTGTTAACATTATCTAATACATCATAAAGAATGGTATTTGTGGAAATTGAGGAGCAAAAGAAACATCTATAAAAAAATTGGATAAGGATTCAAATGCACAAGTTCTTCACAGTGGGGTTCATCATTCATCTTCATCAAGACAAAGGATGGGTCAGTGCACTATTTCATTGATTATCATGATCTCAACAAGATAACAATAAAGAAAAATTATGGTTAGTATATTAATGAGTTATGGTGAATAATTTGGATATCCCCAAGACTACATTTTGTACAAGTTATTGGCCTTATGAGTTCATATTAATTCTATTCGAACTCACTAATTCTCTAAAAATCTTCATGTACTTGATGAATAGAGTCTTTGTATATTACCTCAAAAAAATGATAGTCATTATAGATGATATTATAATATTCTCAAAAACCAAGGGGTGAATTAGGAGCATCTGAGTACTCTTCTAAAGACCTTACGGAAGTGTAATATTTATGCCAACTACAAAAAACTTGAGTTCTAGTTGAAGGGAGTATCATTCTTGGGACATATCATCATTAGAAATGGGATATCTGTGGACCCTTAAAAATTGAATCAATTGAAGTATGGACAAGAACAACATCTGGGATAGATATCTCTAGTTTAATTGGTTAATATGGGTATTATCATTGATTTTGGAGAAAGTTATCAAGATTATTGAACACTTTAACCAATATAAAACAAAAGGGAGTCAAGTTTTCTTGGAATGATGAATGTGAAAACAAATTTATGGAGTTGAAAAAGAAGGATTATCACTGAACCTGTGCTCACACTACCCACAAGTGGATAGATTTTTGTGGTATTCAGCAGTGCTTTGAAGAAGGTATTGGGTTGTGTGTTAATTAATTATGAAAAATTCATGGACTATGCTTCAAGTTAGTATAAATTTCATGAAAATAACTACCCAACACATGATCTAGATTTGGATTTAGTAATCTTCTCTTTGAAAATATGGTGGTATTATCTGTTTGGGTAGAAGTGTGAGATATATATAGATCAAAAAATACTCAATTATATTTTCACACTTAACGACCTTAATATTTTCTAGTGATGATGGTTAGATCTAATCAAGGACTATGACTGTTCAATCCACTACCATCTTGGTAAGAAAAAAAAATTGGTCAATGATCTAATTTGAGAGGATCCAGAAATTCTATCATTGATGAGAATTCAGTTGGATCTGATCTACTTATAATTTAAGAGGATGGGCATGGGAATCATAAAGGAAGGAATATGATAATTTCTTTCACAAATGATTGCTCAAACATGTCTTTTGGAAACGTTAAATGATTTTGTAGAGAAATGATGTGGTAACTCAAAAGAAAGTGGATACTATAATAAAATGTAAACCCTAAGAGTTCAATGTTAATGAAGAAGGAGTTTTGAGATTTGGGTAAAGAATATATGTACCATCAAATCCTAAGTTTAAGGGGTTATTGGATGGCTCACATAGCTCAACCTTATTCATCCACCCAAGAAGCACAAAGATGTGTTAAGATCTCCAAGAACAATATTAGTGGGAAAAAATGAAGAAGGAGATTGTGGAATATATATGAAGATGTCTTGTATGTCAGTAAGTGAAATGGGAATGGAAAAAATCCAATGGGATGATGCAACCATTACCCATACCTACATGGAAATGGGAAAACATAACCATGGATTTTCCACTAGTGTTCTAAAGACATCAAGAGAGAATAATTCTATATGGGTATTAGTGGATCATCTTATAAATATTGTGCACTTAATTTGGATTCAAGTGGATTTCTCACTCGGTCACCTACCAAAGATATATATTAGATAAGTGGTGGGGATGCAAGGAACACCACTATCGATTTTATTCAATTGAGATATGATATTAACATATAAGTTCAAAAAAATTATTCATCGTGATCTAAAAATTGAGTTTAACTTCAGCGCGACTTATCACCCTCAAACTGAAGGATAATCTATGAAGTCTATCCAAACACTTGAGGACATATTGTGAGCATTTTTAATTGACTTTCAAAGAGTATGGGACCAACATCTTCTTCTCTTCTAGTTAACATACAAAAAAAGTTTCCACTCAGGCATCCAAATGGAACCCTATCAAGCCCTTTATGGAAAGAGGTGAAAAAAACCTACATTTTGGGATGAATATGGGGAATGAAAACTACTAGGTGCTGAAATGGTTATAGGAATGTTGTACAAGGTTAAGACCAATCTGCAGCACATTAAGGATTCTCCGATTTAATAGAAGATATATGATTAAAGTAATCGATGATACTTAGAGATTAATGTTTGATATATGGTATTCCTCCACATATCTTCATGGAATAAAGTGATGAGAATTGGGAATAAGGTAAAACTTAGTCCAAGATTGATTGGCCCCTTCGAGATACTTCATCACATTGGAGTGGTGTCTAACTGATTAGACCTCCAACCTAACCTATCTCAAGTACATTATGTATTCTAAGTATCCCTCATGAAAAATTATATACCATACCCCTCACATTTACTCAATCTAGAGCTCGAACTATTGGAGAATGACCATTCTTATGGGTAGCAGCTAGTGAAGATCTTAGATCATAGAGAAAAAGTTATACAAAAAAAAGAACCTTGTTAAAGTGATATGGATAAAAAACAAGTCAGAAGAAGTGACCTTGGAACCATAGAAGATGATGAAACAGAGTTACCCTCATCTTTTTGAGTGTGGAATAAAGAAAATTTTGAGGGTGAAATTTCTTAGGGGGGGAAGATTATAATGACCCAAACTGTTATAAATAAAATTTCCCATTGTGTTTTAAATAAATGTATTGTTATGTAATATGGTTATAGAAAAAACATGAACTTATTTGGTTTTATTATATCTTATCATATTTAAAAGACGGTTAAGAATCTTTACCATTGGTAATATAGTTGTTGAAAATTGGTCATATGATTAGTATAAATATAGGGTTTTATCAAATCCAATTGGCATTGTCAAAGGAAGTGATGGACACAACCAGTAGTATTATACCTTTTGAAGCCCAATTAACAGAGCTTTTGAGGGGTATATAATCTTTGGGATTTAACACTGACCAAGACCAAGCTAAGATCCAACAACTTAATCATGAGATAAACCCTTTACGGAAGAAGTTCAAGCTCATCGAGATCATGGCCTAAACCATGTATGTCGAATCACCCCTTAAAAGTATCATTGTTGTGAACCTTACTCATATGGAGTTCATTAGTTTATTATCAAAATATGTATCAAGAACCTCGAAATATGATTATGTAAAATATTTTTCACAGAATAATTAATATATTTTCAACCTATTATTGTTACATTATAAATGAATTTTATACAATAAAACAAAAATAGTATATTTGGGTAATATTCAAATTCAATTAAGGAATTTATTGATGAATTAATGGATTTTTGAAATAAATAATATTTTAATAAAATATTATTATTAAATGTTTATTATTAAATATAAATGATCATGTGTTTTTTATAAAGTCATATGTAATTTTTAATGGGGTTCAAAAACTATTATTATCCCAAAAACCCAACATTTATCTATAAAGGGCGATTATTCTATTAAAAGTTAAAATGCACATATTTAGAAAATTATTTTTATAAAATTAATATTATTTTAATAATCAGAACACCAAAATTATCCCGTGAGGAATTTTTCATAATTTTCTGATATAGTCGATTTTTTTGGTTAAAATTTAATATTGTATAAATATACAGTGTGTATTATGACATCATAATGACCACAAAGTGATGAAATAAATACTATAAAGTGTATACAAGACCAAATAAATGTATTTCCTTTAAAATAATATGAATTTTATTTTATTTTATAAATTTTATAAATACATTTTGAATCCTCTAAAACAATTAATATATTTTAAGGTTTTAAAATCAATTATTTAAGAGTATGAATCACTTTCACTTAATAAAGGGTGTTATTTTATTAATTTTCCCCACTGACCTTATAAAATAATTAAATTCACTCCCATTTGGATGTAACCATGGTAAAAAAAACATGATATGGATTTTTTTTTTGGTTGTTTTATTATATAGATTCCAAACCTAAGTCTGAGAAAGTGATAAATAATTCCCCACTCTTTTCCTCTATAAATCCACCCAATATCACATTTTTATGCACTCAATATCCTTGGATAATTTCTTTACTCTTCCCTCCCCTCTATAGATTCTTCCCCAGGTTCCCCCAATCACTCATGAAGCTCCTCCCAATCATTTGGATTTTCATACTCAAGTAAGGGATCCTCACCTTCTCTTCTTTATTCAAGTTTTCTTTCTATATGCTTCCTTATATTAGCAATTACTTATGTTGGGATATGTATTTATATATCCCTATTACTTAATATTTGATTTATAAATGATTATAGACCTCTTTTTCTATCATCAAACCAATTTTAGAATTTTTATGAGATGTTGTTATGCTACCGAAATTTCACTGTGATTTTACATGCCAAAACAATTGTGTAGTGAATACCATACCCATTTCCTATCAAGGGTGTTAACCTTAATAAAATTATACCACTTTCAAATGTTTCCTAAATGTATTTATTACACACTCCTTGATCATCGAATAAAATATGATGATGAATGAATCCATGTTAAATGATCTATGTGGCACACTTAAGCATGAGAATGAAATTAAAGTGATAGGTACACATGAAATTATATAGAGATCCAATTCATTGGATCATGTTTAGTCTTAGGAGACGTCATGTTGGGACAAGAAGTGATCTTTATTACTTTTTGGTACTTTTTTCATTCTTATGAATTTGTATTTATCCTTGACTTATGTTTATGATGAAGTGTTTCAATTTGTTTCTGTATTTCCCATGTTATGAATATCATGTTATAGCATGCCTTTTTATTCATTTTTATGATAATCACGCCTTTTATTCCCCAGATATTCCTATTTTCTAACATATATCACCTTACTCTATTTTTATTACCTTACTAGGATTTATATTTCACCTCTTTCTTATGTATTTCCCCAGGTTATCCCCTACATTTTTAAGTATGATCATGTTAAGGAAATATTCAATAAGGTTGTTATTTTATGCTTTAAGTTATTATGTCATGTACCTAATTCCCAAATACACTAGGATTATCTATCTTACAGGTTGTATTAATTTTAATATTATATAATAAATAATTAATTGATGTGTAACAAAGATAATGGTTATTATACAACTCCCCCTTCTCTCTCCTTCTCAAGAATGAGAAACATGAGAGAGATTTCTTCAAGACCAAAGAATGAGTGATCAAGAATGAACAAAACAAGACATTTGATTCATTGATCTAGCATCCAGAGATCGAGTGGTTCCTCTCTAAGATCATCGGAGAATGTTCAGAAACCTATTAGAGATATTTTATCCTCAGATAGTCATAGTGAAATAAAGGTAATTTGAAAGGGTCTTTTCGGACAAGCAATGTTCATCAACGAATAAAGTTCCTAAACTGAGGTATTTATATTAATGATAAATTTTATGAGCAAGATCCTCACTCATGGTTCTGGGAAAGAATTATTAAAAAAAGTTTTAATATATTTCCTTTCACTGCATGATTATTATATGCCTGAAACAAACTATTTTTAAATTGTGTTCTCCATGCATTCAATTTCCCAGGTGAGATCAAAAAGTCAAGCATATTTTGTGTGGACTGCCCTGGAATTAAAAATGTAAAATTTCCCCTTTTACCCCCACTTCTTTAACCCTATTATTCCCATAACTCACCCCACAAAATTGATATCCCCTCTCACGCAATTAAGGCTTTATCCATCTCCTTTATACTTGTTTCTAAGGGAATATCTTTCCAAATTTTCAAGGAAAACACTTAAAAATTATCTCATTTCACTACAAAAAAACCCTTGTTAGAGGGGTTATTTTTCAGATTTGATGGGGTCATAAACCCATCTAAACAAATTAGTAGTAGTTATGGGAAACAACCATTAGTGTTCACTCCCTATCCTATTAGGGGAAATTTTGATGATGTTCTGGTAAAATGGAGATGTAATTTTTAGAGGTTAAATTATAGAATGTTTACACCCCCCCACACACACATATAATTATACTTTAACTTTCATGAATAAATTTTAATGAGAGGTTGTTTTAAACACCTATAATTCAAAAATCAATTTAGGTTTAGCTAAAATCACCCCAAATCGCTTTTCAGATCCTATGTTTTGGGTAGGTTATCTTATGGTCCCCTAACTCTCACTTACTAAAAACATTCTACCCTACTCATGAAAAACTAACCCTAACACCCTACCTTTTCTAGGGACACCTCTACCTCAGAATTTGTAAGGGACAACCCCCCCTATTCTCCCCAAGATATCTCCCCATGCCTTTGTCATGGACACCCCCCACCCTCGTAGGAGATACCCCAGCAACCCCCTACCTTGGTCATTAATAACGACCCTAGGAAACACCCCTACCACTACCTTTATCACTGACAACCCACCCAGGTGAAACCACTACCCATACCTTTTTCATGGGCAACCCCCCAGGAAATACCCCTGTCATTACCTTTATTTGTCATGGACAACCTCCTAGGTGACACCCCTGACCCCTACCTTTGTCACTGACAACCCCCATACGATACCCCCCCTCCCCCGAGACCCCTTTGTTCATGGGACCCCCCCCCCCCCCCCCCATGTGGGCCTGTTTCCCATGTTGACACCCCACCCCTAAAGACTTTGTGCGGCTCATCCCACACTCCCTTCACATAGGGCTGAAAAATACCTCTAGATAGATTCAAAACTGAGGCCATGCAGCATTCACGTTGAGCAGGTTCCACTAGGATGAAGTCATTTTTAGTTATTATATACAATAACTTTTATTTATTTAGATACAGGAATATTAGATTATATATATATATGTCTATAGAAATATAAATAATATAATATACTTTTGTTTATATATAAATATATATATATATAATATAAATAATTATATTTATGTATAGAAATATATATTTATACATATACTTATAAATACATTTATATTTGTGTGTGTGTTTATATATTTATATAATATTTATATATATAATATAATTATAATATATATATATATATAATTATTTTTATACACTTATATGTGTGCGTAACAATAATATTTTTAATTATTATTATTATTACACATATTTTTTAAATTATAAAAATTATATGTTGGTTTTATAAATATACATTTATTTTATGATTTATATTATAAATATATTATATTAAATACATTTATATTATATATTTATGTATAAGATTATATAAATTTATATAATATCATGTATACAAATATATACACACACAAAATTATATATATTCATATAATTGGAAATATGTAATATAATTAAATGATATATATTTATATATGTATTACTAAATTAATTTACAATTAATATGGTATACTACAATATATATAAAATAATTATATAAAATAAATAAATTTATATATAATAAAATATTTATAATATATATATAATATGATTTATATATTTATTTAATTTGGTCTAGATTATGTATATTTTTATATATAATATAATATAAATGTATTTATAAATAAACATACAATAAAAATATATTTAATAAAATATATGCATAATATAAATCATATTATTACTATATAGTATTTATAAAACCATAAATAAATTTTATATATTTTAATAAAAATATTTATAATTACATTTATATTATTTATATTTATATATGTATACATTTTTATTTGTATGTATAAGTATTTATATAATGTATTTAAATATATATGTTTATAATGTATTTAAATACATTTATATAATGTATTTATATATATACAAATGTGCACGAACACATATATATTATAAAATTTGAATTTATATGAGTTTCATTTTTTAAAATAGAGGGGGTTAAAACCCCCTCTAATCTAAGGAATTTTTGGTGATTTGTGAACCCCCTGTAATTTCTTGTATTAGAGGGCATTTAAAATGTTGTCTAATGTCAAAAATTATAAAGGTTTCAAAACTCCTTACAATTACTTAAATAATAAGGGGTTCAAAAACTCCTCTCATGCAATAAATTATATGGGGTACAAAACAACCTCTAATCGAAGGGATTAGTGTTAGTTCATGAACACAATTTAATTTAAAAAATTAAAGGGTGTTGTGAGCCCCGACTATTTACTTTGAAAATTTATTATATATATATATATATATTTCCTCTAAAATCCAAACATATATTATATGTATACATATATATACCTACATATATATATATACATGTATATAGAACCTCTAAAATTCAACTGAATATATAACACCAGTAATTTTTAAATTAGTTGTATTTTTGACAAAACCACCTCTAAAATCATACCAAATATAAAAAAAATGCTAAAAATAGAGGAGGTTATGAACCACCTCTAATTTTGATTAATTTTGGTGGTTTCACATAACCCCCTCTAATTTATACAAAAAATGAACTTATAGGGGGTGTTCATAACCTCCTCAAAAAACAATTGTTCCTCCACTATTTTTGTAGTGTTTGGGTCCCTCCTCCCTTTTTTCTTGGTTTTACCTTTTCCTTAATGCCTTAGTGGCCTAGGGTTTTTTCTAGTTAAATTTTAAGGAAAGTTTTTTGGAGTTTATGTGTTTTTATTCCTTATTTAGGATCATATTCATCATTATAGGTGGTTTTTCATAAAAGGAAATTGGTTTCCATGGGCTTTGCTTAATATTGGTAAGTGGGTATGTATTTTTTACTTTATTAGTTTATTAGAGGATTATTTACAATCCAAAAAATAATTTCTAATAACTTATTTTGGAATTGTAAGATTTTTTGTAGTGAAATTTATGAATCATTCATGATGGGTCTATCTCTTTAGTGTTTACATATGAAATTTTATTTTTTTTATTTTCAAAAGAGGATTTTATTATGATTGGTTGATGTAAAGGCATGGTTAAAGGTTAGTTTTCTTGAAATAAAACTCATGGGAACCTTAAAAACCATGTAAGAGAACCTAGGTGGTATGGTATCCCTTCCACTAATATGGATAGTGAAGTTTTTTATTCCTTACATTGGCTAATGACCTAATACTATTACTTTCTATTAGACTCTAGATAAGTAATAACTAGGTGACACTAACTTGGTTAACCATATGGTAGCATCCAATGAGAATGTTTTACATTTCCATTAATTTTTTTCTTACATTATTAAACTCCTTTAATAGAATATATCTTGTTACTTATTTTCACTAAAAAAATCATGGTTAATTTCTTATTTATAATAAAAATAGCATATTTAGATTTTTCTAACACAGGTTGGATATGTAACACCATGTGGGATTCTTCTAGGAACTTTGATCACACCCTTCACACATCCATGGTTTTTTAGTTATCTTTTTTTGACTGATGTAGTGATAAATAAGACAACACGAGGATGTAGTGAGTTCCCTTGCTAGTTTTTTTGGTTATGGAGGTGGCATGGTGCTGGATTTAGTATCGTGTGTCACATGAAAATGGGTGATGGTCCATTTTTTTCATTTTTGGGTTTTTTGTCAGTTTTTATGTATATTGTATTATCCTAGAATCTCTCCTTTGTATTATTTGTATTATTTTTTTTATTCCTATAAAAATACACTACTAGATACTCTTTTAATGTTTGATGGAATGTGTGATTTTTTTTACTTTGTTATTATATTTATGTGATGATTATGTGTTTATTAGGTAAATCATTCCCAAGTGGTGTGTCTTGGATTCCCATGAACTTTTTCCATCCTATGGGGATCAAGAACACCCTTCAGATCCACACGGGTCATACCTAGAACCTGGTTCGTGGGTGTCTGAGATCTTGTTCATTCTATATTGTATCAAAGAGAGTTTTTATGATTTATGATAATTGGGGTGTAATGGTAGATTTGAGTTATGATTGTTGGGAATCAAGGATTGTGGGTGTGAAGGAGTGTCTGGCCAACACTCTTAGGGCCTTGACTTGAGTTATATAGGATATTTGGAATGAGTTTTTGGATTTGATTCAATCCTTCAGAAAGTCTAACCACACAGGCTGAAGAATTTTCATTTTCGAAGACCATAATAGGGGTGTGAATACTTATTTTTTCCCGTTTTATTTATTTAATATTTATGTAATCATTTAAAAAAATATTGTTCCGTGATTTAGTTCCTTGGTTTCATGGTTTTCCCTTATTTTAATTTCGTAGTACTATACCTATTTATAGACCACCAGATCACCTTCAAGAGAGAGCAGCTGATAAATTTACATAGTTAAACCCTCATTTGGATCAAATCATAATAGATATAGTGTTGGGGGTTATCTCTCCTTGGACTAGGTAGTTGGTTCAGGTCACACTCAACTTGAAGAGGCGGTCTTAAATCTTGAAAAATCATAGTTTTTCTTATGGCATAAGCCTCTTTTATTTCAAAGGTAAAATGTCATCATTAAGTAGAGTAATGGTTGAAAAATATGGATACGATCTTTGGGTTATTGGTAACTCTTCGGCCCTTTAAGGAGAAACATTTCATCTTCATTCTTTAAGGTCCTAATAAACTATGGTAGTATTTGATTGTTTTTGTTAAGAATTGTGAGAATATAAAATGGAAGGACTTCAAACAAATCTTATCCTAGTAGTTTTATCCAAAGAATGTTGATTTGGAAAAGTATAGGGACTTTTTCATATTTAGAATGGTTATCATACCATCATGTAATATGTTAATTTATTTGTAGATATATTATCCTTTCCCATGCAGGCTATAGTGAATGTTCAACAGAATGATCAGAGGTTTGAAATGGGCCTTAGGCTAGATTTTTTGTCAATGGTTTTCCTTTTGAATATCCCAATATATGAAGAGGTGTTTGAATGATCCCTTATGGATGAAATTGATCAAAAAAGTATGTAAAGTTTTTTTGGGTCTTCTTAACTTCCATGTGGGAGTTATGTTGGTTCATCTAAAAATAAAAGGAAAAGGATGAATTGACAAAAAAAATATTAGTAATATTTTTATCCCCCACCCTAGATGGAACTTTTATGTGTATCTTGGAAGTATAGGCCCAACTTGTCACCATTATGATAGGTTAGTTTAAATTAATACATCATGCTATGAATCACCAAGGAATTGTCACCAATTCAGATTATTTGGGAACCTCTAGAGGTTCTAAAAAGTTTTTGTTTTTGAAAATAATAGTGTCAGATCCTTAGTTTCCCTAGGATATTATGTAAATTCTGGAAATCCTAAGATAAGAGGATCATACTCTTAGGGTCATCAAATAAAAGGTGTATCTTCTAAAAAATATAGGTAGATGAGGGTAGAAACTCAAACTAGTAGTTGGGCTCTAACTCAAGGATAAATTTTATAGCATCATATATAAGATTGGGATATTTCCAAGTCTAAGGCATAGCTATCTAGAGTGAGATTTATGGATATTATATAATAATTTCTAGTAGTTGATTTATTTTATTCTAGGTTCTATAGATATTTTTTTAGCTCTAAAATTATATATGTTAATCCTTCTAATGGATCCCATTCATTTTTATGGAAATCTCAAATTATATAGGAAATAAAATGGAGTGTGGTCTCTAGTATCACTCTTGCATCATCAGTCTATCTAAGACGGATATATCATGGTATTTTTCTTGTATTATAAATGGATCCCTTTGATATTATTTTTTGAATGGATTTATTTTATGGATTTTAAGGCACATATTAACTTTAATTATAAAAGGTTATATTTTACAACCCCTAATAGGAGGACTTTTACCTTCTATGGGTAATTGAAGCCTCAATATAGCTATGTGAAACATCCTATCCTCGATGTGGGTAGAGTCTTGTGCTAGTTTTCTTGTTTTTAGTAGGATTTAAATGAGGGGAATCTTTTTAATGTGTTTCCTCCCATGGTTAGTGATTTACCTAGAGTTTTTCTAAATGATTAATTAGGGTTTCTATAGGAGAATATTATTGATTTCTATATTCATATGGTTTCGGGAACATACCACATTTTCCTTCCATATTACCATATATATCCAGAATAATTACAAGAGCTAAAAATTTATGTTAATGGTCTTGTATCCATGGTGTTTATATGCATGAGTGTGTCTCCTTGGGTAGAGCTAGTGTTATTTTTCACAAAGGTTGATGGGAGACTCTGACTGTGTACTAATTATAAAAAAACTAATTAGTTGACCATAAAAAATAAATATTTCATGCATCATATTCATGATAATTTTGATCAATTTAAGGGGGTGTAGTTGTTCCCTAAAATTGACCTTTGGTTGGGGTACCACTATCTTAAGGTATGGGAAGTTTACATTCATAAAGTATAATTTTAATGTAGGTATGGGGACTATGAATATTTTTCAATGTTGTTTGGTGTGACCAATTCCAAAATAGTCTTTATAAATTTTATGAGTCAGATGCTCCATGAGTATCTTGACCAGTTCATTCTAGTGTTATTAGACAAAATCATAATTTTTTTCAAGTCTAAGGATGAGTATGATAATTATCTGAGGTCTATTCTAGGAATCATCCAAGAACACTTTCTTAATTCCACGTTATCTAGATATAACATTAGGATCTGGGAAGTAATATTTTTATGGCACATTATATCTGAACAAGGAATCTTGATTGATCCAAAAAAGTTGAAATATATTATGTATTGTGATGAGCCCAAGAAAGCATTTGAAATCTATATATTCCTAAGATTGAAGGGTTACTACTGGAGGTTTATCAAAGACTACTCTATACTCCCTTCACCATTTATGTCTCTCACCAGAAAGGTAGAAATGTTTTATTAAACTACTATGTATAAATATTTGTTTGATTAATTGAAGCAGCATCTAACATCAGCACCTAGTTTCATACTTCTTGAAGATATTTTGTGATATCAGGTTTATTGTTAATCTTATGGTGTGGTTTTTTATTGTGTATTAATGAATGGAAAAAAAATTGGATTATTCATAATGGAAAAAATTTTCACATGAGAGGATATACCCCACCCATGAATTAAATTTTGTTTTCTTCATTCATGGATTGAAATGTTGGTGAAATTACCTGTTTGGTGAGAATTTTATCATGTTTACTAATAATATAAGAATGGGATATATTTTCTCACTAAATTATATAAACCTATGGTATAGGACCATGATAAAATTCTTTTATACTTTTGACATTGATCCTATATATATGTCCTAAAATGGATATGTGGTTTCCAATGCTTTAAGAAGAAATAATCCATCTCAAGACACTAGGGAATCCAATAAGGAGTGGAACCTCATGAGACTTATAGTAGAGCTTCATTTATTTGGAATGGAAGAGGAGAACTTATTTTTGTGGGTAGAATCTAGTTTACTTTATCCCTTATTAGGATTTTTTTCCATGAGCATCTAGAATATAGTGAATAGAGGAAATTTAAGGAAACCTTATTTGTTGGGGAGACCCCTAAGGAATGACCTATTTCTTATGGAGGCTCCCTTTACTTCAGAGGTAGATTTATTTTACCCTCTTTAGTATGAAAATTCGTTATAGAGGACTATCATCATTATCAGTGGGTTTTCAACCTCAATGCTACCAAGATGTACTATAATAAGAAGTATAATTTTTGGTTTCTAATAATAAGGCGGGATATATCTGATTTGGTATCTTATTATTGCACTTGTCAATAAGTAAATTTCATGCAGTAACTCCCTTTAGTTCTACATTAGCCCTTTCCAAATCTAATATGTAAGTGGGATGTGGTGTCAATGGATTTTATTATTGGGTTTCCTTGTACAACTCATTGTAAAAATATTATATAGTTCATGATCAACTGGTTGATGAAATATATCCACTTTATAGCTATTTAAAAGCTAACAAAGGTGGACGAATTTTCAAAATTGTATGTGTAGGAGATCATGTGGCACCATGGAATATTTTACTCCATTATTTAAGATAAGGAAACATGCTTTACTTATTGATTTTGGAAGGGTCTTCAAGAGGCAATGGGTTCTCATGTGAAGTTGAAAACAAAATAGCACCCCCAATTGGATGGGTAGATAGAGAAGGAATATCAAATATTAAAAGATATTCTATGATCATGTATCCTTGACATTAGTGGTTCTTAGGAATCCCATCAAGGACTAGTTGAGTTTTCATACAAAAGCAGCTACCAACCATTTATTATGATTTCCCCATTCGATGAACTCAATGGGTGACCATTCATTTATACTTTATATTTTATAGATGTGGGTAAAACATTTCTAGTGGGATAAATCCCATTCTAGAAAATTTAATCTAAGATATAGAGGATTTAATAATGTCTAGTGAGATAATAAAGTCTCTAAAATTCATATGAGTATTATCGTCATTACCCTTTGAAATTTTCAGTGTAAGAGTAGGTGTTACAAACAATACCTCCATGTTTTTTCCATTAGAGGGTGGTAATGTAGTGAAATATTTCCTTGAGATATATTGTTTGATTCAAGATCACCGAGATAGTTGGGTAGGTGGAATACAGGTTGGATTTTATACCTCAATTAATGTAAATCAATAATTTTTCCATGTTTCTAAATTAAAGATATATCATCCTGACACATCCAATATTTTAAATTTGGAATATCTTAACTTTGATCCATATGTATCTATTATAGAGTGTCCCAAACAAATTATCGACTCCTAAGATAAGGTGATTTCTAAGAATATCATCTGATTGGTTCATGTGTTGTGCCTACATAGGTCAGATTCATATGAAACATGGGAGTGAGAAACCCATATGAGGGAGTAATGGATTTATGTTTTTCAATATCAATCTTTGGGTTGACTATCTAGTGGTATAAATTGATATGATGGTGAAACTTTTCATACTCAATGACTTATTGTTAGGTATTTTATGTATTATTTTATTCATTTCCTATTCTAGTCTACATTTCTAAGAATTCTCTTTAAAATAGTGCAATTTTTGGAAAACATGAGTTGTTTCATTGTGGGCATGCAGTCAGTACTAACCGTATAGAAGACTATGCCAGATATCTAAAATTATAACAAAGTATTTTTTTCATGGTTGTTGCATGGTTTCCAAACTATACGGTATAATTGTTAAACTTCCGAGGTGAGATCTGAAATTATGGAATGGTTTCTACAAATTTTTGAAATTATTATGGCCTTCCTAGGAATTAAAAAGGGCGAATTTCCCCTTTTCCCCAAAATTTTTTTAAATCCTATTTTCCACTAACTCATACCACTTGAATTCAATCATCGCTCATGAACCCGATTATCTCCCCCTAGACTTGATTCCATGTTTATCACATCCAAAATATTCTAGGTAAATACCTAAAAACCATCTCTTTTCTTATTCTTTAGGTCTCTCATCCCCTCTTTCTTGGTTTTCTCTTTTCCCTAAAGCCATGGAAGCCCAGGGTTTATTATATTCAAATTCTAAGGTAAGGGTTTTGGTTTTTATGATTTGTTCTTACTTCTATAGGATCTTGTTTCACATTTTAGGTTGTTTTCCATAAAAAATCATTTGGTTTCTCAAGGTTTTTACTAGTATTAGTTTGTGTTTATATATTTATTACTTTTATATCTTGTCTAAATATTCTTATAACTCCTAAAATAAATTTTTATTAACTTATTATGGTATTATATGAAGTTTGGAAAAGTAATTTATGATTATTTCATGATGGGTGTGTCTCTTTAGTATTTACATATGTAATCTCCTAATTTTATTTTAAAAATTGTATTTTCTTATAAAATTTTAATGAAAGTGAATGGTGAGCACTTACTATGGTTGAAATAAATCTCATGGTAAACTCGGCAACTAGGTAGAAGAACTTATGTGGGATGGTCTCCCTTTAACTATCATGGTAGTGAAGTATGTTAATCCTTTTATTGGATAATAATGAGATAGTATTCCTTTATGATAGACTTTAGCGAAGTAAGACCAAAGTGACACTAATTGTGGTAACGATATGGTGACATCCTATGATAATTCTTTACATTTTAATTTTTTACTTACTATATTCAGCTCCTTTAATAGTGAATAACTTGTTACTTATTTTCACAAAAACCAAACTGGGTAACATTCCTTTTTATGTTCAAAATATCATGTTTAATGTTAGATATGGAACACCAGGTGGTATCCTACAAGGAACCTTTCTTGCACCCTGCATATGACCCTAGGTTTATGTAGATATTGTTTTTCTAATATAATTGAAGATAAGACACCACTGGGAGGTGGTGGGTTCTCTCACTAGTTTGTTTAGGTTATGGGGGTGTCATGGTGGTGAATTTTATACCCTATGTCACATAGATATGGGTGATGGCCCCTCTTATCCTTTTAGGTATTTTTTAATGATTTTTCATATATATTGTATTAGCTTAGCATCTACCCACCCAAATATTTTATTCTTTTCTTATGTCTGTAAACATACCATTTTATAACAATTTTCATGTTTAATGTTATGAATTATTTAGTATAATCTATTATTATAGTTATGTGATGATTTATTATTTCTTAGTAAAACTATTCCCAAGTGGTGTGTCGTCAATTCTCTGGCACGTGTGCCAGCCTGTGGGGATCCGTAATGCCCTTCAAGTCATCATGGTTCGGACTTGGAACCAGATTCATGGGTGGCCTAGATCCATTTTTTGATAATAAAGTTATTCTTATATCATTATAAGGTCATAAAAGTAAATTTTTTTGCAAAATATGAATTTTATACTATTAAAAAAAATCAACTATTTAAAAAAATCACAAAACAAAATATTAATATTATTTCAAAATGATGACCTCAAAAATAACTTCCATTTTATCAATTTAAATTTATAAAATTAAAGAATTTAAATTTAAATGCATATATATATAATAAGAACTCTCCTTTATATAAAAATAGTCCTTTAAAATTTTAAGTTTTATTATCCTTATATCATATATATTATAACTTAGTTTGTATTTATTTTACCTCATATGTTATTTTCATAATGTATTGATATTTAACATTCATTTTAATAATGTGTTATTCACATTAGTTTGGAGTTTCATGTACTAGATATAATTTAGAAATATATTTAATTAAAGAATATTATACTCAAATCTTAGGGTGTTATATTCTCCACCTTAAATAAATCACATCCTTATAATTTTATATTTTTTCTGATATTCAAGGGTTTCAAAAAGTTCATAATTAGTTACAAGGAGTATAAGGGGACTTTAAAAATAATTAATAAAATCATCCTAGAGAAATGGAACCTTAAAATTGAGGAAAATAGAAGGAATGTGGAGTGGATGATAAATATACATAAGAGTATAGAAATATCTTTCAATCCACATAAATTATATTTCATTTTGAAATGAATTGTTTTATCTAGGTTAAGACTAGGAAACCTATCATTTCCTAAATATTTATTAGAACATGTATGTTCCATTATAAGACTCGTTCTTCTAAATAGTTTTCCAAAAACATACATTGATAGTTGAGTGATAATAATCCATATTTTTAACTTCCTCTTTACATAATTTAGTAATTATTTTACACTCAAGATATATAATACAAGAAAATTTAATTAAATTTTTTCCTTTATTTTACATATTCAAAATTTAGTTCTTCTCTTGTGTTTTGAGTAGTTATCCATCTCTTTTATATCTTGTATTATAAATGATAAATAACCATGAAGAATTTTTCATTCCTGAAGAACTAAAATTAACTTTTAATATATCATAGTATGAAAAAAATGGGTGAAAATGTATTCCTCCTATCTCAAAAAATTTAATAAATCCAAAAATGGTTTTCACATATAAGCATAATACCTAAAGAAATATGAAAGACCAGCTATATGATTGAATAATAAATTAATCTCCAAATCCTTAACAACAACACCAAAAGTTAATTATAAAACATTCCATAAATAATTAACACTTAAAATCTTCAAATTATGGCTCATCATATTTGAAACCCTAATATTAGAATGATTTTAACACATATTAATACAAATATACCTAACATTTATCTTCATACAAAATTAGTCACTCCTATAGTCAAATAAAAAAAATTTATATACCCTAATCATATATTGTCAAAAATAAGTTTATATTTTCCCAAAATAACCTAAATCACTACAAAATATCCATATCTATTTCTAAAAGATAACTAAATATTTATTCTATAAATAATATCAACCACTTTAAAATAAAATCACATACTAGATAATAATTTCTCATTCAAATTACTCCAATAATCGTACGTAAAATAAATATCCCAATTAAACATAATTATTAAAAAAATCAAAAAACATATCAATCTAAATGATTATCTACACTTCAATCATGTGTTTTTCCTAAAACCCAATAATCATCTCCAAAAATATCATTAATCACCATAGAATATAATATCATAATACCTAAAAATAGTATTTATACCTTTAAACATATGGTCAACTTTAAATATATAAATCCTTAAATAAAATTATGTTATATAAAAACTCTTAAAAACCTATAGATATATACTTCAATCATTCAACATCCTTCATAAACCATTAATGATGATTTTTCAAATTATTCTTTAAAAATTAATTCCTATAATCAAGAATATTAATCATTTACTAATATTTGTTAACCCTTATATAATCATGTTTATTACTTTATATATATGAAAAACTATTAAAATAATTCATACATTTTATATGGTATTCTCCATTTCTTCTTCTTTAACATATGAACATCTTAAAACTTTATTTCTATCATCTTATACATCTCATTAAAGATCATTCCACCTAGGTAATTGATTTTCATAATTTACATACTCCCCAAATTTAAAACATTCAATTGATACTTTAGGAAAAACTATATTCCCTTTATTTTGTTAACTAGACTCTTCATTTTTCCTCATGATTTTATTTCTCTATACCCACTATCACCACATATGAAACATCGTTATATTCTGTTGAGAAATTTCCCTAAGTTCTTCTTACCAAATTCTTTACACATATGAATTTAAATATTTTTATGTTTATCTCCTAAACATCCATGAAACATAATTTATATTTTATTTTGTGTGTTAGGAAACTCACCATGGTTTAAGTTGTCAATCATAACTTGAGATATCCAATTATGAATACCCCTAATAGTTTTCACCCCATATCCTATTTTTTTTTTCTCATTCATACAACCATGAAATTTTCCTTCACCAACATTGTTAACTTTCTTCATACAAGTTCTAGACATTTACTAAAACAAAAAATGGTTAGTGTGATTATATCAAATAAAATCAAAATAAATCATGTTGTAAATTGGATAGATATTTATATCTCCTTAACTATTTCATCTTCAATTAAACTCTTTTGATTCATCCAAAAAATCAAAATTCTCTATAACATAATAAATTTTAATGATATAGAATACATTAACTTATCATCCTAAAATATAGACTTTTTAACCCATGATTTTATCTAAAATTCTTAAATTTTTTTCATTGATAGCTTCTAAACCTATAAGTTTCTCTAAACCCTTACTATGGTACCAACTATAACACCCCATATCATAATCAACCCATAATTTAAATATTTATAATAGGGGTTAAACTTTATTAAATTTCTAGGATCTCTTAGGTTTATAGTTTCATATAATTAAAAAACCCATTACATAACAAAATGGATACATCCACACAGTGACCATATTTTTCCAAAAGACACTTTCTTATAATTATATTCATGTTTAATTGAGGAAAATTTTTCCTCGTTAAAGATATTCCATCATTGAACTTTATATTGATCCTATAAAACCTTGGGCCATATTAAAAATGATTGAAAATTATGGATGATAAAAATAATGCTTGGTGAGTGATATAAAAATAAATTAAAATTGTTAATCATTTTTTGTAAACAATGAAAACTCATCACGAAGTATTCCTTTTAATAAACTAAACTATGAGATCAAATAAAAAATTACTAACTCATGAAACTAACTATATTATCCAAAGTTTTACATAAAACATTTTTTATCATGAATAAAGTAAAACTAATGATTCATTGGGTTTTACTAAAAACATTAAAACTTGTACTTCAAAACAAATCATTCACATTTATAATATCATAAACCTTCCTTTAAGTCATTAACTCATTTTTTGAACTTATAAAATAAAAAAGATTCCATAAAACCCAATTTTTAAGAATATAAATACATGTATGTTCCCTAGTAAAACATCTGCATACCACTCTTACAATCACTCTTACAATCACCCTTAAAAAGGAATAACCTTCATGGTTAATTACATTGGGTCCTTTCTTGGAGAAAATTTAATTACCCAATTCATTAGGGGTCTATATCATACCCACTTTCCCTAATAAAAAATATCCAAGAACCATGTCATGATTAAAACATATAAAAGAATATCATCCCATCATAAAAACCATAAAATTTATATTTTAACCCATAAACAAACCACTTTCAGTTATCTCATAAAATAACAATAAATATCAATTTATTTTTAAAGAATTTAAAAACTAAATATTCTTAAAACATTGGTAATAGGATATCTTTTTAAAAAACTAAATAAACTTATAGATAGATATTTATAACAAATAACATAAATGTTGTTGGGGAAAATTAGACCTACGGTAAATGTTAAAAAACATTCTTTTCACACTTTTATAAAAAATTAAAAAACAACCCATATGGTAAACATTGAAATGATTACTTTTTAAAAAAATATACAGAAAGTAAAAATTAGTTTAAAATGAACCTTAAAATATTTTTTGTATGAATAATAACATTCTGGAGACATTTTAATGAACAAGGATACGGAGGGGGAATATTTTAAAACATTTAAAACAATGTTTTAAAGATAGATACCTTATCTTGACTCCCAACTCACTTCATACAACTTTTAAATTATTTAATATTAATAAAATATTAATTATTTATTTGATTAAGAACCTTTTATTTTTCATTCCACTATCAGTATTTCTTTTGTTTCATTTATTGTACATGTTTATTCAGTTAGTAGGTTTATATAGTTCACATTAGTCATTTTGAAGTTTTTTTTTCAAAAAATATTTGTTTTGTGGACCATGATCAAAGGGTTAATTATTAAATATTATATATATTCTTAAACAAGTAATAATTATAATTTTTATATATTCAATACACTTTTAAAACAATCCATGTAAATAATTAATTAAGAATAAAATATATTGTTCCTGAAGGTGGCAGTCCGCATGTACGCATGAGAGACATTTTATTTTTTCAAATGGGTGAAAAGGAAATAGAGAAGAAAAAGGATTATCATTATATAATAATAATAATAATTTGAATGTCATATTTATTCATTAAATCCTTTCTTATTACCATCCATTTGAGTCAAAAAATGAAAAATGAATTACATCGCTTTATAGAGGTTGTAGCCCACACATATATATGAGCAATGTTTCCATTTCCCAATATATAAGAGGGTAAGAAGTTTTATAATATTTTATATTTTAATATTAATAATTACATCATATAAATAAAATATAACCATTAAATCTATATTTATAACCATCTATGTGAGGTAGTGATGAAAAACAAAATGCATCACTTCATGGAGGTGGTAGTCCACACGTACACATGAGCAGCGTTTTAATTTCTAAAAAGTTTGAAAGGAAGTATAAAATAGTTATTCCATTAATGTAATAAAATTTAATTATAGTATATATACTGAGTTCATTACATTGTTTTGGTTATAATATATTTTAAGGAGGTATAATAATAAATAAACTTGAATGAACTTGGTTAAGACTTATACCACCTACCTAGATATCTTCTTTTGGCATACACTTTAACTCTTCTAGGATTGGTCTTTTGGTAAGACTTAAACCTATAGTACATAGATAAAAGAGTTTTCCAGGTATTTGGGAATATCTTGGTCAATCTAGGGTTATAAAATTCTATCTATAAGGGAGGATAGGAGGTTCCATTTTATAAGGGAGTGGAGTGACACCATTTTAAATATTAATAACATTAAAATATAATGAATTCATTTACCATATAAAGTGACATAGATTTAGTAAAAACTAAAATATTGGATGATTTATAGTATAAATTGACTTAAACAATCAAATTTGGACAATTTTTTGAGATATTTTAATCATTATCTCTTAGTTTAATCCCCCCAACCATTTTAAGCTTTACTGTGTTGGAAAACTTTATCAATGGTAACTATTAATTAAGACTAAAAATAAAATTAACCTCATGAAAAATTATAAAATTTTGATCCAAAATATGGATTCTATTTTCTAATATTTATTTTCTAAAATTTTTAAAAATTACATTTAATATAAATACACAAAAAGTAATGAAAACACATTTTTATAAAAATTATTTTTTAAAACGCAAAATTGATTTAATCCAAAATCATGTATAATGATGAATTATAAGGAATTAATTGGAATAGTTTAAAAAAGTATATTTATTATACTTTAAAACAAAAAAATTAGAAATGACCGTTTTAAAAACTTTATTAAATGAGAAGAACCAAAAATAGTTTTTACTTGAATAAAACATTATGTAGATTTTTTTAAATGTAAAAAATAGATATATAAGTTCAACCTTATATTCTAAAATACATTATAGTACTTATTAGAATTATATTTGGTTATAAAATGGTTTTATGAGCTTTCAAGTTGTTCTTACATCATGCTAAATTCATAAAAGGGACAATATTTATAAAATCAATATTTTCCACTATTCACCCAAAACTAAACTATTTCATAAAAATCCCAAAATAATATATTAATCATATTATTACATTATAATGTAAAAAAAATTAAGTTCATTATATCAGTTTAAATTTATAAAAATTAATAAATTAATATTTTAAATAAAAATACAAAAAAAACTAGTTTTTATAAAAAATGACCATTTTAAACATTATGTTTTCTTAACCTTATACCATATCAATTACGAATGAGTTTTAATTTATTTGTTTTCACATAGTGTCTTTATAATTTATTGATGTTTAAAATTAATTTTAAGAAATTTTTATTCAATTTAGTTCAGTGTTTCATATATCATATTCTATTCAATATGATATTTACTTAAAGTAATACATAATCAAATATTGGGGTGTTACATTTTTTCCTATTCAATAAAAGTGATAATAAAATTTGATTCTTCATCAACTTCAAATATCTTAATCAACTCTACCTAGAGGATGATTTCTCACTCTCAATCATAGAATTTTTTATCAATGTAGAAGCTGGTTTATAGGACCTCACCTTTATGGATGGATATTATGGCTATAGAAATATCTGAATAACCCCTAGAGATGAGGAGGAAACTACCATAAAAGAACACCAAGGGGTATATTTCAATCAATTAATGCACTTTATCTTGATGAATTTTGGCACCACATATCAATATGACATGAATCATATCTTCAATACCCTCTAAGGATGATCATAGAATGTAATATTGATAATTTGGTTGTCAACTCTCAATAAGATTGTGGTCATCTTGTCGATCTTGAGATAGTTTTCAACCAATTGTAGAAAATAGTTTGATAACTAACCCATTTAAATAAACATTTGGGGTAACATTAGTGAAATTACTTAGCTTTATTTTATTTCATTGAAATATAAAAATTCAACCCCATAAATACTAATACAATACTTATTATGCCTCATCCTATAAATCTCATAGATATTAGCGGACTCCAAATATGTTTTATCTATATTTGATTCTTAATATACAACGTTGATGAAAAATGTATAAATTTTAGAAAAATAATAAACAAATGGATTATATATTAGTGGGGAAAAATTTAGAAAACTTTTAATGATCCCAAGACGTATCTCCTGCGTCAACCATTATTGATGGAAATGTTAGAGGGAAGTACTCTCATACACTTTGTTGATACCCTAGATAGATCACTCGATGCACTCCTAGCACAGAAGAATACATCATGGAAGGAGAACAACCTCTAATATCATAGCAGGACTATGATTTATTTTGATAAATGATTCTCTAGTATAGAAATGATCTATCTTGAATTAATTTTCATAGTAAAAAAGATGGGGAACTACTTATATCACTATAATTTCAAAATCATCTATCATATTGACTCACTCAATTATACCTTAGTCACCCTATATTTATTAGGCATTTTTCATAGTGTTATTCATCTTATATTAGTTTGATATCCTATTTTTTGTCCAATAAAGTAGTCAAAGTGAAAGAATTTGTGGATTTTATTATGACACGCACCATCCAAGGGAATTCACTATTAGATACAAAACTCCCTGATAAATAAGTATTATTAATATATAACACTCACCAAATATGGGAGTTTTACATTGATTATTCTTCTTAGAGAGTAACAAGATGAAGGATGGAAAACCCAAAGAACAAGTGGGTTGTCTTGGGGATTGTCTTTGTCCGGAAAGTAAAGGTAGTTCATCCATATTCCTTACTAATATCATATTGATTCACTAACAATAATAAAGAATACCAAGCCCTCATTTATAGTCAAGATATGTACCTACAAATACTAGTGTCCCATTGGAATGTCAAGGGTGAAGAGGAGTTTGTAATCAATCATATCAATGGTGATTATAATTTACAAAGGTAGAGTTGATACCATTTATTAATTATATACTTAGTTTGGTGGTTGAATTATTCTAATATCTAATTTTGTATCACATCCTACATTCACAGAACACCTAAGGAGTGAATTGGACAATATAGCTATGAATTTGACTTATGCAGACCATGAGGAGATAGTTATTCACATTTCTCATTGTAGGTTATTCTCTTTATTCCTCAATAATAACATAAAATATATCAGATAAGTCTAAACTAATCTAGATCAATGAAATATTGTATCCCCGTTTGCTAATTACATGATTAGATGGTTATCACTTATAGTAGGATAACTCCAAAATTGGATTCTTTCAAAAAATTAATCTAAGAGGGAGAAAATATGGTGGAAGATCCTATATGATATCTTGAATTCTCAAAAAGGTCTCTACAAATAAGGATTTCATGAATTCCTCCTCAGGTGCATTGAAGGATGATAAATATTCACTATTTTATATGTAGTCTTTTTTAGTGCCTATTTTACAAACCAATTATGGGACAAGATTTTCCATCAATATAATTTATTTATATACTTATGGAAATAAATAATAAAATACTACATATAATTCATGAATAAATTTTATGCTTGTTTGATACATTCCAATTTTATTCATCAGCCCCTAGAATTATTGCACATTGTAAAATAATCTTAGTCATTTTTCCAGTGTAGAATAAATTTCATAGGCCTATATCCCACAACCATAACTTGGGAGTTCAAGAAAATTCTTACTACCGTGTACTTATTTTCCATGTGGGATGAGGTTATATCCTTCAAGAATGTGGGGAAAATGTCTATCATTAGTTTCATGAAGACTAATATCATCACCATATTTGGTGTCCTTCAAATAATATTGAAGGAAAAAAGAACCAATTTATATTATTCCAGATTGAAAATGTTGTATCAAGAATAAAAAATACAATCTAACAATTAATATATCTATCATAAAAGGAAGAATATATAGATAGAGGCATTCAATAAAACTCTCTATGATATCCTTCTGTACATGGTGCACAAGGACAAGAGGCCTTCCCTTAATAAACTATTATGTGATCTATGGTCTTATCACCATATGACTTGTACCACCATACAAGAGATACCAAATTTGTTTGTATATGGTACAAAGGTATCCTTGTCTATTGAGTTTTTACTTCCCTCACTACACATTTTCATCTAAAATCAATTTCTTATAGAGGAGTAGTTGAAAATATTATTAGAAGGGCTAGAGTGGCTTGATGAGAAATGTTTATGCACACTAAAAAACCATGATGTTCATCAGAATAAGTCTATTTGACTCATATCAAAATTAATCACCCCTATGTAAGAGCCTGATCTATATAGGGGTACAATTTCTTAGGATATTTAGTAGGTATGGATATACTATCTGACCCTATTATCATGGATCACCTAACCCTATAACCAATATGTCTCCATAATATAAATATGTTTAGATTTATTCTGGTTATCATATGATATTTAATGATTTTTGGATTTATTTTTCTTATCCTAACTATAAATTTGAATCAAATTATATCCACATCTTAAAGTTTAGGCCCTCTAATCACATTGGGTTTTTCCTCCATAGTTCTAGTTTTAGGATGAAGCCATTTCATTTTTTTCTTATTAATGATCCATATATTCATAGAACCCCCTTTTGTCGAGGTCCTTATCATATGAAATTAAACTACATTGAACCTATTCCCTTGTCTCATGATGAAAATTTATATGGAATATACTCAACCTTTCATGAACCTAAACTACCTAGAGAGGTCAATTACATGAGACCTAGCTTCCTTATATATGAACTAGATCAATACAAGAACACCCATCATATGGTTATTTATTCTTGAACCTATAAAAAAACGAAATTCCCACATAATATCAACTTTATATCATTCCTTCATCGGGAATGGTAAAAATATGGATATATATTCCTACCCTCGAGTTATGGTCTACCTAACCAATGACCAGAATAATTACTTCACATATATAACAACTATGTTTGTATTGATTCCTAAAAATCCATGATATATAATGATGTCTAGATCTCCCATCCTACTCTTAGAAATAGATTGCATTTCTATACCTGGTTCTGCTCTAATGATGATGTCTTTCCTAACATACATCAAGTTTTCTTCCCTCACACTAACCATAGCGTCTATAAAATTCTAAATTCCACTTCTATACATGATCTATATCTGTATATATATATAATATATGTAAAAAATTGTTTGTGTATTAAATTATATTATATCATTATACATAGTGAATATTCGATCACCTATCTTAGACCCAGCCAAAAATTCAATAAGAACCCCATGTGTCCTAGCCTTTGGGTCCTCTCCATCCACATTAGGTTTTCCCCAATGGGATCAACAGTGAAATTTCATGAAAATAATGTGGATTGATTTCTATTATTATAGGATATAGAGTGATGACTTAATCACAAATATTGAGAATACATTTAGATTCCAATAAACACCCACAAAATCCCGGTGTTTAGACCCACTCATTCATGTTGGGTTTCCTTTATGGGTACTTAAATAAGTCAAATCCATTATATTATTATACATAAGATATGTTGGTATAAATTCCCATACAAAGGTCCCTGTAGTATGAACCTAAACTATATGGAACTTAATTCCTTGTCAAATGAAATTAAACTATATAGAATATGTTCTACCTTGAATGACCATAAACTGTTTATAGTGGTTCACCCAACATAGCCCAACTTACATACATTAGAACATAATCCCTATAAAGTTACCTAGAATTTTGGTTATCCCCAAAAAACCTTGGTAAGGATAAAATTCTCCATTCTATATGAAAAAATCGGTATCCTAACCTGGGTACAATCCTGGGAGATTATTTTGGTTCAAATGCCATGACAGAATATAAATAACCCTCTCAAATATATGAGTTAGATATCTACATGTGATATATTTTATAAGAACTTTGTGTGGCTTGATTTATTTTATTTTAAGACACATAATTATTTATAAATCATATATTATGAACCCAGCCACAAATTATATCACCATTAAGCCCCTCCCAGTGTATAATCTCATTATTCATGTCAAGTATTTCTATATCGGACCCTACACTATTTTCACACCCCCTCCCAAAAAAAATATCACAACGAAGAGAGATAATGAACCCAAATTCCATCTTTCAGTAGGCCCAAGGATGCTAACTAGCACAGAAGGTTTGAAAATATCATAAATGGGAGGCATTACCCTCTATAAAAAAATAAGATTCGGAGAAAAGATGAATCAAATGAAAGAACCGCCATGGTATAATAAAAAAATCCCAAATATCAACCCAAAATTCATGTATTAATATAATAGATACATATAAAAGTCTCCAAAAGTAAATACCCAAAATAAAAGATAAATCAAGAACACAGCAATTGACTAGAATTCCAATCTAGTGATGTCCAACATAGTTTACATAATCCTCCAAGAAACCTAAAAATCAGTTTATATTCGCAATGTGAGTATACAAGTATATATATTAGGAAAAATAACATATCTTGTGCACATGTGAATTAATCATACTATTACACCTTTGAGAAAACAGCAGAACTAACTGCACCTAAACAAGTCAACTATCCAAACACATCCTCACCAAGGCATGCTCACTAAATAACAGAAGAAAAGTATAATAACATAATAATAAGCATATATATAACTTGTACCCCACACCACTTTCCCAATTATTTTCATCTCTCACACCCTAATGTCGTATATAATGGAACTCCCATCACTTCCAAATAACATATGATACGTCCCCACAACACAGTCACATCGCATCATGCCCGAAGACACTTGTACCACTACCCCACAGCATGGTCACATCACATATTTCCCAAAGACACTTGGTTCATTAAATCACAACCACTTCCATATCCAAAGTACTAGGGTATTGTGAACATAAATGAAATCATCCTCATGCCTTCCTCCCACCTTGAATGACCCCCACCATAAGTATCCCCATAACATGGTCATATCACATCTCATCCAAAGACTCCTAGGTCATCACATCACAACCACTTCCATAAACATGGTAGTAGGGTATCATGAACATAAAGTAAATCAACCTTTTTACATACTCCCATAATGACCAACCACCAGTATAAGCTACCCCATAGCACAATTATATCACATGTCTCTTGAAGAAACTTGGGCCACCGCCCCATAGCACGGTCATATCACATCACACCCGAAGACACCTGGTTCATCACCTAGTGCACTAATAAACCTCTATACATTATAGCCTATTCATATATACTCACCTCTAAGAGATAGTGAGAAAGAGAAGGTAGATATCCATTCATCCTCATCATCATGATTTTGGGGAAAACAGCCCTATCTGAATATACGGGTGTCGACACATTGTGCTCGATGTGGGTGGGGTTCATATACAAATCATAATAAATATAAAATTATATATATATATATATATACATATATATATATATATACATATATATATATACACACATATATATATATTCCCACACAATCCTAACATGTGGGTTCATAACAATGCACTAATGAACCTAAACATCCCCACTTCTGCTACCACCTCCAAATATAGAACACCATATAACAAACACAAGCCATAATCCATAAGACAAGTCCCACTAACCAAACCAAATTATTTTATTTATTCATTTTTCATTTCCATCCAATTTACCAAACCATCCCATTCCATTTAATACATTATTAATTAATTCCATTTAATTCTAGAACAACCTAGGAAACAAACACAACACTACCACAACATAGCATAAACAAATAGTAGATCAAACTTACTAAGCCAAGCACTCCCACATCACCACCATCTCATAGCCACATCACAAACCACCTTCCATTTCCTCACTGACCCATATCACAACAAAATAAGCCATCACATCGTCACCCCAAATCACGGACTCAGAAATCAATCACATCACTTCCCCAAAAGACTACCTCACAATCTAATCACATCACTGCCCCATAGCACAGCCTTACAAACCCATCAACCCTACATTCAAAAACTACACATTGAAACACATCACATAACATTTTACATATTTAGAAATAGTATTTATATCAATTTAACTTCTTTATTTTAGGGGAATTATCACACAATCCTTAAATCCTAGGAAATCCATTTTATTATTCAAATATAAGTGGTTAGATGATTTATATTTATTTATGTTGATGAAAAAATTAACTATAAAAAGGTTCTAAAAAATACACCAAATAACTGAAAATAAAGGATCCCAAAAGCAATGAATTTCAGTGGGGTTGAACCTCATACAATCAACTATATCACTATAACATCAAAGATTTAAAAATAACATGATTCTTCCCCCGTAAAAATTGAATTTAAATTATCCAATTATTTATCTTTGATTAGACTAGTATAAATCATTCCCATAGATAAAAAAGAGTAAACCCCTCCCTCATAATACACAAAAGTGAGAAAGGAGGGATTCCCTACCTTAAAGAAGCTTTTCTAACTAACTACGCATTGCAGAGCGAAGAAAAACCTACCTACAAACCACAACCGTGCATTGTAAAACCATGGATCAACCTAAACAGCAAACAAGTATCATAAACATGTAGCCCAACCCAACTCAAACCAAAACCAAAACACTATAGTAGAACTCAAAGAGAAGAACGATGGAAAATAAGGGAATAAGGGAGGAGAAATAACCACTGATCACTAATGAGAAACCACCAGAACCCATGGATCATGAAATGAGGAATGAGATTGTAAGATATCTAAAAATCATCTTCATTTCAGTCAAAGTGAAGGGGAGATGAGTGGTCGAATGAATGATTATTTGGACCAAAAAGTGTGATAAAAACATGTAACTCACCCAACTTATGGTGTAAACCATGATCTTATGGCATAAAACTGATGGGTCTAAACACTTATTCCATGAAACTAAATTTTTTTCCGTAAAACCCCTAAAACATCAACTTCTACTACGAAACAAGGTTCTTCAGTATTGGATAACCTTACACTATATTTTTCACTTTTAAAGTGTAAACCTATTTTATGCTCTACACCTTTGTTGTACACAATCCATAAACCACTAGCTACATAATCTATAAAACTCCATCTTATGTTGTAAACTCCTCTTTTATGGTGCAAAATCATATTGCAGTTCTATTGCAACTCCAACCTCCACTGAACCTCCCCCAGCCTCCTCCAACAACTCTCCAACCACAAAACTAGTAATGTGGTGGGTTGGGAAGACACAGACCATTACATTAGATACCTATCAAATGATTCTCACCCTCGAAAATCAAAACCAAACCCAGAAAGGAAAAGGGGTTCAAACAACTACCCCATGAGATACCTTTCAAGTATCTTGTTATATATCCACACAACCAGTGGTTAAAAAATCCAAACAAATATTCCTATAAAACCTCCTATGCAACCATATCACTACACGATCATATCACCACCTACCACAGGGAACAACACCACATCATCTGGTACCATCCAAAAACTAACACATCTCCATACTACCACTACACAACCATCTCAATATCTTTGTAGCTTGAACCAATAACTTCAATAAACAACAAAATACACTACACAGAGCACACAAATCAAGTAATTACATCCTCTATGTAAATATACTATCTTATCTTGGTAGAACTAGCTTTCTCACACTGATTTAATCACATCATATTATAATGATTCTCGATTAGGAATTAGGTCCTCCCTTTTTCATATATCAAAACTTTTTCACTCATAATACATAAAGAGAACATCACATCATTGGAACATAACCTCTTATAAAACATCAAGATCCAAACATCACATCATCCAAGAAAAGCCAAAAAAAATAAGGCAAAATCAAAATAAATCTAGGTACTAGGAGTGCATATATGTCTCTAACTCCCAAATAATCTCTTCCAATCCCTCATGCCTCTTCAACACACAAACAAAGGGAATGGTCCATCCATGAAGCACCTTCTCCCCATGATCTTGGATCTCGACTGGCATCTCCTTGAATGTTTCTTATCACATGATATCCAAGTATCCCTATTCAATGATATCATTTTTATCCTGAATATAATGGAATACGTGAGACATGTGTAAGATTTTATGATTCCAATCCATCTTTTCTGGTAACAGCAACTGATAATCCACCTCACCAACTCACCCCAAAACCTAAAAGGGCCCAACAAACTAAGAAGAAATCTTACTATCATATTAAACCTCTACTTCCGACATCAAGGGGATCCCTTCAAGAGCACATGTTCTCTAACCTCAAACTCCAAGTACCTCCACCTATGATTCTTATAAGATTCCTGTTGGTCATGTGTTTCTTCCATCCTCTCACAGACAAGTTGATCCTTTTATTTTGTTCATTACACCACATCAAGACTAAGAACTATTGTCTCCCCAACCTCCATCTAGTACAATGGATAACGAATTGGTTTCCAATAAAAAGTCTCAAACATAGCTATAAAAATTGAAGAGTGATAATAGCTATTATAAGAAAATTCAACCAAAGGTAAGTGTCATGTCCCTAATCCTATAAAGTCTAATATGCCCACCTGCAACATATCTCCCAACATATGGATAGTCTGCTCCATCTACTCATCAGTATTAGGGTAGAAAGAAGTTTTGAGGAGTAAATAAGTACCAAAAGAATGTTAAAATATCCTCCAGACTCATCAGATAAAATGTGTATCTTGATCAAAGATGATAGACCTCGGGACTCTATGAAACCACACTACCTTTTCCACACAACTCATTTCAAAAACATCCACTACACCCGACTCCTTGATCTCTAGTAAGTGGGATGATTTCATCAATCGATCCATAATTACCAAGATAGAATCACAATATCCCTAAGACCAGGATAACCTATTGACAAAATCCATCAAGAAGTCATTAAATTTCAACAAGAAAACGTTCAAAGTCTATAAAACACCACTGGTAACATGATACTCATCCTCTACCTCTTAGAAAAAAACACCTCTACAAAAACAATGCCACTAAACTTTTCATTATTGGTCACCCAAATTATTCCCTCAATCCATGGTACATATTGGATACTCTCTAGTGTACTGAAAAAGGTGATCTATGAAACTCATGAAGGACTCCCTTATGTATCACTTACATAATAAACAGCTTCCACCAAAATAGAATTTGGTTCTGAAAAATTTGTTGACCATCCCTCCAGAGAATCATCCTGGCCAACACGATCACACATCAACTCTAACACTGAGTCTCCCCACTATGAATCCTTCGCATGTTATGTCAAATAAAGTTTCAATATCATGTGAATCAAACAACCTCTATCATAATCCACCCTTTCATCTAAGTGTAAGGTTTGAAACTTCTCCATTCCTTTCCAAAAACCCATAGATTCCCAAAAAACATCCTTTAGTGACAACCATATTAAAGTGTAATACCCAACATTACCTTTTTCTAAGTTGTAGTAGATCCCAAATTCATAATCCTAATGAAACTATATCTACATTTACTTTGATAGATTCAAATCTCTCCGAGAAAATATATACCTCAATATCATGTAATCCATTAAGATTACAAATCACTCCCTAATGAGGTAATGTCACCACAAATTCAGTGAAAACATAATTTATACTATATCCATATCATAGGTGGCATATTTATACTCATGGGTATTTAAACTCCTATACCCATAAGATACAACCTCTCTTTGATTCATCAATATGTATCCCAAACCCAGAATAAATCTTCATATAATACATCAAGCCTCATCACCTATTTTGGAAACCAAAGCACTGGGGCACAGACTAACTTCCTCCTTGGTAAACTGAATGCTATCTATAATTGATCAATACCCACAAAATCATGGTCCTTATGGTTCAACACAATCAAAATTTAATATAATCAAGATACATTAGGTGAAAACCTATGATAATAGTCGATACGACCAAGTAAACTATAAAAATCCTCCACATTCTTGGGCTCTACCTAGGAAAAAACAACCTCAAACTTTGATGGGTCTACCACCACACACTAATTATACACAACATTCTCAAGGAAATGATCCTCTTACATTCCAAACACACACTTAGAAAACATTCCATAAAGCTTCTAGCATCGAAAAACCTGCAAGATAGATCTGAGATGATCGACATTATCCTCCTTTGACTTTGATTAGTTCAATATTTCATCAATTAATACAACTACGAACTCGTCTAGGAATTCATGGAATATAGATTTCATGAGACCCACGAACACAGTTGGGGAATTCGTGACACTGTATATCTTGACTATAAAATTGAAGTTTTGATACCTTCATCTAAAGGTGGTATTTAAGATATCATCCACATTCTCCCTCAATTGGTGATACCCAAACTGCAAATCATTCTTAAAAAACCTACCCACCCCTCTCATATAGTCTAAACAATCTTTTATCCTCAAAATTGGTCAATTATTCTTGATAGTTACTTGATTCAACCTTTGGTAGTCTATAAAAAACCTTAGACTACAATCTTCCATCATGGAAAATAACACTAGATAAATCCAAAATGACACAATGGACCAAATGAAACCCTTTTTCATCAGATACTCTATAATAGTCCTCAAATCCCATAGCTCTAAAGGTGTCATCTTAAAATAATCCATCAAAATCTAAGAATCACCTAGCTACAACTCTATCCCAAACTTGATTTCATAGTGAGGGGGTCAGGTCATAAACACATCTGAAAAAAATAGAAATCCACCAACAACCATGGGAACATTATCAATTCCAGCATCAACTGATTCCACAAATAACTCATCCATCAAGGAATGTAGGGGCTTCACATGCCTACTTTCCACCAAACAAATCTCCTCGCCAATCACAACTATACTATGGTTATCCATATCTAAGAACATGACTCTCCTCTAGAATTATTCAATAATAGAATGAAAATAATAAAACTAGTTAATGCTAAGGATGAAATCACATGGCTGTATATGAAGAAAAAATATCCTCAGGGGACTGATGTGGCCACATAATCAGTCTACACCCCTAAAAAATCAGACAAGTTTCCATAGCCTCTAACTGGTGTAGTAAACACTAGGGATATGGTAATCCTTCCTAATACATTTCCTAGATAATGGATAGAGTGGGTGTGATAAAGGAGTGTGAATCTCAAAAATTAAATAGGGAATAAAAAAGGGTGTAAGACAAACTGAGTGTACCTCAAATGATCTTTTGACCCTCTAGAATTTTTGCATCCACAGTGTATAGTTGACCATGCCTAGCTTCTATACCTATCTGCTAACAGCTACCTCCATGGACATGCTTAGGTCTAGATCCTTAAACAAAAGGAACATCCTTGGGTCAGTCTATACATACTCTATCTCCCCTCGTCTGAGCATAAGCCAACTACCCCAACTGCTAAAATAGCCTCACTAGCAACTACTGTTGTGGCTGGAATTGAACTTGGACTTTCCAAAAAACTAATCTTCAAGAACCTATGGGAAATGGTTATAGATATGGCCATGAACCCCATATATAAAATATTATTTCCCCAATACACTAGAAAAATCATAGAAACTACTATCCCTAGAAGGTTGGAAAGGAATCTACTAAGGTTGACTCCCTGCCAGTCAAAAACTTGAAGGTATTGGCACCCGAGACCTGACACTAACAACTATTCTCCTCAAGAAACCCTAATGATTCTCATATCAAAAACCTCCTCATGAGTGCATCATCTAAATAAATTATGCCTTATTTTAATTATGAAACATAAAATGAGTGATTTCATATAGGATCGAATAACAAACTACCTCATCAGGACGTCTTGCACAAGAATATTTATCTAGAAAAATATATTGGTAAAATATATAAGGTCATTGAACATGATCCCCATATCCCACACTAACATACTCCCCTTATAAAGACAAATAAGCTCCTTCCTCTTCTCTTCATTCATGGTCGATGAATGAAACTATGCCTGAAACTCTTTCTGAAAGTTGGCCCAGGAAATTTTTCCCTCCTTTTACTCACCTAGACACAGTGTCCACCACTGATGTAGAGGCCTCCACATCTGACTAACTGCCAAAGAGACATTTCACTCCATCAGGGCCCATATCAAAATAAATATGATCTTTATCTCCTAAAAAAACTCTCTATCTCTGTATCAATACGGATACCCTCATACTTACCCAAATCTTTCTGCTGAAATGATTGAAACATCATCTTCCACTAATCATCCTCCTCAACTAGATCAACCCTCCGGGGAACAAATATGATCAGCCTATCAAACTTCAACTACATGAACCACACATGGACGATAACAAAGAGTTGTATATAAAAGAGTAAATAATTATTTATTAATCCCAATAGTATGGAATTTTATTAAGAATCATTTTATTTTATTTGAGATATTTTAACTTTCCTAGAATAAAAACCACCAAATTAGAAGAAGAACACAATTTATCATGATTCATGTACCAATGATAGGTATCTACCCTACAAATCATTCCACCTCACATGGACATTGAATAAACTGGGAGTTCATGCATTGGATCATGGAGGGCCCTAAAATCTCATGTCATTTCCAATCTCCCTGAACTTTGTCACATGCCAAGATCAACTATAACTATTTCCATTCCATCCCATGAAATCCTCACCATTCCTAACTCTGAACTCCATCCTATCCTTCATCCATCACCTTTAATACCACTATATCATGACCCCTCCCTTTAAAGATACTTTAGAGATAATGACCCTCAAGTCTTACCTCCAGTAGGCACCGAGTTGGTGACTACTATCAAGGGATTTAAAATCTCATAAATGGGTGGAATTACCCTCTTTAATAAAATAGGATCGAGAGAGAGGATTAATCACCCACAATAAACTCCATGTCATAGTATAAAAAATCTTAAAATCCATCCCAAAATGCATGTATAAATTGAATAGATGTAGATAAAAGTCTCTAAAAGTACATACCCAAAACAAAAGCTGAATCAGCAACATAGAAACTATTAAAATGTCTAAGATGGTAATGTCTAGTAGAGTCTACATAATTGTCTTGAAAAGATAAAAATAGATTTATATATGTAGAGTGATCATATAATTATTCTCAATGGAAAAACTAAATTCTCTCATGCACATTTGAAAGAATCATACTAATGCACCCAAGAGAAAACAGAAAAACCAACATCCCCTAAACATGTAAAATATACAAACCCATAATTACCAATGAATGATTTCCAAATTATGAAATCCTAGTATAGTAAGAGAATAAGAATCATATCGATAAAGGGAACCTCCCACCGCTTTCCCACTTATTTTCCACTCTCACACCCCAACATCATATGTCCAAACACTCCTGTTTATTCCATATAACAAATACCACTACCCAACGGCACAGTCATGTCAAATCATGCCCAAAGTGTAACACCTAATGATTTTATGGTATGCCTATTTTAAGATATGTCATAATCAAAAGTTTATTCTTCACACATCATCAAGTTTAAAACCATAGTATACTATTATATATGATCATTGGAATAGTAATGTGAGGATTTAGAATAGTAATATGACCAATAGAATAGTAACTTCACCAATTAAAGTATAAATAAAATTTGGGTATCTTATAAATGAAAATATGGTATATTTATGTCATGTAATAAATACGTAAATGTTTTACAAATGAAAAATTATGTTTTTTTATTTTTGTTATTCATAAATAGTAAATTACAATTTAATAATTAATATAATGATTTAAAGGAAAATATATTTCCACAAAATATACACATAAATTAATATTTTGTTTTATTATGATTATAATATAATTTTATGAGACCTTAATTAATTTTTTAAAGTGTTATAAAATCAGCTATATTTTTAAAATTGGAATTTTCCATGGAAATGATGATTTTATTTAAATATTAAATTTATCATATTTATAAAATTAATTTCATAAAATTTATTTTATTTTTGAATTCTACATGTCAAAAAATGGTTAGGGTGGATTTTTGGTATTTTTTTAAGGGATTTGAATTTTGGTTAACTGTGAAATACATTAATTTACAGTATTTAATAAATACATGAATTATTGAGTCATAGATGATGTATGGATGATGTAAGCCCATAATCTAGAAATATACATAATTTTTTTAATATATTTATTGATATTGATCGAAATATTTATAGTCTTGGGGAAGAATAATAAATAAATGAAATAAATATTCAAAAAACACTCATCTCCTCCACTATAAATACCACCCCTCAACACCTCTTCTACTCACACCTCTTAAGGATTTAATATTTATTATATTATAAGAATTTACTATGAAAAATATCTCCCCAGTGTTTTTTTCTTTTTGGTATCACCCAAAATTTTATTTTAATTTTCATAAGGAGGTTCTCAAGGAGAGGAATTTGATAGGTAAAAGCCCCTTTCGTTCTTTTAATTTTTTTTTCAATTTCTTTTCTTTTATTATCCTTCCCTCACCACCCTTGACCAAAGTGACATGATAATCTAGTATATTTCATATAATATAATTTTATTATGTTATTGGAAAATTCTTCATCAGGTATCTTCCTATCTTCCTTTTATTTTAAATATGAAAACATCATTTGTGAGCTGTCGATTTACTACCTTCATGGATAACGTGTTTTTGTTTTTAAATTACACCTTCAAGGCTTGTAATAAAACAATTTTTATTTTCAAAATAGATTATAATATATTTATTACATCTTATATAATGTTTTTTAACTTGTATATATACATATTACTAATTAATGAAACAAAACTAGTTTGTGATGACCAAAAAACCGCCAAAATAATCTAAACGACTCTCACTTACAACTTATCTAATGATTCGTCCTCACCCAAAATAACTAACTGACTTATATAAACATTTAATCATATAAAAGATCATTAATAACATATAATTTAAATTCTAGAAAACTATTTTCACTTTACATGATCTTCCATATGCATATAAAAGTAAAACAATCATGAAATCATGGGAAAGGACACTCTTGAATGATGATATTTAATCTTATAACTCATTAAAAAGACCATAAATGAACTTAATAAAATTATAATAAAACAAATAAATTTCTAATATGTTATAAATTAAATTAATAATGAATCAAATTTCATTATCCCAAAAATTAAGTGCAAGTGCATAACACTTTCAGATATAAGGTAAGGGTTTCTTTCCGAACCTCTATTTTCCATTTGAGTTACGCTTTCTCTCCCATTACCAAAATTTAGTTCTTCATTATTTTTATATAATTATTTTAAATTATGTTTATATGTTCTAAACTCATATTTTCAAATTATTTAATCTCTATTTTATAGATAAATACATGTTTTACAATGTTCCCTTCTCAATTCTTCCTGATAGGTAAACCCAATTAAAGGGAACTTCCTAATTTCTTACCCATTTTCAAGTACCATCCATAATCTGTTTTAAGGCACAATTATTTTTATAAAATCACTACCTTTTTAATGAGAAAAAATATTTTTTTGTTTATGGTTTTATAAAAACAATTATGACACATAAAAACGATTTTTCCAAAAAAACTCTTATTTGCAAAGTAAAAAAGTGTATTTTTCTCAAGAATGCATCGATAATTTTATTAGAGTATTCTTATATATTTAAAAACCTCTATTTAATATTATTATTTATTGAGATTTATATCTTATGATTATCATATATCATATTTTACTAATGGTTTATGATCATTTTGAATGTGGATGTGATATATTAACACCATTCACCATGCTAGTTAGAATGGATTGTGATTATATTTACATATTGGGGAATGTTATTTTCATTTAATATATATATATATATGTTGTTTATGTTTAACCATGTTTGTATGAGGATTTTATTGGACTTAGTAAGTGACGGTAGGGTCCTGATATAGCCCCTTGATGTATTTATAGGTATCATGAGACAAAACATATATGGACTTGGTTGAGGCCTTTCACATTTACTTTTAGATATGGATTTGGCCGAGGACTTAACAATTTATTTTTAAATGCCTCGACTGAGGACTCAATGGTATGTTTCAGAGTTATACCATTATTAATTACCACATTATGATATTATTAATTGATATTCCATGTTATTATTCAACTAGTAGAATATCCAGGGTTAAGTTTCATTATTATGTGATTATTTATATTTCATTATTTATTCTACCTATATTCCCTTCATATTATGATCAAGATTATATTCTAATGGCATGTGGTGTTATTAATTCCACATGAATTATTGTTTAAATTTATTTCTTATAGTTTTCATTTTATTTTTTACCCATACTGATCATCTTAGCTAGGCCATTTATTAAGTTTTATTTTTCTTCTAGATGAAAATATGTTTATTATGAATAAATTTTAGGGATAATATATGAGTTTATATATGTTTACAATGGAGTTTATATGTTTTTTTCCTTTCATGTTATAATGTATAACATGTGTATGTATCTGGTTTTCCAAGTATACTAAACTCTTCAATCCTTTGGGATGAAATATCATGTTCATAGTACCAATGTAATTAAGTAATACTATGGATCTGGGATATTGGGGTCGGGGTCTTTACAGTTGGTATTAGAGGAATTTTAGTAGAAACATTTGAAACTAGATTTAGAAAAAATAGATTGGGGAATATAACTCTAAGATAGAATTTGACAATAAAAATGTAATAACATGCGAGAATTTTTGTAAGGTAGATATTATGTGGGTCTTCTTGGGAATACATCTATGTCTGAATACTACAAGTGGATGTAGTTGTTTCACATATATACCTTGGTGTAACAACTTTGATAAGGTGCATCAGGTAAGACTTAGCGTAACCTAGTAGATGACAACAGAACTTACTATTTGCCTAGTTTGACACTCTTGGATTATTTTTAGGATAATTAACATTTTATTTACAAAATATGATGAAGGATTTAAAAGTAAACATATCACCAAATAAACCATGTTTATGATTATGATATTATCTATGCATCAATTTTCAGTTTATGCTAAGTGTTTTTCTAGTTCAAAAGTATTTTATTAGGATTCATTAATTAATTTACTATATGCCATTGATTATAAATGTCTCATATTAGAAGAAATGGAAACTTTGTCAATGCACATATTCCATTTTAGGATTTCCCTCATGTCCAAGATAATGATGTGGAAGCTGGAGCTGCAACTGGAGCTGAACAACTTATAACTATATTGGGATATCTAACTTTTGTTATGGATAATAACCTTACCCATACGAAGCATCCAAATCCACAATGTGGAGTAATAATGTTAGACTGTTTCATGATACAACAACCTCCATCATTCAATGGGACTAAAAAGTATTTGTAGCTGAGCAGTGGATAAGTTCCTTAGAAAATATATTTCTCAATTTGGGATGTAATGAAAGGGAGAAAGTTTTCATGGAATTTTACCATCCCTCAAGAGATGCAGATAAATGGTGTCCCTTTATTCAAAACACGATGGAGGAGGAAGAAATATTTAATGTAGAATGGAAGGATTTCAAGGAAATTTTCTTGGAAAAATACTTACCTCGAGAACAACATGTGGATATGGGGAGAAAATCCTTGAATCTGAGGAAAAATGAGGATGAGAATTTTTATAAGTATGAAAATATCTTTACAAGTTTAGTAATTAATTCTTCAAATTATGTACACAATAAATTGGGTAAAATTGATTGATTCTTTGATGGGTTAAAACTATTCCTATGAATGGAACTGGTTTCCCAAAATTTCTCATCATATGAATATATTGTCCCATGTTCTATAAAGACATAGAAATAATTTTCTAGGTATTATGAATTTATGGAAAACAAGAGAATAATACGGTTTAATAGAAAAGAATGAATAAAGATAATAATAAAAAATGTATTTTTCCAACATGTGATACTTGTGGAATGAAACAACCTGGTGCCTGCTTAAAAGGAAAAGAAGTTTACTACAAGTGTGGTGATAAATACCATTATGATCATGATTTCAAGGGAAATAAAGAAGCAACCAATGTTTACCACCAAAATTATAGGGATATCGTACACTATGAAAATTAGTTTTTAAAGCATCAAGGAAACTTGACTCAAAAAAGGCCATAGGATCAAGGACAAGCTTATATGATCATAACAATTGAGGTTGAAGTTCCTAATAATGTGGTGGTAGTTACTTTAATAATCTCCTTAAATTTATCAAAATATTTATTTGATTCTAGATCATCTCATTCCTTTATATCTTCTTATTTTTCTTTTAAATTGGATATTTTCAATTCACCTTAACAAGGGAGTTTTTAGTAAAAAATACAAGTGGAAACCCTATTGAAATAAAGATGTGTTGAGTAGTTCCTATTATGACACATAAACATGCCCTAATTTATAATTTTATCATCATACCTATGGATAATTTTGATATAATCATTAGTATAGATTGGCTTTAAAAATATTATGCAATGATTAATTTCAAAGGGAAGGAAGTTATAATTCATGATGAATGTATGGAATTTTTCATCTTTAGAGGGGAGACATCATCATCTGAGTTATATCTACATCAACATCTAGTTTTTAATATAAATTAAATTCTTGTAGAATAAGAGAAAACATCATATATGGACGAGGAAAGAAATATTAAAATTGAGGATATAACTATTGTGCATGAATACATTAATGTATTTCTAGAGGATTTACCTGGACATCCTTCATAGTGGGAAGTAGAGTTCTCTATTGATTTAATTCTTGGTGAAATATCTATATCAAAGACTCATTATAGAATGACCACTGTGGAATTAGTGAAGCTAAAGAAACAACTAGAAGAACTGAGTGATAATGGATTTATTCACCCTAGTGTTTCTCCATGGGGATCACATGTTCTCTTTGTTAAGATGAAAGATTGATACATGAGGTTATGCATTCACTATAGAGAAATAAATGTTATTACAATAAAGAATAAGTATCATATATCTAACAATGATGATTTATTTGATCAACTTTACAGAGCTAAATTTTTTTAAATATTGACCTTCGATCTAGATATCATCAATTCCGTGTGAGGTAGGAAGATATTACAAAGATAGTATTTTGAACTAGGTATGGACATTATGAGTTTAGTGTAATTCCATTTGGACTAACTAATGCACCCTCTATTTTTATAGATCTAAGGAATAGAGTGTTCAAAGAATACCTTAACTATTTTTTGTGGTATTTATTTATTATATCTTTATATATTCTAAAATTTATGAGGACCGTGAGAACCACTTACGATTTTTTCTAGAGACTCTGAGAAGAAAAGAGTTATTGGGGAAATTTATAAAGTGTGAATTATAGCTTTAAATAGTTTATTTTCAAGGCCATATTGTCTCTAAGGATAGAATCTCATTTGATCTTATGAAGAAAAAGGAATTCTAGGAATGGACTAGACCAACAAATATAACCAATTTATGTAGTTCCATTGGTTTACCAGGATACAATAGGTATTTTTTCAGAATGTTTCATGATTGTCTAACTATTTAACCAATCATAATCATATAAGGGTTAAGTGTGTATGGATAAAACAATGTGAATAATTTTTTGAAGAATTGAAGAGGATATTAGTTAATTCCATGATCTTGAATCTACCATCGAGAAATGGTGGATTTTTGATTTATAGTGATGCATCAATGAAAGGAATTGGTTGTGTCTTTATACAGAATTATAGTGTTATTTCATATGAAAAAATGCAATTAAAAACTCATAAACAAAAATATCTAACTCATGATCTTGAGTTAGGAGTTGTGATATTTTCTCTAAAGATATAGAGACACTATCTCTATGGTGAAAGATGTGAGAAATATACAAATAATAAGAGACTGAAATATATCTTCTCAAAGAAATAACTCAACATGAGGCAAAATTGATGGCTCAAGCTACTCAAGGATTATGATTTTTTAATAAAAAACCACATAGGGAAGGAGAATAAGATAGCTAATGCATTGAGTAGGAAGGATCATGGAGTTATGAACAAAATGAGGATTGACGAGAATATTATGAACATGGATCTATAAATGATCGATATGGGAATTATCACAGAAGGTGAAACATAAGTATTTTTTCAATTGGTTTCCCAACCATCTTTATTAGAAAAAATTAAAGGTTCTCAGTCTGATAATGATAATTTTTAGGGGAAAATTAAAGTTGTGAATGATGGTAATTTGGCATAATTTGTATATGATGATGGAATTATAAAATTTGGGAAGAGGATTTGTCTTCCCTCCGTACCCTAGTTAAAAAGGGAGTTATTGGATGATTCTCATTGCCTAAATTTCTCAATACACCCTCATAGAATGATGATTTATATGGATTTGAAGGAACATTTTGAGAGGGACAATATTAATCATGAAATTACTGATTATGTATCAAGATGTTTAGTATATCAATAGGTGAAGGTTGAATGACAACATCCTAGAGGAGTCATGCAACCTTTGTCTATTCTTACATGAAAATGGGATGATATTACTATGGATATTGTCATTGGATTCCCAAAAAATACAAGGAGGAATAATAAAATATAGGTAATTGATGATCGACTTACCAAATATTCACATTTACTCGATATGAGGGAGGATTTTCCATAGGATCCCCTTGCACGAATATATATTAATGAAGTTGAAATACTTTATAGATCACATCTTTCAGTTTTGTCTGATCGTGATCCATGATTTTCATTCAAATTCTAGAAAATTATTCATAAAGTGTTGGATACTAAGCTTTATTTGATTATTTCTTATCACCCTCAAACTGACGAGAAGTCTGAAAGGATGGTACAAAATTTAGAAGACATGTTTATATCATGCTCACATGACTTCTAAGGCATGTGGGATCAGTATTTACCTTTGGTAGAGTTTTCCTACAAAAATAGTTTCCATTCAATTATTCAAATGGCACCATATGAAGCATTGTATGGAAGGAGATTTTGTATTCCAACTTGTTGGGATGAAATTGGTGAAAGGAAGTTTTTAGTCTAAGATCTTGTGGAGGAAACTACAGCAAAAGTAAATACTATTCAAGCACATATGAAAGAAGCACAAAGTAGGAAAAATATTTATGCCGATAGCTAAAGGAAATATTTGGAGTTTCAATTGGAAGATCATGTCTTCTTGAAGGTATCTCCATGGAAGGGTATTATAATGTTAGGAAGGAAAGGGAAATTGATCCCTAGGTACATTGGATTTTCTAATTCCTAGATGGAATTAGAGTTTTAGATTATTTTTTGGCGATTCCACCAAGCCTTTCTAAAGTACTCAATGTGTTCCATATCTGTTTGTTAAGGAATTACATGCCAGACCCAACACATGTCCTCACTTATAATGAAATGGAATTGGAACCTTATTTATGTTACTATGAAGATCCTATCCAGATTATGGACATTATAGAGAAGGTGTTAATGAATCATTTGACTCAGCTAATAAAGGTACTTTAAAAATCATAAAATTTAAGAGGCAACATGGGAACCAGAGGAATTTATGTTGAAGAACTACCCAAATATTTTTATGAGGAGGAATTCATGAAATTTCAAGGATGGAATTTTTTTAAGGAGGTATAATGTATCACTATAAGATTTTACGGTAAGCCTCTTTTAAAATTTATCATCTTCGATAGTTTTTCTTCACGCAACTCCATGTTTAAAACTGTAGTATACTATTAAATATGACTGTTGGAATAGTAATGTGACCTTTAGGAATAGTAATATGACCCATATAATAGTAACATCACATATGAAAGTATAAATAATATTTTGGTATCTTATAAAGTATAATAAGTATATTTATATCATGGAATAATTAAATAAATGTTTTAAAAATGATGAATTAAGTTTTTGTTTTTTTGTAAGTCTTAAATATTTTATTAAAATTTTATAATTAATATAATTATTTAAAATAAAATATATTTTCATAAAATAGACACATAAATTAATATAATTTTTTCATGATTATACAAAATTTTAGGAGACCTTAATTAATTTTTCAGAGTGTTATAAAATCAGTTATAATTTTAAAATCAGTATTTTTCATGTAAATGATGATTTTATTTAAAAAATAAATTTATCATATTTAGAAAAATATTTTCATAAAATTGAGTTTATTTTTTAATTATAAACATAAAAAATGGTTAGGGAGATTTTTTTATTTTTCTAAAATAGACGATTTGTTTGTGAATAGTGAAATATAGTAATTTACAATATTTAATACATACATGAATTATTGATTCATAGATGATGTGTGGATGATGTAATCCATTAATCTCAAACTATCCTTAATTATTATAAAATATTTAGTGATAATACTAAAAATATTCATAGTCTTGACCAAAAATAATAAACAAATGAATAAAATATTCAAAAAACACCCCTCTCCTCCACTAAAAATACCACACCACACCACCTCCTCCACTCACACCTCTTAAGCCTTTAAGTTTGATTATATTATTCCCATATACTCTCCAAAACCTCTCCCCGACGTTATTTTCTTTTTGGCCTCACCCAAAATACCATTTAAAATTTCCTTAAGGAGGTTCTCAAGGAGAGGAATTTAAGAGGTAAAATCTCAATCGTTCTTTTAGTTATAATCAAATTTCTTTTCTTTTCTTATCCTTCCCTCAATTACTCTCTAAAAAGTGAAATGATAAATATATTATATTTTATATAATTTAATGTTATTATTTAAATGGAAAATACACCATCAAGTCTCTTCTCCTTTTCCTTTTATTTTAAATATTAAAACATCATTTGTGAGGTGCTGTTTTAGTACCTTTGTGGATGACGTGTTTTCATTTTTCAATTACACCTTCAAGGCCGATCATAAAACAATTTTTATCCTTAAAACATATTATAATATATTTATTACATATTATCTAATATTCTAAAACCATTATATATACATATTATTAATTAATGAAAAAAACTAGTTTGTGACGATCGAAAAAACACCCAAATAATCTAGACGATTATCACCAACATCTTATCTAATGATTCATCCTCACACCAAATAACCAAATGACTTATATAAAAATTTAATATTCTGTACGAAAATTTATAACATATAATTTCAATAATGGTAAAAACTATTTTAACTTTACATGATATTCCATATGCATATGAAAGTAAACTGGTCATGAAAACCCAGGAAGAGAACACTCTCGAATGATGAAAGTTAATCTTATAACTTATCAAAAAGACCATAAATGAACTTAATAAAATTATACTAAAAGATACATTTTTAATAGGTTCTAAATTAAATTATTAATTAATATAATTTCATTATATTGGATGTTAATCCCAAGTACAGAACACTTTTGGACATAAGGTAAGTGTTTCCTTCCGAACCTCCATTTTTCATTCAGGTTATGCTTTCTCTCTCTTTACCCAAATTTCATTCTTCATTATTTTTATATGAATATTCTAAATTATATTTATATGTTCCATACTCATATATCCAGATCATTTCATCTTTTTTTTATGGATAAATACATGTTTTACACGGTTCCCTTCGCAATTCTTCCTGATAAGCAAACTCGATTAAAGGAAACTTCCCGATTTCTTACCCATTTTCAAGTACCATCCATAATATATTTTAATACTCCATTACTTTTCTAAAATTACAAATTTTTCAATCAATAAATATATTTTTCATTTAGGGTTTTATACAAAAAATTATTACAAATACAAATTATTTTCTAAAACAAATCTTCTTTTCAAAGTAAAAAAGGGTATTTCTCTCAAGAATACCTAGATGATTTTATTTGAGTATTTTTATATATTTCAAAAAATATATTGAATATTATGATTTATTGAGATTGATCTATTCTTATTATAATATAACATATTTTATTAAATGTTTTATGATTAGTTTGACTGTGGATATGCAATCTCAACACCGTTCACCATACTACTCAAAATGGTTAGTGATTATGTTTACAGATTGGGGAAAGTTATTTACATTTCATATGTATATGTTGTTTATTTTTTACCCCATTATTATGAGTAATTCATTGGACTTAGTAAGTGATGGGTGGGGCCTTCTATTTCCCCTATATGCATTTGTAGTTCTCATGATACAAAACATATATAGACTTGGCTGAGGGTTTTCCCATTTATTTTCATATATGGATTTGGCTGAGGCATTAACCATTTTTTTAGATGTCTTGGATGATGCCTTGATGGTATGATTCACATGTCCAACATTATGCATTTTATCCTTATGATATTAGTAATTTATAATCCATGTGGTTATTCAACTATTAGAATATGCATTGTTAAGATTCTTTCTCATGGGATTATTTATATGGAATTATTTATTCAGAATTTATTTCTGACATATTATGCTCGATATTATGTACTAGTGGAATTTGTTTTTATTCATTCACTATAACTTATTTTTTATGTTTATTTTTGATAATTTCTAATGTATTGTTTACCCTTACTGATCATTTATACTCATTGTAACACCCCAAGGATTTGGAAATAAATTTAATATTAAATGCATGAAACGATTAGTCTCTACAAAAAACACATTGTTATAACCTAGGAAATAATCATAATTTTTCTACTTATGTGATTTGAATTTTGAAAAACTAACATACACGGTTGCATTCAGGGTGATATTTTAAGTCTGATAAAATCAACTTAAATTTGGGTGAATAGTAACTTACCCTTATGAATAGCAACTTAACCTTATGAATATTAATATACCCTTATGAATATTAATATGATTATTATGAATAGTACCCTCACCAATGAAAGTATAAATAAAATTTAGGCACCTTATAAATGAGATAGAACATTTTATAAATTATTAATTAAGTATTGGTATTTTTTTGAGTAATAAATATTTAATTACTATTTTAAATTAAAATATTATTTAATTTTCATAAAATGGGTCCCTATTTAATTATTTAGTTTTCCTATGATTTGAGAATAATTTAGTTGGACCTTATTTAATTTTTAGGGTGTTGTAAAAATAGTTTTAATTTTAAACACTATATCTTTGAGTAAATAATTATTTTAATTAACAAATAAAATTTCTCACATTAAGAAAATTAATTCGATAAAATGGGTTCCATTTTTGGATTCTAATAGTCAAAAAATGGTTATAGTGAATTTTTTTATTTTTCTGAAATATTTGAATTTTAGTGAATAGTGAAATATGATAATTTACCATATATGTACCTTATAGGTTAAATACTCTATTCCTTGCATCATGGATGATGTAATAAACCATTAGTTTAAACTCACATGCTCAAATTACTATTATTGGTCACAATAATCAATAAAATTGCATGTCTTGAGAAAAATAATAAAATAATGACTAAGATATTCAAAAATCACTCCTCTCTTCCACAATAACCCCCCCCCCCCCCCCACTACCTCTTCTCTTAACTTCTCTAAAGACTTGTGACTTCTATAAATTCTACCCAAATATCCTCCCATTCTCTTACCCCACTTCTAGAAGCCTGTTTTCTCATAAAAAGGCCAAAAACTCTCCCCTTAAGAGACTCTCAAGGAAGTTAACTTCAATAGGTAAATTCCTCTTTTCATTTTTTTTATTTCAAGTTGATTTTTTCTTTTTCTTTCCTCACCTCCTTTAATCCATATGTTATGATAACTCCAATACCTTAAATGTACTATAATTTTGTTATGATAATGTTATAATTCATCTTCATGTCTTCTTTCCCTTTCTTTTATACTAGAAATTAAAACACCATCTGAGATGTGTTAATTGATCACATTCAAGGACAACAGGTTTTCAATTTCTATTAATGTATTCAATTATGGTCATGAAACAATTTTTATATTTGAACCAGACTATAATATATGTATTATAACTTATTTAAGGTTATGGAATCTTTTTTTACACATGATATTAATTTATAAATCAAAATGAGTCTGTTGTGATCATAAACCACCAATTAACCCAAACAATTTTCATTAAATTTTTATATAATGATTCATATTCACTAAAAATAACAAAATTAATTTTATAAAAATTTAATATTATTAATGTTCACAAATAAAATTCAATTTCTATTCTGGAAAATCATTCTTATTCTACATGTTTATTCATATATGAATATAGGTAAACCAATCATGAAAACAAAGGAAGAAAACACTCCAAATAATGAAATTGAATCACTTAACCAATCAAAAGGCCCTGAATGAACATAATTAGGATATACCAAATCAATTAAATGTATATGAGGTTATGTAATTATTAATTTATGAACCTAAATTTGATTATTCGGGTCATTAAGATCATGTAAGGAACACCTTCAGACATAAGGTAAGGGTTTCTTCATTTCACTTCCATTTTTGTGAGATATTCAGTTTTCACTACTATTACTTTTTTATGATGTATGTATACTTACCATTGATGTATCATATCATGAATATATTTATTTTCATTTTATTGAATGTATAATTTTATTATTTTTTATTTTGGTGCATACAATTCAATATGTTACAAATTTGTAAGTATTTTCTACTCGAACCACTATTTTCATTCGGGTTGCTCGTATTCTCTACTCACCTCAATGAAATTATTTATTTTATACTCGTAAATTTTGTGTGAATATTATATATATCTGTACCAATCATAATCCTTCTTTATTTCATGGGGAGCTACATGTTTTAAAATAATCTTTCAAAAATTATTCTGAATCGCAAGCCTGATTCAAGGAACTTCTCGAATTCATACCTACTTTGAAGTTAACACTATAATATTTTATAAGAAATATTTATCTTTCTAAAATCACACACTTTAACATGAAAAATCTATTTCTGTTCCTTTCTAGTTTTATGAAATCAAACAAGAATTTACGCTTTAAAATATCTTTAATGAATTCCTTAAATCTCACTAAAATTTTTTAATTCTAAAGACTCTTTAAAAACTCTTTTTACATGATTTTTCTTTAGTGAGACATAATTTATGCCTAAAATATATTTTCAATGTACTCAATTTAATTTTTCTAGGATATACATATTTTAAACCATATATATGACAAATATAAATGATTTTCCAAAAGAGCACTTCTTTCCAAAGTAAAATGGATTTTTCTCACCTCATTTTAGCATTTATGAGTTATATGACTTGTTCACCACTTATGTTTCACATGTGGTGTATGTACTTAAATTTGGTATATCATATCAAGAGTCTCATTTTTCTCATGATATTCTAAGGGATTATGATTTGAATGTTTCAAGGTGGTATGGGAAACATTGGATTTTTTAAGGATTATTTCATCAAGAATTTTTTGATGGAATCATTTAAAAGTATCTTTATTTATGTTAAAATCCTTTGATGAATATTTTATTTCATAGATGTTGATTACCTATGATATAATATAGAATATTGTGTTGAAGGTTTTCTGATTAGTTTGAATGTGGATGTTCTATTTTCATATCATTCACCATATTACTCTGAATGGTTGGTGTTTATGTTTAATGATTGTGGAAAGTTATTTACACTTTATATGTTACTTTAAATATGAATTTTTATGTTGTTTATGTTTATCACCATTAATATTATGAATGAATTAGACTAAGTAAGTGATGGGTGGGGCCCACTATAGCCCCTCGATGCATCGGTAGGTCTCATGAGACAAATAGATATGGACTTGGTTGAGGCCTTACCCATTTTTTAGATATGGTTTTGGATGAGGCCTTAATCGTTTTTTTAGATGTCTTGGTCGAGGCCTTGAAGTTATGTTTTATAATGTCCTTCATATACATTTCCCTCATTATGAATCTAGAAATTCACAGTACATGTGGTTATTCGACAAGTTGAATACCCATGATTATGTTTTATGGAAATATTTAATCAACTCATATTCCTTCCATATTATGATCAATATTATCTTTAAAATAATGTGTTTTCATTTATTAACAAAACCTAATGTTTGTGTTTTTGATATCTTCCACTGAAATGTTTACCCTTACTCATCATCCGAGCTCACCCCTTCTTATGTTTCATTTTTTTCCAAGACATCAAGAGGTAAATTATGTTTGACTTTCAGGGATAATCATAGAGTGATGGATGTTCCCAGTAGAACTTTTATGCTGTTTTTTTATTTCAAGTTGTAATATTGAACTTATGTATGTGTCTAGTTTTCTAAATCTACTAAAATATTTATTCCTTCAGGATACGACTTTCTTGTAATCATGCCAATGTAAGGAAATAAGGAATTGGATTTGGGCAACTGGGATTGAGGCATTACAGTTGGTATCAGAGGATGTTTAGTAGAAAACATGGAAACTAGATTTTGAAAATTTAGATTATAGAACAAAACTATAAGATAGTCTTTGAGGATAATTATATAATAATATCCTATAATTTTTGTAAGGAATAGATTATGTGGATCTTTCTAGAAAATACATCCTTGCCTAGATACTAAAAGAGGATGTTGTTTTGGAATAGATGTACCTTGGAGTAAAAACTCTAACAAGGAGTTTCGATCTAGACCTAGGGTATTCTGGTACATGACAATAGGCCTTATTGAATACTTGGTTTGACACTCTAGGGGGGTATTCTTAGGACAATTCACATTTTCATTACAAGCCATTATGAAGGATTTATGCTCCTAAAGTATCCAAAGTATATGGTTATAGGATTCGTGATGCATAAAGTTATGTTATGTACTATACCATGTTTAGAGTTATATAGAGTTCAAAATTTTATGAGCTAATATAGAATATGGAATTGATTAGAAATGGCACCTAGCAAAATAAATGAGAACTTCACCAATACAAGTGTTCCAGAGAGTAAGAAGGATCATATCTCTTATGGTCTTAAGCTATCATTTCGAAGGAAGATAGTATCTGAAGTATCCTCTTCATATGAGGAAATAGTATCATGTATTAACAAGATATGTAAAGAATTAAATGATTCATATGGCTTTGAAGGGAAGCAATAAATGAAGAGGATGGCTGAGAAAAATAAAGATAAAGGGAAGAAGGGAAAGAAGGGTTTTCCCACATGTGATAATAATGGAATGAATCACCCTAGTATATTATTGAAGGGAGTGGGTGTTTTTCATAAGTGTGTAAAATAAGGAAACCAATTTCATGATTGTAAGGCCAAGAAAAAGGTTTCCAATGTATAATTATTCAATTGCAAGGAGATGGGATACTATGTGAATCAATGTCCCAAGCATCAAAGGAATATGCCCCAAATGATGTTACTAGATAATGATCAAGTCATGATACTACCGTAGATGAAGTGGAATGATTAATATGACTCATAAATAATAATTTCATTTTAATATTTTATTAGTAATGTTCTGGTTATAATAATTATAGAATATATGAGGATTGTACTATAGTTCTATTTTCTTAAGTATTTGAGGTTGTATGATGAATTGTTCCAAGGATAAGTGACTTAGTAAAAAGTTAATATCTTGGGAAATTATATAGTTTATGGAAAGAAAACCCTAAATATATTCCTAATGATTCATATAATTATGAAGAAATGATTGATTTGGATAAGTACTAACTACTTGAAAACAGATTATTGAATTGTCGACAAGTGGTCTATGCTATAATTGATGGAGTTTACAATATTTTTGGACATAAGGAATATATCCAATATCATGTGTAAGGATGAATTCATCTTTCCAATAATATTTTATGGTAATTTTAGTTATTACCATATTTCAAGAGGACACATGAGAAAGATATTCACATGTTTGGGATGTGAAAATTTATAGTTGCTTCATGTTGATTAAAGGAAAATAAGGTAGCATATTCATTGAGCAGGATAGATCATAGAGTTATAAACCAAATGAAGGTTTATAAGGACCCTGTGTACACGGATCTAGCAAGGATGAATATGGGAATGATTATAAAGTATTATATCATGATCTTTTCAAAAGTTAAACAATTTATGAAATGTTTTAATTTGATCATTGTATGAGGTTTATGATTTTAATGTCACCACATGATGCAACCTATGCCAAGATATGAAGTATAGATAGTTCAAGGCACAAAAAAAAGATAAGATTGTGTTTATGAAATAGAAACATATATTTATACTCTTATAGAGTGGAATAATTCCTCAACTCTAGGAAAAGAGTCTAAAACAAAAAGTTTGACTTATTAACATTTTTTTCATGATATCAATGAAATTTTCCGTAACTGTATTTTATGGTTTGGTGGTAATGATCCTTCATCTAATAATGTTCTCTATCACTTTCTATTAGAACATGATGGTTTTATTATTCTTCTATGACCATGTTATCCAATTAGAATGCATAGTTTTGTAGTAACTGATGCATTTCCCTTTCCCTCTTATTAAGAGGATATTTTAATTATATTTTTAATGTGGGTTTCGGACAAGGGAATTTTCATGTATCAACCAATAACTTTTGAGGATCAATTTCAAATTTCAAGGATGAAATTTTTGTAAGGAGGGGAGAATGTAACACCCCAAGGATTTCAAAAAAAATAATATTGAATGCATGAAGCGTTGAGTCTCTACAAAACAATAGTTTGTTATAACCTATCCAATAAACAAATTTCTCCACATTTGTGATTTGAATTTCGAAAAAATTATATACATGGTTTCATTTAGTTTAATATTTTGAGTCTGATAGAATCAACTTAAATTTTGGTGAATAGTAACTTACCCTTATAAATAGTAACTCACCCTTATGAATAGTAATATACCCTTATGAATAGTAATATAAACCTTATGGATAGTAACCTATCCCATGAAGGTAAGAAATAAAATTTAGGAACCTTATAAAAGAAATTGAACATTTTATAAATTATTAATTAAGTATTGGTATTTTTATGAGTAGTAAATATTTAATTACAATTTAAAATTAATTAAATAATTAATTTTAATAAAATGGGTTCCTAATAAATATTTAGTTTTCATGTGATATTAAAATAATTTAGTAAGACATTAGTTAATTTTTAGGGTGTTATAAAACCAGTTTTAATTTTAAAGACTATATCTTCGACTACATAATGATTTTAATTAAAAAATGAATTTATCATATTTAGAAAATTATTTTTGATAAATTTACTCCATTTTTGGATTCTGCACAACAAAAAATGGATATGGTGAATTTTTGGTATTTTTCTAAAATATTTTAATTTTTAGTGAATAGCGAAATACGGTAATTTGTCGTATATGTACATTATTGGTTAAATACGCTATTCCATGCATCATGTCTAATATAAGAAACTACTAGTATGAACTCACATGAACATATTACTATTCTTGGTCAAAATAATCAATACTATTTCTTGTATTGAGAAAAATAAAAAAATAATGTAAAAGATATTCAAAAATCACTCCTCTCCTCCACTATACCCCCCCCCCCCCCACACACAAACACACACACACACCCGCGCGCGCGCACTCACTCCCTCTTCTCTTCACTCCTCTCAAGCCTTGTACCTTGTCTAAATTTTTCCCAAATCTCCTCCCATGCTCCTCCCTCACATCCAACATCCCTTGGTCTCATAAAAAGAAAAAAACCTCTTCTCTAAAGAGGCTCTCACAAAAGATAACATCAACAGGTAAATTCCTCCTTTCATTTCTTTTATTTCAAGTTCCTTTCTTTTCTTTTTCTTTCATCGCCTCCTTTCATTCCAATGTTAAGAAAACTACAGTACTGTACATGTACTAGAATTTTGTTATGATAATAAAATAATTAATCAGCATCTCTCCTTTCCCCATCTTTTATACTAGAAATAAAAACACCATCTCAGATGTGTTAATTTATCACAATCATGGATGACGTGTTGGAAATTTCTATTAATGTCTTCAATTATGGTCATGAAACCATTGTTATGATTGAAACAGCCTATAATATATGTATTATAACTTATGTAATGTTTTTGGATATTTTTTTACACAAGATATTAATTTATAAATCAAAATGATTCTATTGTGATCAAAAACCGCCAATTAACCCAAACAATTATCATTAATGTTTTATATAATGATTCATCTTCACTTAAAAAAATAAAATTAATTTTATAACCATTTAATATTTTCGATGTTCAAAAATAAAATACAACTTCTATTCTATACATTCATTCTCATTCTACATGTTTTTTCATACATGAATATAAGTAAACCAAGGAACAAAATGCTCTAAAACAATGAAATTGAATCTCCTGACCAATAAAAAGGTCTTGAATAAACATAATATGGTTATACCAAATAAATTACATGTATAGGATGTTTTCTAATTATTAATTTATGATCCTGAATTTTATTATTCACGTCCATAAGATCATGTAAGGAACACCTTCGGACTTAAGGTAAGTGGTTCTTCATCTCACTTCCATTTTTGTGAGATATTCCATCTTCAAAACTATTACATTGTGTAGGGTGTATATGTAATTCCAATTGATATATCATATCATTAATATATTTATTTTTATGATATTCAATTTATCATTTTATGATTATTAATTTTGGGGCATACAATTCTGTTGTTTTCAAAGTTGTAATTATTTTCTACCCAAACGTCTATTTTCATTCGGGTTTCTCTAATTCTCTACTCACCTCAATGAAATTTATATTTATTATTAGGTACTCCTAATAAATTCTATGTGAATGTTCTATATATTTTTACAAATTGGTATTCTTCCTTATTTTATGGGGAGTTACATGTTTTAAAATAATCTTTCAAAAATTCTTCTGAATTACCAGCCCGATTTCAAGGAACTTCTCAAATTCATACCTATTTTGAGGTTCAATATATAATCCATATTTATCATTATAAAATCACAAAATTTAACATGAAAAATATATTTTTGTTCATTTCTAGGTTTATGCAAGAAAACATTCCTTTTCTCTTTAAAATTTCTTTAATGAATTCATTAAACCGCGCTAAAATGTTTTAATTTTAAAGATTATTTAAAAACTCTTTTTACATGATTTCACATCAGTGGGACATAATTTATGCCTAATATATAATTTCATTGTGCTTATCTTTACTTTTCTAGGATATATATGCTTAGAACCATATATTTTACAAATACATATTATATTTCAAAAGATCTCTTCTTTCCAAAACAAAATGGATTTTTCTCACCAAACTTTAACTTTTATGAGATTTATGCCTTGTTCACCACTTATTTATTACATGTGGTGTAAGTACTTACCTTTGATATATCATATCAAGAGTATTATTATTATCATTATATTCTAATGGATTATGATTTGATTGTTTGAAGGTGGTATGGGACACTTTGTAATGTTTAAGGATTATTTCCTCAAGAATTTTTTGATGGTCTCATTTAAAAGTATCTTTATTTATATCAACATCCTTTGATGAATCTTTTATTTCATTGAGTTTTATTACCTATAATAACATCTATGATTTTTTTTGAATAGTTTCTGGTTAGTTTGAATGTGGATGTTATATTTTGATACCATTCACCATATTACTCTGAATTATTTGTGTTTATGTTTAATGATTGGGGAAAGTTATTTACATTTCATATATTAGTTTCAATATGAATGTATATGTTGTTTATATTTATCCCCATTAATATGAGGATTTAATTGGACTTAGTAAGTGATTGGTGGGGACTGATATAGCCCCTCAATATATCGGTTGGCCTCATGAGACAAATAGATATGGAATTGGTTGAGGCCATGCCCATTTTTTAGATATGGTTTTGGATGAGGCCCTAATTATTTTTAGATTTCTTGGATGAGGCCTTGATGGTATATTTTAAAATGTCTGACATATGTATTTACTTCATTTTGAATCTATACATTCATAGTTCAGGTGGTTATTCTACAAGTATAATAACCATGATTATGTTTTATAGAAGTATTTTCTCAGCTCATATTCTTGTCATATTATGTTCAAGTTTATTTATAAAGGCATGTGTTTTCAATTATTCACCATGCCTAATGTATATGCTTATGATATCTTCCACTTTATTGTTTTCTCTTAGTAAGCATCTGAGATCATTCCTTTTTTGTTTCATTTTTTTCCCATGACATGAATAAGTGTATTATTTTTGACTTGCGGGGACAATATTAGAGTGGTGGATGTTTCCAATGGAACTGTTATGTTGATTTTTTCATTTCAAGTTGTAATTTTGAATTTATATATGTATCTAGTTTTCCAAATCTATTAAACTAGTTATTCCTTTAGGATACAACTTTCTTGTAATCATGCCAATGTATGTAAATACGACATCGGCTCTAGGAAACTGGGGTCGGGGTGTTACACTCTCCCATTTCTTATGTTTTATATATCCTCATGATGTGAAGATGTTTATTATGAAGGACTTGTTGGTATATTCTAGGAGTTCATGTTACCGATGGTTTTTCAATGTTGTTTTTTGTAATGACCCGAATCCGAAGCCCCTCCACTGGTGCCCCGTACCCGGTTCTCCACACGACCTCATGCACATTTCCTCAAACGTAAGAGTTTGTCGACTAGCAACGAGGGCCTTGGTGAGTCGGTGGGGAAACTATGCCCTCATTTGGTAAGGTATACAGCGAAAAAACAACAGTAAACAGCAGAAGCAGTAACAACATGCATTACAACAGAAACCAAAACAGCGGAAGAAATGAATACATATAGGAATGATGAAAATGATGAAGCAGGTACAAGTATCTATGGAAAGAAGCAAACACAAAAACGTGCTAGAATACAGCTGAAAACAAGTACAAATGAAAAACAAAATAAACTCCTCAGCATCGCGAGCCTCAGCTCGGTCCCATGCTCTCCAGCTCCCGCGCAATCAAGATCCTGAAGTAGAAGGGCGCTTGCTCTTATCTATTCCTACAGCAAAATAGTCTTCTTGGGCCCAAAAGCATGGCCCAAACAGGGTGTGAGATACAATACCTATAGGAAACCACCCAAAGATTTGTGCCAACAGTCAATGAATACAAGGCAAGTAATAAAACAAGAAGCAGTAAATAGGAAAACACAAGCAGCTACAATCCACAGTTCTAGAAAATAAAGTACACAAGTAAACAGCCAGCAAAAAGGAGAAAACAGGTAACCCTCTGGATATCTCTCACAGCCTAACCCCTATGGTTCAACCTATAAGTACCAGCAACCCTCTAGGAGGCACACACAGTCTCACCCCTCTGGTTCAGCTCTGAAATTAATAGACTCTCTGGGGAAGCACTCACCATCAATTCCCCCTTATAGTCTCGTATCATTCTAAAGGCTCTATGGGGAAGCACTCAATTTCTATTCCCCCAGTGGCCCGTGTCGAGGAACTATAGACTCTCTGAGGAAGCACTCAATGTTAATTCCCCATGTGGTCTTGTATCGTAATTAAAACACACTCTGGAGAAGCCCTTCCATCAATTCTCCCTTTGGTCTACCAATCTAGGTTCTCACAGTCCTGAGTGAAACTAAACATGCTCATCGCGCGTGTACATCATCCAAGTAACCACAAAAACTACTTGGATATCAACTAAGGCTCAGCAGCATAACAAGGTAGCAGTTCCACTGTCCTACAACTAAGCATGGCAACTGGAAAAATTCTATACATGAAGAACAAGCATAGAAGACATCCAAAGTATAGTAAAGCTTCCATAATCACAGGAAAAAAATCTACTCTAGCAATCAATCAAAGTAGGCAAAACAACAAGGGAAAAACAGGAACACGCAATACCCCATTCAAGGGTATTGGTGGAATTTGAAAACAATATTCATCAACTTTCTACAGAAAGGTACAAACCACCTACCTCGATCCTAGGAGATCGATATAAGTGAATCCCAATGACAGATTCCCCTTGGAACGACGTAGATCTGAGAAAACACACAAAATGCTCAACCTAAGATAACTTGGAAACCAGGAGGAATCAAGAAACAAGACTCAAGAATAAGGGAGAGCTCACCGCTGTGATTCCAACTCAATCGACTGTGCTCGAATCGGAGAATGGACAAAGAGGCAGGATCTCATCAAAGATCCGGTTGTACGGTCTCTCTCGGGTGAACGAAATCTGGAGCAGAAGATGAAAATGGGGGCTAGGCGTGACCTCGGTCCGTTTAGTAAAAATAAGTACACAACGTGTATTTTTAAGGTACACGGCGTGTAGTGGGTTTTCCGTACTTCTCCAAAATCATCCTCCACATCACCCTTACACACCGTGTGTGTGGCCCGGGCATGGCCAGCATACGGATTCGAGCCGGAGAAGAGTACACGGCGTGTACTCAGAAAGTACACGGCGTGTACTTCAAAAATTTCCAAAAAGTTTATTTTTCTCAAAAACTCCAGAAGAAGGAAAAACATACCTGAACGAAGATCTGGGTTCATATAAACTTCCCCCCTTAAAGAAATTCATCCCCAAATTTCCCAAACATGGTGTAGAAGAAGAATCCCCTAACAACTCTGGCCACTGTGATCATACATCGGTATCCCTTTCCCAAGTCTCGTCCTGTACTCGCTCGTGCTTCCATAGCACCCATACCAAAGGAATAGACCGCCTGCGGAGAACCTTCATACTACGATCGACAATCCGGATAGGATGCTCCTCAAATGACGCATCTACTTCAAGTTCAACCTACTCAGGTTAAAAGACATGAGACAGGTCTGAAAAGTAACGTTGGAGCTTAGAGATGTGGAAGACGTCGTGCATGGCCTGATACCTCTGAGGTAGCTGAAACTGATAGGCGACCGGCCCAACTCTCTCTAACACCTCAAATAGCCTAACGTATCGCGGTAAAAGCTTACCCTGTCTCTAAATCCTCTTATGTCCCAACCTCGATGGGACATGCAGGAAAACCTGATCCCCGACCCCGAACTCCAGAGGTCGTCTCCGCTGGTCAGCATAAGACTTCTGTCGAGACTGTTCCATAGCCATCCTCTTCCGAATCAGCTCTATCTGTTCTGAGGTCTCCTGAACGAGATGAGGTCCCAGCAAAGCTGCCTCTCCTACCTCCAGCCAGCTTAAGGGTGAATGGTATGGCCTACCATATAAAGCCTCGTATGGTGCCATCTAAATGGTCACCTGGAAACTGTTATTGTAGGCGAAATCCACCAGAGGGATATGCTTCCCCCAAGAACCACCAAAGTCTATGATGAAAGCTCGGAGCATATCCTCAAGCACCTGGATCATGCGCTCGGACTGACCATTAGTCTGGGGATGGTATGTTGTTCTCAAAAGTACTTGTATACCCAAAGCCTTCTGAAGACCTTGCTATAACCGAGAGGTAAAGTGTGCATCCCTGTCTAAAACGATGGATTGTGGGACTCCATGCAGATGGACGATCTCTCGGATGTAAAGTCATCCCAGATCATCAACACAGGAGGTCTCCTTGATCGGAAATAAGTGAGCAGCCTTCGTAAGCTTGTCGATGACAACCCAAACATCATTGTTCCCTCGAGGCGACCTCGGCAACCCAATCATGAAGTCCATCGTCACGTCATTCCACTTACACTTTGGAATGGGTAGATGCTGTAAAAGACCTGATGGTCGCTGATGCTCTTCCTTCACCTACTAACAAGTAGAACATCTCATGATGAAACCAGTAACATCCTTTTTCATACATGGACACCAGTATTGGCGATTAAGATCCCGATACATCTTGGTGACGCTAGGATGAACTACCCAAACTGAGGAATGAAAATCCCGCATCATCTCCTCGCGTATGTCTGTTGGCACTCATACGCGTCCCTAGAAACGCAAAATTTCATCCTTGCCCACTATCCATCTAGGAAGAGGGTCCTCTCCTAACACACTCTCCCGTAGAACTAATCCTTCAGAGTCTGATAGCTGCCTCATCCGCACCCGATCAAGAAGTGTAGAGGTAACAGCTACAGAAGAAAGTTAAGTCTGTCTTTGTCTGTCGTGCACCTCCAGATGCATCTCAGAGAATAGAGCCATCAGCTGCCACTCAATACTGGCCTCCTGAACTGCCTGAATCTGAGTTCTCCCGCTCAATGCATCTGCCACTGCGTTTCCCTTCCCCGGAATATAGGAAAGCTCGAAATAAAACTAAAGAAGATACCGGACCCACCTGTGCTGCCTCAGATTCAGATCACGTTGAGTGAAGATATACTTGAGACACTTGTGGTCAGTGAAGACCACAAAGTGCTCTCCCAGCAAATAGTGTCTCCAATAGCGTAAGGCATGAACAACATCTACCAACTCCAGATCGTGCTTAGGGTAGTTCCTCACATGTGGCCTCAACTGCCGAGACCCGTACGCAACGACTTCATCCCCCTTGATAAGCACATCTCCCAGCCCGATACCTGAATCATCATAGTAAACATTTTAGTTCTTGCCTGGCTCCAGCAAGACTAGTATCGGTGCTGACGTCAACCTCCCTTTCATCTCCTGAAAGGCTGACTCACAATAATTTGACCATAAGAACTTCGCCCCCTTATTGGTCAGACCTTTGAAAGGTGATGCTAGACGAGAAAAGTCTTGAATGAAGCGTCTGTAGTATCCATCCAGCCCTAGGAATCTCTGTACCTCAAAGAAATTCTTCTGTTTCTCCCAGGAAACTACACCTCTTACTTTCTTGGGGTCCACTAATACTCCTGCCTCTGAGATGGCATGACCCAAGAAGTGAATCTGATCCATCCAGAAGTGGCACTTTGAGAGTTTATCATAAATTCGATGCTCTATCAGTGTACTCAAAATGATCTCAAGGTGTGTGGCATGGTCGTGTCGAGTGTGAGAGTACACCAAGATATCATCCATGAAGACCACGATGAATGAGTCCAAATAAGGATGGAACACTCAGTTCATTAGTTCCATGAAAACTGCAGGTGCGTTCGTGAGACCGAACGGCATGACTGTATACTCGTATAGACCATACCTGCTCCTGAAGGCTTTCAGAGGTACATCTGATGCTCTAACGCGCAACTGATGATAACCGGACCTCAAATCGATCTTCGAGAACACCCAGGCTCCTTGAAGCTGATTAAAGAGGTCATCAATCCTCAGCAAGGGATGTCGGTTCTTGATCGTCAACAGGTTCAGCTTCCGATAATCCACACAAAGTTGAAGGGTACCATCTGCCTTCTTCACAAATAGGACAGGCGAACCCTAGGGAGAAGTACTGGGTCGGATGAAACCCTTTGCCTGTAGCTCCTCCAACTTCTTCTTGACCTCATGAAACTCAGGTGTATCCATCCTATAGGGAGGAATGGACACCGGTTCCACTCCTGGCACGATCTCAATAGAGAAGTCTACCTCACTCTCTGGAGGCAAACCTGAAAAGTCCTCTAGAAAGATGTCCCTGACGTGATCCACCATTGGAGGAATGTCCAACTATGGAGTCCCCTGGTCATCCAGATAAAGACTAGAAATATGGGTTGTCACCCCTCCTAGCCCAAGATGGTCGAGTCCTGCCCGACTCGCACGAACGTCCCACTCGCCTTTATGAAGAAAAGACTCACCCTCTAGTGAAATGAAATTCACTCTACAGCGATAACAGTCGACGACTTCCTGAAAGGGAATCAACTCGTCCATGCCAAGGATGACATCATAGCCTGTCATCTCTAGGACATAGAGATCCCATAAGAAGTGATACCCTGCGACCTCGAGAGGTAACTCTCTACACTGGCGTACACTAGATGTCCTCATCCCCAAAGGTGTGTCTTGTGTCAACGAGTCGGCAGAAGAAAAGATGTAGAGTCCAAGGCTCTCCAAAAAAGCAAAATATATAAAGCTATGCATAGCACCAGTATCGAAAAGGGATGAAAATAAAACTGAGGCTACTAAAATTGTACCTCGAACAGTAGAAGGGTCGGGATCCTGCTCCTGATAAGTCTTCTCCATGGAAAAAGATTGTCCTGCACCGCATCCCTGCGCCCCAGGCTGACCACTTTGAGCTGAACCTCCCTGCTGGTGCTGAGGAACTGGTGGCTGACCGCCACGGCCTCAACCTCCACCTCAGCCCGAACGACCGAAAGAACTCCAGTTCCCCGACTGGTGAGAAACTGGTGGTGCTTCTCCTGAATGAGGAGTCATTCAAGATCCACAGTCACCAGCTACTGGTGAGAAAACCTGACAGAAACACTGAAGGTGACCCATGTTGCCACACGATTGACACTCCACAGGGTCCCTTTGGAACTACGGCCTCGTGTGCCCTGACCGGCCCCACTGGTATCATATCACCTGGCTGACTGACGATGCATCTCACTTCCTCGGATCACCGCGTGTAGGATCTCTATGGTGCTTCTTGCTGTCATCTGGAGGAAAACTAGCACTAGAAGCAGAACTGCCCTGGCTCGCAGCTCTAGAGTCTCTCATATTGTGCTCTGCAATCAGTGCCTGGTTGACGATGGAATTAATGGAATTCAGTTGTAAGATGTTCACTTGTGAGCGGATCTCCCGCCTGATACCATCCTCAAAATTACTCTCTAAGAACACCCCAGTCCCATCCCGGAGGGGTGTGAAGTGATGCAGCTCAGTGAAACGAGTGGAATAATCCATGACAGAAAGAGTACCCTACTCTAAGCTCATGAACTCCCAGGATCGGTCGGCCCTTAAGGTCTCCGGGAAGAAGTATTCATAGAACACGCGCTGGAACTCCTCCCAAGCCATAGCCTGCTGCTCAATTTCCTGTGAGATCACGTCCCACCACCTCTTGGCGGAGTCTCGGAGCATGTAGGTGTAGAGCTTGACCCGCCTCTTTGGAGGCTTCTCCAGATGCTTGAAGATGGTCAGCATGGCTTCCATCCATGACTCCGCAGCCTGAGGTCCCCCTTCCCCCGAGAAAGTAGGAGGATGCTGCTGCTGGAAAACCTGAGTCAAGTCTCCCATAGACGTGGCAGGAGGCAACGCTCCCTAGAAGGCCTGCATCATCCTCATTAAACCTTCCCTGAACTACGCATCTGCACTTTCAACTGGTATAACAGTCGGTGCCAAGGCTGGCTTGACTGGAGGATCGGCAGGAAGTCTCTAATTAGCCATATCTGGCGTCTGATCACTGCCTGATGACAGACGTACAACCGGAGGACGTCTAGGAGGCATAGCTCTGAAAGATCAAAAGCACACCTTAGATTAGAAAAACAAGTACAGGAAACACAAGGGTACAAAATGGGAACAGGGGAAAGAAAACACACAGGTTTACAAAACATGACTACACGACGTGTATAAAAACTAAACGATGTGTACTTGAACTCTACTCCCCTGCCCGAGTCTCTTTACATGGATAACCCACACGGTCTTCTTAGACAAAGACTACACAGCGTGTTCCCTATAGACACGGTGTGTAGTAGACAAGGTGTCAATGACCCGTGTTGTTGGTTACGCGGCCGGCTACACGGCTGAGACTACACGGCGTGTTCCAAACAAACACGGCGTGTACTCAAAGACTTTTTCCAACCCGTGTTGTTGGTGACACGGCCAAGTACATGGCTGACCCCTACACGGCATGTTCCGAACAAACACAGCTTGTATAGGCTAAGGTGACACAATCCCGGGTTGTTCATGACACGGCTGGGTACCTGGACAGGACTACACGGCGTGTTCCGAAGACAACACGGCATGTTGAAGAGAAGTTCATGCCAGCCCGTGTCATTCATGACACGGCCGGGTACCTGGACAGGACTACATGGTGTGTTCCATTACAACATGGTGTGTGCTACTCAAACATCCCCGACCCGTGTTGTTAGTGACACGGCCGGGTACACGGCTCATTACTACATGGTGTGTACCTACCATACACGGTGTGTTCCTAAAGTTACTTTCACGACGCTGTGTTCTGCTCACACGGTCTGTGACACGGCCTGAAAACTACATGGCGTGTATCCAAAAAGTACACACCGTGTATTCTGGGTTTTTCTGGGCAGTAGCTCAAAAACTGCTCAGACTCCCAGAAACACTAAAAACAAGGGAAAGAGGTTCCAACTTTTGATCTGTGAGGGCCCATACTCCCTGCGAATCAAAGCTTGGAATCTCCTACAGTCATATACAAGAGAAAACAGGGTCATGATCCACCAAGTTTCGATTAATGAGGGCCCATAACACCTCAAGAACCAAAATTTGGCGTTCATTTCATGCAAGGAACAAAACAAATAGTTTTCTAACATGACAGCAGTGAATCTATCAAGCATATACCACAACAACATACATAATCTACACAGAGTCTATCACAACAGCATGCAATCTCTAATGCACCCTATATGGTATGGCAAGAATGCAGGGCATGTGATTTCTACAAGTGCCTATATGATGCATGAGATGGAATACCCTCATCTCATCGGGTTGCGATAGAAATAGAACCGAAATATTAAAACAATAATACCACAATTCATGTGAATCACTCTAGGTGAGATCAAATCAACCATAAAATCTCAAAACCAAAAAAAACTGCAATTAACGTGGTAGTATGGCTTTTCCCTATACACGGGTTAGCTAATCCTGAGAACATCTTAATGACAAGTACCCAATCCATCCTATCCCTGGCTAAAGTCTCCAAATATAAAGAAAGAGAAAAGAACCTCCTCTGATACCACTTTTTAATAACCTGAATCCGGAGCCCCTCCACTGGTGCCCCGTACCCGGTTCGCCACACGACCTCAAGCATGTTTCCCCAAATTCCAGAGGCTTCCGACTAGCAGCGAGGGCCTTGGTGAGTCGGTGGGGAAACTATGCCCTCATTTGGTAAGGTATACAGTGGAAAAACAACAGTCAATAGTGGAAGCAGCAACAACATGCATAACAACAGAAACCAAAACAGCGGAAGCAATGAATACATATAGCAATGATGACAATGATGTAGCAGGTAAAAGTATCTATGGAAATAAGAAAACACAACAACGTTCTGGAATAAAACTGAAAACAAGTGCAAAGGAAAAACAAAATAAACTCCTCAGCATCGCGTGCCCCGGCTCGGTCCCATGCTCTCTAGCTCCAGCGCAATCAAGATCTTGAAGTAGAAGGGTGATTGACCTTATCTATACCTACAACAACATAGTCTGTTTGGGCCCAAAATCATGGCCCAAACAGGGTGTGAGATACAATCCTAGTAGGCAATCACCCAAAGATTTATGCCTAACAGTCAATTAATACAAGGCGAGTAATAAAACAAGAATCAGTAAACAGGAAAACACAAGCAGCTACAATCCACAGTTCTAGCAAATAAAGTACACAAGTAAACAGCCAGCAACATAGAGAAAACAGGTAACCCTCTGGGTAGCTCTCACAGCCTAACCCCTATGGTTCAACCTATAAGTACCAGCAACCCTCTAAGAGGCACACATAGTCTCACCCCTCTTGTTCCGCTCTGAAATTAATAGACTCTCTGGGGAAGCACTCACCGCCAATTCCCCCTATAGTCCCATATCGTGCTAAAGGCTCTCTGGGGAAGCACTCAACGTCTATTCCCCCTGTGGCCCGCGTTGAGGAACTATAGACTCTCTGAGGAAGCACTCAATGTCAATTCCCCCTTTGGTCTCGTATAGTAATTAAAAGACACTCTGGAGAAGCCCTTCTATCAATTCTCCCTTTGGTCTACTACTCTAGGTTCTCACAGTCCTGAGTGAAACTAAACATGCTCAGCGCGCGTGTAAATCATCCAATTAACCTCAAAAACTACTTGGTTATCAACTAAGGCTCAGCAGCATAACAAGGTAGCAGTTGCATTGTCCTACAACTAAGCATGGCAACTGGAAAAATGCCAAACAGGCAGAACAAGCATAACAGACATCCATGGTACAGTAAAGCTACCATAATCACAGGCAAAACATCTACTCTAGCAATCAAGCAAAGCAGGCAATACAATAAGGGCAAAACAGGAACACGCAATAACATGTTCAAGGGTATTGGTGGAATTGGCACAAAATATTCATCAACTTTCTACATAAAGGCACAAACCACCTACCTCGATCCTAGGAGATCGATATAAGTGAATCATGACGACAGATTCCCCTTGGAACGACATAGATCTGAGAAAACGCACAAAATTCTCAACCTATGATAACTTGGAAACCAGGAGGAATCAAGAAACAAGACTCAAGTAGAAGGGAGAGCTCACCGCTGCGATTCTAACGCAATCGATCGTGCTCGAATTGGAGAACGGACGAAGAGGCAAGAGCTCGTCGAAGATCCAGCTGTACGGTCACTCTCGGGCAGACAGAATCTGGAGAATAATATGAAAATGGGGGTTAGGCGCGACCCTGGTCCGTTTAGTAAAAAAGAAAAGAAGAGTGCATGGCGTGTATTTTTAAGGTACATGGCGTGTAGTGGGTTTTTCCGTACTCCGCCAAAATCGGCCTCCACGTCACCCTTACACACCGTGTGTGTGACCTAGGCATGGCCAGCACATGGCTTAGAGACGGAGAAGATTACATGGTGTGTACTTAGAAAGTACACGGCGTGTACTTCAAAAATTTCCAGAAAGTTTATTTTTCTCAAAAACTCCAGAAAAAGGAAAAACATACCTGAATGAAGATCCGAGTTCTTACATTTTTCTTTCATGTTGTAATGTAAAACTTATGTATGTATCGAGATTTCCAAATATACTAAACTATTTGGTCCTTTGGGATGGGATATCTTATTTATAGTACCAATGTAATTAAATAAGACACCAGCATCGGGTTACTAGGGTTGGGGTCTTTACACAAGGAAACCTGGGCTATCAACCCATAGAAAAATCACATCACAGCTCACTTGAAAACACATGTGCCATCAGATCACAACCTTTTCCATAACTACTAAAATAGGGTATCCTGATTGTGAAGTACATCAACCTTGTACCCTCCTCCCACCATGCATGATCCCCACCATAAGTATCCCCACAGTACAGTCATATCACTTCTCACTTTAAGAAACCTAGGCCATAACATCACAATCACTACCATAACCAGAGTAGTTGGGTATTGTGAACATGAAGGACATAAACCTCATTATGTCCTCCCTCCATGCATGACCCCACTATAATTTGACCCACAAAATGGTCATATAAAATCTTTCTAGAATACACTTGGCCCATTGACCCATAGCAATGTCACATCACATCATTCATGAATCCACCTAGCCCATCTCCAATTACACTAAAAAACCTCTGAACATCATAGAATGTTCATATATACTCGACTAGAAGAGTGAGTGGGAAAGATCAAGTAGTTATCCATCCATCCTCATCACCAGGATGTTGGGAGAAACACCCCCATGGGAATTTATGGGTGTCAGAACATAGTGCTCGATGCGGGTGGGGTGCATATAGAAATAAAAAAGAATATAAAATTGCATATATCCACACAAAAATGACCTATAGGTTCAAAAAAAAAAATCAACTCACAATATCCCCAAATTCATCACCATCTCTAAATGCAGAACAACAGATAAAAAAAGATAAAAAAATAATAGTACAAGTCCCACTAACCAACCCCATTTATTTTATTCATTTATTATCTATTTCAATCCCACTAACCATACCATCAAATTCCATTTAAATAATTATTAGCCAATTCCATTTAATTCCAACACTGCCTGGGAAACTAACAAAACCCAACCATAGCACAACACAAACAAATAGAATGCCAACCTTACCAATACAACCAGCCCCACATTACCACCATCTCATAGCCAAATCACATACCACTTTCCATTTACTCACTAACCCATATAAAAACAAAAAAATCACCGCATCTCCACCCCAAAGAATTACCTTAGAAACCCCTCACATTATTTCCCTATAGCATGACCTCACAAACTCATCACATCGTCACCCCACAGCACGGCCTCACAAACCCATTAGCCCCACATTCCCCAACCACACATCACAACACATCACCAAACATTTTATTGATTTAATAAGGGGATTTATATCAACTACACTTCTTTATTTTAGTTTCATTATCACAAAATCCATAAATCCTAGGGAAACCATTTTATTAGAAAAATATAATTGCTTAACTAATTTTTATTTATTTTGGGTGATGCCAAACAATCAATATAACAAAGTTCCATAGAATACATAAAATCAAAAAAAGGATCCCAAAATCCATGATTTCTAGTGGGGAATAAAGGCCATACAATCCACCATATCACAATAATATCAAAGCTATAAAAATAATGTGATTCTTTTACCATACCACATAAAATTCAATTAACCAGTTATTTATCTTTTATTAGCCCAACACAAACAATCCCTCCTAGATAAACAATAATAAACCAATCCTTCATGATACACAAAAGTGAGAAACAAGGGATTACCTACCAAAAAGAAGATTTTCAAACTCATTGTGCACTATAGGGTGAAAAATAACTTCCCCCAACCTACAACTACACATGGAGAAACCATAGATAAACAAACACTACACCCAAGGATCATAAAAATTCATCCCAAATCACCCCAAACCAAAACCACAATGCCAAAACAGATCTCTAATAACTCCCCAACCACAAAACCAGTAAAGTAACAAGATGAAAATGAAAATACTATTACAAATGGGATAGAATATCTTTTATAATATATTTGTGTTTCTTGATTATTTTTATTTTAATATAAATAGTTACTTATGAATAAATATATCAAACCCATCATCAAATATTTATCCATTTATACTACTTGAAAAATTTATATAATATCCCAACCATTTTTATTTTGGGACTGAAATGTCCCCATCACTTTTGAATATCCCATTTCCATAAACCAAACTACATTCCTCAAATGTTTTGAGTCATCATGAAACTTTCATGGATATAAAGTAACAACTAAATTACTTATAAATAAAACAATTTCATGGTAATGATATTAATGTTTATATATTTGGTACTTCCAACCAATGTCAAGTTTCATCTTTAGAAGAAGGTCCTATGATATTCATAAACCCTAAAAAAAATTGTGGAACCCATAATTCAAATATTATTCAGTGGTTATCCTAAGAATAATTTTCCCACCCCATCAATTCCATATTCAAATAAATATTTCCATTATTTACATCATCATCATTACATATTTAATAGTTTTTAGGCTCTATTAGCTACAAATCCACATATAGGTTTTCATATCACACCCCATAAATGGTCTAAGAATTGTGAACTTAAAGTTCTTTCACCCATCCCTAAAATGTTTTATATTAGCATGATTCATTTCCTAATTCACATCAGGTTGTCACTTTTCCCATTATATATTGGCTATATTATATTTTTGTCAAGTAACTATGACCAAAAACTATATATGCCTATCAATGAGTGAGTTGATGTTATAATTGGGATCTTGATTCAAATATGGTTTTATTTTACATAATAGGATAGATAATATCACCTTTTGTTCAAAACTACATAACCTTTAGCTCTAACCATTATTGGTAAAAGTTGTATGACCATGTAATTCATCCCTTAATGGTCCAAATATTTAAGATTATGAACTAGAAAGGAAAGATAAATAATTGAAATTCATGTTAAAACTCTATAATGGGAATCCTAAGAAAATTTCTAGTCTCAAGTCACTAAGTCATCTTCTTTCATGACTTAGGAAAAATTTATAGTAAAAATAGAATATTTAAAAGGCTTGTATAATCCACTATATTTTCCATGAAAAAGTATACATATTATAGATAGACACACTAGTCTAGTAAAACATTAAATACGAATTTTTCAATCTCCCCGCACGCCTATATAATTATTCTCATGTTGTATCTCTTCACCCTGAGAATGAGTTCAATATACTATAGCATAACCTTAAAGATGCCCAAACCCTTATTGAATATACTTTTATCCATAATACTACTTCATTCCTTATATTTTTGAGTATTTAAAAAATAATCATTTCTATCATTAATGATAAAACTCATCTCTAAGGGACACCTATTATTGTTAATGATATTCATGCTTCAAGATTTAATGCTTCCAATTAGAGGCATATTTCATTCTCTCGTGAAGGTCACATGGTCCCCATAAACCGTAATAAAATAATTGTGTAACCTATCATTCAAATGTGGTCAATATTTATTCACCTTATTCTTGTCCCATTCCATTATTTATCGATTCAAACATTTTGAGTTATCATTTACCCATCCTACAATCTAGTTGTTCACTAGGATTTGAATACCCATTATGTTACAAATTCATGCATCATAACCATTTTTATGATGATAAAATGAAATCCTATTAATAAACCTTTTTGGTGTTATTGTGTGGCCCTAAATCATACAACATAATTGTTTTATCATAATGACCATAAAATGAATGCACACATCCATGGGATCATCTATATGAGCATTGGATTTTTCATTACTTACTGGATGGAGTATATAACATTTTGGTTGAAGTTGTCTATCCTTACAACATTTAGTCTAAGAACTCTAACCTTAAAATGTGTTCATTATCTCTCAAGGATAACTACATTTGTGATACTAGGCTTCCATTCACATTAAGAATTATTCACATATATTTATTTACTTCATCTTTTAGTAAAATATATCAAACCTTAAACCCCAATAACCCTTGGTCTAACTTTCAAGATCATAAACTTCCCAAGGAAAGAAACATAGAACTTTACAAGTTAAAACCCATAAAGGGCAACTTGGTAAAAGTATAATTCTATGCTCTATGAGATTATATGTTTTTTACCTAGTACAAATATGAGCACCTAAAAGTTTAAGGGGAACAAATCTTGTTAGGTTGAAAACCTATAGAGGATGTCCTGATTATACTACATCAATCCATATTTGTAGGGTTTCTTACCTTACAATGTAGTTTATCCAGTATTACATCTTCATCATATTCACTAAGTTGTGGGGTTTCTTCCCTTACAATGGATTCCATTTTGGGTATTTTATATTTTCATACAAGTTCTTACTGATCCACTGCATCATTCTCAATAGTATCCAACTCATGAAAACATTTTCCATCTCTCAGTTAATCCATTCCACCAAGTCGATTACTTTTATTATATCCTACTGTCTCTTTATTTCATTTCCGTATATTGAGAAGATTATTGAAGTACATAGATCCTGATACTTATAAATCCTGAAACTAATTCTACCATGGAGTGGTTCAGTATGAATTATTACTCAAATTTTTTTTCATGAATAATCTCCTTCATGATATCATAGACAGCCCAATAAATTAACCCACTATATCCCAAGGTTGTGAACATGTGGTAATGCCAATTTATTTTTATATATTGGATATATATTATGGTTTTCGAAATTAGTTTCCAAGATCTATTACATATATTCTATTAAGAAGAATGTTAGACATTGATAGATTATTATTCTAACTTAGAGTTACTTCCAAACACTGAAATATACTCCAGATTTAGCTTACAGATAGGGGTGGTTTATAAATTACCAATTTAGATTGTGGTTCCTACAATGATATCAGTTTTTTTGTACTCTGGTGATCATGATACTAAATGTTTTCTCTATTATAATTATTCTTAATTTGATATGGCAGTTCCATTGGTGGCATAGAAAACATTTACATCATCCAGTGGATTTCAAAGTAAATAGAAGGTTTTATAGATACTCACATGTTTCCATTATATCACTATCTTATTTAGTTGGTTTCACTTCCTCTAATTATTTTTTGTGAGTGTATCCTCCTGTAGTTTCTTATCCACATTTATTGATAAATACATCTTCTATTTTCATCATCTCATCATTTCTCACCATTAGATAATCTTCTCCCACTTCCTTGACATGATCAGGTGATAGATCTTAAAACTCTCCCCAAAAATTATATCCATACATCAATGGGATAAGTATATCCTGATAAGGTAAACCTATCAATAGACTCCCATGGTTTACCTTAAAATTTTCAAATGTATCAAACATTTTTGGTTCCTGATTCATCGATTAATCTAATTGGGGAGGTGAGATATCTATGATCATATTTTAGTGTATCAACCTATTTAGATTCGTTATAGATAATTTTGTATGATCTGGGGGTAAAAATTAGTATTCCATGTGGACAAATTATCAAAAAAGTGTAACAAATAAATACTTACACCCATATTACTCCTTTTTAAAGAGACATAATTTATCTAGGGAGGTTTAAAAATATACGACCGAAAGGATAACTTCCACCATGTGTGTTGTTTTATAAATTATGATGATTCCAATCACGAAATAGAAATTATGAAAGGTAATATAAAATTTAACCATCACACTCATCCATTATACCTAATACTACTATTCCTCCACTAGTGGTGGAAGATTGAGAAAGTTGTATTAATGCTTCTTTCATTGGTGATCAGCTTCTTCTACAGAATCAGGTGGGGATTTATCCAAAGTATCCCCTATGATATCCTCTTGGTTAACCATAAATGAATCCTTCTTGAATAAGTACTATCATGATCAAAGAATAAAAAAATTGATATTGAGATGTTTATATTTGTGTATAAAGAGGAAGTATAGAATGGGTACAAGGACTGACCTCTCTCACCGGTAAGGATGTGCCTCATTAGTATCTCAATGTTCTGATACCATTTACCTTGTTTGGAGGGTAATCTTACCTCATATATGGGGGTAAAGGGTCTTAGAGGTTGGTAGAGAGAAAATGTATTTTCCCCATTGGATTCCTATATCACCCTATGACTAGATAGAATCTCCTCTTCTTCTAAGGTGTCCAATCCCAAAACACCTATTGGGGTTTTACCCATGGTGTACTCTTGAGATACCATGAGTACATTATTTATCTCCACAATCTAAAATAATAGAAAAATAATATTTCTAGGAGGGTATTGAATGTTAAATAAAATATTCTTAAATATAAACCATTGACACACATCATTGAGTTGAAATTTTTATTACATTCCTCATTAAGGGAGTAGTCGCTGACCCCTTCAGTGGTGCCTCAATTTTCAAAATCTATCACCCATTTTTTATGGGGACTTGATTTTAAATTTCTAATATTATCATCTCCATGTATTGGATATATTTGGAGGTATCAACTTTATTTCTCTCAAAGTCTTATTATTGAGGTACCTTTTCATTTACATGCTTAAGGATATGGATTCTACATTGACAGGTATCCCATTAGGCCTTGAGTTTCATAGCCAAGGGCTATATTTCCAAAATTTGATTGGCCTTGGGACATAAATATTTTTAGTAGGCATCAACTTAGCCTTATTTAGTTCTTGAGGAAGACCCGATATATTATTATTTCATTCATTTACTAGGTCTCTCATCTTCAGTCAGATCCAAACACTATTGGAATCAGATAAACCATTTTATCCTAGATTCAATATGAATTTCCTCTTTGATTATGAGTTGAAAAAAGGACTTTTGTTGGGGATGATCTAGTGATTCAGACTCCTAGACAATATCCTGTCTCCTATTGGACTTTTTGGTAGCCCACTTCACATTATCTAGCACTGAAGATGTAGTCACCAGGGAAATATTTGTCATAAAATTCTCCAAGTATATGAGGACATACAAGATAATTGAAATATACTTATTAGAATGATGAATATTCTTATGGGAGGAAGCTTGATCAAAATATCAATGTTATTATAGGATAACATCACATAGAGCTGTCACGCCCCCATGGGATGCATCTCTTTCCTAGAATCCATTATAAATTTCACCATTACTGTTGTTAGAACCAAAATTGATGTGCTAACCAATAGGGACCAAATGGCTCATATATAACATCACATTCGACCCAAGATAGCGGGAATCGATCCCTCACATCTATCATGTTTGAATATAATTTATATTCACCATAACCATCATTAATGATCACCCTAATGTTAGGCATGTTGTATGAGAAGAGGTAGAAATATAAGTGTAGACTCAAATGTTTTAAGATCACAGCATCATTAAATTATATTATTTGGATATAATAGATGGTTTAAATGAATGGATAGAATCAACACATTAGAATCTAAACATATACCTAGAGATTGTATGAATTAAAGTGCACTATCATCTATCCCCATAGTATTTGTAATGTCCCTGAAATGTGGAAAGAAGAATTCACATTGTAAGTATGCAGTAATAATTCATGAGTATATTCCAACACCATCACTACTAGGCCCATGGGATACTCCTCTACTAGAATCTCATCCATTAAAAATTTACTCATCCAAACATTGTTATGGGAGTTACGGGCTAGAAGTAGATATCAGCTCAACCACATCCCCATAATTCCATCCATCCATGTATGGGTAGTAATTTTGGGGTTAATGTTATATCCAAACTCCTTAGAGTGGTCCCGCACTAATTCAGTTCAATATGTACTTGAGACTCCCTTATTAAACGTTAAAGGATATCCCATAAATCCGTTCCATGTTGGAACATTCTCATGGGGGACCCAAAATACCTTCATTCACAAATCTAAGATTATGTTAGTCCACAGATAGGGTTCCTTTTCTAGTTCATTTTTTCCTTCCCTCGTTAGTGCTTATAAAAATTAGGGTGTTCACCTGAGATATTCTTAAGTAACCTTTATCGAGAGAAATTCATCATACATATCTATGAGTACTATTTCCCCATAAACTTTATGAACATACCAAAGATTTATACCCACTTGTCTGTGTATTAGGTGGAATGTATTTGTTTTCAAATTCTAATGGTGAAAAAACTTTAAGATCAAGTCAAGGATATTATATATATTTGTATATGATATCTATCATCCTTAAAATATTTCGACATCTTTTAGTTTTTCTTCAAACTCAGCACATTTCTGGAGAACCTATTGTACCCATATCTACTCAGTCTAGGAACCACCTCTGGGGATAAAATCCCAATATTTTTTTATCCTTTGGATAGATCATTAGATAATAAATGAAAGATAGATTTTTAATAATTTTTATATGGCTTTGGTATGTGTTCATGGTAGTCAATGGTAGCTTTGGAGTGATGCAATAGGCAAGCCTGATTGTTCTTCCATTTGACTATATAGTCACCATTTGAGAATATGTGTGCTCTAACCAGATTCATATACTCAAAGTAAAAATAATGGTTTAGATTTTCATTTATCCTTGTGATGTTTACATCTATCAAGAGTTCATTTCCATACAAGGTAAGTAAATTGAATAGTGGGTATCTTTGGTGGTGTTATCGTAGGATTCCTATAAGGTTAGAAATGTGGGACTTGCAATGTTGGGTATGTCCTCAATAAACATCCCTAACCATCATGTAAATGGGTATAGTGACTTAAAAATTAAAGTATATATTTAAGGTATAATACATTTAATAAAAAGGTTATAAAAAATAAATAAATTAGATTCATAGATAGAAAACATGAATAATGCCATAGTGAAGTAATCCAACACGAGCATAATGAGGTAAATATATAAAAAAGAATAAAATTTATCACATGTTTATTCACCCAAGTTTATTTTATTGGGAATATTCATTAAATTCACTTCATAAAGCTTAATGTTCCCAATTTTATTCTCCTAGGTGAAGGATTTGTACTCAACAAGGATGCACCTGACACTGTCATGTTAAGGGTGCAACAAACGTTGGTTTGTGGGTTTACCTTCAGTGGATCATAAAGTATTTAGTGAAAAGAGAGAAAATAGGAGTCAAAAATTCTTAGTTCATATGACTTCACATGATTTGGGTGGTTCTATACTATTTATAGAGGTAGATTCTCACCCAATCCCAATGTTCTTGGGCACATTTCCCAAATTTCAAAATTGTGTAGTGTACAACATGACTTCAGTGTTCCTATTCCAGGCCCTAGCCTAAGTTAAGAAAATATTCCTCCATTGAATAAATTTTCATACCAAAGTCACGTTTTACCTCCAAATTATATTCTAATTTTCTCAATCAAAATTGATTCTAAGTGGTGAAATTATTTTTTCTCCTCTTTTAGGATGGATGGTAATCTTGGTCGAGTTGGGAAAAGTCCTAGTAAATAGAAATATCAATGGCACTCATGCCCAGGTAGGTGACCATTTAATTTATCCTAGGCCCCTAGGAATACATCTAGGTTACTTCAAATGGGCCTACTTATGCACCCTAGTTTTCTTTTATTTTCACTAAGATCTCTTTCATGAAAACCCTTAGTGTTTCTATGTCACATGAATCTATTTAATTGTATAAACCACCTTCTACAAAAAAAACTCATGTGTCGTAATCCCCATGTCTACCTACAAATAGACCCCATGGGTCTCTATTAAAATCATATAGACACATGGGTAAATATAGAGAAAACTAGACTCCCAAATCCATCTACACGCATGGTATAGTATCTCCTCCCCATTCAAGAACCATATTAAATATGAAACTAAAATGTAATTAACTAAAATAAAGGGTAATTACATAAATTTAAGATATTAAACACGTAAAACTTAATGAAATTATTCTTTATCTTGGATCCTTAGATACTAGGATGAAGGACCCAAACCCATGGACTCCCCACATGGGGGACACCTAACCCAAGTCTCTAATTATGGTTACCATTTAATCTAACCCCGTATTAGGGTGAAATTTTTTCTATACACCATACTATGGAAGATTTTGTTCCCATTATAATAATCCCATGAATGGCGCCTCACTCACCTAGCCACTCTGAGCTCTCATATTTTTCCTAGGGTTTTGGGTTTCCCCAGCAGCGATTCCTCTACATTGCTCTTCTTCGGTTCTTTCTTCTCTCTCCCTCGCTCTGGGCTACGTTGTCTCTCGGGTTTCTTTCCCTCTCTCTTGACAATCCTGGATATATGAAAATGATATGGTTTTCTCTCTGTACACCTCTTTTCACTCTGATCTTTCATTCCTTAGTTCCTCTCCAGGTCGGATTTGGAGCATGGGGTATGCTGAGGTTTTGGGCTAGTGTTTTAGCAGATGACAGATCTCCAAGCATCAATGGAGTTAGACCATCTTCCTAGGGTTTCAACCCCTTTCTCCTTTCGGGTTTCGTCCTACTTTCCTTTTTCTTGTTATAGTTTTTTCCAGTTATGTATCTTCTTCTGGTTTCCTTTCTTTCGCGTTTATCCCATAGGGTTTCATTCCCGAATCCTCTTTTGGGTTTTCATCCTGCATTTTTCCTAAATCCTCATTCTCGTTTCCACTTTTGGGTTTCTGATGCTGGCTGTTGATGTTGCTTATTTGTTGTTTTGTGCTGATCATATGTCTTGGTGTTTTTAATTAGCGTGGACGATGTCGATGATGAAATTATTATATAGCACGGCGAAGACAGCGTTGGATTCTCTCAGTGACATCGGATGGTGTCTCCTAACGGTTGTGTTATTCTCTTTCGATGGTGGTTTCTGGTGATGTTATACAGGGAAGATGATGATTCTCTTGGTGGTGACATGGTCAGAGCTAACGATTCTGGTGGTGGTTCTCGGTGTCAAGGACAGTGTTTCTAGTGTCTTTGATGAAAGATTCCTGATGAAGTATTCTGTTTCTGTTTCGAAATGGTTTGGTGTTAAATGCGTGATGTGAAGTTGATTCTAGGGATTGTTTTATGGTTTTGCATTGGTTTTTTATATGTCATCGGTGAAGTTTTTGGTTTTGTTTTTGTTGTTTTTGCGATCGTCTGGTATGCATTGTCGGCGATGGTGGTTAACGGACTGGTTTTCCAGCGAGGAGGCAGTCTTTATAGTGTCGATGAGTTGCGTGATATTGATGGATAGATGTTGTGATGATCGGTAGTAGGCGATGGGATAAAGCCGAACAGAGGCAGTGTTGGGACCGAGGAGTCACTTCGCGCGCCTAGTAGGGTCTGAATTTTGAAATTTTAAATGGTTGTGCATGCTTTTCCAATTTTAATTTTAAGTTTTGATCATTTTAATTCAGTTGTTTTGTATTTGGTAGATCAGTTGTACAGGCCCCCCACTACTCTTTAAAGTGGTTATTCTGAAAATAAAAAAATTAAGATTGGTGTTTTCCCATTATAGTCATATGTATGTTTAATTTTGATCTTGGTTTATCTATTTTGAGTTTCTAGTGGATTATGTGAGTCAGGGGTTGGAAATTTAATGTTTTGGAAGAAAATAATCCATGTGAATGGTTGAGGAACATATTCAGTAGTAACTGTGTGATTTGGATCAGTGAGTTTCAGTAGTGATTTTTATAGTTTTTCTGACTATGAGATTCACTAATAAATAAATGTGAGAAGATGGGTTTGGTTCAAAGGTTTTCAAATGGATTGAGAAGGGCCTTCCTAATCAGGTAGCTACTCTGAGGAAACTGTGTGACTCAGTCATCAAGGGAACGTGGCTACCACATATTTGGTTCATGGTTTTTCAAACTGTGTAGCCTAACCACAAGACCCAATTCAAAACTATTAAAAAGGTAAATTACCTTGATTACCTTGATTTTTTAACTCTAATCTCCTCATAACCCCTAAGTATCTCAAACCTATCCCTCCATGCTTGTCTAGAGGACTCTCCCCTTTATTATATAGTGATCTTCATTTGATTTGGGTTGATCTCTTTGAGGTAGATTCTAGTTTCCTCTTAGTTTATCCTATTTTCTCAATCTATTATCTTGATTTATTTTCCCATTGTCTTATTAGAACCCTATTGGGATGTGATTCATGGATATATAGGGTTTTATTTGTAATTAATGGTGTTTCTATTAGACCCAATATTATGGTTACCTTGCCTATTTTTTCCCCATCATCGGTTTAGAGCATAATGTTATTTTCATCAATCATAAGGTATGTGTCTCTACCCTATGTTCTATCCCTTTACATTAATTATGTTATTTTTATTCTCTCATTTAGTTTTTATTTATGAAATTAATTTATTGATCTTTACGGGTAATGGAAGGTTATTTAAAAATATTTTTTCTTTTAAAACATAATTTTTGTATATGATGTGTTTAATAAAATGTGTTAATAATGGATTTAAAGGTATTGAGGAATGAAATGGAAGCCAGTGGGTTGCGGATTAAAAAAAATTATCTAAGGGATGGTGGAACTTTTCTTCTATAGAAATATAATCCCCAGTGAAGTCTGAGGGTCTCACGTGAATTAAAAAGACCATGAAAATAAAACTGAACACATGCTTTATTCGAAACAAATCACACTCGACTACAGCTAGTATCCGGCCATCATTTCTCAAAGGATCTGAAGCTAAACCCATCTAGATGATCTATGAATGCTCCAATAATTCATGCTCTTTTAGTTCATTTAAATCCATGTTCTAGCGCGGACCTCTGACAAATCTCTTGGCATTGTGACAATAACCTCAATCTCGTGCCTTTGATCAGGTGAAGGTGTTCTTGGATAAGCACTTGGAGAGAAAAATTATCTATCTAGAATAAAGTAGGAGAGATAACCTCTCATCCCATTAGAGTAAATAGTTCCCAATGGATCTTCACTTCTCCAGCTTATATGTTGGGTCGAAAAAACACTCGGATAGGGTTCCATGGCCCAGAAAAATCAATGCCCACTAAATAAGTAATAAATAAATAATTGTGACAATCTAAATTTCATCATAAATATTATTTATATTGCATAAAATATTTTTAATTTAAATTAAATATATTACATTATAAAACTGATCCATTTAACTCAACTCGTAATTCCTTCTAATGTTAAACAAACTTGGAAAATTAAAATAATATTCATTCATATAATATATTTCTTGTATCCACTAATTACCATTTAAATAGAAAAATAAGTAAATTCAAACCAATAATTATATACTTTAATAATAATGAATTTATTCATTTATCGGTTATTGATAAAACCATATAACTCTCAGAGCCTTTGGTGGGGCCCCCCATGTCCAATTTACCTATTCAATATAATAGGTCGTATTATTGAATGCACAGTTATGTGTGACCCACTATGAACTTATATCGATATTAGTGAATAGTATCCATATACAAAGAGAGAATGCCATCCTCCCATCAACGCCCCTAAATATATAAGTAATATTCATAGAAACAACAACCAACCTACAAACATGTACAATGTAATATAATCTCTTTGTCTTTAGATATCTCATAAAGAAGGAAACACGCTTATTTCATCGTCCTTTAGTGCTTTATTATTTTATTATCTAACTCGATAGATTTACCTTCTAATACCTTGGACATGGATTCATGAAGGGACTACCATTCTGATCAGCCATGCCCAAGATATATTACTTTCTCAACTCATAAATTAAAAAATCAATATTAATCATTCAACCAATTCCATACCACCAATAACACACCAAACCCAAGCTACCTTGCCACGATTTCATTATCATGTTTTTTCCCTTCCATAAAATTAAATGATCAAATGGAACATTGATAATTATATCAAGTCAAGAGACCAATACACAAGTTTATAATAGGAACAACCAATGAAACCTAAAATATCTGGTGTTCCTATCGGCGGTTTTGTCCTCTTGATCTCACCTACCAGAGATCACCAAGTGTGAACTTCATGAGAAGAAGTCTCAATGCTTATGATCCCCTAACACCTGATATAAATCCCTCAACTATGTCCAATCATTATAATGCATCTATACCATAGGGAAACGATTTATGATTAATGTCATTGTATATCAAGGTCCTCATTATAGCAAGGGATCTGTTATAACCATTTGATAAGAAAATTAATCTACATACATTACCATTAAATATTATATGTTTAAATGTATACACTATAATGATAATAATACAAAAAAATATTTTTCTCTATATATTATATGGAAATCAAAAAGTTCTGTTCAATTTTGGTTTAGGGAACCCACTATTACAACACTTCTACTTGCACTAGAGCCAACTTTTTAACTATCCTTGTTATCTCTCACATGATTAAGATCATTTTTATTCTAATTAATGGATTTAATTGATGGGTCTTCCATGTTTATTCTAAGTAGAAATTCTACTAAGTGCGACCTCACCTCCTTGGGTAAAACATCACAAGATATTGATTCCTCAAGTAAATCCATTTTTCCCACATTGAAAACTTGACATAATGGCTAGTAATAGTATTATAATCTTCATAATGATAAAACATTAATTACTAGGTATGATTCCATGATCTGGAACAAATTGTCTCATATTTTACTCTACTTATTTAGTTGCCTTAGAATCCACAATGTAATCGATATTTGTAGATTTGTATAATACAAGATGAATGAGATTTTCTTTCTCATTACCTTATCCTGACTATGATATTAGATCACATTGATCCATGTAATACTTTTTTATGTCCTCCCTAAACTATTATCCATTCCTCTCCCCATACCGGGTACATATCCTTAGTACTTTCTCAGGTGCGATCATATAGTTCTGATGGCTTCCCTTATAGTTATCTAGGATATAACTGGTATTTTCCTACCATAATGCTTATGTTGTAAATATCAATTCTTGTACATATCAAGGAATATCTGAATGATCTATCAAAGAAGCATATGAAATTTCAACTCACCAATTTAATAACCTATTATGCCAATGCATGTCATCTTGGAGAGATATATCCCACGTGATGTTGGTAACAGTTCTCTCTCAAATTGTTCCAACTATTATTTTTCAATATCATGTCATTATATGTAAAACTGACTAGGTCTAATAAACTGTTATATCTACTTATATAGATCTTCTTCACTAGAACTTAGGTGTCTACTTTAATTCAATATCTATAGAGTTACATTCATCCTAGATTAGTTTTTTGTAAGACCATTACTTGTTTTCCATATGTTTTCAAACATATTTCACATGGAAAACAATGGATATCCCATTTAATTATGGTAGACAGATTGAAAATATTCATTTCAAATGAACATTCTATGATCTTATTTCTTTAATCATAATCTAGGTTTCTATGATTTTCACCTCTTATTGGCATTCGGTGATGTCACCATCCATTTTTTTGGTTGTTTCTAATAAACTCCTTTCATTATTGGTGGTCTTGAAATCCAATTCACAATAAAATGATCATAGTAATTAGCTATGAAAAGTAAAATTCTAATGGAATTAGGAATAACAACTTGGTTTTACCAATCATGCATTAATGGTATAATGCATGTACCATCCATGTATAGTCTCACTTGAATTACCACCAAAGTATTAAAAATAATAAGACCATTTTCTATAATACCTAGAATCTATTATTGAATTTCAATTGATCTTGTCAATTTTAACTAAGTATAATATACTTATTACTTATAGTAGCTATTATTCTCAATGAATAATGTTTCATCATTCAGAGTGATTATAAAACCATTACCATGGTTTTATACTTTCTATGCAGTATGTGTCTCTGGAATATTCTCTTTCCATATACACTTGTGAAACTTATTTATATTCTAACTATTTGTGCATCTTTTCCGTTGAATAAACTCAAGTCATTCTTTCTCCCACTATCTCATGTATAGATATGCACCCTTTTACTGAAATTTAGTTTATCACTTGAATACAATCTTTCTATCATATAGATTTATATAATATCCTATAAAGGTTTAGAATAATTACATTAGATGCACATTTTTTTCCCTAATGCATGTTTGTTTATATACTCAAAAAACTATTTGCATCTTAAACATGTGTTCTTATGACATAATGGATTTCCATAATACTATAACTCATATGATATCCATTCACCATTATATTTGTCATGTGGTTATGGGATATCACCGTTATTTGTGAAGAAAAAATTGAAATATAATGGATTTTCCTATAATTCAAATATATATATATATATATCAACTTTGATGGCCCTTATACTTAAATCATGACTCTTGTGTGTATATGAAAATGTGTATTTAGGAATTTCTTCATGCTACATTTCATTGATGAATATTAATATGTAAGAATCATCATCAATTCTTCTTATTAGCATCATAGCCCTAATGTGGATAAGGTAATGTGTATTTAAGAATTATTCCATACTGCATTATAATGACTGATCACTACTTTGTCAATATATTATTTGACATATCAGTCTGAAGAAAATCATATCATCAATCCACACATATACCATAATTCACTTTAAAATTCCTAAATAAGAACTTAAAGGAATCTAGTGCAGTATATTTACCACTACCTTACCCTTGGAAGAGTTCAAGCTCTCCAGCAGAACTAGTTCTGAAAGCTTTAGGGAATAACTTTATTTCTAAAGGTTATTTTTTACAAAAATAAATGTGTAGATAATACCAAAGGTGTTTAACTCTAAAGAGTCTGAATACCATACTGGGTATATCCTGGAAATCCACATAGTTTTTTCTTGACAAATTATTATCTTGTCACAACATGGTATATATAAGGCTTACATTTTATATTCATCACTTATTGCCTATGATTCATGTATTAATAAACTATTTTTTGAGTACACAACAATTATTCATGAACTAGAATAATGGATCATTGTTTCTAAAGGACATGTGAGATAAATGTTTTTGTTATACTCAATGAAATTTTGGCTAGAATCATAAAACATGGTAATATAGAAGTTGTGTACTTCTCACCACTGACTTAGGAACCACCCTTTTTAGATGCTTGGATAGAACACCCTAAAGTTAATAATGTTTCTATACATAATTGTTTAATGTATTTAAACACATGTATGTGATTGGCATATTGTATTTAATACCAAAAAATTATTACAGAAACATTACTTACCATTGATGAATATACCTGAAGAAGAAGCAATTACTTTATTCTTCAATTCAGTTCATTGTATTTAAACATAGATATATTTTATTTCATTACATGAAAAAAAAATCCCCTATTTAATACCTCTTTCTTTAAAGGATGTTTCAAATGTGCCTTTGGATTTTCAATTTCCATTGGAATTTTCAACTAGTCTTTCAACTTGTTCACCATAAGAATCAATGATTATACTTTCTTTAAGTTCTTATTTCTTGGATAACTTTACCTAGAAGGTAATGACGAATATTCTCCATAATATTTGTTTTTTAATCTTAAACAAAATTAGAGTAAATGGGTGAAAATTATATGAGGAGGAGATCCATTAAAAGATCATGATCCATCTTTAAATTTACATATATCTCGTATAATCATTTCCCATTCATATCATGCACTTCACTTTCTCCTCTCAAGCATTTTGAAGATGATACAACATGTAATGTAATCCATGTCAAGATGTAGTATCCACAACTTACATCAAACTTTGATGAAATCATTATTACAAAACCATCATATGGGTCATAAATGAGTCTCTTGTAAGAATTTTTTACATCCTTGCTTCCTGAGGTGTCTTAACAAGTATTGGGGACAATAACACCTTGAATTTATGATGTTATAGTACTTTTCACAAGCACCTGTACTACTCTGGGAAACTCATTCTAGTGTGGACACATACTGTTTACATTATTTATCATTGTATTTCTTGTGTTATTACTTTCCATTTTCTATAAAAATAAAAAAACTAGCATATTGTACTTTTATCTAGATTACCAATTTAGAAATTGTTGATTAATTAATTAAATCATTAAATGTATCCCACTATTTTATCAAATTCTAAGAACCCCCTGTACTAGAATCATAATACTCTACCACTTGATTTTTCTAGTGGCAAGGATCCTTAAACCTCCCCTCAAAGTCTATAAGTTATGGATACACCACTACTCAAAGAGTTGAAGGTAGGCGTTTAACTGGTCAACTGCATTAACATCTGGTTGCTTGATCTATTGAGTAAAGTCCAATATTCTAAAATCATAAACTTGATTTACTAAATGATTTCCTCTAAATTTTTAAAATGAAAGCTTTGGTAACTTATTTTCTGCCTAATTTAGTTAAGTCAACTCTTGTTTTTCAAAAGAACTCCTGGATAGTAAGAGGGACCCTCATATTTGATGCTGAGCACCCTAAACACTCGGTTTTGTTCAAATTCAAATGATGGGAGGTATTTAAGGACATAATAATTCTTTGATCATTTTTATATTTTTCACGATGAATGTAAACCATTTCTATTAATCTATTAATTTTATGTTGTTGCGCTCATAATTGAACATTAATAGAAAAATATTCATCACTTATTTATGTATTTTTTTTCTTGTTTATTATTTTATTTATTTCCCACTATCATGAAATTGTATAAAATAATAAATAAATGTATAAAGGAAATAAAAACACTTGAGTGGCCTTGTGCATATAATATTGGTTGATCCATTTAAATTCAATTGATCAACCATGACATGGGGAATCATACTTGAATTGTAGCTTAACTCATGATGCAACTCATCCCCATCCAATGTCCACTTCGCATCAGGATTTTCCCTCTACTTAGCATTGTTTGTGTCTTACATCATTCTCATCATAGAACAACACTACGGGAAAAAATGATTTTTGCGACGGGTTATTTGAGACGGGACTTGCTGTCCTGTAGCAAAAAGTTACGTACGGTATGGCGCAGTTTGCACGCCAAACCTCGCGAAAGGGTATTTGCGACACGGAGGCACCTCCGATCGCAAATACTGGAACGAGGTAAATGCTATTTGCGTCAGGGGAATTCCCCCATCGCAAATAGTGCGTCCGCTAGAGGGTATTTACGACGGGACTTGTCCCAAATACCCGGTGGCGGTAAATTTTATTTGCGACGGGATGTTGTCCCGTTGCAAAAAGTGTGTCGATAGGTCACTTTTTATGATAGGGCCCGTCGCAAATACCCTTTTAACCGCCAATAGTAATTAATGCGGTTGAAGGTATTTGTGACGGAATAGCCGTCGCAAATAGTCCCGGTCGCAACTAATCTAACCTATATATACCCTCATCTATTTTTTCCTTCTTTCCCCTCAATTCCTACTTTCTCTGTCTCTCTAAACTCAAATTTTATAGTGAAAATTTTTCTGAGTTTGTTTCTTTTACAGAAAAGTTGTGAATCCGTCTACAATTATAAGAGATCAAGTTTAAAGGTATTTATGTTTTATTTAATTTAGAATTTATTTCATTTTTTATATTAGTTTTAATTATTGTTGATTAGTTGTAATTAAATTAGATTTAAATTTTTTTGTTATCGGTATTTATTTGTATTAATAAATTGAAATTATTAGTACTAATTCTTAATAATTTGTAATAATTAATAATTATTAACGACAATTAGTAAGGTATATAAATAATTAGTGCTAATTAGTAATTAGAAGCTCCAATTTGCAGTAATTAATAGTAATTAACGCTAATTAGTAATAATTAGGAAAAATAGTAATAAATATTTAAAATTAATAATAAATAATTACAATTAGTAATAAATAGTAATAATTAGTAATAAATAGTAATAATTAGTAATAATTAGTAATAAGTAGTAATAAATAGTAATATTTAGTAATATTTAGTAATAAGTAGTAATAAATAGTAATATTTAGTAATATTTAGTAATAATTAAAAATAATTACTAATAATTCGTCATAATTAGTAATAAATAGTAATAAACAGTAATAATTAGTAATAATTGGTACTAATTAGTAGTAATAATTAGTAATAATTAGTAATAATTAGTAATAATTAGTAATAATTAGTAATAAATAGTAATAATTAGTAATAATAAGTAATAATTAGTAATAATGACAAATAATTAGTAATAAATAGTAATAAATAGAAATAACAATAATAATTAGTAATAAATAGTAATAAATAGTAATAAATTGTAGTAATTAGTAATAATTAGTAATAAATAGTAATAATTTCTAATAATTAGTAATAATTAGTAATAAATAGAAATAATTAGTAATAAATAGTAACAAATAGTAATAATTTTTAATAAATAGTAATAATTAGTAATAAATAGTAATAATTAGTAATAATTAGTAATAATTATTAATAATTTGTAATAATTTGTAATAATTAGTAATAATTAGTAATAATTAGTAATAATAAGTAATAATTAGTAATAATTAGTAATAATTAGTAATAATTATAAATAATTAGTAATAAATTGTAATAAATTGTAATAATTAGTAATAAATAGTCACAAATAGTATTAAATAGTATTAATTAGTAATAATTAGTAATAAATAATAATTAGTAATAATTAGTAATAATTAGTAATAATTAATAATAATTAGTAATAAATTGTAATCAAGAGTAATCAATAGTAATAATTAGTAAAAAATAGTAAAAATAGTAATAAATAATAATAAATAGTAATAAATAGTAATAAATTGTAACAAATAGTAATAATTTGTAATAATTTGTAATAATTTGTAATAATTTGTAATAATTTGTAATAATTAGTAATAATTAGTAATAATTAGTAATAAATAGTACTAAATAGTAATAAATAGTAATAAATAGTAATTATTTGTAATAATTAGTAATAATTAATAATAATTAGTAATAATTAGTAATAATTAGTAATAAATAGTAATAAATAGTACTAAATAGTAATAATTAGTAATAATTAGTAATAATTAGAAATAATCAGTAATATTTAGTGATAATTAGTCATAATTAGTTATAATTAGTTATAATTTGTAATAGTTAGTAATAATATGGAATAATTTGGAATAATTAGGAATAATTAAGAATAATTTGGAATAATTAGAAATAATGAAGAATAATTAGGAATAATTAGGAATAATTTGGAATAATTTGGAATAATTGGGAATAATTAGGAATAAAATAAATTGTAATAAATTTTAATAAATCGTAATAACTTGGCACAATTTCGAGTTGATTGGAGGCACTCCTTTTACTCGATGAATCTTCCCCTTTCAACTCTCACCAACTCAAAACATTATGAAAAATATGCTTCCATATCTGCATATCCAATCTTGTATGCATGAGTTTTGATATTCATTCATAGGACCACATTTTTTATAATTTTTTCAGGTGATGACAGTTGCAAGAAGTTGATTCATCGACGGAAAGGGGGCTCTTTTGTCTGATGGCTCATTTACTTGCATCTTTCTCACACTGAAATCACAATGATGAATATGCTCAGAGGTACTCTTATACATATCATATGCACGAGAATGGATATCTGTACATCCAAGCAGATTCTTCATTGTGATTTCAGTGTGAGAAAGTTGCATGTAAATGAGCCGTTGGACAAAGGAGTGGTCGTCAATCCACTGGAAATTGTTTCTCCCATAATTAATGGTAATTATTAATAAGTTGTTGTAATTATTTATCTTCTTTTTTGGATAGTTCTTTTCTAATTTCAAATTATTCAAAAATAGTAATGATTTTATATTTTGTAAAAAAATATGGAACAAGGAAGTCGACAACAGTCATTATTAGATGATTGTGCGTGGATAAATAAATGTAGAAATCCAAATGTTTATGGTTTAAATTCTGTATATATTGAGGGTGTTGAAGCTTTATTATCATTTGAATCATCAAAACAAGAATTTTTTTCAAAAGGAACAATTAAGTGTCCTTGTAAAAAATTTCGTTGAGAATGTTTGACACATTTGACAAGGTTGGGGGACATCTCTTGCGTTTTGGTTTTCAACCAGATTATGTTTTTTGGTATCAACATAGTGAATGTAGTTCCAAAGAAGATACTAATAATTTGATTTCGGATTCATCACGGTTTCAAAATTTAGTACATGATGTTGCAGGTCCATCTGTTCAACAAACTAAAACTCAGGATGATATTGATTTTACTCTTAAGTTCAAACCATATGAATTTTAAGATTTGTTGAGGTCTACTGAGGATGAATTATATCATGGTTGTAAGATAAGAAAATTAGAAGCGGTTGAAAAATTTGTGGCTATTAAAACATAAAATGAAATTTCAAATGATAGTTTTGATCAGATATTTTCATTGGTTAAAACACAGTTACCTGAAAGAAATGTGTTTCTTACAAATTACTATGAGAGAAAGAGGCTAGTTTGTAATCTGGACTTATTTATCAGAAGATTCATGCATGTGAAAATGATTTCATCTTATATTCTAGTGAAAATGAGTCATTGGATAATTGTACCACATGTGGAAAATCGAGGTATAGAGAAGCTCAGTCGGGGAAGTCTGGATCGATTCCTATAAAATAGTTGAGATATTTCCCGCTTACACCCAGGTTGCAGTGTTTATTTATGTCTCAGAACACAGCGTCAATGATGTCATGGTACGAAACCAAGATTTCAACCAGTGAAATCCTGAATCATCCATCTGATGGTGATTCATGGAAACATTTTGACTGACTACATCCATCTTTTTCTTTATAATCCTGTATTGTTTGATTGGTTCTTTCTACTGACGGTTTCGGTCTGTTTGGTTCGTATGGTAGTTAGTATTCATGTTGGCCTATCTTTATAACTATGTACAATTTACTTCCATGGATGTTGATGAAGGCGACCTATATCTTTTTGACATTATTAATCCCTAGACATCTGAAAAAAATATTTATGTTTATTTGAAACCATTTATTGATGAGTTAAATTAATTGTGGAGTAATGGTGTTAGTACATATGATGTTTTTGCGAAACAAAATTTCATATTAAAAGTTGTATTAATGTGGAAAATTAGGGAATTCCTGGCTTATGGAATGTAATCTGGCTAGAGTACACATGGTGTGAAATTATGTCCTTACTGTATAAATGAAAATAAATCATTTATGCTCATCAATGAAAAAAACGTTCTATTTTCACTGTCATCATAGATTTCTTCCAACTAATCATCCTTTTTGGAGGAAAAAATCTCATTTAAAAAAGGAACAATTGAAAGGGATGAACCTCCAAAAATGGTCTCAGGTACAGAGTTAAAATCAGTTTTATTTTCATTACCTCCCATCACATTTTGGCCAACAGTAAACCAATAAAAAATTCATGGATTTGGGAAAGAACACAATTGGATAAACATAGAATTTTTTGGGATCTTCCATATTGGTCTGATTTGTTGGTCTGCCACATGTTGGATGTCATGAATATTGAGTTGAATAGTTTTGATAATTTATTCCATACAGTTTTGGATACACCAAGTAAGACCAAAGATAATGTAATGGTATAATTAGATCTTGCCCAAATTTGCAGGAAACCGAAACTTGAAATGTTTCAAAATGTCAGATCACTGAGGTTAATGAAGACAAAATCACCTTATACACTATCCAAATAGAGTCACTTATTATTTTTTCAGTGGATTGTAGATTTGAGACTTCCATATGGCTATGCTTCTAATTTGGTCAGATGTGTTAAGAATGGTCATATTACCAGATTAAAAAGTCATGATTGTCATGTTATAATGGAAATACTTATGCCAATTGGATTCAAAGGTTTGTTTAATTCTATAATTTTTAATTTGATAACAAACAAATCATAATTTTTTCAAGACATTTATGCGGTGACAAAAGACTACGATGCACTAAGAAAACTGGAAGAAGATGTTGTTGTAATTATATGTAAACTGGAAAAAATATTCCTACCAACTTTCTTTGACTCAATGGAATATCTGATATTACATTTTCCACATGAAGCTAAATTTGGAGGTCTGGTACAGTTCCGATTGATGTACCCATTCAAGATATGGATGCATAAATTGAAGAAAATAGTACGTAACAAAGCATTAGTTGAAGGATCAATTGCTGAAGCTTATTTTTAAGATGAAATTACTTTTTTCTACTCTCATTATTTTTGAATCTAAATATCACACAAAATAAAATCACATGGGATAGAACTAGGGGAATGTTGATGATGAAATAGAAAAAAATATTATTAGTTTTTAATCAACCAGAGTTTGGCTTCAGTGGAGATCATGAATGATGAATTTCAGATGATGAACATCACAGATCTCATACATATGTTCTGCTCAACTGTGAGTAAATGACATCATTTATACTGTGAGTGCTTCTATCACTTATTCTATAATTTATGTTAGAGTAAGTAAACTTATTTTATTTTTTGGTTATATGATAATCATATCAAGAAACAGCTTCCACAAATTACAGCAGCTGCTCTTGAAGAACGCTGACAAAAAACAATTTCTCAATGGTTTCAAAAATTGGTAACATAAATTATTGATGGTTTAACATATCAATTCAGTTTATTTTTAATTATATTGATAATTTTTTTACAAATTTTCAGGTGTGTCAAACATGCTAATAAAATTTATAATCGATTGTGTATATTGAGTAACCCACCATCCAAAATGGTTAAATCTTATAATGCATATGTGGTGAATGGTTTTCAATTTTATACACATGCATATGGGAAATAAAAAAAACCATGAACAGTGGAGTTTACTTGAGAGGATTTCATCATAGAGAAACTAAAGTTAACTTTTATGGCATGTTGGGTGAAATTATTGAACTATGTTATCTAGGGAAAAATTACATAATGATGTTTAAATTTCAGTGGTGGGATACTGAGGGAGAGGATTGTGTGTTCATCTGATTCATGGAATTGTCAATATTAAATATAAAAGTCTTCTTATGCTAAATGAACCATTTTTACTGGATAAATAGGCACATCAAATATATTATGCAAAGTATTTTGCTACTTCAAGAGACCTGAGTGATTTGCATAGCATAATAAAAATGAAATCTCAGGAAAATCAGTTTACTCAAACTGAATGTGGTTCCGCTGAAGTGCAAGGAATTGAATTTTTTCAAGAGACTACTCAAAGTCCATCTTTTTCACAAAGAGACATGAATATTGATGATGAAACCCCACAATTAAGGGTCGATGGTGACGATGATGTTAATGATGTTACAAATGAATTTGAAATGGAAAGAGATGATGAAACTAAAACTTGTATGGATATTGATGATGTCTAGGATATATATGAAGACATTGACATCATCAGATATGAAGATGATGATGAATGTGAACATTAAGAGAGTTAAATACTGGTTATAATCACAACTAATATATATCTATATGTAATAGTTATTTTCAACTATCTTCTAACAATAATCATTTTGTGTTTCAGATGGACCCTGATCTACTTCGTGAGTTAAAAGAGGATGAGGTACCTTTGGATGAAGAGTATTTGGGATCATCTAACCCTCGACCTACTGGAAGCTCAGGGGGTTCACAGAGGGGGCGTGGTCTTTCACAACTGATGATTCTTGACCCTATCCCCGAGAGACATCTGCATCTTTTCATCGGTCCATGAATGCAGAGATATGGTAACCTGTGTATTTTAGTTCTCTTTAATTAATTTATTTATATACTAATTATTTGATTATTGATTCTTTTTTCATAGTTTTGTGCATGTATTTGTTGGATAGGGGAGCGCTATATTGTGAAATTATTTTTCTCAGCCATGGATAACATGGGAACATATTCCTGTTGATGTGCAGCTCAACATGTTCAATCATTGACTGGTACATAAATAAATAATATTTATTTTGAAATTTATTTCATTAATAACTTGATATTATAAATTATTTGTTGGATTTATGGTATCATATCGATGATAGCATGCATGAATCTATCCAGGCGGCATGGGAGGTGTCTATGCATGACTGTTTTTGATATTTTTTGCATAATTTAAGAAGGACGACCATTAATAAAGCAGGGGTGACAGTATTTGATGAGTTGTGTAGATCCCACCGACCAGAGGAGGAAGCCATATGAGAGGGGCGTGGTGAGGAGGGATGATATCATCAAGCTATTGTGAAGTAAATGAGGACCAGGCTGGTTAGAGGAAGATGAGGGGGCTGTCAATTCCCATTTTTTAATAATAAAAAACATTTTTTATTGTTAAATCCTAGTGATGGGATTTTGAAACAAGGTGTACCAACCTTATCTTGTTTTATGGAAATATATCCACCCAATATTTTTGTTTCCACAGAGTCAGTCACCACCTTTGAGTAAGTATTTCTTTTTCTTTTTTTAAATTTTTTTAGTGTAACTTTTGATAAACTTAATTCCACAGCTGATGTAAAATTACATCCATCAGAAAAACTGTACCGGTGAGAGAAATCTAGTCAGATATTGGCTGAAGATTGGTAGGTCGTCGGAATCGCCACCACAACTCGAAATCCGGTAAATTTTAACATGTACAATCATACAAGTTTTTCAAATTTTATTACCCAAAAAATATCACAATGATCCCCATTTAATTTTTTGAATGATCATAACATGATCATTTGAAATTGGATCGACGCATGGTCTAATCCAATGGGACCAAAATTAAACCCTCTACATAATTTAATTGAAATTAATTTTTATTGACATAGAAAAATTATGTGATATCGATGATTCAAACTGAACGTATTGGGGAACATTGTTTAATCTGGTTGGTCGGGTATTTAAAATTTATCATCACCGAGATGAAGAAAAATGTCATCATCAGTAATCCGAGCCCCGGAATAGTCTGAGGATCTCATGTGAATTAAACATAGCACAAAACTAAAATTGAATACATACCTTGTTCGAAACAGAGTGTGATCGACTATAATTATTTGGCGGTAATCATTTCCTAATGGATCCAAAGCTGAACCCCTCTAGATATTAAACACACACTCCAATAATCTGTGTGATCATCATTCATTTAAATATGGGTTCAAGTGTGAACCTTTGATGAATCCTTCAGTGTCGAGACGATCACCTCGATCATGTGCCTTTGATCATTTGAAGGAATTCTTGGATCTACAGTCGAAGAGATACATTCTCTCTCTAAAAGGTGGTAGTAGATAGAATCTATCATCTCATAGGAATGAACAGCACCTAGTAGAGCTTATCCTCTCATGCTTATATAGTTGTTCAACAAAATATCCGGATAAGGTTCCACAACCTACAAAAAATAAATACCCACTAAATAAGAAATAAGTAAATAATTATGATGAACTGAACTACATCATAAATATTATTTATATTTTATCGCATAGTTATAATATAAATTAAATATATTACATGATAAAATTGATCCATTTAACTCAACTCTCAATTCACACAAATATTAAACAAACATGGAATATTAAAATAATATTTGTTCATATAATATTTTTTCTTTTATTCACTAAATAACGCATGAATACTTGTAATAAACAAATTAAACAAAATTCTATTATAGTTGAATAATAATGAAGTCTTTTATTTATTGGTGATCGATAAAACTGGAAAACTCTCAGACCTTATGGAGAGACCCACTATGCCTATTTACCTATTCAATGCAATGGGAAAGATTCTTGAATGCGCTATTGTGTGTGACCCTCTAGGCCATTACCTCGATAGTAGTGAATAGTATCTACAGACCAAGAGTGGAGTCTAGTAACCCATCAAGACCCACAAAGAGATAAAGAGTAGTCATAGTATTGAGAACCAACCTACAAACATGTATTGTTTAATTTAATCTCTTCATCATTATATGTCTCATAAAGAAGAATGCATACTTGTGTCATTTTCCTTTATTGTTTTATTATTTGTTAATCAAACTAGATGGATTTACCTCAGACTAATTTGGCCAAGGATTTTTGAAGGTACTACCATCCCAATCAACCAGACCCAATATATATTACTTATTCAACTCGAAAGTGAAAAATTCAATCTTGATCATTCAACCAATTTCATACCACCAATGATGCATGCAACACAAGCTACTTCACCATGATTTCATTATCTTGGTTTTTTTATTACAACAAGGTACATGATCATGGAACACATTGATAATGATCTCATGTTAGGAGACCAATACACATGTCTATAGATAGTAACAACCAATGACACATGAATCATGTGGTGCTACAATTGGTTGGTATTTCCTCATGATTTCACTTACCATAGATCTCCAAGTGAATACATCATGAAAAGAATCCTCAATGCTTATAATCCCCCAACACATGATAGTCATACATAAACTATGTCTAGTCAGTATGATGTATCTATACCACAAGACATATATTTAAGATTAATTTCATAGTATTTCCCAGTCCTCTTTATAGGTTAGGACCTTATATAACCTTTTGATGTGAAAATTCATCTATGGAAATTACCATTAAATAGTGGATGTAGAAATGTCTACACTATAATGGTAAGATTATATACTACATATGCTACTATATACATGAAATGGTAATTGAGAAGTATTATTCATGTTGGGTTTAGTGAACCCACTATTAGAATAGGATTTGAATTTGAAAAGGGTTTTCAAGAATGGAATCAATATCAAATCTCTATAATCAATGTTTTATAAATAAAATTCCTCAATGATGGTTTATAATTGGAAATTATTTTTCCAGTATGGAATTTGTAAGGAATCACAATAGAAAATATTTTATAAATTGTGGTATTGGTTATCTTGAAATTTATTGATGAGATATAGTACATTGTGAATCATTGAAATATAGGGAAACTAAACATAAAAAAACTTAGTGGAGTGGGATATCACTAAGGTATGTTCCTATGATGTCATGGTTTCTATTGGGTAGCTTTATAGGGGGTTATGGTTCTCGGTCATTAGGATTTACTATGTCATCTAGTGTTCCATTATAGGTATTAGTTTTTTACACCCTTATAGTGTGTATTTACCTTTGGTGTATTCTAAATACATTATGTGAAGGTTTATTTTATATGATTATTTTCCCACTTGATATGGATATTGATGCTTGAAACTAGTTTTATTCATATTCTTATACCTCATGTATAGATTATATGTCACATTTCTTTATTTATTTAAAGATGGAATGATTTTAAAAAACACTAATAAATGATGATTTTAAGTTGAAAAATGATTTATTTTGGAAATGTTTTAGAAGTATTTTATATATAATAACTAACATATGTAATGGATAGAAATTTTATTGACTATTTAGTGGTATCCAATTAAGCTTTAGTTCTCACACCCTACTTTTTCCTTTGGCTGTTTTTAGACATATTTTTCATGATATATGGAAAGGGAAGAGTTTCATGTAAAGGAAGGATCTCCTAGATCATGTTATTTTTCTCATGGGTTGGGATGGTGTTGACATATGATCACAAGGAGGTGGACCCATGTATTTTTTTTGTCTCCATGTTAATGGTCTTTCAGTTTTTCTTCTAGACCTTGTTATCGAGTTGTTAGATTTTAACTTTATGATTAGGTTGTTTTAACATATGATGTATTTTGGATATCTATTTAAATACTCTAAATTTTTTAACCTTATCATATGTATAGTGAGGGTGAAACTATTCCCATGTTTCTTTGGATGATACCATAGTGATTTTAACCATCCGTCAGTGATCAGGAATTCTCTTAGAGTCTTGTGGCAGGCCAATTTAGGTGAAAATATGGGTTTACTCAGTCTGTTCTATAAAAATAGTATCAAAACCTCAGTTTATCATAAAATCTTGTGGTTAGATTTTGAATCATTCTATTATATTTGGTGGTTATTTATGGATTATATATATTACTATCAGAACTCGAGTAGTCATGTAGGAGTTTTCCTAGTAAGTTCACATTCATTGAAAACCTCAAGTTACCATGGGAAGTATAGTGTTTTTTAAAATCCTTTTTTATGATTTTAGTCTATTGGATTCAGTTATCTAAACATCACTTTATAATAAAGTAATATAATTTTGATATTTAGGATTTTCACTCTTTTTGTTTTATTAAATATGTGTCCTCTAAGAAGACTATATTCTAATTATATAAAGGAAATTTCACGGTGTTCCCCACATGTGAAATCCTATAGTTGATTCAGTATTGGGTGAAACTATAGTTTTAATGATCCAATCTTTGTCCCAGGTAGCCAGTGTTTAACCATAATGTAAGTTGGACAACGATTCTGAATTCACTAAGAAGTATCCACTAATATTTCATGGTGATAACGAACCCAAGGAATTTGAATAATTGATCAAGAGGATTGAGATGTTTTTTCTCTTTCTAAAACTCTAGAAGACTCCAAGGTTGATTTCTCACTTATATGTTTGAAATCCTGGGAAGGAGATGGTGGGAATCAATTATGCAAGACAAGTTTCATAAATATATCACCTATAATACTTTCAATAAATCCTTCAATCAACAATTCTATCATGATACATTGATATTGGAAACAGTATAGAAGTTCATTACTATGGATCAGGGATAAAATTATATCATGGAGTATGCTACTTGTTTTGTTGAGTTGGTGAACCTATCTATAGATCTTGTTTCTAATGAATATTGCAATGCATAGAGGATCAAAATGGATTTGAGGACTACAACTTGATATTTTTTATCTTTGTGTACCTACCCAACTTCACATTGGTTGTAGAAAAAACATATATGGATGATACAAAAATATCTAGGAACATGTGACTCTTTATAGAATCAGTGACAGCCGAAGGTAGATAGAGTTTGTCGTCTAGATATAAGAGTAAGTGGTGTGACCAATGTTAATGTGGTGATTTAAGTGAAAAAAAGATTTTAGTGCAGAGTCATGTGTTTTTTTACCAGTGTGGGAGAATGGTACACTTAAAACATGATTGAAAGGAATCACCCAAGGTATGTCAAGAGTTAAGGTAATCATTTAATCTTTATCCTTTTGTAAGATATCATCCAAGGGTATTAGACCTCAATACACCTTCACCTTGGCCTCTATGTATACATCTGATTTGGAAAAATAAGTGGAATATCATCCTCATGAAAAGGGTGATGCCTAGGTTATGAATAAATGGTAGAATGAAGTTGTGTGTATATACACAACTGAGTGTGAACCATAGGAGTCATGGGAAGGACCATCTATCATGAGAGGTATGGTGTTTAATTGTTTGAGTTGGTTCCCTAAAACCAACTAATTTATAATTTAGTTCTCCTATATATTCTTGAATTATTATATTAATAAATACCTTATCATATATTGAATATTATTTTACATAAAATTAAGGTGATGATGTCATAGGGTATTTGTTGCATCAAAAATAGGTTAGAGAAGTTCCATGCTATGATGGGGACCTTGAGATGATGTGATGACATCTCTTAAATATCATCCTTATGGTTAAGATAATGAAATATGACTGGGAACATATTTTTGTTAATTTGAGGTCTGAATTCTAATAATCAGATAAGGATTCATCTCATTATATTCACACTTGGTGGTCTCTAATATGGGATATTATGTGGAGAAACTTGGAAATAGTAATTCTACATCTTTGTGTGTCATTAGATATTCCTATATATGAGCATGTGTAAAGGTCCTTATAATTTAATAATATTATTAATACATATCAAGACTTTCATACCTTTATGTATTTCAAAAAAAATAGGATACTTTATGTTCATTCTAAGTATGGTATGTCAGGCATGTTATTAATAAATAAATAAAGTATTGATTTATCCCTTCTATTTATAGAAGTTAATATCTTTTACCTTTGATTGGAATGAATCCATTGACATAAATTCCATGGACATGGTGAGGTAGAGATGTTCATTCTCGATAATCAAATAAATATATACTAATCATTAAGGTTGATGAAAAATTAATGAAACTTTATTGATAAGATATAGTGATAAAGTAGTTATATTACATAGTGTACATTTGTATATAGTTGTTTTCATTATGACCTATCTTCTTCTTCAATTAGTTCCTTGACCCATTTCTAAATATAAATTTTGAACTTTAGGAAAGCCTACTTAATGCAACTGAGGGAGAGTCTAAGAGGGTAACAAACAAAGTGTTTTCGTTTATCTAAGCTAAATATTAATTATATTTAATAATTGGAATTAATATTATTCTCCAGATTGAGATTAAATATTTATTAAATGATTGAACATATTAAATAAACATTTATTCACAATTTAATTTTTTAGTTATTAAAATATATAATATTTATTTTTCTCTAATTATTCACACCATAATAAATAAATATTTATTTATTAAATAAATAATTGATTTATTTATGAAAATATTAAATAAATATTTAGTCCATAGCCTATGAAAATAATATTTATTTATCTAAGGAATGAATAAATATTTAATAACAATATGTTTATTTTAGTATTTTATAAATTTTAAGGGGGTGAGTGGACCAAGTCTAGGTCCGATGATAAATATTAATTTTCAAGATCGTAAAATAATATTTATCATTACATTAGTTCGCACATGACATGGAATAAAATTATGATATTATTATTTTAAATGGCATGGGGTTCCTTTTTTGGTTTAACATATTATTACTGGCCTTTATGAAATTAATTAATATAAAACTCTAATCGTGTGTCTATAAATAGACTATTGTGAGAATTGTGACTCATTGGTCATTGTTCACAATATTCACATATGTATATAATTATCTCTCAATGAAGACCATCTCTAGGGTTTTCTATCAAGATTGATAGATTCACTCTTCCTACATTTCTCTCATGACATATAAATCAAGAGAAGATCCTTTTAGACTGAATAGATCGTGTTTGGGATCAAAGTAGTGACTAAAGTTGATTGGTACCACCATGCTAGCACCTGATGTACCATTGGTGACGTTATGAGATCAAATGATCATGTGTGGATTACCTCTATATGGGATATACTTTTGGACCTCTTATATACAACGAAAATAAAATTTAATAGCCTTCAGACGATCAAAACATACATCAAAGAAAGATCTAATTATTGAGGTATTTCTTCATGTTACTATATTAATTATAAAATTTTCATGAAGAAAGATATTCTCTTGGTTCCATCGTTTTATATAGGAATATTCTTCAGAAAAAATTTCATTGGTCAGGACGATTATGTATTACACATGGTGAATGACCCATCTAATCCAACAAAGTACGAGTTAGAAACTAGCCTAACATGTTTTTATGCTATGTATCGAACCATCAAGTGGTATAAGAGTAGTAATATTCAAATTTATAATTATTTATTTTACTATCAATCATTACACATTTAAAAGTTAAATTTCATTTCATGTTTTATTTTTTATTTATCCAATCGTCAAGATATTTTCTTCCCCATCTTAGTTTCCCACTCTTATAACCTATATTGGTTAATAATTAATGAATAAAGTATCTAAAAAATCCATCCAGAGGTTCTAATAACTTTGTTTGGAAAACACTGAGTTACACGACATGTACTCCTTTGTTACACATCATGTATCCTTGTTCGATGAACCAAGACCCTCGTGTGGATACTAGGTCATTATGTAATGAATACACGACACATGAACTAAATTCACCATGTATTGATTAGCCAGAGTGGAACATGTTTTTATTATAAATCACTCCATGTATATTTCTCACACACCATGCAGTACACATGTTTTCATAAGGGAACACATGGGGTCAAGACACATTGTGTAATTAAAACACTGGGTGTTTTTAATGCATAATTTGTACATGCTAGAATTTATGAAACTTGAATTACACACCGTATAACTTTCATAAAAATCACGTACCTCATTTATATTTGTGGGAAGTACACACTGAGTCCCTAAGAATATACTATAGATATATGGATAAGCAAATTACATGTCTTGTGTCCAAATTTCACAATCCATGTACTTTAACTATTTATGAGAAAATTTTAAATTTAATTTATTACTAAATAAATATCAATATTATATTTTATGTGGGTCATTATTGAGAATAATAATTTTTGTATTATAGATTTTATATGATATTAAATTATTAATTAACTTTTTCATAAAATTTGAACTAAATACAATTTATAGTCGTAATACTTTGACTACTCCATGCACATTTAAAATCATTACATGTTACATTAACTAAGAAGTGTTTCATCTGTAATTTAATTGAATCATACATGAAATGTAATTCTGTGATAAAATGTGTATGATAAATGTGAAATTAGTTGACAATATTAAATCTCAATACAAGTAGAGTAGTTTAAATAGATACTCATTGAGTCATTTCTAGGCACAAAGTTGTGTACTATTTTATTAAATATTAAAAGAAATAATTTATTTAAAATCACTGTGAATGGGATTTTTTAGAAAAAGTAGATGTAATAATAAAATGAATTAATTGATTAAAAATATAATTACTTTGATTAATTCATGCATGTTTTATCTAATCAAAAAACTAATTTATATGAATATAAGCTATATTTTTAGAATATCTAGTTAGGGAATTTGTACGACCAATCAGGAGCTTTGACCAGACATGTGTATTTGTTGGTTTATTTTATTTTATTTTATTTCGTTGGTTTAAAATTATTTATTATTAAATTAAATAAGATGGTATGTGTTTCATCTCTCCCTCCTTTATTATATAGATCCTACATTTATAATTATGTTTCAAGTAATTACCCATAACCAATATTTTGGTACCCCTCACCTGAGTGTATGTTATAATAAGTCTGTAATGAGAGTAGTGTCTGAAGGCACATAGAGTTGGTTTAAGGTAGAGCCTGGGTAGAGGTAGTTTAGGATTCAACTAAGGTGAAACCAACCAGGAAAATACATAGGTGGACTGGTGGGATACTATAAATCATGTCATGAAAATCATAAATAGTTTTCCGTTCATAGGTTGATGTATATTATTTTCAATAAATCAACCATTAGATAAAGATCATGATCATGAAATTTAATAAAAAAAATATTTCTATCTTATGCATGATTTATTTTATGGATGCAAGGATTATTTCACATAAATTAATAGAATAATTTGAAATTATGGAATTAAAATAAATGGATTATACATAAATTATTTCAGGAAACATAGTTAACATATCAAGTAAGATTCTCTTCATATTAACATGATATATGAAGAATAAAATAATAAATCTTTATGTATAATAAATATAATCCTTCAAATTAATATTAAGTTAGACTAATCCTTACATTACTCGATTAGGAATGAAACCACAGAAATAAGTATTTGACCAACCCTTATTGGGACACTTACTTGTATCAGAGAGTTATTATGAATGTTTTGGGTTAAATTAACCATTTTACATTAGGAGGACTATCCATTTCTAGACTTTATGTAGCTTGGAGTAAAGTATTGAGTAAACCAAATCTAGGGTTTTAGATTGGGGAGTCCACACAAAGGATCAAGTAGATGCATGTCCACATTTGGAAATGACCTTCCTACCTAAATTCTTTCAAGTAATTGACTAATACCTTTCCTGGGTTATGAGAATTGGTATATGGATCATTGCCATTGGAATGTATAAAGTGACCTATCGTTCCAAGATCAATGTTGAGAGTCATTGAGACTTGATAAAATTTTGTGATACTAAATAAGATTAAAAATATTGTGTCTCACAAACTTGGTAATCAAGATAAAACTGAAATCATCCTTTTTATTATAGGAAAAATGGGAAGAAAACCATGAAAAAAATGTGATCATTCCTTAACTTAGGTTATATATTTAAAAGTAAAAATTCCAGATATTTTACAATCATTTATATAATGAACTATTATCAAAAAAATTGTATGATGTGTTGGAATCCCTTATTCTTGTTTTTCCACCCCTACTGATGAGAAATGGTGAAAAGGATGTCTATAAAAGATATGTAGTGGATTCTTCAAATGTTTGTTTTATTATATTATAAAATATGTTTTCATATTTGATGATACAATAAAAGGACTTTTATTATTACACCATAATATCACATCATTATTTTCTAGAGAAAGATAAGGAATGCCTTGAAATAAATAAGATTTTAAATGCACTATAATAGTTTAAATTGTAAGGAGGGAATCTAGCTACTGATTATGGTTTCAAAATGCTAGGATATATTGATCAGTTATCAAAATTGGTATTCCACTTAGATATTAAATTATCAATTAATATTATTTTATTATCCTTACAAGTAAGGTTATCAATATCCATCCAAACCTTGATAAATGAAATGGATAAGTCCCCCATGAATCATTTTCACATACTTCAACTAGAGTATAAGGATTGGTTGAAACATTTTTATCCACCCAATATTGTAAAAATATTGAAATATAAGGAAAAATATCCCATGGATAATATTAATCAAAAAATCCTTTACCACATCCTTCAAATAGATAAAGGACTCATATTTTAAAGAATGAATAAGAGGTTATTTTCTACTTATATGGAAAGAAGGTACAATGGGAAATAAATTTAAATGAATTCAAGATGAAAATAATTTCATTTACTTTAGGTATATACAAGAATTTTATATTCACCACTTTTGTATTAAAATACAATATGCTTATAATAAACATGTATTAAAATACATGAAATGAGAAAGAATAGAAATATTATCGAGTGGACTCAAAAGAAGCTGAGAAACTTAGATTACTCTTTCATCCAAGGGGTTATAACAAATTATAATTACCAAAATGGATTTATTAAATTTTATAATTATTGTTTACAAAACATTTATTTTAGTATCCAACTAGACACAATAAGACATAATTTCACATTTTAGAATAAATGTTGTTTTGTTATATCATACTAAACTATTGGATCAAAAAATATTGAATCACAAATATCCATTATAATTAATTGTGAATATAAATATAAAAAACATACACATCTATGTTAATATAATTATTAGTAAAAATATAAGTTGTGATATGCATATTATGATTTTTATACTCTTTAGAGATAAAACTCTTAAGTATATGACACATATGTTTTATACTAAGAAACCTTTAGATATAAAGGTATTCTATAAAATCTTAAGATTTATTTTAGATATATAGCATGAACTATTCAAAATTGAAACTAAAGGTTACTTCATATAATTTATGAAATTATTTTAAAAATTTAGAAATGCTCAATGAAGTAAATGTGTGAACTTGGTAATGAAAGATGAACCTATGAGTTGGATGGTCATAAAAACATCTTATCCAAGTAATCAATGATCATACATTTTAAGTAAAGGTATTAATAAACTCAAATTTCTTTATATACATCTATATCATGATGGTAGTAAAAAGAATATCAATGAAGAATCTTATATATATATATATATATTTATTAAAAATATTCAAAAATTTCTTCTAAGTCATGTTATGTAAATATAAGTGAAACAACTAACCATATGAAAACTATACTATATAATGGATAATATATTTATTAAAATATGATAAAAATATATTAGGAAAAAACTATAAGTTTTTGTTGAAAATTATTTCTTAAAAGATGGATTTAGCTACAAATGAATATCAAACACTAGGTGTATCTCAGTTAATAATACTACATACACTAAGGATATTAATGTCTAGTAAAATCTGGATATGTTTTAATAAATGAAACATATCTCTTTAAGGATAATGGGAGAAGACTTAACATCTACGGTTTAAGGCTCTGGATGCACTTGAGTTGTTATAGGAATATTGTACTCCACTAAGCTCAGTAGGATGACTAGTTCCAAAGGCACATAATATATAAGAAGACATAACTAAATAGGTGATTTATGTTCACCGAGGTGGGTGAAACATATATTTTTATTTTAGAATAAATATCCTTATAAATAAGTAGTAAATATAAAAATGATAAGGTTCAAAAGTATGTATAAATTCAAGTAATTGACACCATGTATCAAGATTCGAGGACTCTTTATTTTTAATATTTTGTATAATTGATACTAAAAATGAGTATTCAAGAGAAACTATGAATTGAAGGTACAATATGGTACCGATAAAGCATGATTGATTATTGAAAGGTTTATTCTACAATGAAACCAATACACCAATTATCATGAATAAAATCCATTTTCATTCTACTTAGTAAGGAATACTTCTATGATCATCAAATTAGGTTATTGATTTTCAAGGACACCTTAATTAGAGGAATCCTTATAGAAGATATCGATATGAGGCATCCAAAAGGGGATCCATCAATATATGTCTAAAAGGAATAAATAGAAAGGTTCAATGACATAAATAAATTCCAATAAGATATGAATATTTAATAAATTCATTTATAAATAAATCATGTATAGTGATCACAGAATATTCATTCAAAAATTAATGAGTGACATGTGTTTATAATAGGTTAGTGGGAACACTATAAGTTTTCAGGATAGATATGTTGATAACATATGAAAACAAATGTCATTTCTTACCAATTTCTTAAGACTAAGGAATTATTTTACCTAATAATTACTTCAAGTAATAAACATGTTCTCGGGAATAATATCTACAAAAATATATCCATGAGTTTTCTAAATCTAATCATACTACATAAATTAACAAATTATTGAAAAATACAAGTTGAAATAATTCACAATCTAATTCCTAATGGAATATAATTATTCCTGTATAACATTCATGGGAATAGTAAGATATTATTGAGATTAAAAGAATTTCATAATCTTAAGTGCTCAGAATTTATCTCATATGACATGATTTGTAATAATGTTTTAAATTACTGATGCATGATTTATAGTAGGTCAATATCAAATAGATCAGACATAATTGTATCAACTTGTAGTTAAAACTATCAGAAAATACTTAGAAAAGTAGAACGTAATAAGTTTCTGGTGTTATGAGATGTAGTAATACTTGTGAACATGGGAATTGAACACTTTTTTTCATTTAGTTCAATTTGATATAGTAATTAATATGGATAAGGTAATATGTATGAAAAATTTATTACAACCATTGGTTGTCTTATCTACAACATATGGGTATGTTGTGGATTATGATTCAACATATTAAAAGTCATAGAAACATCGTGTTCCTTTTAGGGTTATAAAAAAATAAATATTTAAATCATTATCATGATAATCTTGTACAGTGGACTTAATCAATATTGTAGATTTATGGCATGGAAACATGATCTGGATACTCAGTAATGTCCCAACTTAAGCGGCCAGTTCCAAGGAATGGGAGAGAAACACCTGCAAGATAAGGTGGCAGTCGTTCAAAAAGGATGGATCAAGGTTTTATTAACTTATGTATTTTTAAAACCAATTCACCAAAAAGATGATTGAATGAAAACAGATTTATCTGGATCAAAAAAGATTAGTATGGGGTGGGCTTGATGAGAAAGGAAAACAGATTTATCTGGATCAAAAGATGATTGAATGAAAACAGATTTATGTTGATCAAAACATGTTGTGCCTTGCGACTCTCAAATCACTCAAACTAGTGTGAAAGTTGAAACATGAACCAAGGACTCTACATCAACGAAATAACATTAAGAATATCATATCATGCGCTCGGCTTCCATGTTTGAGCATAGCAGTGATCGAAGCATCCGCAGAACAAGCGAGTTGAAGAATTGTAGAAATTGAAAAGGAAAACCAATGAGTAGCGAGGAAGGCATCGGAATTGGCGAGGTGAAGAAAAGGCACAGGAAGATTCAAGAAACCCTAGACCTGAGAGCAGCTCACAGGATCCGTATGCCGAAATATGTGCAGAGAGTGGAGATTTGGCGTCTCCAAAAGGCACCAGGAATTTCCCCGTTCACTGAAGAGCGCAGAGAGAGACGAAGGAGAAGGTTGATGCATCGTCGGGGCGTGGCTCGCAGCGGGTCATGCCCCACATTGAATAACCGAAGAGGGATGAAGGAGAAGGGTGCCTACGACGGTCACACACAAACTATTTCTATTGATCTTTGTTAAATATTAATTATATTTTACAATTGGAATATAGATTATTCGAGAGTTAATATTTATTCTATATTTATTAAATGATTGAAAATATTAAATAAATATTTATCGGTAAGGTAATTATTTAATCATGATAATATATCATATTTACTTATCTATTGTTATTCATGTAGTGATAAATAAATATTTATTAAATAATTTATTTATTTAGTTATGAAAATATTAATTAAATATTTATCTTCTTATCTTTGAATAGAATATTTATTTATTTACTTAATGAATAAATATTTAATAACCATAGAGTTATTCAGACATTCAATAAAGGTTGGGAAGGATTAGCAGACCAAGTCAAGGTTTGGTAATAAATTTTAATTTGCAAGAAGGTAAAATAATATTTATTGTCGCTATAGTAAGTTCATGCTAGGAAATAAAATAACTATCTTATTATTTCACATAGAATGGGGTTACTTTTGGGATTAACATATTATTAAGGGCCTTTGTGTAATTAATTAATATGAAACCTTAACCCTGGGTCTATAAATAGAATATTATGATAATTGTGACAAATTGTTCATTATTCACAGCATTCACATACCTAGAGAATACACTCTCAATGAACATCTCTAGGGTATTCTCTTAAGATTGAGAGATTATCTCTTCCTCTATTTATCTCAATCCAGAGAGACCAACATATGATCCTTTGAGACCAAATGGATCATTTTTGTGGTCAAAGGAGAAACGCAAGAGTAAATGTACTACCACACTAGTGCCCAATGTTTCATTGGTGACATTTTAAGATCAAAGAATCATGTGTGGATCACCACTAAAGGGGCTCTACTTTGGGTCCTCATCAATGAAATGAATATACAACCGAACAAACATCCGATGATCAACACCTACATCGAATAAAGAACTAAATATCTAGGTCTTTCTTTCTGTTTTTAAATTAATTATAAATTTTTTAAAAAAATATTCTCTTGGTTTCAGTATTTTATTTTTCAATATTCATTATAAAAATAATTCATGACAATTACATCTTGGTACATTGTGAATGATCCATCAAATCTAACAAAATTCGAGTTGGCCATTGTCCCAACATGTTCTTTTGATACATATGGAACCATTATTTATTGTATCCTTCTTTATTATGGCATTATTGTATACTATTTTAATTAAATTCATTATCTCACCCAATCTTATTAATGCATTGGGTTTATGTTCAGAGATTTTTCCTTTTGTTATGACATTATCCTCTCCTTTGAGAATGAAATTGGTGTAGGGTTTCATATTTCATGAGTGATAAGTGATGATCAATAACCATGAAACCGCATTTTATTTTATAGTTCTTTATCTTGACATCATTGATCTCATCACTAGAATAGATTACATGATTTTAAATAAATCATAGACCAAATGTTATCATCGTCAGTTTTAGCTTCTTTCCTATAATGGAATCACTCATTTATTTCAATGTGAGTGGGATCCAAGATCCTAGAGATTGGGTCTCATTTTATATAGTGCTGAAATGATAATTTATTGGTTTCTATAAATGTTTCTTGATTTTATCTATTTTCATCTTAGTGGCCCTTTTCTTATGGTGGTGAGTGAGTATCTTGATGTTTTTCTAGATTATTTCCCTAGGTTGTCACCTTAAATGGAAGTTGAATTTTCTATATACTTTCTTTCAAGGATAAGGATGATATCCCAACCATCATATCACATGTAATTCACTTAATTGAAATAATTAATGGTTCATATTGAGGATATTGAGGATATTGGGGATATTGAGGCTAAAGGATTTATTATTCATGTCATTTCACCATGGGAATATCTAATAATATTTTAAAAGAAGGTGGATGAGAGCCTTTGAATTTATGTTTATTACTGGAAAATCAACCAAGTGGTGTTTAAAAAAAATACCTTTCCTACGATTGATGGCCTTTTTTGTTAGCTTAAGGGATCCTGGTGTTTCTCACTGATTGATTTGAGATCAATGTACCATCAGTTGAGGGTCCGAGAGGAATATATTTCTAATATATCATTCATAATAACATATGAGAATTATGATTATTTGGTTATAATACTTGGCCTTACTAAATCTCCTATAGTGTTTATGGATTTAATGAATCAAATATTTTATCAGTTTTTTATTATTTCATGGTCATTTTTGTGGATCATGTCCTTTTTTATTTCATATTGGAAAATGATCATTCTAAGTAGTTGAATCTCATACTTAGGATCTTTAAATAAAATTGGCAATATTTAAGGCTATTCAAATTTCAATCATACATTTAGGAGGTCAAAATTTTCTGTTATGTGATTTCTGAGAAAGGTTTCTTAATGGATCCTGAGATGATTTGGGTAGCGATGTCTTGGGAGTATCCCAAAAATGTTTTTGATATCTAGAGTGTACTAGTTTTACCTATTTATTATAGGTGATTTATTTAAGACTTGTCCAAGATTACATATACTATGAAATATTTAACCTATAAGGGTGTCATATTTTTTTGGATCTATTAGTTCTAGATAACTTTTACGGATTTCAAACTGAGATTGACTTCAACTCAAATGTTGATCCTTCCTGAGTGGGGTTTTGATCATGGTACCTTTCATTATGCATCAAGTATGGGTTTGGGTTGTGTTATAATTCATGAAAGATGGGTGGTGGATTATAGTTCTCATTAGTAAAACCATTTTAAAAAGAACTACCCAATTCATGATCTTGAGTTGGCAGCAGTAATGCATGCTCTTAAGACATGGTGCTACTAACTCTTTAAGGGAAGGGTTACTGTGTATTCAACCATAATAATCTAAAGTATATCCTCACTCAAAAGGATATGAACTAGAGATATAGATATTGGGTGGAGTACCTTTAGAACATTTATTTTTACATTGCATACACACTCGGAAAATGAAGAATGGTTGTAGATGATTTGAACCGAAGATTTATTGCATGGGATATAAAGGAATCAGAAGAAGAGTGATGCTTGAATGGATTGTCTTATAAGATACCATTGGATGATAGGATACCTCATAGAGTGTTCTGTGTCTCTCAGTGTATTTTTATTCTTCTGAGGTATGATGGCTGTTACAATAAATCTAGGATAGGAATTAATGGATAATAGACACTAATTTTGTCGGTCCATGCCCCATGAAGATTCCAAGATATATCATGACCTAATATTTCACTTTTTGTGTCTAGTATTGAGTCAATAAATTATGGATTTTGTGTCTTGGTGACTTACGTGTCATAGAATAAAGGTAAAACATCATAGGCCTACTTGTTTATTGTAACATGTTCTCATTATAATATGGAAATGGGATGAGATATCCATGGAATTCATGATTGGGATACCCAGAAATACTAGTGGTAAGTATGTGATATTATTTATTATTAATTGACTCAAATTATCATCACGCTTCCTACCCATTAAGGATTAAATGAAGGTAGTGTAACATCCTGGTTCCGAAATCCACCCAGAGGCGCCTCGTACCCAGTTGGTCACATGTCCTCAAACGCATTTCTCCAAATTCCAGAGGCTACCGACTAGTATCAAGGGCCTTGGGTGTGTTGGTGGGGAAACTATGCCCTCATTGGCAGAGTAACATAGAAGAAGGGAAACAAATACACAATAGTGGAAGCAGTAAATATACCAACAATAGTAATAGCGGAAGACCGAAATAACGAACAACTAAAGCACATATATAAATGATGCATGGGGACGTGTGTCTAAAAATAAGCCAAACAAATCATAATTCTAGGATACAAGCAGCACTAAACCAAAGTACAAAAGAAAAAAATAAACATCTCCTCAGCATCGCAAGCCTAAGCTTGGTCCTATTCTCTCCAGCTCCACAGCAAGTCAAGTACCTGAATTAGAAGGGCGCTTTCCCTTGTCTATACCTACAGCAATATAATCTGTTTGGGCTAAAAAGAAAGGCCCAAACAGGGTGTGATACTAAATCCCAGTAGGCAACCACCCAAAGATCTATGCCTAACAGCCAATGAATATATGGCCGGTAAAAGTACAGAAGCAGTAAGCAAGAAAGTACTCAGCAGAAAACAATTCCACATATTAAAAGAAACTAATCAAGCACGGTAACCCTTTAGGAAGTGCACACTTCCTATCCCCTCTGGTTCAGTTATATGAATATATAAGGAATCTCTGAGGAAGCACTTATAATCAATTCCCCTTATAGTCAAAGGTAAATCAAGACTCCCTGAGGAAGCTCACACGGTCAATTCCCATTATAGTATAAGGTAATTCAAGGACTCTCTGAGGAAGCTCACACATTCAATTCCCCTTATAGCCCCACGGTCAAGGACTCTCTGAGGAAGCTCACTCGGTTAATTACCATTATAGCCCCATGTGGTTCAAAGACTCTCTGAGGAAGCTCACTCGGTCAATTCCCCTTATAGCCCCAAGTGGTTCAAAGACTCTCTGAGGAAGCTCACTCTGTCAATTCCCCTTATAGTCTAAAGTGCTAAAAGTCTCTATGAGGAAGCTCACTCGGTCAATTCACCGTATAGTCTAAATTACTCAAAGTCTCTCTGAGGAAGCTCACTCGGTCAATTCCGCTTGTAGTCTACTACAACAGGTTCTCTCAGCACTTTGTTGGTCAACGAGTATATCAAGGCAAAAACGGCCAAGGTAAACACCAAGAACTACCTGGCTAAAACATTCTACAGCATATCAAGCATGTCAGAATACAAACACTCCACCCTACAACACTAGGCATGGAAAACATGCAAGGTGTCCAAATAGGCTAAGCAGACCAACTGTCATGGTAAACACATCCAAAGAATAGAAATCAACCATATTCATATCCAATTAACCTCTACACAGTCATACAAGCATGGAAGGAAATCAACAGTGTAAAATTGTAAACACGCAATACCTCGTTTAAGTATATTGGTCAAAATTGCACATAATACTCAAATAACTTCAACAAAAAGGCACAAACCACCTACCTCAGTGTTTTAGGATTTTTATACTCCGGTGTCGGCCCTTGAATCGACCTAGAATGTGGTAGATCTACAAAAACGTCTAAAATGTTCAACCCATAATATCTCATGAGAGAGGCGAAATCAGTATATAGTGCTCTAGGAGAAGAGAGAACTCACTGATTCGATTCCAATTCAACTGATGGCGTTCAATTCAGAGGACGGATGCTCACTCAGGATTTCGTCAAATATCTGTGGTTTTACGGAGCTCTCGGTCGAACGAGACCTAGAAGGAGAGAGTTATGGCAATTAGACATGACCCCGATGAATTTAATGGAAAAAAGAAAGTACACACCGTGTAATTTTTAAGTACACAGCGTGTACTCACCATTTCCATACTCCGCTTTAGGCAGCCTCCAGGTCACCCCACACAGCTGTGTGCATGGCCTCTACACAGCCAGCACACGGATACCAGTGGTAATTGAGTACATGGTGTGTACTCATAAAGTACATGACGTGTACTTAGAAAATTTCCAGAATTTCCTCTTTTTCTCAAAAACAACCAGAAAAGGAAAACATACCTGAAAAGAAAGTCTGGGTTCTTACAGTAGAGTATCATAGTCAGTTATATATGTATAATATTGTTAAACTCCTTGGTTTTCCGATAGATATCATTTTGAATAGGGATCCTCACATCACATATCAGTTTTATAGTGGATTATAGGTATTTATGGTTTCTCAATTTAAGTTGAGAACATCATATCATCCTAAAAAATAAGACCATACTAAGTGATCCATCTTAATTTTTGAAGGTATTCTCTGGGAATTCATGCTTGAATTTAGTGGATCATGGGAAAACATATCCCCTTGGTGGATTTTTTCTATAACAATAGTTACCAATCTTGAATCAGAATGGTTCCATTTAAATCATTGTACGGGATGATATGTAAATCCCCTCTTTCTTAGGAATAGGTTGGAAAATATTTCTTGGTTAGACTGAGCATCATCCAGGAGATTATGAATAATATAAAATTAATTGGAAGAAAATTAGTGATAGATCAGAGTCACTAGAAATAATATGTAAATCGGTTTCAACATCTTTTTGAATTTTATGAAAGTGAATAGTTTTTTATTGGAGTTTCACCACAGTTGGAATAGATAATCTTTGGGAGGCAGGGTAAGTTGGAATCTCGTTATGTTGTCCCATTTGAGATTATGGAACAACTCAGGAAGGTGAATTATCGATTAGAATTACCTACTCATTTGACTTATATTCATGATGTGTTCCATGTATCCTAATTGAGTAACTGTTAGCTATATTTTTCCCATATGATCAAGTGGGAGAATCTTAAAAATGAAACTGGCACTTCGTGTTTAAAAGGATTATTCAGATAGTGGACTGATAGGATAAGTTGTTGTGTGTAAATATGTTCCCATTAGTTTGAGTGAGATGGATATTTGGTAGGGATATCTAAGAGACATGGGAGTGTGAGTCCTTGAGAATGTAATAATTTCCTTATCTATTTTTGGGTTCATCATCCCAAGCCTTTCTAGGGATACAAATATTTTTTGGTGAGGATAATTATGATAGAATCCAGATCATAGGTTTGTTTTATTTTGACCATTTTTTTTCTATTTTGAGGTTATATAAGATTTTGGGGGTTCGGGTTGGAAATTTAAAGTTTTATAGAAAAATAATACAAGTTCATAGTTTGGGATCACGGTTTGTAGTAACCATGTGATATAGCTATGTGAGTTCTAATAGTTATTTTCACATTTTTTAATTGTGTGATTCACCAAGAAAAATATTCAAGAGGATGGTTTTGTTATAAAGGGTATTGCGTGACTTGATAATGTTTTTTCTACCCATATGTCAATTCTCAAGAAACCATGAAACTTATTTTTAAATTTTCAATTTCTACCACACAGTTAGTGTATGGTTTGTCTAATCATGTGGCCTAACCAAATGAATCTATATACACCTATTAAAATGGAAAATTACCTTAATTACCTTGATTATTTTAAACTATTATCTCATATTAATCCCTTATTAGATCAATATAATCCATATATGATACTCTATAGGACTATCCCCTAGATTTCTCAGTGATCCTTGATTAATTTTCATGGATATCTTTGAGGTATGTTTGGTTTTCCTCTCGGTTTCACCACTTTTTTGTGGATCTCTATTCCACTTATCATGTTTGAACCCTATTTGGATAAAATTAAAAGATCAATATGGTTTTATGTAGAATTTATGGTGTTTATATTGGATCTAGTCTTGGGAAGAACTTATCTATTATTTTCCCATCATCAGTTTAGAAGTAAATGTTGTCTTCATCGACCTTGTGGTAGGTTTCTCTATCCTATGGTCTATCCCTTAGAATTATTTCTATTCATATGATGCTCTCCTTTGATTTTTATTTATGAAGTTGAATTATTTATCATTATTTGAAATGGAAAGTGATTTCAAAATGTGTTTTATTTGAAAAATATATTTTTTCACATGATGTGTTTGATAAAATGCCTCAAAGATAGATTTGAATTGGAAATGGTTTTTTCAATCATAGAAGTTATATAGAATAACTATATAGAATTATGTATGAAATGTGTGATTTTTTTCCATGAAATGTAATCATGAGATATAGAACATTATGAGACCTTATAGTATAGAGAAAAACTAAACATAAATGAACCTTAGTGGAATAAGGCATCACTATGGCATGTGCATGTGGTGTTGTGGTTTCTATATGTTATCCTTACCATGTAAATCAAGGTTCCAGAACTTTAGGATTCAATTATGTTATCTAGTGTTCCTTTGTGGGTCTTATTTGTGTACACCCTTGTGTCTTGGATTACCATATTGTTCATTTTGGATACATTAAATGCATATTTATTTGATATGACTATTTTCCCACTTGATATATTTATTATTGATTGAATCCTACTTTATTAATCTTATTAGGAATCATGGGTATATATTAAGTCATATTTATTTTTTTATTTTAATATTGAATTCTTTTGACAAAAACTAAATTATGATTTTATGCCAATGAGGTAGTACCCAAGTGGTACAAACTCCTACTTGGCATCCAAAAGACCTAGGATCAAATCTTGGCAAGGAAACATTTTCAGGTACTGTATCAGAACTACAGCAGGTCATTGTAGTAGTACTGTAGAAGTGGTGACACTATAGTGGTGGAGGGACTATAGTAGGAACTGTAGCGGTGATGGTACTTTAGCAAGGATTGTAGAAGCCTAGGTACTATAGCAATACTTTCATTGAAGGGTCCTTTGGGCCAAAAAATGGAATTTTAGGCCTAGAATTCCAGCCACATGGCCTTGGGCCTTTAGGCTATGTAATGGCTCTCCCTCTACCTAGACAAAATAAAACTTTTCTTTAATACTAAAATGAGGCTTCGACCCCAACCTTTTAAAAAAACTAAAGTATGATTTTATGTGGAATTAATGATTTATTTTGTAATTTTTTTAGAAATATATTTTATACAAGAATTAAAATATACATGTGGATAAGAATTTTATAGATTATTTGGTGGTGTCCTCTTGATATTTATTACTCACATATTGATTTTTTCATTGGGAATTTGTAGACTTGGTTTTGTATGATAAAGGTAATGGGAAAATCATCATATAGAGGATAGATATTGTAGATCGTTTTTCCTTTATAATGGTTTGGGGTGGTGGTGAAAAATGGTCATGGGGAGATGGAACTAGGGTTTCTTTTGGTTCCATGTTAATGGTCTATCAGTTTTTTCATTTACACCCTATTATATACTTCTTAGATATTACCTTTATGGTTTGGTTGTTTTGATATATGATGTATTTTGGATATCTTTTATGATGCTATGATTTTTTCCCTTATCATATATTTATTGAATGAGAAATTGTTCCCATGATTCTTTATATGATACCTTGATGCTTTTCATCATACCATAGTGACTGGAAGCATGCTTTAGGTATTGGGGAAATCTAATTCGGGTGATAGTATGGTTTAACCCGGGTTGGTATATTGCACACCCAATTTTCAAAACACTATATTATTGTGGCCACTTCTCTCAAGCCTATAAATTGGGTTCAAATTATATGTCCTCTCCAATAGGGTGAAAATTCACTCAAGTACCCCCAAAAGGGTTCCATTTCATTTAATTCCTTATATATTGGAACTCATTTTATTATGTTATCCTACCTAGGTGTCATCCTTACTGAATCCATTTACCTAGGTTCCACTCTAGCCCAAATCCCCTATATAGGATCTTTTCTTAATAGGGGCCCTCCAAGGACTCTTAAAATACATGACCGCCTGGCGGACACAGTGGTTCACCCTTTAGATCATGTAAAGGTGTATCCCTAGATTTCATCTAAGATCGATTGTACCCCTAGTGTAATCACAATAACTTATTTTTTTAATAATATGGGTCCATATCATGAGGATACCCCTGAAACTTACCTCGACTCCTGATTCCCAATTTGGCTAATCCATATCCAATATATGATCATCCTAAGAACCTAGTGGAGCCCTTCATTCCATACAATGAATAGGGGGTCTGTCATGTCCTCTAAATAAGTGTATTCCCCAAGAACCCACCTTATCATGAGTCACCAACTAGGCCAGTCCCCCATTGGTCTCATATACTTATTCCTCATAGTAATCCTTCCTATTCACATGAAATGGTTGGGCCTCCAACTAGGTTTCATCCCCAACTCCTTCATTATATGTACATATTCCCCAAAAGTACAATCATCATTCATAGTCTTTTCACCAAAGAGATGGAATTAGATGTATTTGATTTGGGAATGCCATGATTAAACACCAATATATCATCATTAGACCATATTTCCCATGAAATCCTCAATATCAATGGACTATAATCCTAAAGATGAATCCTCCCAAAAAGGTCAATATTTATAATGAAGAATCCTCCCTCAAATAGGCATATTCCCTATGAGCGAAATCATTTCTCAAAGGACTATATTCCCAACTAGACATCATCCTCAAAGGTCAATATTCATAATGAGACATCATCCTTAAAGGTCCATATTCTTTATTCTTCATATTTTCTTGAAGGTCATATTCCTTATGATCTATCTTCCTCAACAAGATAGATACATTTAAAGTATAACCATACCCTATCCTATTTTTTTATCAATAAGAATGATAAAACAAAATGGGTCACTTGTGTGTATGTTTTTGACAAATAATTAAGGTAAAACTTTCACCTAGTATTTCTAACAACATGAATTTATACTATGTATAATAAAACCATACCGCATTACATTAAACTACATGGATTGGTTTTATCTCATAAACTTAAACTATGTAACCTAGACTATATAATATTTCATTATTATTAATTAGGATATTTATGATGCCTCCTCAAGGTTAAATCCAAACTTAAAACACATAACTCCTTCTTAGAGGGTGATAATGTCTAGTGAACCCTTTTTTATGGATCTAAACCACTGCATAATCAACTAATAAGAGAAATGTAGAGAGATTATAGTATATAAAAATATTCACATCAATACATGGTTTAGATCGATAATTGAAATGGTGGAAACCAATCATGAATTGGTATTTGGGAAGAATTCATGAACATATAGTAAATCTATAATAGAGTCCTAGAGTAGGAAATAATTCCCCATAAATTGGTGGGATGAGTCTGACCTCCCATCCACTTGCACAATGCACACAAAAAGCATCCCAAGTAAAATCTCTAGCAACCAACTGCCTTTGAAATACAGGAAAACATTAGATAAAAAATGATCATGGGACAATTCATATTGAAAAAATGGTTAAACTTTTTTGAAATACTCTAATTGTAAATATTTGAGTAACATCCATTGTTAGGCATCACATTTATGAAAACACCAATGATTCAAATTGGAAACATAGTATGTTTACATTTTTTTTAATAAATTTATAATACTATAATTTAATTTTTATCACCCTAGGACTATAATAGGTTCATTATAATTTGCATTTATACATCAGTATCTTTATTTTTCATTCCTTCTTTACTATATATACAATTATTGTATTATTTTGTGCATTCCTTTATAATCAAATACCAAAAATATAATAAGTGTAAACCAAAGGATCAATGTGTGAATTAAACAACCCATCTATGCTCAATATAGAATCCCATTATAATTTATTTGTGCTAAAATTTACTTCAATCATAGATTAGAAACTTTTCCAAGGAGGATACCATTTATCACTATGATCCTAATCACATTTTCTTTATTTTTCTTATATTTATTCAATTCAATTTCGCCTTTTAATCATGAAAAATCACATTGGAGGAAAAAAACTATTATTTTATGTGTCCAATACTATTGGTATAGAAACCACTCTTAGGAATATGTCATAGAAGAACATGGGAAGTCCATTCAGGAAGAAAAATAATAGCCTTGGGTCAATACAAAAGATACATTGATATTAAAGGTACTTAAAATTTTATGAAATGACCAAGATGAGATCAATAGACAACTAAATTAGGTTTTTTTATTATAAATAAAATAAAACATAGTCTAAAATATTATATTCTCTAATCTATGATTGAATATTTTTAAAATGAGGTTGAGGAGATCAGGATACAGATCAAGGTGGAGTATCTACAACCTGACTCATTTTGAGGATATGCAACCATAGGCACTGTATATTGAGAACAAGTTTAAATCTATGAAATGATATTGGTAAATTTATTCTATATACTATATTCAATTTAGTTTTATTTGGAATAATTTATCTTCTAATACCCCCTATGTTGAAATTACTTAATCAGAACCTTTGAAGCATTCTATGGAAGATTTTGAAGAAGATTATATAGAAGAGGTGGTGGAATCTGAAGAATGTATGAAGGAGAAAATTCATCCAACCAATAATGAAGAGAGAGTTGGAATCAAGGTATAAGAATAAGAAAACACCACTTCTAAACACAAAGATGATGAACCACTCTTTATGAACAACATACAACAAACAGTGGATCTAATAGTTCCATAAGTTTATAGGGCTCATACTACCCTCCATCCCCACCATTCAATCTATTTTCCACTATATAGGTGGTGGGAATAAATTAAATTGATCAAAGTGACTAATTGATCCAATTTTTCCTTAAATGAATTAGGAAAAAAAGGATGTACTGGTACCCATCATAAAAGACACATCCACTAGTGGATTTGGGGTGATCCACTGCCATTTTCTAGCTATAGACAATGATAAATACAATACCATTGATGAGTTTCAACCCAATTATCAAATTACTCTATCTATTTCTCTTTCATTTATTTTATTTCAAATAAATTTATTATGTCATCTATTTTATTTTTTATGTTTTATTTTGGGAGACTTGGGAGCTTAACTCAACTTCTTATAAGTAAATAATAAGGTTGTATCAATCCTACTCATTGATATCATCGTTGATATTTTTATGCCAATATATGTACTAAATTTAAAATTGGATAGTTTTATCTATGTATAATGTAGGGGTTTCATCTTGTTATTGGTTTTTGTGTCACCTATCTTGTTTGATAATTATCTAAAAGTTCTATAGGGGATATTTTCACATTTTAAAAATTGATTCTCATGTTTTTAGTTTTAGAAAGTGGATTTCAACTAAAAATGATTTAGGTTCATTGAATTAAACATGAACACACTTGATTGATGAACATAATAAATGGTGATTTGTTTTTTGGGAAAAGTAATACCTCAAGGATCCACCTTAAAAATTAATTCTATATGTCATATGAACTAGAGTAAAATGAGTATTTAGAATCAGACTTGAAGTTTCTTTAGATAGGTTGGCACTAAGTATGTAATTAAAATATAAAAATCCATAAAATAAGAGTAAAATGAATACTGTAGAGTTGGATTCCTTTACCCTACCTCTATTCCTTAACTATTAAAATTATTCTTAGGGGATTTTGGATATAAGGTATGGTTCAGTTTGATGTGGTTCATACTAATTGAATAATAGAAAATTTAGAAGCAATGGATTAAAAAAGTTGAAGTGTTAAGTTATCAAAGTAGATGGACTGTAATGAGAATTTTGAACACATTTGAATAAGAGGTAGACAAAGAATAAAAATTTTATATAATATATATAATGGAATTTTGAAAATAAATAGTAAATATGGAGTTTGAGAGAGATGAATTTGAAAATGTGTGGTCTATTGAAAAACACTCCAACTAATTACCCATCACTAAACATTCAATAACCCAAAAATCAACTAGAGTGGAACTAAAAAAGATATTTTGAATTTTTTAAGGAAATATTCATGAGGAAAAGTATTCACTCAAGTGTGAGGGAGTGTTTCTTGTACAATGTTTTCATTATTCTTCATTTTTTAGCATTGTTTTGTGTGATTTTATTATAATATATAATAATATACAAATAAACAATACATTTTTTTAATTTAAGGATCTAAATCTTCAAACTCTTCCTAAAGTGGTGAATTCCATTAAAAATACTATGTTATTTGATACAATTGATTTTTTTTATATTTAATGATATAGGGGGCCTATCTTAGGAATATTAAAATGAATAAATCATGGGTTTTTGCAACATTGAACTAGTAGACTTGAGACTGTGTTGTGGGGATAATGTATTGCTATATTAGAGGCTAATATTATGTTAAATCTATAACATAGTCCCACATCTTCAACCTCACATAGAATTTATGTACCAATGGACATTTTTCCACCCCTTAACACTACATTAGCTATCAACATATCCTAAAATAAGCCCTATATAATACATCTTTACCTAAATGTTTTTTATTGATTCCTCTTACATTAAATTATAGATTCAATGTAGTCCAATAGAAGGATCCTATAGTATTCTATGGATTTGATGGAATAACACACTAAAGTCCTAAGGATGCACAAACATGCCAATATAGTCTCATAGTGAAGCTAGACACTACACTTCCTCACTGACACACATTTTTTCATCTACTCTGGATAGTGTTATCATGCCAAAGTTACCTCAACCACTAATGCACCAAGAAAATATCCTCTAACTGTATCTACATTGTGATGCTCGATTTTGTGTGATGTTCAAATTCCTTAGTGATAAAACATGTCCCATTGACAATATAGCCTCAAGAGTCAACGCAAAGTACATACACTGGTTAATATATCCGGATCCTGTAATGAAAGAGTGCATCCACCATCCAAAAATTTATAAATAGATAAATCATAGTACAACATGAAAAAAACATAACCTTAATATGAAATGATCATAGATGATTCAATTATAGTCATAAATATTGAAGATGTATGCAAGGCCTGCATACATGAACCAAGGGGAACACAAATAATCCCCATTAATTATTTAATAACCAAATTGGGAAATAATATAATGAATATTAAGCCTAGTAAGCAATCAAGGAAATATAATAAATAAAAACGTGGGATCTTATTCCCATTCACTGAAGTTGGAAGATGAGGGCATCCACTATACACATTGAAGGATTTAATTAGTGACCAAAGTCCACATGTTTATGATCTAAGTATCCAAACCATGTAATTATGGAAATAAATTACAAAAGGGGGATAGAATATTAAGGGTTCTCATTTGAGGGATTCATCAAAGGATAAATAGGTTTTTTATTCTAAATTTTTAGTCTGTTCTTGTGATCTCTACCTCGGTTTCTTACTTTTATATCCATAAAATATTATCTATATATGGTTAGTCTAATGGAGATTAAAATTATAGGTTTTTTAGTTCTATTATAATATTTTTAGGATTGTTTTATTATCTTTCATATCTCCCTATATTATTTCACAATGTAGAGAAATATTAGATAGATTAAATTTATGTTATGTTTTTTTACTGTGATTTCTTAACTATACTATAGAACATAAATGAGTCCCTTTTGTAATTATACATTATAGTAAATAAAATTTTAATTGAGCAGTGAATGGGCCAAGATAGTAGACAGATGATCTGGACTGTTCTTGGATGTCCCCCTGCTCAAATCATACCTTGAGAGTGGATATGGATAAGTATTATTGTTAGTCCCAATGGAGTACTCAAGATGGTATTCATTGAGGATCAAAAATTTATGTTTCAAAATTACTAATTTAAAAATTAATATCCCCTAATTAAAAATATCCTATTTAATAGAAATAATGGGTATATATATAATTTTTTCCTTTAAAATAATTTCTCAAAAGATTTATCATCACCACAATTAAAAAAAGTTATGTTACTTTAACATTTTAAATTATTTAAATCACACCAAGAAATATATACATCACAAATGGATATTAACTATAAAAGATACTTTGAAATTGTTATTTAAAAATAATTTATAAAAAATAAAAATAATCAAGTAAATTTAAATTAATTAGTAAAAATAATATTAAAACACACATATTAATTAAATGAGATGTTTGATCAAATATGAAGCTTAGTCCTCTCCACTATACAATAATACACTTCCAATACCATTTATTAAAACTAAACAATAAATCCACAACTTAGATTGGGTTTTACTAAAAACAATTACTTATAAGGTAGTATAGGTTATACATAGCCTCTTCCATGGTTTTTAGTGGGATAATGGAGGCAAATAAATAAAGTAAGGAGTATAAGATTACTACCCTGTACAATATAAGATAAGTTCTAAGTAAATGTACAGAAAACTTTCCAGATCCTGTATTTTTCTTGGTACTATAGCAAGACATTATTTTTATACATAAATATTACATCTAAATAGATAAAAATTAATTATATAACATAAAATCCATGCCAGAACCATATAGGTGTAGTATCTTTAGAAACATGAAGACATAAAAGACTGGTTCATAATACATGTACATCATCTCTAGCTTATTCCTTCATAACTAGATACCTCCTTGAAATATCATACTTAATACATTTCTTCATATATTGGGGATAAGAAACATAATAAAGTGGTGAGATTAGATGCTTATTAAGGGTAAAAAAGGGAGATATCAATCATAACATAATCATAAGGGCATAATAACATCAACATAACATTTGAAAATTATACCCTACATATTAAAGATCATAATCTTGAGTCATAGAATAAATCATACAATTTCATAAGGAATTAATCATAAAATAACATGATCCATGATAGAATAAAATTGGCATACGACATGGAATTTTATCATACAGATAACTATAGAAGATATATGGGTAGATACACCTCCTGGGAAGGACACAATGACATCCCTAGTGGAAACATGTTCCTTATAGTGGAATGGGTTCACTACCTAAATTATCATAGTAGTCGAGGTACACTCCCAAGACCATCAACAATGTGGATCAGGGCACACCTATTTCCAATAGTGGATTAGGACACACTTATTTCCCATAGTGGATCAAGCCCATCGACTTGTTTCCAATTATTATCTCATGAGATATAAAGCTTTAACTAATACATTGGATGGAGATATAGTTATCAACCATCACATAATTAAAACCAAACATATATTTTCCAAAATAACATAGATCATTCATCATATCAGAACCCATGAAAAGAATGGGTTTTATAAACATTTCATCATATCATAACCCGTGAAAAAAAAATGGGTTTCATAAATATCATGAAATCAAAAAAATAAACCAACCGTACAGCGAATAAGGATAGTATCCTTAAATAATATTCCCAATAAATCATAATTAAAAATAAATAATTTTATCTTAGATGGAATATAGTTTCGGAATATCACTTAAAATAAATCTTACAAAAATAAAATTTCCGTTTTAAAATCATTTCTTTTTAAATTTCCATGAAATTATAAAGGAAAATTTTTTATTTGAAAATAACCTTGTAATATTATAAAGGAAACATCAAATCATTAAATTGTGATGATGGTGATAAAGTCACTCATTCTGTATAAGTTAAAAAAACATTCCATCCATATTTTTTTCAGAAAAGTCACAAAGAACCTCATTTGGAAAATAAAAAATAATAATCCTTTCAAACTATTTTGTAAAAAATGAGTAAAAATGAATTTAAAAAATTAATAATATAATAGTAAAAAAATCAGAAACAATTTTAAAAAATATGGAAATATAAGAAAAATATAATTTTAAGGGAATATTTAAAAAGATAATTATTAAAGGAAATTCCCTTATAAATATCATATCATTGGTGTGAGAATTAATCAGATGAATAAAGTATGTGTATCAAATAAAAATTCACATAAAATGATTGGAAATAAAATATAAGATAATCAAAATTCATCTGACACATAATCTTGACATTGAATAATCAATGAAGTATAATTTTAACCTAGTAAATGGAAGTTAAGTTAAGAAATCCCTTACAACTTTGTAATTAGTTGAATCATATGCCCCATAAAAGTAATAATTATCAAATAAAACATTTAATACTATTAATTTAATGAGATTAATGATATTTTATAATAAAGGTTAGTATATGCACCACAAAAAATAAGTAAGTGTTGAATAAGGCATATATCTCACAGAAGTAAAAGTGAGATGAGAAACCCTTACGTTAGGATTCCCTTTAATTTTTCATACTTGAAACTATTTTACAATGGTTTAAATAATGTTATTGATTTTTTATAGAACTATATTCATATATATATATTATCTCATAGGATCCTTTAATAACATCTTACCATCAATTCATTAATAATATTTCATTATTTTTGTTATTTCATGTGCGTTCATTTCATGGTTTTATGATTGAATCACTTGTGTATAATTGTGGATGTTCTTGTAAAATAGAAATAAAACTAAAAAATTTAAATTAAATGGTATTAATTATCTTTTTTATGTTTAAATGGTCCTAATAATCATTTTTTATTCTGACATGAGGATGATTCATTTGATAAACTATTAATGATAAATGTTTAGTATAATTTGAATGTTTCTCCAGTCATCATGAACTAGTTTAGTTTTATTTAATATTATGTATATATATTAATTACAAAACATGAAAAAGGTTATCATATACCTATTAAAATATGATTTAACTATAATAATACTTTTATGACAATCCTTTAAGGTAGTAATGGAAAATAAAAATTCATTATCCACAGAGATGGTTAACCACCATAATTTGGATAATGGTTTATTTTATTTACATAAGAAGATATAAGAAACAGGGTGGATATGAGATATTCCATATAAATATAAAATTATAGTATACACATGATACTATAGTTATTATTATTTGATGGAATAATAAGGTGAAGAGAATTTATAAGAAGAAAAGAAATTAAGAGAGGTTGTTTGAGAAAGTTACCTATTGAATATAACCTCCTTGAAGGACCCCTTAAGGAACTTGTAATTTTCATTTGGGTGATAAAAGCATAAATTTTGATGTGGGGAGAGTTTTTAGGATTTTTGTTTCAGATATTTTCATATATTCAAGTCTTGTGAGGAGAAAATTTGTGGTTTATGTGATTAAATAATGATAATTTTATATTTAAAGCCAACCACATTTGTGTGGTATTAATTACAACAAATTTGGATGATAATTAATGTTGTAAATGGTTTTTATGGTATATAAACACATAAAAACCCCATTTAATGTTATATTTTTTAGGTATTTTAATCTTTTACCTTTTAACTTTAACCAACTACATCATTTTACCTATACAACGGTAGATCATTTTTTTACCATAGTAACTTTTTTATGACTAAAAATGAAAAAAAAAATACAACATAAGTTATAACTCATGATTAAATATATGAGATCCATTTTTAAAAATTAAAAACATAGATTTTTAAAAATTACATTTAAAATTAAACTTACAAAACACAATGAAAAATAGTTCTTTTAGAAAAATGTGTTTTTAATCCCAAAAATATACTTATACCAACATAAGTTATAAATATTGTTTAAATATAATTAATTAGATTGTATATAAATAAAAAGTAATTAAAATAATTTGATATTAATTTAAAATCATAAAATGACTTTTAAATATAAATAAAATTATATTTTTATAGAAAAATGGCATTTTATACTATTCACGAAAAAAATTAAACTCTTTAGAAAATTATTAAAAATTTATACTAATATATTTTTGACATGATGAATACATAAATTATGTTCATTTTATAGAATAGATTTTCTAAAATTGTCAAAAATTAATTATATTTGTTTTTTCGTAAAAAGTAATAACAACTTTTTTCGAAGACAACATTTATTTGAAGAAAGAAATGTCATTACTAAAAATTATGTTCATATTCCCAAAAAAATAGTAAATAAACAAACATTGAGTTGTAAAATTATATATTAAAAATTTTGATTAATACAATTCATTTTCACCAATTTAATGGCAATGTTATAATGGTCTTGTTAAAATAATAATATTTTGGAGTTCATTTAAGATCGGTGTTCTGTGAAAAGTAAGTTATCGTAGAGATTAAATTTATTTAAAAAAATAAATACCATAAAATTTTAGGGTGTAACATTCTACCCCCCTGAAAATGAATTTATCCCTCAAAATTCATTACATTGATTCAAACAGATGAAGATTCTTCTTCATCATCACATCCTCAGGTTCTTACATATCTTCCTCAATTTGGTGGTTTCTCCACAAAACATTAACCAAGTGAATGATCTTGTTTGATAGAACTTTATCTCTATGATACATAATATATACTTTTTTTCTTCATAATAATGATACTTTTACAGTGGTATAACCTCTAAGTATGGTATATGTAAAGAATCAGTTATGTACTTCCTTATGAGAGATACATAAAACACATCATGAACATGAAAGATATTTGGTGGAATAACCAATCAATAAGATACCATCCCGATATGATCAATAATTTAAAGTATATATATACCTAGGGCATAAATTTTCATTATTTCTAAATCTCATCAACCTCTTCTAGGGAGATATTTGTTGAAATACCGTATCACCCACTTCAAACACCATATCACTCCAATGATTATCAGCATAACCTTTTTTTCAACTCTGAGCATCTCTTATGTGTTGTTGAATGTATATAAACTTCTCTACCATATCCTCAGTTGGATCAAGTCCTAATATATTTCTTTCCTCTAACTTCATTATAGTATGTTGGTGTTCTGCACATCTTACCCTAGAGATCATTATAAGGAGCCATATAAATTCTAGAATGAAAGCTATTATTGTAATAAAATTATACTAATGAAGTTATTTATCCCAACTACATTTAAAATACCTAGATAAATGTCTCATCATTTCTTTTAGAGTTTGAATGGTCCTCTCAGACTGACCATATGTCAAAGGAAGATAAGTAGTGTTCAAACCTTACTCTGTATCCAGAGCCTACTGAAGAATTCTCTAGAAAATTGAGGTAAACCTTGGATCTGGATCAGATGCAATTGAAAATGGAAATCCATATATTCTTACCACTTACTTAATATATACTCTATAAAGATAATAAAGAGATAAATCTAATCTGATACCAATGAAGTGTGCTGCTTTTGTAAGGTGATTGACTATAACACATATGGAATTATGTCCTTTAGATGTTTTGGGAAGTTTGATGACAAAATACATGGTTATTTTTTCCCATTTCCATTCATGTGTAGTTAATTATTGTAATATCCCCTTATACTTCTAGCTATTATCCTTAACCTGCTGAAAAACCAAGCCCCAAGAAATAGAATCTGCAATATCTCTCTTCATGAAATCCCACAAAAAATATTCTTTCAGGTCTCTATATATCTTTTTTACTTCCATGATTAATAGATAATGATGAACTATGCACCTCATAGAATGGTTCCTTGTTGAAATATGGTATGGGATGAATTAATACATGGTTCATAAACCTTATTATTCCATCAGAATCAAGGTTTAACTTGAGAAAGTTTCTTACCATCTTTTACAACTCTACATAATCCTTCTCCACATATTTAATATTCACATGGATAGATGTATGAACATTAATTTCATCCAGATAATAGTTCTCCCCTTAATTTAATATTTTTAGGTTATTCATTTGTAAATACATAAATATTTTATCTTTTTTTATCCTCATCATAGATAAAATGGCATGATCCTTTCGGATCAAATCCACTTCTATATTTTTCGATTTTCTAGGGTGGTAATGTATAGAGTATTCATAATTTTAATCTTCTACAACCATCTTATTTGATCCATATTCAGATATTTTTTATTAAAAGTATACTTTAATTTTTTTTAACTATATATATGTCACACCTTTCTCCATTGAGATAATTCCTCCATATATTTAATGAAAAAATTAATGAATCTAACCCCAAATCGTGGTTTGGATAATTTTTCTCATGGAACATCAATTGTCATGATGCATAATAAATCACCATATAATTTTTCATGAGAACACATTCCAGGCCCTTAATTGATACATCACTATAGATCCAAAAAATTTTCCACTACAAGGTAGAATGATCATGGGTGCACTAACCAATATTCTTTATAAATCCTTGAAATTCTCTTCACATTCCTTTATCCATATGAACTTAACTCCTTTCTAAGTCAACATGGTGAGTGGATTATATAATCATGAGAATTATTTCATGAAACATCAATAATATATAGAAAACCCAAGGAAACTATGGATTTTAGTCACTGTGGTTGGTCTAGTCCATTTCTCAATAGATTCCTTCTTTGAAGGATTTAATGATATTACTTTAATTGATATTATATCACCCAAAATGAAACTTTATAAGGCCAAAATTCACACTTGGTAAATTTTTCATAATGATTATCCTTCTTTGTGGTCTTCATCACATTCCTCAAGTGATCATCAGGTTATTCATTACTCTTTGAATATATAAGAATATCGTCTATAAATACTACTAAAGATTGATCAAGATAGCCTCTAAAGATTATATTCAGTAAATCCATGAATATTGTGGGGGGAATTGACCAAAAGGAATCACTATAAATTCATAGTGTCCATAAGTTTTTTATAATGTCTTCTTGGGTATGTCCTCTTTATTAACTCTCAATTTATGATATCTATAATTAAGTTAAATATTTAAAAAGTATTTATATCTATATAGTCGGACAAAAAAATCATCAATATGGGGAAGATGATACTTTTTCTTGATAGTGATATTGTGAATTCCATAATAATCAATGCAGAGTCGTATTGATCCATATTTCTTCTTAACAAATAGAATAGGTGTTCCCCATGGTGATGTACTAAGGTTTATGAATCCCTTTCCAATATTAAATTGGAGTTTCTTCTTTAATTGTTACAACACAATTGGGGTCATTTTATAAGGAGCCTTCTGAATAAGAATAGCACCATGTATGAGTTCTAATAAAAACTCAACTTCACGACTCGGTGGAAGGCCTAAAAATTATTTTGAAAATACATAAAAAAATCAGATACAATAGTTTTATACATAATATTGAGTTTCTCCATAATATTTTGAGATAGATAACCTTAATTTATATGAATTAATACCCATATGATGGAAGGAAGTTCCATTATAACTTCATATTTCTCCTTGCATTGATCAATGATTATGGGATCATTTAGAATATGAAATGTGACTACCCTTCCTTGGAAATTAATACAAACCCAATATATAGAAAAACAATCCATGCCAAGAAACACATTGAATTCAACTAAAGGTGGAATCAAAATATTTTTAGGAAGCACTTTCCCACAAACTTCAATCAGAGAAGATCTATAAACTTGAGATGAAACCTTCGCGACATTAAAAGTTTTTACAGCTAAATCAACATCAAATTATTGAGGTGATATGGTGATACACATAAAAAATTATTTATAAATAAAAGAGTGTGTGGATATTGAATCAAATAATACATTATCTATTCTAGAGTGGATGGTAAATGTTCCTTTCACCACATCGTTCTCATAACCAACTTCAAAAGTCATGATCACATATGATTACCCTTTCTCTTTAGGCTTAATATTTTTTTGTCCTATTCATAAAAAACCTTTTAATTTGTATACTAATTTTCTTAATTTTTGTACTCCTTTAATTTATAGAATTGGATCATGGGTGGTTCATTCTATGTAGCTTTATCTCTTTTCACATCATTAAATAACTTCTCCCCATCACCTCGGCATTCATTCACTAGATGACCATCCTCTCCAAACATGAAACATTTACCAATACCAATAATATAATTTCCCCCATGTTTCCTTCCATACTTCAAGAAAAAATGAAATCTCATTTTATTTTCTCCTTGGATTTTATAATTTCCATTGAATTCAAATTTTATTTTCTTATCAAAACCATATGATGGATGGGTAATATTGATCTTTGTCTCAACCTTGAGAGCACATCAAGTGATTTCTTCATAACTATTGAAGTACCTTATGGATAAATCCATTTAGGTACATGGTTTTAAGCCACTAAATAATCAATCAAACTTAATTTCAGGTTGGATTATAATTCATGAAGCATGCCTCACATGTCTTGTAAAATTTTCTTCATGGGTTTTAATAGATTAATCATCCTTTTTCTTTAATTGAATTAATTACTTTATCATTTTCATACGAATAATATAAGGAAATTACATATTGAAAAATAAATTCTTGAACTCCTCCCAATCCATGGAGTCAATTTATTCCTATTTTCTCATATTCTTGATACGATTACACCATTGATCTACTTCACCTTCAAAATGCTAAATAACCAAAATTAAATTCACATATTCTAAACATTGGAGAACATAAAATATATTTTTAATGTTACGGATCCATTTCTCATACACTAGTGGATTAGAAGACCCACTAAATGAAGGTGAACATTACCTTATAAAGGAATAAATAGTATTTTGTTCCCTATATTTCTTATTTGGAAGTCTAGAAAGATTCATAACTTATGTTAGAATAATAATAAGATTTTTCATTCCTATTCCCATAAAATCCGGCTACTCTAGAGGAAAATCATTTCATTTTCCATCACATTCGTCATTAACATGATTTAATACATTAATTAAAACCAAAATAAATTGTGTGAGAAACACTAATCATAGTGGTAAAACTACATAATCAAGATAAATTACTTATAAACTTTCAATATCTTATAGCTTAGGTTTAACAAGCTTATTCATGATTGTTACCAAAACTCTAAGATTATAACATAGACCTATCCTTAGGGTCATTACTAAGATTTTCTTGTCTTAGTTTCCAATGGTTAACAAAACATTTCTTTGATACTAACTATAAATACCCATTCTTTTCATACATACATATTACATATAAATAGATTAATATTTATAACATAACATAACATAACAAAATCATGCCATAACCATATAGTTTTAGTGTATTTGGAAATATGAAAAAATAAATAAATGGTTCATAAAACAACTACATCATCTCCTTCTTATTCTTTAGTTACTATAACCCTCTTTGACATATCATACTTTATACCTTTATTCATATCCTTGGAAAAATAATGTCAAATAAAGGGTCAAATCAGATGCTTAGTATATGAGAGATATCAATCATAACATCAATATAAGGGAATAAGAACATGAACATAATATTTGAATATGTCACACTTGATATCAAAGATCATAATCCTGAGTCATGGAATAAATCATATAAGTTCATAAGACATGAATCCTAAAATAACATGATCCCTGAGAAAATAACAATGGCATACGACATGGAATTCTTTAATACACATAAGCATAGAAAATATATGGGTGGTTACACCTCCTAGGTGGGATATAGCACCATATCCAATGGAATCCCTTTCCACATATTGGAATGGGTTCACTCCCAAAACCATCATAGTAGTCAAGGTTCACTCCCTAGACCATAAACATAGTGGATCAGGATACACTTGTTTCCCAGAGCGGATCAGGATATACCTATTTACCATACTAGATCAATCCCATTGACAAGTTTCTCATTGATATATCATGAGAAATAACGCTTTACACAATAAATTGGAGGGTGATATAGGTCCCACCCATCACATAGTGAAAACTATATATTTTTTTATACAAAAACATAAACCATTCATCATATCAGAACCTATGAAAATAAATGGGTTTTAAAAACATTTTATCATAGCATATCCCATGGATAAGAAATGGGTTTCATAAATATCATGAAATCATAAACATAAACCAACCATTAAGAGAATAAGGATAGTTTTTTTTTGAATAATATCCCCACTAAATCATAAGTAAAATAAAATAATTTTATCTTAGTTGGAAGATAATTTTTAAATATCACTTGAAATTATTCATAAAAGAAATAACATTTCCATTTTCAAATCAGTAATTTTTAAAGAGTCATGCAATTATAAAGTGAAACATGTTATTTGAAAATAAACTTGTAATATTGTAAATGAAACATCAAAGTATTAAAGTGTAATGATGGTGATAAAACCTTCTCATGCCATATAAGTTAAAAAAATATTCCTTTATATTGTTTTTAAAAAATTCACAAAAATCCTCATTTAGAAAATGACAAAAAGAATCCATTCAAACCATTTTTTAAAAACATGACTAAAAATGACTTTAAAATCATAATATAATAGTAAAAAAAATTTGAAACAATTTTAGAAAACATGGACATAGAAGAAAAAGCTATTTTTCATGGAATCTTTAAAAATATAATTTTGAAAATAAAGTCCCTTATAAATATCATATCATTGGCTAGAGAATTAATCATTTGAATTGATTATGTGTATCAGTTATAAATCCACTTAAAAATTGTAATTAAAAAATAATAAAATCAAAATTCATCTCACAGAAAATCTTAACAAGTCATAATCAATGAGGTAGAAGTTTAACCCAATAGATGGAAATTGAGTTAAGAAATCTATAACCACTTTGTAAGCAGTAGAATCGTATGTACCATAAAAGTAATAATTATAAAATGTAATATTTAATACCATGAATTTAATTATATTAATGATATTATATATCAAAGATAAGTATATAAACCATACAAAAATAAATAATTTGTAAATAATTCATATATCTCAAAGAAGTAAAAGTGAGATGAGAAACCCTTACCTCATGCTTCCCAGTAATTTTAAATACTTAAACCTAATTTATAATTTTTAAATAATGTTATTAATTTTTTTCTAGAAATATATTCATATTTATAATACCATATATTATCCTTTAAAAACATATTACAATCCATTCATTAATAATTTTTCATTATTTTCATTGGTCTGGGGGCGTTTATTTCATGGTTTTATGGTCGATTCACTTGTGTATAATTATGGTTGTTATTTTTAAATGTAAATAAAACTATAGAAGTGAAATTAAATGGTATTAATGAACTTATAGAAGTTTAAATGGTACCATATATCATTTTTTTATGAAATTAGGTTGATTCATTTGATAAAATGTTAATGATAAATGTTTAGTTTATTTTGGTGGTTTCTCCGACCGTCACGAACTAGTTATTTTTTATTTTAAATTATGTCTATATATTAGTTATAGAAAATGAAATAGATAATAAAATACCTATTAAAATATAATTTAACAATTAAAATTTTTTATGACCATCCTTGAAGGCATTAATGGACAAAAACATTATCTATTGAAACAGTTAACCACCATAATCTGGAAAATGGGTTCATTTATTTAAATAAGAAGAGACAAAAAAAGGGGTGGATATAAAATGTTATATAGAAATATAAAATTACATTATATACATTATACTATAGTTATTATTATTTTGATTTAAAAATAAGGTTAAGAGAAGTTAGAAAATTGAAATTAAATTAAGAGAGGTTGTTTGAGAACATTACCTCTATAATATAGCCTCTATGTTGGACCCCTTAAGGAACTTGTAATTAGTATATGGGTGATACTATTAAAACTTGTAAATTTTTATAGTTGGTATTATATGGTTTTTTAGATATTTTAATATCTTGAGGGGTTATTATGAGAAAGGGGTGGTTTTAAGTGATTAAATCATGATTATTTTACATTTAAAGGCAACCACATTTGGGTGGCATTAATCCCAATGAATTTGGATGATAATTAATGTTTTAAAGTATTTTTAAGGTTTATAAACACATAAACCACCCATTTAATGATTTTTTTAGGTATTCTATGCTTTTACATTTTAACTTTACCCTGCTATATTATTCTACCTATACTGTGGTAAATCCATTTTTTACCAAGGTAGCTTTTTTATGCCTAAAAATGAAAATTATCATATAAAATAATTTTTAAATATGAATTAAAAATATATAGTCCATTTTTTAATATTAAAAAGACATAATTTTAAAATATTCATTTAAAATTAAACTGTCAGAATGCAAAGAATTTGTTTTTGCAAAAATGTGTTTATAATACCAAAAATGTACTTATACCAACATAAGGTATAAATATTGTTTAAATTTAATTAATTATATCATATATAATTAAAAATTAATTAATTTAATTTTTATATTAATTCAAAATTATGAAATTACTTTTTAATATAAATAAAATGTGATTTTTATAGAAAAATCGGTATTTTTTTACTATTCACTAAAAAATTTAACTCTTCATGAAATTCTCAAAAAATCATCCAAAGATAATTTATACTTTATTAATCCAAAAAAGATGTTAATTTTATCAAATTAATTTTCTAAAATTTTCAAACATTAATTATATTTATTTTCTCATAGAAATAAATAAAATCACTTTTTAAAGAAAATATTTATTTGACGAATAAAATGTCTTCACTAAAAATTATATGCATACTCACAAATAATTGATTAATATATTAAAAATAAGTTGTAAACTTATATATTTCATAATGTGGTCAATATTATTCATTCCTTCTGATTTAACAGCTACGTTATAATGGTCGTGTTAAAATAATAATATTTTGGAGTTCATTTAAGCTTAGTGTTATGTACAAAGTAAGCTATAGAAGAGATTAAATTTATTTAAAAAGAGACATATCATAAAATATTTGGATTTTATAGGTAAAAATATATTTTATTTTTTATTTTTAATACCTTTTTGGGATCTCCTTTTCTTTAAGCCTTCGTGGTTGAGTCTTGTTTGGAGATAGAGAGCCTTTGTTGGGGAAAATGAATGTTTAGAGACATATATTTGTTTGAATTAATGGAGTCCATATATAAATGTGATAAATGTCTTTATAAGGGTTTTCTATTTTTTGGAAGGCTTTAAATGTGGTTCGGGTCTATTTTTTGGAAAGTGGGCTGAGAACTGTCTGTTGGGAAATTACACATCGTGTATATGTTACATGACAAGTAACATCAACCAGAAACATGTCATGAACTAGTATAGGGTGTGTAACATTTACAAATTGTGTAAAATTTTCACAATGATTAATATTTTATTGGGATAAATATTAACCTGTGGAAATGGGTTTTTCAATGTATCCCTCATTGAATAAATAAACAATATATAAAAGAGATAAACACCATGTAATATCATGAACAACATTTAAATAGAACCCTGAGTTATATTTCTTATCATTACTCTGGTACATATTCATCTTCTCCAACTAGGATGGTTCTCTATGTAATTTTGGAGTGCCATTATCCTTTCTATATGCCCTATTTGTGCGATTGGCCCCAAGTAAGTATTTGGATTTGGTTTTACCCTCCTCTTCCATTGTTCTCTGTTAGGGTGGTGGAATCTGTTGAATTATTTTGGTTGTGATCTTTAACTTTGTTGAATTAGGTTCTTATTGGAATATTCATCACCTTCTTTATTGTTCTTACCCTTTAGAAGTGTTTTGTTAATTATTAGTTAAAATAAGGTGTTCTAAACCTTAACCCCATGATCTGTTTAATTTCATGTATATAAAAAATTGTGATGTCTCCAACCTATTGTGCACTCTAATTAATTTATTCATTGATAAAAGGAAAATAATGGATTTTAATACCAATTTTATCCCTTTGTATCCAATTATTTATGACTAGGATTCTGGCTATAGTTCATTTGAGTGATCCCTAGATTATAAATGAATTGTTAGTGGCCTAATGTGTATTTAGCATGACATGCGACCTTTGGTTATTAGTTGATATGGAATACCTAGGTATTGATTTTTTATTGATATGGTTGTTGATAAATTTAAATATAAATGAAATTTTAATTGAATTATAGATGTTAATTTGTGTAATTAACATTGTGGATTATGATGTGATATTGTGGTATCCTTGTTGTTATGATTTATTATGTTATAATTCTAAAATTATTATATAATGGGCTATGCCCTGATATATGATAAACTAATTATATATTGATCTATACCTGAAAACATGTTTAAATTATTATATACCAGGATATGTCGTGACACGTGATAAATCTTATATAGTGGGTTGTGCCCTGTGACACATGCTTAAATTCTTATATAGCTGACTTGGACCAAAATTGTATAAATTGGTCATGGATATATGGTTATGGTAGTTATGGTTGTGATAAATTCTCAGATACATACTGTTATGGCACCAAAAAAGGTTATTTGGATATGTGGTTATGGTTATTAGGGTTGTGTTACATGCCACGATACATTCAATATTGGTACCAAAGAAGGATGATTGTTATATTATATTAATTAATTAATTAATACATATGTTTATCATTTATTCCATACACTTATTATCAGAATGGTTATGTTTGGACTTGGTGTTGTTGACCAACTGAGTTTTACTCTCACCCTATTTGGGCTGTTGTTTGTTACCAAAGCAGATTTCATGGATTTAGTATCGGATAAGAGCAAGGGACCTTGTTGTTGATTTTTTTACTTACTAGTGGGATAGACTTTAAAGACGAGACCGAAATGGATCTTGGGACTTGAGACTTTTGAGTCTTTATTTTATTTTTCTAGTCATTTATTATATATTACATCCATCATGACATTTAGTTACATCCCATCATGTCATTACATGATTCATTACTATTGGTTTATCCATCCCTTTTTTTATTTCCCAGTGGTATGATATATTGTTTATGCTTGCCTATTACTATGATTATGTTATTTATATTTTTTATTTTTTCTACTATGTAACTCCATACATGGTATTATAGTCTCTCCAATATACTAATCACACCCCTAATACTATTGAAAAGCCTCTGGAATGCATTGTGGTGCACTTGAGGTCTCATAACAAACCTTATCTAGCCACATGAGAGGGTTCCACATCAGGGGAAATTACATATTGGTATCAAAGAATCAGGTTTTTCTTTTCTGTTTCTTTACTATTTGAAAAAATTTGAAAGGATACTAGGATGTTTCAAGTCTTAGTAATTAGCTTGTGCCAGGAAGTATTTGACCCATGTATAGGGGAAAATCCTAATTCCTAGGTATGTGATTGTTGTTTATATTTTTCTTCTTCTTACTTTTAAGGTTATTTCACCTTGTTTGATTTTCATGTTGTGTGAGTTTATTGTTCCATGATTTTATTTTTTCATGATATTTATAATCACGACCTAGTATGTCAAAAGATGAGTATGCATTAATCATGATAGGCACATGGAGATATATATTGACACAAATTATTCATGATAGGTACATATTTATTGCATGTGATATATACTTTATTGTTCGAACTGTGATATAAGATACCTATTATATCAAAGAAATGAAATAAATGAACCTATATGTCATGCTAAAACACCATTAATCCATGATTGGAGATACTAGGAGTTAGTGGTTTGCTATTTTTCACATATTCTAGTTGATGTTGTTATAACTAGTGTTATAAGGAGTATTTTTTTCTTGTAGATAAAATTCATCCTCATTTTCTTCGAGTTGAGCATGTGGAGAGTGGAAATTAACATTCTCCTAATGCATCTGAACTAGATCATCTCATATCTCATTAGAATCATATGGACGTTTATCTTCATGATAGCTTCTTTAAGGTCATGTGATAGAAGGAAAGGGGGACTCTTCACATCATGGAATTGATTAATAAGCTAAATAGAGAGTTACAACTAAACCATTCACCCACTTTCACTGGGTAGGGATTCCCCCAAGTATCCAAGTTCTAGACCAAGTTATTACAGAAAATATTTATGCATCTTGAGACACCCACATATAAGAGAGTGAATCTTTCTGTATATATGCTTCATGGACCAACCCAACATTGGTGGAAAATTCAAGAGCAGGTTGGGAAGTAAGAAGATTTATCTTGGAAGGACTTTGAGATAAATTTCTTAATACATCTCTATCTAGAGATGTTTAGGGATGATAAGGATCATGATTTGATGAACCTGACACAAGAGGGCATGTCGGTGTTGGTCTACACTGGATGTTACACAGACATGCAGTACTTTGTGCTATCTTTTGCAGTTGATGAGATCTCTAGGGCGTGTTGCTTTTAAGATGGTATTTTCTATGAGATGAGGTCACAATTGAATGTTGTTTTTCAGATCATTTTTTAGGATGTGATAGATTAGTAACTCATCATGTAAAATAATCTGATTGATATCTCGATCAGTAGCTAGGATATTCCAATAGGGTGAACTTAGAGCTCTTCTTCTAGTTGAAAGAAGAACCTCTATGAATATTTTCACCAAGTAAGAAGTAGGAAGATTAGTTAGGATGGTGGATATCCATTTAACAACCATGTATCATTACAGTGCTATCAGGGTGTAAATATGGTCCACAAGTGGCCTCAGTGTTCATACCCCACATTGGATTGTAATTCTTACAATAGTATGGGCCACCTATAGAGTTTTTATAGGGGAATGTAGTAGAATAACATTGGTAGGGGATCAGAATACGTACTAGAGTTTGGAAAGGACTTAGCTACTCCTTAGAAGATATGTAGCTGGAGTTCCACATGATGTTTTGGTTGAGGTGGGGGACGTGGTACCTCAGTGAAGAAATGGAAGTTCCAAATTGAGGGAACCAAATTGAGGATCATACTAGAGTCTATGGTGGAGGGTATATCCAGTTTCATGTTATGAAAACTACTCTGGATATTGTAGATGTAGGACCATTTACCATCAAAGGTACAATTCTTGTATTATACACCCTTTATTGTGTTTTGTTTGATGCAAGAGAATCAAATTACTTTTTATCTGTTCTTTTGGAAAATGGGTTGATCTTGGATGTTGAAATATTCAGTGGTTCTATAACCATTAGCACACCATTCAGTGTGCGGTCAGAGAATATCAAATGGTGTAATCCATGTTCTCAATATATTGGTGGATTCCATTTCTTTTAGGAAATGTTTGTGCTGGAAATGATAGTATTTGATTTAATTCTTGGTATAGATTGGATAGTTATATCCCAGGATCATATCTAATATTATTGGAGGAGAGTTACCTTTATATCTACATAAGTAGGTTTCTATTATCACCAGGGTAAGTGGGATCATCATGATGGTTGTGCAGGAAAAGTTCAGTGTAGATTGGATTGTATCATGGATCATATAGTCAGCCTTTCTCTAGATGATGGTGGAATGTAGCAAGATTATTTTCCTCCAATGATAGATCATTCTCAAAACCTATTTTTTGAAGAGTTATTTTTCTTATTGCTTGAGTGAAAGATCAATTTCATGGTCAAGATGGTGTTGGGAGTAGATTCAGTTTCTATCCATTTGTATAGAATGGAACTAGCTGAGCTTCAACAATTGAAATTTTAGTTGGAAGATCTAGAAAGTAGATGTTTCCTATGGCCTAGTACATATCCATGGAATTATATAGTTCATTTATCCAAGAAGTTTTATGGGTCTTTGGGCTTATGTGTATATTATCAGATATTGAACCAAACGATGGTCAAGAACCAGTATCACCTTCCACATATTGATGATATCTTCAATTGATTGATAGGTGATAAGATCTTATCCAAGATTTATTTTAGATTAGGATACCATAAATTGAGGGTGATACCTTAAAACATAACTTGGAATATTTTTTGAAGTATTTATGGCTTGTATGAGTTCACAATGATGTTGTTTGGTTTAACAAATGCACCAGCAAAATTCATATACTTAATGAATTAGAACATTCATTCTTTTATGGATTGTTTTTATGGTTTTTTTCAATGATATATTATTTTACTCTCAGTCATCATATGATTATGATAAACATCTTAACATAATTTTGAATACATTTAGATATCATCAACTTTATACCAAGTTAATCAAATGTCATTTCTGAATTGATAAAGTGAACTTCTTTGGACATGTCATCTTAGAGGTAGGATTTTCAGTGTTCCTGGAGAAAGTTACAGTCATTGTATCTTGGGAGTATCCCTATAATGACTTCAATATTCAAATATTTATGGGTTTAGAAAGTTATTATTGGTTATTTATCCATGAATTCTCCCATCTAGTAGCACCAATGACCAGTCTGACAAAAAATGGGGTGAATTTTTTTTAGTTAGAAGCTTGTGAGAAATATTTTGAAGGGCTTAAAGGAAATATGTCATCAAAAACTTTTCTCACATTACATATGGTAGGTAAAGAATATACTGTGTACTATGATTCACCTAGAGATGGACTCAGAGCATCTTCGATGAAAGAGGATTGAGTGTCTTCTTATGGCTCAAGATAGTTGAGACTGTATAGGATGAATTACCCTACTCCTGATATAGAGTTATTAGAGGTGGTACTTAACCTGAGATGTTGGGGGAATTATTTCATGGGTAAGAGGTTTGTGGTATACATGTACCAAAATAGTATTAGGTACATATTCTCTTAGTGGGACCTAAACCTTCAATAGATGAGTTGGCTTAGGTATCTGTAGTATTTTGACTTTGAGTTGGCTTATACACCGAGAAAGTTCAATATTGTTTCTGATTCTTTGATCCAAAATACATGGATAGAGGTAGTAAGAGAGTCTTGTGATTAGTGGTACTTTATTTCACTATTTATAGACATGTATCTAGATGTTCAGGATTCTCAAGGATGAGTAGCTCTGACTTTGACAACTATTATACTTGTGCTTTTGGACCAGGTTAAGACATATCATTTATCATATCTGGAAGACTTAGTTCTTAAAGACATCTTATATAGTGGGAAGAAACCATCAGGATGGTCTCATGGAAGTGTAAATTCTATTCTTTTTTGTGGTAGAGTATGGGTTCCTATGGGTTTGTACAAGGAGATGATGAGAGAGTTTCATGATTCTAGTTGGGTCATACATCTTGGTTCGAAAAATATGTAATGTGATATCCATAGATAGTACTAGTGGTCAATAATGAAGAAGGTGGAGGGAGGATTTATGGAATGATGTTTCACATGTCATCAGGTGAAAGTAGATCATTAGAGGCAGGTTGGGATTTTACAGCCTTTATATATTCCTAAGTGAAAATGGGATGATTTTTATATGGATTTTATGATAGTATTAACCAAGAAAACCCATAAGAATGATGTAGTATGGGTGATTGTGGATTGACTGATGAAGTTAGACCACTTATTTACAATTATGGAAACCTTCATAGTTGATGATATGGGTAGTCTTTACCTGTTTGAGATAATTAGGTTGCACGATTTTCTAAGGATTATAATTTCTAATAGTGATCCTCATTTCACATATTAGTTCTAGAAGGGTATTCAAAAGGCTCTAGGATCACTGGTTCTTTCGATCATATCCTATCATCCTCATACTAACAGTAAATCTGAGATGACTATTCAGGTTCTAGAATATATGTTACGATCTAGTTTTTTGGATTTTAGTGGTTTATTGGAGTGGGATATATCAATCATGAATTTTATATATAATATAATCTTCCAAGAATCAATCCATATGTCACCTTTTGAGGCCTTGTATGTTAGGCCATGTAATTCGTCTCTTTGTTGGACAGAGGTAAGTGAGACAATGATTTTTGGTCCAAGTCTCATGCAAGAGACATCTAAGTAGGTTCAGTTGATCAAGATGTGGTTAGTGACCATGTAGAGTAGGCATAAATCTTATGTTGACCATTGGATACGACCTTTAGAGTTCTAGGATGATCATCATATTTTACTTTATGTGTTTTCTAGGATGGGGAAACATTGTATCAAGAATCATGGAAAGAAAGAACTTAAATTTTTCAGGCTATTTGAGAAGGTGAATAGGGTCGGTCCAGTAGCATAACCCTTAGCCCTTCAAAAATTCTTTAGTGTTATTCACAATGTGTTTCACATGTTGTAGATTTAGAGATATTATCCTAATGCTTCTCATGTGTTGTACATCTTGTAAATCTAGATTTTTTATAATGTTTCCTTTTAGGAGCATCAAATATGAATTATGGACCATATTGAGAAGTATCTCTAGGGTAAGAATATACCTATAGTTTTTGTGGAGTGGTAGCATGGGTGCGTTTAGGATGATACTTGGGATATGGAGCCTGATATGTGAGTAAAATGGCTATACTTTTTCATAGAGACCCCACAATAATTCTTGGAGAAGCTCAGGGATGAGCTATTATGTAGTGAGGAGGTTGTAAGATCCCACCTTTTCCTAGGCATTTCCCTCTTTGAGTTTTTTCATTAAATTCATTTTGATGGGTTTCCCTTTGACTTTATGCCTTGGTGGATGAGTCTTTTTTAGAGACGGAGAACCTTTATTGGGAAAATGACCAAATGTTCAGGGATATATGTTTTTTAGATTAATAGTTTCTGGGTATAAATGTGTTAAATGTGTTTATATGGGTTTTCCATGTTTTCTAAGGCTTTATAGGTGGTTTGGGTCCTTTTTTTAAAAAAATGGGATGAAAACTGTCTGTTGGGCGATTACATGTAGTGTACATGTTACATGAGTGTAACTTCCTCCAAACACATATTCTAAACCAGTACAAGGCGTGAAATGGTTACACAACATGTAAAGTAGTCACATCATGTAATAATTGATTGGAATAAATATTAACCCGAAGTGACAGGTTTTTCATCATATCCCTTGAAAAATAAATAGACGACTTGTAAAAGAGTTAGAAAACATGTAATAACATGAATAGAAGTTTTAAACATTGTCTTGTGTGATGTTGTTTCTTATTTATTTTGTACATCTTCCTTCTATTGACCTACAATGGTTCTTCAGGACATTTTTGAGCACCTACCTCCTTTCTGGAAGTCCTATTTGTGTGATTAATCCTGGGTAAGTATTTGGATTTGGTTTTCCCCTCCTCTTCCACTATTATCCATTAGAGAAGTGTAATATTTGGACCACTTTTGATTTTCATATTGACTTGTTTTAATTTAATTTATTCTTAAATACTCAACACTTTCTTCCTCATTGGAATTACTCTTTGAAAGCGATGTTTTAATTTCTAGTTAGAGTTAGGTGGTCTAAACCTTAACCCTATGTTGTGTTTAGTTGAAATTATATGAAATAATGTGATTTTTCTCACCTAATTTACACTCTAATTAGTTTTTTCATTGATAAAAGATGAATCATAGATTTGAATATTGGTTGGATCCCTTTGGATCCAATTGTTTATGACCTAACTTATTGGTACCATTTGGGTGAGTGACCCTTGATTATAAATGAATTGTTTAATGTATTAAAGTGTTTTTAGTATGACATGTGACCTTAGGTGATTTCTTAATATAGAATAAATAGTTATGGATTGTTTAATAAGATGTTTTATTGATAAATTGAGATATAAATGAAAGTTTACTTCAAGTATAAATGGTAATTTTCATAATTAACAATTATGGCTTATGATTTTATATTGTGATAACCTTTCTATTATGATATGTTTCATTAACATGATGAAAACCTAATATATTGTGTTATTCCCTGACATGTGCTAAAATTATTATATATAGACCCATGCCCTGAAACATTCTAAAATTCTTATATAGCGGGCTATTCCCAGTGACACGTGCTAAAATACTTATATAGTGGGCTTGGCCTAGAATAGTGTAAACTTTCCATGGATATATGGTTATGGCTGTAATGGTTGTTATAAATACTCATAGATATACCGTCATGTAATTAAAGTAGTTTATTTGGAAATGTGGGTATGGTTTTCATGGTTTTGTTATTTTCCCAGAGACATTCTGACATCATGCCAAAGTGGGTTGATTGTTATATTATATTAATTTATTAATTAATAAACCTATTTATCACTTATTGTATACACTTATTATCAGACCTGTTAGGTTTTTACATAGTGGTGTTGACATACTGAGTTGTACTCACACCTATTTGGGTCTTCATTTGGTACCTGAGTATATTCCATGGATACAGGATTGGAAAAAGGAAAGGGACACTACTATTAATTTTTTTTCTTGCTCTATGGGCTAGAGTTTGGAGGAAGGAATGACATGGGGCTCAAGACCATGGACTTTTGAGTCTTTATTTGAGTCTACTAGTATTTTATTCTGTATTACTTACAATATGATATTTAGTTACATATCATTATGTCATTACTTGATACATTATTATTGGTTTATTTTTTCCTCCTTTCATTTCCCAATGGTATGAGATACTATTTTCACTTTTATATTACTTTTATTATGTTATTTATATTGTTTATTTCCACTTCTATGCAACTCCATACTAGGGAGTATAATATTCCCACTTTACTGATCACACCCATGTTGCTAGTCAAAAACCTATAGAATATGGGGAAGTACACTTGATGTATCGTAACAAACCTTTTCTGGCCGCTTATGAGAGTTTCGGGTTAGGGGATGTTACAAAACTCAAGAACAACTCAACATGTAAAATAAATATGGAGAGAAAATAAAACATAGGAAGTTGATAAAGATCAATATATGATCAAAATTAGTTCATTAGAAAGGTTTTTATCCATGTTAGGTTTTCTTATGAACTTAATACAGATATTTGTAACACCCTAGGTTTTCATAGTACGTTATCACTTTAAAGTAATTCAATAGCTTGCACTACACGCAGCACTGAAATTGAGCACACCACGACTTACCAAACTAGTCGTTCAAAAGGCGGTTATGAATATTATTATCTGCATTTTTAATTTTATATACTCCAAATAATTTTAATAGCCATATCATGTGTTTCTTAAACATAATATAAGATCAAATTCATTTTTTTAGATAAAATAAGTATTTTTAAAAAAATGCAATTTTACCACCTTTTAATGGTGAACCCTTTTCGAATCCAATATTTGACACTTTTATATATTAAATTTGATAAAATAAACTTTTTATTTAGAATCAGGACATAAAAATTTTGTTTGGATAATTTTTTTGTGTTTTTCTGATAACTTTTATTTTTTAATAAATAGTGAAAATAGGAAATTTTAATTGAAAACCCCTTTTATAATGAAAATAATTTAGTGTTGAATTATAAATTTGAATGGATTTGAAGTATAATTAGATTATATTTTTATCATTTAATCCAATTTTGGTCATTTTAAGTAATTTTACATTTAAATTGGACATAAACACATATCAATCTTTTGATAGTTTTTACTTCTCAAAAATCCGCCTTTTGGTTTTGACAAAGGAAATTAATTTTAAATTAAATAATGAAACTTTTATGTTTTGAATTTGGTAAAATAGATATAATTTTTTATTTTTTAATATCAAAATTATCTTTGGGTGATTTTTTTGGTATTTTTCTAAAAACATTCAATTTTTTATAAATAGTGAAAAACATTGTGTTATTGTATAAAACCGACTTTTTATTTAAATAATTATTTTTAATGTAAATTTATTTTAAATTAAAAATAGATACATAATACCTATATTAATACAATTAAATTCATTGGAGTCATTTTATAATAAGATTACATGTATACAAGTTTATTGAACTTTTTACTGTCTTTTACCCACCTTCTAGGCACATTTGCAAATTTGCATAAAACGTAATTTTACTGTTTATGTGAATTAAATTTAAAAAATTTGAGAGACATAGTTAACATCAGTAAGTAAAATATGGTTCAATAGGATGAAAATAATTTCTGGTGAATAGTAACTTGAATTTTATTTACCACAGTTATAAGTAAATAGGGCAATTAAAGGTAAAAATTGATATTATAATTACCCTAAAACATGTCCAAATTCAATTAGATAAGTGTTTTTCGACCCAAATCAGCCTTAGGACAAAATTAATATCCTTTTTGATCCATTTTGTTTAGATTAGTACATTTATTACATTTTATTAAAAGAAGTGTTAAAAGTATTAAATTCAAATTTTATTAACTAAATCATTTTTAATATAGAGTTAAACATAAGATAAATTCGACTATAAATATTCATTAATAATATAAAAATATTTCCCACATCATGGTATTTTATTTATAATTTTTATACATTTAATAATTAAATTTATTTACGACTCAATGATGATGCAATAATTACCATATTATTGAATGATTAAAATACTTGATTTTATAAATATAAAAATAAATGTAAATTCCAACTTTTTATGACATACACGAATTTTATAGGTGAATATAACATTTTAGGGGTGATTAAATGTATTTTTTTCAAATTAATTATGTTTTTATGACTTAAACAAAAAACAAATACTAAATAGTGTTAAAATTGACATAAATGGGTTTTTAAATAAAATATTATTTTATTAAATGATATAATATTCCTAAAAATATAAGATTAGGAAAAAGGACTTATATAATGATATATATTTCATTAATTAACTACTTGAGGTTATCTTGGAATTTTAGAGTAAGTTTATTAAATATATAGTGTAAGAATACAAGAAGACATGGTAAAAGTTAAACTATTTAACTAAGAGTTAAATCCAAAAGATAAGGTTAATATGGTGACTTAAACTTGTCTAAAACCTATTGGTTGAGAGGTTTTAGACCCATACCCACCTTATCCTTGAAATAAATCCATTTTAATATTTTAGAAACCGAAAATAATTTAATAATAAAATAATATTTCAAGCTTTTCCTAAAGTTCCCCTCATCTCTCTTATAAAAGGGTACTTCCCCTCCTCTTAAATTCACACCTCCAAAGCATTTTGGATCGGAAAAACACTACTCCAATATCCTCAAAACTACCCTCACTTTAACCTAGAGGCCTTACTTTGATCATAAAGACAACATAAATATCCCCTTTGTTCAAATCAAAAGGAAGCACCCGAAGAAGAGGTAATTATTTCATCACCTCTTTCAAAGTTATTTTCTTCTTCCAATTCCTCTTTATTTGTTGTTTCCATACCAAAATAATGACTCCAGTAAAATCTAAATATTTTGATGTTATTATAAATATGGTACAACCATATTAAATATTCTATCCATCCTATGAATGACAAAGTCACCATACATGCGTACGTACGACTTACCATCTTCACGTCGTGGTGTAGTTTTTATTCAACAATTAATTATTTGGATGGGTATAATAATGAGTATAATTGATGTAAATAATAAATATAACATGTTTATTATTATTTATATATAATATTCCATCCAATTACATACGATTTCTCCACTAATAGAATGATATTTTTGCTCGTGTGTACGTACAGCTTGCCGTCTCCACAACGCGATGAGATTTCATTCCCCATCATAACCATTGAAGATAATTTTCATTTGATGATTAAAAATAATTTTTAAGAACTTAATATCATTTTGTATATCAATCAAATAAATCATATCTATAAAAAACATGACTTACGTAACAAAATATTTAAAGGATAATGAATTAGTTAACACCCGAAACAATGATACTACTGAAATATTATTAACAAATCAATATTAGAAGATCATATATGATATAATATTTATGTATGCGGTTCTTTTATAAATTAATAATTATTATTTAACAATTATATAAGAGTTTAACCTACACTTGACTAAGGAAAATTAAAAGGTAAGGGTTAAATCCTCAATCTCATTATTATCTGACATTGTTTATGCGTAAGTATTTACTGGGAAATATTTATTATCCAAGTACATGTTTGGTAAAATAGTTTTAAAAATGATTCTTTTAAAGGAATATTTAACTAGAACATCATTTCAAATGTTTTAAATATTTATTCTTCTAAATATATCTCATTAATTTCCATGTTTCCAAAATGGTTTTAAGGATTTATTTATATGGAAATGATTGTTTTAAAATGTTAATTACTTTAAAAAGTTTCAAATTGGTATGGGGAAATTTGATTCAAAAATATCTTTTAAATGTCTTCCTTTATAAATTTTGTGACTTTTAAATGATTTCATAAAAAGGGGTATTTCTCTCAAAGAGTTTTACTAATCATTTTAAAATATGTCAACATCCTTTAGTAGATATTATTCTAGATTAATGTTGATTTATTATAATAAAATCTACCATATTGTATTGAATGAGTTATGATATGTTTTATTGTGGATGTGCTATTTTTATACCATTCATGGTTTATTGTTATTTACATTTCAAATGCTAGTTTTAATACGAATGTTTATGTTATGTTTCAACATTTTCATATGAGGAATACATTGGACTTAGTATGTGATGGGTGGGTCCCACTATAGCCCATTGATGCATCGGTAGATCTCATGGGAGAAACTAGTGTCTTGGAACAAGGCCTTGAAAAGAATCTTATTTTTAGTCTTGGAACGACACCTTGACTATGTGGTTATGATGTCTGATATTATGCATTCCATAATTATGAAATTAGCTAATGATATTACATATGATTATTCGACTATTAGAATATCCATGTGAATAAGTAATTGGAATTATATGATTTATCTTTTCCATATTATGCTGAAGTTTAAGATTAAAAGTCTTATGTTTTAGTCTTATACATTTCGTTAAATGTTTATTCTTATTTATGAAATTTTCCACTATATTATTATCCTTACTGAGCATCTGACCTCACCCCTTTTTTATGTTTTATTTTTTCTAGGATGCCAAGAAGTGTATTATGATTTATAGGCAGGTTTAAGCTAGTAGAATAATGTAATTATCAATGTATTATCTATGTATTATTTTATGTTTTAAATTGTAATGTAAAGTTCATGTATGTAATCTATTTTTCAAGACTTCTAGACATATCGATCCTTTGGGACTTGATTCCTTGTAATCATGACAATGTATTAAAATAATGCACCATCTCACGGCTTCTGGGGTCGGGGCGTTATTATTGGAATCATAGGAAGTATAACAATAACCTTGGAAATTGGATTTAGATGAACTCTTATTTTGAAACATTACCCTAATAGAGACTTTTAGGATCAATATTGAAGAACATCAAAAAAAATTAACGTAGATATTATGTGGGTTTTCCAAGAAATGAATCCGTGTCTGGATACTACAAGTGGAAGTGGTTCTGGCACAGATATACCTAGGAGTAAAAACTCTGATAAGAAGTTTCAGGCTTGACCTGGGGTATCCTGGTACATGACAACAGGTCTTACTGTGCACCTGGTTTGACACTCCTGGGGCATATACTTAGGATAATTCACATCTTCTTTACAAACCATTATAAAGGATTTATGAGAAAATATGTTATCAAAGAAACCATTTTTATGATTATGAGACTATATGTGTAAGAATCTTCAATTAATTTTCATAATTTTTCTAGTTTTTTGGATTATAATTTATGATATTATCTAACCAAGTGTATGTCATCATTTAGAAATGGCACCCAGTAGAACGAATGATAAATCCAGTAATATGCATGTCCCAAAGAGTAAGATGGATCATATCTTTCATTGTCTTAAGCCTACATTTAGAAGGGAAATAGCCTCCCATGTATTCTCATCATACAAGGAAATAATATCACGTGTTAATAAGATAACTAAATAATTATCTGAGTCCTATGGATTTGAAGGGAAGCTAGAGAAAAAGATGATGATAGAGAAGAAGGTGGATAAAAGGAAAAAGGGAAAGAAGGATTTTCCCACTTGTGATAACTGTGGAAAGAATCACCTTAGTAAATGCTTGAAGGGAATGAGAGTTTGTTATAAGTGTAAAAAAAGGACACCAAGTATGTGATTTTAGGGTAAGAAAAAAAATTTAAATGTACAATGCATCATCTTCAAGGAGTTGGGACACTACGAAAATCAATGTCCCAATCATCAGAGTATACCCCAAATGATTTTATTAGATAATAATCAAGTTATGATACTACCACATATGAAGATTAATGATTAGTGTTCTTATGTTTTTATTGAATAATTACGTCATTTTAGTGTTTTGTCAATGATGTACCGATTATATGAATTTTGGAAATAAATAAGGATCGTACTGCAGTATTATTTCATTATAGATTTGAGATTGTATGGTACCAAGTAAATGATAGAGTTTCAAGTTAAACATTTTGGAAAATACATGGTTTAGGGAAAGATAAACCTTAATATGGTTCTGATTCTTAGGTAATGATTTTGGAATAAGATATAATTGAGTTGGATAAAGTATATTGGATATTATTGACTACCTAGGAACTAATTAATGGTGTTTTATTCCATTATTGTTGGAGTTTACAACATTTATAGATTTAAGGAGTATATCTAGTATTCTATGTTTTATAGATTGAATAAGGAAGAATAAACATATTCAATATGGTTTTCTAGTAATTAGTTTTATTACCATGTCTTAAGATAATACACAATGAAGGAATTCACATGTATGTTATGTGACTTTCCTTATAAATTTTGGACAGTGAGTTTGGACTGATGTATTTTGGATAAGTGTAAAGGTTGGAATGGATTAATTTAAACATTGGATACTATTTTTTAAGGTTAAAAAATTTCTTAAGATTATATTTGGATTGTTATAAAAAGGAAAATTGGGAGGTCAGGCGACAACTTGTCGCATCTGGCACGGCCGCGAGACTTGAAACCACAACCAAAGGGTGACAAGGGTGCATCACCTACCAATGGACTACATGATATCATGGTTTGTATAATGTAGTTTTTTAAAAAAAATGGTATGAAAGATGAATTAAAAATTCATTTTTTTGAAACCCTATATGATTAGTTTAAATAAAATATTTTTGAGTTCTATTATATTTTGGAGTGAAAGATGAGTTTCTGGTAGAAATTATTTAAAGGATGGAACTCTACTTATCAAGTATTTTTTTCTTATTCTATAAATAAATTAATTCTTAAACATTAGGGAAAATAACTAAAAACCAAAAATGTTTTATCCTAATACCTTAAGTTTTGTTGAACCAATGATATTATGAATCATTATAGATTTATGGATTTCACGCCCTCAATTTTCCATTTAATGTTCACTTGTTTGTGATTGATGACCTTTTTTCTGACGCTTTCAATGGGTCGTATACCCATCTGTCGATGACGCACTAATTTTTTCCTCGCATTACCTCTTTCAAATGGTAGGTGGAATCTGTTTCTTTTTCAGGGGCATTTTCTCCTAGATCGAAACGGGATTATGGGATGTCAGTTACCCCTTCTGTGTATTCCTCCTTAGAACTTGTTACCTAGTCCAGGTCTCCCTCATAGATTTGAGTCATGGTTCGTGACTCTCGTTCAGGGTTCCATATCTTTGTGTATTCAGATTAATTACACTACTTCCGTTAGGACATTCCTTGGGTCTTAACATGGTAGCAACCTTCGGTCGGAGTAGATGACAACATCATGCATGTCGGGGCATCTCTGGATGTGTGGGCATTGGGGAAAATGTATTATTCCTCATAAGAGGGCATCTCAAGGGCATAAAACCCAAGGCATCCCATATTGATCACAGGATATCATATACCGGAGGTATGTCTATGAGGTTTTCCTCATCTTCCCATGTTTAACATGGGTTATGCCACAAGTTTAACATCCAACAGAGGCGGTTATGCCAAAGGCATGTCTTTCGAGGTTTTCCTCAGGCATCTCATGTTTAACATAAGGAAGGCCATGAGTTTAACATCTTTCAGAGATAGAATGAGAGTGATCAGAACATCCCATAAAGACAAATCAGATTGGTACATCCCTATGAGGGAGCACCTAAAATTTTTACTAAATGAATAGATTAGAACCCCCAATGAGGACGGATTAGAGGTGGTGTATCCCATAGAGGGAAGATATCACACCATGAAGGCTGATCTCGACACCACTAAGGGCAGATCAGGGAGAGTGCACCTAGAATTAGGGATACCAAGGTTTACCATTGGCTGGGATTGAAACACATGGAGGTTTCCTATATACCCTGTATAGACGACAGGGATCAAAACCTACATAGTTCAAAGGGGTGATGAATAGTAGTGTACTCAATGGAAAACAACCCAAATACATGATGAATATTATGAATGGATAGAGGTCCATCACAAGAGGTATACTCTTGGTTGGATGGTTATGGATTGAGTGGGGCTTATGCATGGTCAGTTTCTAAAATTACAGCTAGGATAAGTGGGGAAGTGGGTGACATGATCTCTCCGAGATATAGTGGCCCTGGTAAGAATCAGTATGGATGATGGAGATTTGAATGAAGTGGAGGGGGGATGATATAGAACTGACATGATGACGATGATGATGTTGGTATTGATCCTCAAAGAGACTTCATGTGTATCCTCATGGCAGGGAATCAAAGTCCGCGTAATTCAATGAGGCGATGGGACACCTGAGGATGCATCCGTTAAGAATGAACTCATGGATGGTACCTAGAGGAAGTTTAATTTCCAGGTTGGGGAATTGACAATGGATTACCATTGACTGGGGTTCTTAATGGCATACCATCGATTGGGGATGACAATGGCTTACCACTGGTTGGGGATACAATGACTTATTGTCGATTGGGGATACAATTGCTTACCGCTGTTTGGGATTGAACCTCAAGGAGGCTTCCTACTTACCTTTTCTATGAGACAAGGATAAAACCCATGTAGTTCAAATGGGTATAGTTTAGTGTCATGCGGGAAAAAAATGGGGGTATAGTTTACCATCATACAGGATGAGGGTGGACCGATGTGGAGTGGTCGGGATCGACAGGTGTTGGGTTTTAACCTCAGGGAGGCTTCCTACGTACCTTGCCTTGGAAAGGATCAAAGTCCACATAGTTAGGGAGTGTTTGGTTAACTGACGTGAAGGTTTTGGGACCATTAGGTATTGGGCTGGAACCTTAAGGAGGCTTCCTACATACCTTGCCTTGGAAAGGATCAAAGTCCCTGTAGTTTGGGATGGAGGATACAATTTAACATCATGTGGTACGAAGGTGAACCGACATAAAGAGGTCGGGAAAAGTAGGTATTGGCCTTGAACCTCAGGTAGGCTTCCTACATAACTTTCCTATGAGAAAAGTATCAAATCCCATGTAGTTTATAATGATGTTTGGTGAACCGACGTGAAGGGGGTCGGGACCAATAGGTGTTGGGCTTGAACCTCAGGGAGGCTTCCTACATACCTTGCATTGGCAAGGATCAAAGTCTACGTAGTTCAGGATGGTTTGGTGAATCGACGTGAAGGGGGTCAGGACAAATAGGTGTTGGAAATGAACCTCTAGGAGGCTTCCTACATACCTTGCCTTGGAAAGGATCAAAGTCCATGTAGTTCAGGATGAGTTGGTGAACCGATGTGAAGGGGGTAGGGACCAATAGGTGTTGCGATTGAATCACAAAGAGGTGTCCTACGTACCTTGCCTTGGAAAGGATCAAAGTCCACGTAGTTCAGGATGGTTGGGGCTTACACGCTAAGGTGGCCCAATGTGGATGTCATGGTCGATGATTACTCTAAGCCCACTTGAGTCATGCTCGGTGTGATAAATAAGAGGCAACAACAGACCTAACAATCATGGTGCAGAGGTGCAGCCATGAAGGATGGTGAATGGGGCTTACACATGGACGCTTCTTAGGTGCTGCTATGGAGCATCAATAGATGAATGGGGCTTACGCATGGAAGCTTCCTGAGTGCCACAAGTAATGGTAGTGGTGGAAGGGGCTTACACATGGAAGATGCCTGGGTTCCGCTAAGGAAGGGAAACAGTGGATGGGGCTAACGCATGGAAGCTACCTGGGTGCCGCTAAGGAGCGTCAATGGTGGATGGGGCTTACACATGGAAGCTTCCCAGGTGCCTCTATGGAGTGGAAAAGGTAAATGGGGATTAGGAATGGATGTTTCTCGGGTGCCACTATGGAGCAGCAATGGTGGATGGGGCTTACACATGGAAGTTGTCCGGGTGCTGCTATAGAGTAGCAATGGTGAATGGGGATTATGCATGGACGATGCACGGGTGCTGCTAAGTAGCGGAAATGGTGGATGGAACTTACACATGAAAGGTTCCCGTGATGTCTTCCTCATGTATGTCCATGATGGCATCCCAAATCACTGGTGGTTTGAGGCACTTAATTAAGTCCTACGCCTATAATCTAGTGCACAAGTAGGATAATGCCAAGGGCATTAGAATTAGTCTGAAAAAAGGGAGATAAAAAGTGTAAATCACATACCCAACATTTGGAACGCAATGAGGGTGGCATGGAGATGGAGGATAATTGTTGACCGTGTTCAAAACACAGCATCCATATCATGTTATCCTGAAATGGGAATAATAAGTGAGGGTCGATTGTTGACCGTGTTCGAAACACAGGACCTGACTCAATGTGTCTTCCAAAGTCTTCTTGGGCATTGGCCTAGGATAGTAGGTGAGCAGATGCGGCATGGGACTAGGTCATTAGGGGGTACCTTCTGAGTTGAAATAGGATGAAGATCTGAATGAAGGACACACAAAACATGAGGTCGAGTGGTGGAATGCTCGAACGGATTCTGATGCTCATGAAATTACGCCACTATGATCATGGCATGGGGAATCTTATGCTTAGCACATAAGGAATCTCTTATTGGGAACAAGAGGCATCGTATTATTTAATGATAGGTAATTTTATAGTTTAAAGTCATGTAGAGAGGACTATTATCATCTTATGCATGGTGCGTAAGGTGTATCTTGTTTGGAGAAAGAGGCATCCTATATTTTTCACATAGGGAGTACTACATTTTTTAGTCATGTAGAGTGGATTATGAGTCATATAGAGCCTATAAATGGTTGGTGTTGGGACTTACACAAGAGTGGACCTATCTGGTTTAACTTAGAATAGGAGCCAAGTGATAGGGTTTAGATGAGTTACATGATTAATAGTTCAACTCAAGGTACTCGAGGGAATTAAAGATGAGAATCTCGACTCACGACATGTGAAAGGGACCAAGAGGAATATTTCCACTCAAGGTATTTTATAGAGTGTGGATGAGTATCTCAAATCATGGTACTTGATAGGTGGAAGGTGGGTGTGCATACGGGCACAATGGAAGATACGGACGTCCCATCCCGAAAAGTTCACGGTGTGAATCTCCATTTTTCATGGGGGTTAGTGAAGTTAGTGAAGAGTGTGGTCCAGAGGGCTGGGACCTCAGTCCGCACTGATCCCGAGCGGGGGTACCGGGGCGCAGCCCCTTCGATATGGACCGGTGGGTGCAAAGGTAGGAGCTTTTCAAAGGATAGGGTGTCATGAAGTAGCTTCATGGAGGAAATTTGATCGCGGAGCATGGGGGCTCGTGAAGTGGCTTTGTTAAAGAAAGCTGCTCACAGAGCATGGGGTCTCACGAAGCAGTGGGGATCACGGAGAAAAGAGGCCCGTACACTACTACAAACATGGCCTTTATCAGCGCTAGAAAAGCGCTGATAAAGCCAGCGTAGATAAAGGGGGGGTCCCCTTTATCAGCGCTCCAAAAAGCGCTGATATAGGACCCCTTTATCAGCGCTAAAAAAAAGCGCTGATAAAAGGGGTCTTTTATCAGCGCTAAAAAAAGCGCTGATAAAAGTACCCCTTTATCAGCGCTTTTTTTAGCGCTGATAAAGGGGTCCTATATCAGCGCTTCCTTTATTAGCGCTTTCATTTTAGCGCTGATAAAGGACCCTTTTATCAGCGCTTTTAAAAAAGTGCTGATAAAAGTTAAAAACAATTTAAAAAAATTTAAAAAAAATTAAAAAATACTGCCAATCGGGGGGGCTTTTATAGCGCTTGAACCCCCCCCCCCCTTTTACAGCACTTTTCGGCCCCTATACAGAACCCCACGCACCCCCCTCCACCCTTTAACAGCGCTTGCTCAAATATTCCCCATGCGCGCACACCCCTGCCTCCACCAGGATTTGAACTCGAGACCTCCCCACTACGCGCCTAAGCCCTTACCACTACTCTATTTTGATTTACTTTCCAATTAATGATATCTTTATATATATATATATATTTATTTATATATTTAGTTATATTTATTCATATAGTAATATATATTTATATTAATATATATATATATAGTTATATTATAATATATATAGTAATATTAATATATATATAGTGGTATTAATATATATCTATATCTATATATATATATATATTTAGTTATATTTATTCGTATAGTAATATATATTTATATTAATATATATATATATATATATTTATATTAACATATATATAGTTATATTAACATATATATAGTTATATGAATATATATTTATATAGTTATATAGTTATATTAATATATATATAGTGATATTAATATATATATTTATGGTGATATTAATATATATATTTATAGTAATACTAATATATATATATTTAGTTATATTAATATATATATAGTTATTAGATTAATATATATATATATATAGTTAGATTAATATATATACATATAGTTAGATTAATATATATATATAGTTAGATTAATATATATATATAGTTAGATTAATATATAAGTATATAAATATTCATATATTGGTATTTTAAATAAAATGGATATTAGCTATTATTTAGATAAAGCTAATATATTTTATATCTAAATATGTTTAATTATTTATTTAAAAAATTTAATTTTTAGGTGTGAATATATAAAAAATATGTACATATAGTTATATATTTGATTATAAATAGAAGTTCATTATAAAAAGGATGAAATTTCAAAGACATAATATCAATATGAATGTAATACCTTGGAATAAATTCATTCCCTGCCAAAAAAAGCCAATAATACCCCCTTAAACGAATTTGAAAATCCATAAAATGTTAAAAAATCTGGGTACCCCGACAAAAAAACTCAGTTTTGGAGGCCTTATGGGCCTCTTTTGGCCTCGAATAATGCTTGATCTGGGTTCCCCTGAGTCACAACGATGTAGAGCTCATCGTAGGCTTCGATTTGATATGTGGTAGAGCTCAAACGGACACCCGGATCAAAAGTTATGGTCGTTTGAAGTTTGAGTTGCATTTTCAACATATTTTGGATCTTTTTTTAATTTTTTTAATTTCTTTAGTCCTCAAATTGTTATTAAATGACTATTACTCCATAATGATTATCAAATTATTAATTAAAAATATTTTTTAAATTTTTTAAGAATTCATTTTCACTAAATATCTTATATATTAAGTATAATAAGTGTAAATGTACATTTATAATTATCTAAAATATATTTAAAAATTATATATTATATTTATATAATAATATAACTATATTTATATATTAATATATTAATATATTAATATATATTTTAAATTTTTTTTGAAGCCGACCTTTTATCAGCGCTTTTAAAAAAAGCGCTGATAAAGCCCACCCCCCCCCCCCCTTATCAGCGCTAACAAAAGCGCTGATAAAGGGGGGCGCTGCGAAAAACTTTTTTTGTGGTAGTGGTAGAGAAAAAGGGCTCGCATAGAAAAGCAGCTTGTGGAGCAAAGCTGCTCGTGTATCAATGCTGCTTGTGGAGCAAGGCGGCTCGTGGAGCAAGGCGGCTCGCGGAGCAAAGCTGTTCACGAAGCAAAGTAGCTCACGGTGCAAAGCGGATCGTAGAGCAAAGATTCTCGCAGAGAAAAGTAGCTCGTGGAGAAAAGCTACTCACAAATCAAAGAAACACGTGGGGAAAAGTAGCTTGTAGAGCAAATCGGCTCACGGAGCAAAGGGATTCGTAGATCCTTGAGCAACCTGAAGGAACTCCCTCCTTCGCAAAGGGTGGAGCCCTTTGCGAAGGGCATCACTTCACGGTGCTCTAGCTCTATGAAATGGGAGATCGTCCACCCAAGGGGTGGCATGATTGTGATTATGAAGGGGGTGATATGACTATTTATAGGTAATGGAGGTCTATGGAGCATGCCGCAGAACACAAATGCGTACCGTGAAGAGAAAATCACACCACAAAGTAAATTGTGCTCCACAACCAGAGGGAGTTCCCTCAAGTTTCTTGTAATCACAGAGACGACCATCATAGACCTTTGCGGAACTCACATAGGATCTGGTCAAGTTCCCTCAAGTTCACTATAACCATAGATTTGACCGTCATCGACCTTCGTGGCACTCGCAGAGGATCCAATCAAGTTCTCTCTGCTTCGCGATCGTGGAGGGAGCTTCGTGAATAGGCTCCACGAACTAGTTTTCCAACCCAACTTCAAATGTCCATAACTCCAAATCTGTAACTCTTTTCGGGCTCTACGACCTATCAAATCAAAGCTTGTGAAATGGGATATGATCTTGGATCATGAATGGAAACATTTGGAATATTTTGGGGATGCATTTTCTAGTTCCAAAAGACCTCAATAACTTCTTATAAATATTTATATTTTTCCTCCAATTATGTGTCTCGGATTTACACAAATGTTCTCTTATTCTAAATCCTAATTTTGTGATGAGTTTTTCATTTCCCTTTTCCTCTCATTAAGACTATATTTTAGTAACCCTATTTCAAATGTGGGTTTTCCACAATGGTATTTTCTATTTCTAACCTTTTAATTTTGAATAAAAATTTCAAATTTTCGAGGATGCAATTTATTTAAGTAAGGGAGAATGTAACACCCCAAGATTTCATAGTACGTTATCACTTTAAAGTAATTTAATAGCTTGTACTACACAGAACACTGAGTTTGAGTGCACCATGAATTACAAAACTAGTTATTCAAAAAGCGGTTATGAATAGTATTAACTAATTTTTGAATTTTTTATACTCCATATAATTTTAACATACATATAATTTGTTTCTTAGACATAATATAAGGACAAATTCAATTTTTTAGATAAAATAATTATTTTTCAAAAAATGAAATTTTACCACCTTTTAAAGGAAAACCCTTTTTTAAATCCAATATTTGACACTTTTATATATTTAATTTGACAAAATAAACGTCTTATTTAGAATCGGGACACAAAATTTTAGTTTGGATAAATTTTTGGTTTTTTTCTGATAACTTTAATATTTTGATGAATAGTGAAAAATTCTAAATTTTAATTGAAAAGATTTTTTTAATAAAAGTAATTTATATTATTAAATTATAAATTTTAATGGTTTGAAGTATAATTATATTATATTTTTATCATTTAATCCAATTTCGGTCATTGAAAGTAATTTTACATTTAAATTGGACATAAACACATATCAATCTTTTGATAGTTTTTACTTCCCAAAAACCCACATTATGATTTTGAGAACGGTAATTAATTTTAAATTAATTAATCCAACTTCTTTGTTTCGAATTTGGTAAAATGGAAATAATTATCAAATTTTTAATATCAACATTATCTTGGGTGATTTTTTTGGTATTTTTCAGAAAACATTCAATTTTTGATGAATAGTGACAAACACTCTGTTATTGTTTAAAACCGACTTTTTATTTAAATAATTATTTTTAATTTAAATTTATTTTAAATTAAAAATAGACACAAAATACATATATTAGTCCAATTTAATTCATTGAATTATTTTTATAATAAGATTATATGTATAAAATTTTATTAAACGTTTTACCTTATTTTACCCACCTTCTAGGAACATTTATAAATTTGCACAAAACGTAATTTTACTGATTCTGTGAATTGAATTTCAAAACTTCGAGAGACACAGTTGACATCAGTAATTAAAATGTGGTTCAATTTTAGGAAAATAATTTTTTTTGTAAATTGTAACTTTTGAATTTTATTTACCGCGGTTAAAATGAAATAGGGTAATTAAAGGTAAAAATGATAATATAATTACCCTAACACATGTAATAATTATATTCAATAACTATTTTTTGACCAAAATCAACCTTAGGACAAAAATAAGTTTCTTTTTGATCCATTTGGGTTATATTAGGATATTTATTATATTTTATTTAAATAAGTATTAAAAGTGTTAAATTCAAATTTTATTAACTAAACCATATTTAATATAGAGTTATGCATAAGATAAATTTGAATATAAATATTCATTAGAATGATAAATGATTTAATATATCATGGTATTTAATTTATAATTTTTATACATTTAATAATTAAATTTATTTATGTCACAATGATGATGCAGTAATTACCTTATTAATGAAAGATTAAAATAATTGATTTTATAAATATCAAAATAAATGTGAAATCAGACTTTTTATGCCATACAAGAATTTTCTAGGTGAATATGACATCTTAGGGTTGATTCATTGTATTTTTTCCTATGTAATTAAGTTTTTGTGACTTTAACCAAAAAACAAATACTAAATAGTGTCAAAATTGACATAAATGAGTTTTTTTAAAAAAAATACCATTTTATTAAAGGATAAAATATTCCTAAAAATCTAATATTAAATAACATGACTTATATAATTATATATATATCATTAATGAACTACTTTAGGTTCTCTTGGAATTTTATAGTAAGTTAATTAACCATATAGTATAAGAATACAAGAAGACATGGTAAATGTTAAACTATATAACTAAGAGTTAAATCTAACAGATAAGTTAATATGGTGACATAAACATGGCTAAAACCTATTTTTTATAGTTTTTCGAACCATACCCACATTAGACTCAAAATAATCCATTTGGATCCATTAGAAACCGAAAATTATTTTATAATAAAATAATATTTCAAGCGTTTCCTAATGTGCCCATCACCTCTCTTATAAAAGGGTACTTCCCCTCCTCTTAAATTCACATCTCCAAATCCTTTTGGATCGGCCAAACCCTGATCAAATATCCTCCCAAATACCCTCACTTAAACTTAGATTCCTTAATTTTATCACAAATCCAACCTAAGGATCCCTTTTGTTCAAATAAAAAGGAAGCACCTGAAGAAGAGGTACTTATTTCATCACCTCTTTCAATATTCTTTTCTTCTTACAGTTCCTCTTTCTTTGTTGTTTCCAAATAAAAATAATAACTCTAGTACCATATAAATATTGTGATGTTATTATAAATATGGTAAAACCATATTCAATATTCTATCCATCCTATGAATGAAAAAGCCACCATACGTGCGTACATACGGATTATCGTCTCCACATCGTGGTGTAGTTTGTTATTCAACACATAATTTTTTATATGGGTATAATAATGAGTATAATATATGTAAATAATAAATATAACATGTTTATGATTCTGTATATATAATATAAAATCCAATTACATATGATTTTTCAACTAATAGAAGGATATTGTCAATTGTGTGTACGTACGGCTTACAATCTCCACGACGCAATGATATTTCATTCCCCATCGTAACCATTCAAGAATAATTTTCATTTTATGATTAAAAATAATTTTAAATAACTTAATATCATTATTTATATGAATCAAATACATCCTATCCATAACAAACATGACTTATGTAACAAAACATATAAAGGAGAATGAATCATTTAACACCTGAAACAATGATAATACTGAAATATTATTAACAAAGCAATATTAGAAGATAATATGTGATATAATATTTATGTATTTGGTTCTTGTATAATTTAATAAAAATTATTAAACCATTATATAGTAGGTTAACCTACCATCGACTAAGGAAAAGTACAAGGTAAGGGTTAATTACTCAATCTAATTATTATTCGAGATTTTTTTGTGTAAGTATTTACTGAGACATATTTATTAACCACATACATGTTTCATAAACGATTTTTCAAAATGACTCTTTTAAGGGACTCTTTAACTAAAACATCATTTAAAATTGTCTTAAATATTTATTCTACTAAATATTTCTCATTAATGTCTATGTTTTCAAAATGGTTTTAAGGATTTATTTATATGAGCATGAATGTTTTAAAATGTTAATTACTTTCAAAAGTTTCAAAGTGGTATAGGACACTTTGATTCAAAAATATCTTTCAAATGTATTCCTTTATAAATTGTATGACTTTTAAATGATTTCCTGAAAAATGGGTATTTCTCTCAAATAGTTTTACTGATCATTTTCAACTTTGTCAACATCTTTTACTAGATATTATTCTTGATTATGGTTGATTTATTATAATACAATCTTCCATATTTTATTGAATGAATTATGATATGTTTTAATATGGATTTTCTATTTTTATATCATTCACGGTTTATAGTTAAAGTATTGACATTTCATATGCAATTTTTAATATGAATGTTTATGTTATGTTTCAACATTTTCATATGAGGAATGAATTGGACTTAGTAAGTGACGGTTGGGGATCATTATATCCCCTTTATGCATCATTAGGTCTTATGAGACAAAATAGTGTCTTGGAATAAGGTCTTGACAAAATCTTATTTGTAGTCTTGGCACGACACCTTGACTATGTGGTTATGTTGTTTGGTATTATGCATTTCATCATTATGAAATTAGCTATTCATATTACATGTGATTATTTGACTAGTAGAATATCTATGTAAATAAGTAAATGGAATTATTTGATTTATCTTTTCCATGTTATTCTGAAATTTAATATTAAAAGACTTGTGTTTTAGTCGTATACATTGCCTTGAATGTTTATTCTTATTTATGAAAGTTTCTACTATATTGTTGTCCTTACTAAGCATCTAATCTCACCCCTTTATTATGTTTTATTTTTTCTAGGATGCCAAGAAGTGTGTTATGATTTATATTGAGGTTTAAGATAGGAAAATAATGGAATTATCAAAGGATTATATATATTGTAATTTATGTTAGAAATTGTAATGTAAAGTTCATGTCTGTAATCTATTTTCCACGATTGATAAAATGATCAGTCCTTCAGGACCTGATTCCTTGTAATAATCCCAATGTATTAAAATAATGCACTATCTCTAGGATTCTAGGGTCAAGGAGTTACAATAGTTATTTTCAATTCATCCATAGTCTTAGTTTCTAAAATGTTTCCCAGAAAACAGAGAACCAAAAAATAGGTGAATGAAATATCAAGATCAAAATAATAATAAGTACCATGCATTATTGAGTCTTTCTATAAATTTTATAGATATAATTTCTAAATATTTATTAGAAAATAATCATAAAAAAATATTTATATTGATCATTAAGTCCATATTTCCTCATCTACTTTGAATTTTCATTAAATTTTCCAAAATATAGATATTGGGGTATTTTAATGAATTTTATTTTTGAGTTATACCCAATTGATCTAACCTATAAAAATTTACTTAGACACGGTCAATTGATTCTCATGGTTGATGTGATACTCATTATGTGGTCACTTTTTTATTATATGGTCAAACTAACTCATTCGATCACAACAGGTGGTTGAATGAACTTTTTCTTTTGGTAGATTCATCATTGAATGTGTGGTTGATCATTGGTTTGAAAAATTATGAATCTATAATAAATAATTAATTGAATTCCTTATTATGGTCAATAATTTTTTGTTTCTTTATTTTTCACATGTGCCTACTTGAATGTTCAGTGTGCAGTCAATTGATAGGAAAAATTGGTTGAAACTTCTTGATGTTATAGGTTTAATACTTATAAATGTTTTAGTAATATTTCATAGTCTATTGAAATATTTTTTACTATCAATCATTATCTTAATTCGGTTGATTTTAAACATCAAGGAATTAATTCATGGTCACATAATTTTTCATGCACTTGAACTGTTGGTATATTTGGTCACTTTACTTAACTTGTGGTCAAAGTCCATATATCGTTCCTTCACTTCTATACTATGAAAATTTTCAAAAAATTTCCAAAAAAATATTTTACTATCATAAAGCACATAATTCATTTAAAACATCAGAATCATGATTTTGGATCATTAAAATAAGGTATTTTTAGACTAAAACAATAATCTCCCCATTTTTATGAATATAAATCATACTATAATAAATAATTTAGATTAAAAATACTCAAAATTATTTGAAGATTAAACCAGTTAAATTTTGAAGGATTATATATCATTATTTACCATCCCCTCCATTTATGTACATGTACTCCCTATTTTTATTTTATCAAAAATTAATAAGAGTTAAAAATATATAGAAATATTTTTAAGTACATAATATAGTCAAGATAAGAGAAAAATCATTCTAAGAATAAATATGATTCATTGAAAGTGAGTTCAATAAAAAATATAGGTTCCCTATCATATTCCCTAATCAAAATATAAATTATAATCTCTCATTGTGGTAGGATCTATAAGAGAACTGTATTTCTCCTAAGAAGGTTGAGTTGGAGGCTTGGGTGTAGTCTGTAGTTGAGAAGAGGAAGGTCTAGGAATGATAATTTTTTTAGGAATGGGTCTGAAATTGAAAAATTTCTGAATAAATGTGAAACCAAAAGGAGACATAGAAATATAAGATAAGGTGGGTACAGTAGTAGTTGAGGTTGGTTTCACTAAAGGTAGAGGCACCACTAAAGATTAAATAATGCCAGTGTGAGAACTATAGTTATAATACTCCATGTGATATGTAAAGTCCTTCAATTCCAATGATCCTTTCTCTATAATTTCAAAAAAAATTGATCTTTACCTTCATAAATATCTCCAAAAGAGGTGTTAACTCCTTAAACATATACACTGAGCCCACTCTCTAGAAATCTATATAGATGTTTCAAAATAATTTTATTAAATATTATACAAAAAAATAATCAATGGATCTCTTCATAATATCTTTTCCTTTTCCATCTTGTAGGAAATCATATCTTATTAGTTCAAGGTTCATAGTTTCATGAGTTTGAAAACCAAAAATAACCATTTCTCATGTGTTTTAAAAGAATCCAATTCCCTTTTATTTCATTCTATACAATCTACCTCAATAAATTCTCATTAAATATAGTATTATTAGTTACAAAAACATGAGATTAAGGTACACTAGAAGAATATACACAAGAAAAATGTTCACAATTATGAGAGAAAAATTGAGATATCTTTAAACTATATGCAACTTCATATCCTCAAGATCTTTATAAAGAACCCCAATAGGATCTTTAATCCTTTGAATATCATTTTCCATGTGATAAATCTTGTAAAAAAATTATGGATTAAATATGATATATAATGGGTGAAATAGTCTCATAAAGTCCTTTTTCTTTGGTAGCCTCAAAGATTTATTCAAATTCCAAATACAAAGATATAAACATGATTAATAGATCAACCTTAAAATTCATCAAATCATCACTTGAAATATAGGAATAATTAAGAGAAGTATAAGTAGGAGTATCTAGTTCATGAGGTGAATTCCCTCCAACCACTTCTTCTAATAGAGGTGTTTTCTCTCTAAAGAGGGATACCCGACCATCTTCTTTATATTGTTCTATATTAGGATTAGATACCTTTGAACCATCCCCTAAATCATCAAATTCAATAAACTATATCTCAATTGATCCAACTGGTTCTGACTCACCACTAGTGACTTTTTATTTAGAATTTCTCATAGATATAGTTCAAAAAATATTATCTAGAAATTTTTAAATAGTTATATTGGTATCTACTTCAATAAACACTAGCCTAAGATAACTAGATCAATTATTTCCTCATGGTATATTTGAATAACTATAAAACCACCAAGAGATATTTGAATAATTGAGATGGTAGGTCAACCATACCTAGAAGGACTACCTCCATAATTATTATCAATACAAACATCCAAATTCATGTAGTCAATTACCAGAATAGATGATCAAGTATACCTCTCCCACTTAGGAAATGTCTCCCATTGATATTCCTTGTACCACTCCCAATCTATATATTTAATTTCCAATTACCAATTGATGTAGTAAAACTCTCATCAGATAATGATTCATCTTACTCAGAACTAATCTTATCAATATCTTTTAAAGACTCTTTAGAATCCTTAGTATCATCATCATCCAAATCCTCTTCCTGAGAAGGTACATATGGAAGAGATTCAAGAGTCCCAAAAGAAATTTCCTTCTTATTAGGGACTCATGCATCCATTGGATCATGAGAATATATCTTTTCTTCATAAGCTCCTATATCTTCCCAATTTTGACCCATTATTTCTTCATTAAAAAATCATTCAGATTTAATGTTTTAAACAACCAACACTGGTTCATATATACTCTTAGATTCATGAATTTATTCATAAAATTATTTCTTAGAATAATATACTATTACTTCCTTAGGTTCGAATCCAGGATCTATTTTATCCTTTAGTGTCATAGGGTTATTCACTATATTGAATTTCTCAAACACTTTTTCATTACAATAAACCCATAATTTTCTCTAGGGGTTCAAATTTACCCTCATTATTATTCAAGCAGTTTTGGTGTAGAAAATTTACACAAGAGACTAAAATTTTCCACCCCCTAAGGAAAAAGTATCTTGTATACAAATAATGCCGAGATAAACATAGGATAGGTAAAATAATTACACCTGGAAGGGGGTTTATATAATTATTCTATATATCTTATAAAAAACCTAGGCAAACTGATCTTCACCCCAATATTATTAAATACAAAAAGAAAATATATTACTTCCTTAGAATTATAAAATCCCCTTTAATTTGAAAAATTAAATTTTTAATGAACTTAGATAATAATATAAACTCACCATGGATCTCCATGGATGTTTTATTTCTGGGATTTTGAATTTTATTCATCTCCACTATCATCTTCTCAATCAAAAAGTGAGAATAATTGATAGGATAAAAGCTATTAAAGTCCTCAAAATCACCTTTTTGAGGCACTTTAAATAATATTTTCCACATCTTTGATGAGACAGCTAGTTGTTCTAATTTTATAAATTTCCTTATGATATCCTTATTTTCACCAAAATTGATTTCTATATTCTCATAAAAATAATTAATAATGGTCATTTAACAGGTAATGTTTTTCTAACTAAACCATACAGACTAGCCTTTCTATTGTATATCTATCTAGACTAGAAACTTTCTAGTTTTTAACCACTCAGTATCCACTTCAATCTCTAGTAAAACCTACAAATTTAATATAATAGTATTTAGAGGGTAAAAATGTATTTTAAAGCTATATTTTCTTTTTTTCTATGTGGATAATTCTTATAGAGATTATAACACAAAAATAATGCTTATACTTTACCATATTCTACCAATATTTGAAGGATCTAGTGGATAGTGTTTGGTTTAGAGATAATATCAAGGGAGTAATATTCTAAAATTATATAGTTTTAGGGTTTTGAATGATATATTTGATTTCAAATTGATTTAAAGGTATTTCAAACCATTTAGGGATACAAATTACAATTCATGAGAAGGATAAAATATAATATAAAGTTTACATAGAGATAGTATATTAAATAACTATTATATTTTTGATATCTTGAGACACCATTTTACATGATCTACCACATGTAAAAAATATCATGACAACATTCCATGGTAACTTGAGGTTCTATGGTATATTGACTTGTCTCACATACAAATTTCCAATATATTTTCATGATAGTTTAACCAACTATTGAAAAAAATCATGGAAACTCAAGCCTTATGGTATATCTTGGTATTTGGGTTAATTGTGAACTTTATAATTTTAAATATATCACATTAGGCTAAAAATTATGAAACACTTAAAAACAGATATAATGTAACACTGTTAATAATAAACAATTTAACTTAAGATATCAAACCACAATTTAAAAATATTAAATTAATAGATAACATAAAATATAAATCAAAAAATAAATGACTAAGAGTAATTAATCATTCCTAATTCATGTCTGATATAATTCATTCACTCTATATTCAACTGATTTATAAAAATATTAGTAATATGATGTTGAGTGCCAATGAATTTAGGAGTAATATCCCCTTTTTGAAATTGTTCAACCAAAAGTGATGACTTATATCAATATGTTTAGTCCTAGAATGTGTTATAGTATTATTAAAAATATTTATATCAATTTTTATCACAATATATGAGGAAATTTTGTAGTTGGAAACCATAGTATAGTAATGTGAGTTTCATCCATAGAATCGGTACATAGAAACTGTCTGCAACTTTTTACTTAGCTTCAATAATTGACACTAAAACACAGTTCTATTCTTTACTACACCAAGACACTTGAGCAATTCATAAAAAGTGACATATATAATAATTTTTTTTATATCAAATATACATTCAAGAAATTGAGAATCAGAATAACTAAACAATTCAAATTAATTTCCTCTAGAGTAATGTAGTCCACAATTAATGGTATTATTGAGGTATTTAAAAATCCTTTTGATTTCATTTAAATGTGATTTTTTTTGTTTTATTGAAAATGATCACACATATACACACTAAACATAATATTAGGCCAACTAGTAGTTAGGTATAGTAAACTCTCAATCATACCTCTATAAGGATTTTGGTCAATCTATTTCCCAGTTTCATACAACTCTAGTTTTGAACTTGTACTCATTAGAGTATCACTTCCTTTAGTTTCATCCAATCCAAATCATTTAAAAATATTTTTTATACTTAATTTTATTTAAAATAATTCCATATTTGTTTTGAGAAATCTAAAATCCAATAAATAATTTAAAATCACCCATCATACTCATTTTAAAATCATTTTTCATCAATTTAGAAAATTTAATAAACAAATAATTTTTTGATGAATCAAAAATAATATCATCAACATAGATTTTAGAAACAAAAACACCATTTTAAGTTATTTTTATAAATAGTCTATAATTTTCAATGCCTTTTGAAAATATATTTGAAATTAAGGAGAAGTGCATTTCATTCCATGCTTTAGGATCCTATTTTAAACCATAAATTACTTTTAAAATTTTGAGAAAATTATTTGGTAAAATTGGAATTTAAAATATAAGGGGTTGTTCAACAAAAATATGCACAATAACATAAAGATTTATTAATTCAATCTTAACATTATTTTGATATAGTTTGAAATTATCATGTTATACAAAATAAAGAAGTATTCTAATGGATTAAATTCTATCTACAGGTGTATATTACTCTTAAAAATCAATCCCTTATTCTTGAATATAACCTTATGTATCCAATCTTTCATTCTTTCTAACTATAGTTCCAAATTCATCAACCTTATTTTTATATACCCACTAAGTTCTAGTAGTTGGGTTGTCTTTAGGTATTTCAACTGATTCTTATACTTTATTTACTTTAAATTGATTCAAATCTGCTTACATGCTTATCACCTAATTTTCATCAATAATTACATCCGCAATGTTTTTTTATTCAAGAATAGATAAGAAGACTTGATATTCAACCTGAATTATAAGATAATTTATAGTTTGAGAACCTTTCTCTAGATATCCTATAACAACATCCAAGGGATGATTTAGGAGGGTTATAATGGTTTTAATAATTTAAGTGTTGGTTTCTTACAAGTATTATTCAATATCAAGTTGATTAAAATGGCATATTTTGGTATATTTTTTAGGTAAATTCATAGAAAGGTCAAAAAAATTATACGTGTTATTGATATTCAAATATTACATATCATAATAAAGGTTTTATATTGTATGTTAATAATAATATGTATTTGTCTCATCAAATTTCACTTGCAAAAACTCTTCAAGAACATTAGATTGTTTTTTAAAGACATTATATTATTTACTTTAGGTTTAATATCCTAGAAAAAATCCTTCATAAATCTTGGGTAAAAATATTTCTAGATCCACTTTTTTATTAGGAATAAATAAATTAAATCAAAAATATCTAAAGTAATTAAATTTTTTTTTTTAAACATTCCAAAATTTATGGGGGTACTTTTTAAGGAAGGTCTTATCAGAAACCTATTAATAAAATAACAATGTATGTTCATAGTTTCATCACAAAAAATAGATAGTAAGACATTTTCACTAAGCATAGTATGAGTAATTTTTTAGAGGTATCTATTTAGACTTTCAACAACCTCATTTTATTGAGGTGTTTGATGTTAAGAGAAATTATACCTATATCTATATTGTTAACATAAATATTTAGATTCTTGATTAAAAAATTCATGGACATGATCACATCTCAAGGTTTTTATACTAATTACATGATGGTTTTATATAGACTTTATATATTTACAAAAATAGGAAGGAGCTTCACTTATTTTAGTTAAGAAAATTACTCATGTGTATCTTGAATAATCATAAAAAATCACATAAGAATAATAATTTCCACCTAGATTATAAATTTGAGAAGTCCTAAAAAAATATTTTTGAACCAATTATAGTGTTTGAGATATAGAAATACCTTTCTTTAGTCTGAAAGATATTTTGTTTTGTTTTCCCTTTTGATAAGTATTGCACAGTTTGTCTTTTAGGAATTATAGTTTAGGTAGATCCTTGACTAATCCGATTATAGTTAGCTTCCTAAGTAATTTTACATTAAAGATTCCTAGTTTACTATTCCACAACTACTATTCTCTATGAAATACCATTAAGTGGGAAACATTTTTAGAAAAAAAAGGAATCTAAATTTATAGCATAAACATCATGATTTATTAAGAAATTAAACACTAAATCATGGTTCGAATAAAAAAATTAAATGAATTATTTTCAAATTTAACATTATATACATCATCACAAAATTGAGATATACTGATTGGGTTATATTTTAAATCATCAAAAAATAAAGTTTTAGAAAAAAAATAGTTTTAGGGATTCCAATCTATCCAAGATCAATTATTTTTCATTTTTCATTATAACCAAATATGACATGTCCACCACCCACTTTCATTAAACTCTTGAAGATTGAGTAGTATCCAGTCATGTTTCTAGAACATCCATTGTATAGATACCATTGAATTATGTTAGATATATTCAAGAATATTACCCAAAAAAATAAAACAAAAAATTATTTTGGTACCCATACTTTCTTGGGTCTATATAATTTATAAAATAAGGCATTGGGAATCTGAATCTATTTCACAAGTTTACTTACAATATTATTAATAGGTTTTGATAAAAAGCTTTTCTTTGGTCGGTAAAGACGTGAGTCACATTTTTATTTGGTCGGTAAAGATGTGAGTCACTTCCATAACTATAATTTACATTAATATTATTGATTAAAGTCTCATTTGTAAAGATATTAAGAATGTGATTCTTATAGAAATTTATTTTCTATACAGAATTATAACTAATTACAGAGTTAAATTTGGGGTTTTTCTTACTTACTATTATCATATACAATGTATTAGTTACTTTGTTAAATATTTATACATCTTTATTAAGTTGTTATTTATCCAATTTCATCTCATTTCTTCCCTTTAATAAGTTGGAATTCTTTTATTTTTCAATTTTAGGATAACTTTTATCATGAGCAGATAAATCATGTAACCTTTTCAAATTCTTTTATTTTTATTTAAACTCATTCTTAGTGTATTCTAGGATATAAAATTATTAAAATGGTTCTTAATTAAAATTTTCATATTCTTATAAAAATAATCACAAAAAAAATTATAAGTAAAAGTATTATTTTTTACCTCAGGGGCACATGCCATAAATAAAAAATTGGTGTTTCACTAGAATCCTCTATGATAGAGTCAAAATCACTGGATCTAACATCAGATATAATATAGGTTTATTTTTATTAGTTTATTTGTATTATTTTCTATATAATCATACTTATTTTGTTTTAATTTTATCCTAGTATAATCTACCTTCATGTATCCTTTCCTTTTATATTCATAGCATGTAATGTCACTATTGGAGTCATCCTTTTTTCAAACTTTCTTCCAATTTCATATCATATAATACTTTCCTTTGTAATTTGTCTTTTATAAAAATTATTATTTTTATTGAATTTTTTGAGTCTCCTAGATAGATGATCCATCTTCTTATCAATCTTGGAAATAGTTTCATTTCCACATGAATCATATTTGATCACCTATTCTAATTTATACTTAGATGTCTTAAAGGATACATTTTTCTTCTTATGTTCAAAATCTTCACTTTCTTCTTTCAATTATTTTTTATACATCATCATCTTTCCACATAATTCAATAATTAAAAAAGGCATACTTATTCATATATCATCTAAGTGTCTCACTAATATTAGAACTTTATTCTTGTCTTCCAAAGGTTGTCTAAGTGACTTAAATGTATTAAGGATTACATTGAATCTATATTATATTTCATAAATATATTCATTAAATTTCATCTTTAAAGATTCATAATTCATTATAAATGTTTTTAATCTCATTTATTTAACATTGTAAGTTCCTTTATGAGAATTAGCTAAATAATCCCAGATTAAAAAGGTAGTAACAAAATTAAAAAAAAATCTATTAAACTCAAATTCATCCAATTCACAGAATAAAGCATTCATGGGTTTTCAATTACAATTATACATAGCTATTTTTCATTACTCTATTTTATTCTAAGAACTTTAGGTCTTTCATATTTATCTTCAATAGAACCCCTAATATAAAATCCAAGGATTTCTAGATAGATTTTTTTTTATTTTTCATTCATAATAATTAGTTTCATTAATGAATGGATCTTGATTAGAAGCATGAAATTTATTCCTAGAATCTATAATTATATATTAAATAAATATAAAGTAAAGGTATTATTCACAAAACTTTATTGAGGTTGATGTAAAATAGGAAAATTGAGAGAAACACTACTCTAATGCCAAATTTTGGTTCTAGTTTAGTGATCAAGGGGGTGAATTGAGCATCCAAAAGTTTTCATTTCAAAATTAATAATTTAATACATAAAATACTATAATTAAAAAGGGTCCAAGTAAAAAAAAATTAAAATATGTTAAGTTGCATTAAATTTTGGAATTATTTAATTCACACAAAATAATATATATGTATATATATATAATTGATATATGTTAACAATCAGAGTTACATTTCATTCACAATTTTAAAATACTTACTAAAAATTCATAAGTAATTTCATGTAAATATATATAATTTAGTGAAAAAAATTACCACATGCATAATAATTAAATAATATGTTAGCCCATGCTGGAGATTAGTCTACTCTACTTGAAAGTAATCCACTTCTAAGCTCCCTTATTAAAAATTAATAAACAATCCACAATATGAGTCGGGTTTTACAAAAACAGAGTTTATAAAAGGTGGTCCAGGTTATACCTAGATTCTTCTATTGTTATAAATGGGATAACGGAAGTAAACAAATAAAGGAAGGTGATATCAGAGTGGCCCTATTTATATTATTGGTTATGTTCTAAGTAAATCTATAGAAAAATCAACCTCAACTCAATATGTAAATGAAATATAGTGATAAAACAAATCATGGTAAGTTTAATATAGCTCAATATATTATCAAATTTGGTTTATCATAAAGGTTCTTCTCCTTTCCTGATTGTCTGGTGAGCTTGAGAGAGAGAGATTAATTTTTAATTCATATTTCTTCTTAGTTTTTTCAATCTCTCCCAAAAAAGAGTTTTGAAATGTAAGAGAATAAAATCTCAAGCTAAAAAGAATAAAAGTCACCATGAATGAGTGATTCTTCTTCTTACTTTTAGAGATATATTATCTAATTATCCATTGAAATATAATTGTAAATAAATAATTAGATTGTGCATAAAATATACAATTCCTCAAATTCTATGACCTTTCGTTAAATTATATAAAATATTTTAATGAATTTTATTTTTGAGTTAGTCATGGTAAATATAGCCTATAAAAATTCACTTAAACATCTTCAGTTGATCTTTAATATTTAATTGAGACTCTTTATGCGGTCATTTTTCTAGAATATAGAAAAACTGAATCAGTTGATCATAACATGTGGTTGATTGAATTTTGTCTTTTGGTCGATCAATAGTTATAAAAATTTTAACTCTATGAAAATAAATCATTTTTATTACTTATTATGTCTAATCGTCTATGGTCTCTTCATTATCTATGTGTAGTCGCTAAAAATTTCAACATATGGTCAGTTGACAGGGCCAATCATCTGAAACTTCTTTATGTCTAATCTTCAACACTTTGAAATATTTTAGTTATCAGGAATGGTTAGTTTAAATAATTTTTTTAATTGATATATATCTATATGAAATCAATATAACACTTTAAAGAGTTTATTTATGATCACTTCACTTTTCATGTAGTCAATCTGTTAGTACATGAGATCACTTTACTTAACTTTCATTCAATAGACATATAACATGCATTCAGTTCCATACTTATAATATTTTAATATTTTTTTGTAAAAATATTTTACTATCATAAAACTCATAATTCATTAGAAACATTAGAAACATGATTTTAGATCATTAATGTAATGGTTTTTTACTTCTTGGACCATTACTTTTTTGTTTGGGTAGTTTGAGGTGTTCGGAGGAGGTCCAGAGGGCTCAATGGATCTGGAGATGCAGAGTACTACAGCAGGTGGTTCACAATGTGATATGAATTCACAATGTGAATGATAGGTTCATTAATTGTATATCTAGTCAGTTTCATATCTTGAATGTGGAAAAGGGTTGTCATGAAATAGATTCATGTTGTGAAAGTTGAATTCAAAATTCATAATTAAATCAGGATGAGGTTATGTCAATTTCAACAAAAGTTTGAATTTTAGAAAACATGTGGATTAAATGTCATGAAAGGGTTACATGACATGAAAGGGGAGGTTTCCATGCTTTTAAATCCTTATGTTTAGTTGTTTTTTATTCATTTAGTCATACCGTATTTTCTCTTATTTCCAGGAAAACCCTAGGTGATTTTGGAGGATCTTCCAACCCTTCTTCTCATTCTTTAACCCTTACGTTCTAGTGGATATATATTGGTTATTCAGGTTGAGTTATCCTCTATTACCCATGGTTTTCCTTACATTCTAGTTTTGTGATCCACTACGATGGTGTGGTTTTAGTTTGGGGTGTTTATGGGTTGTGTTTTAACAAACCTTTTGTATGGTGTAGGTTGATCCATAAGTTCCATGTGTGGTAGTGGTTTCTAGGCAGTTTATTACTCTGCCTATAGGGTGCAGTGAGAATATAAAGCTTCCTTCTAGTAGGGGATCCTTTTTCTCAGCCTTTTATGTTCCATTTGTGGGATTTTAATGTTTTTTCTTACCTTTGTGTAGATATTAAGGTTCGGTGTAATATGGTAATTAATTTGCACAGTTGAATTGATGGGTATGGGGAGTTTCTCCATGTTTTACTACTTTGATATATGTTGATGATGATATTATACATGATTTTTTCCAATTATGATAATAATGGCTATTGGGAGCCATGTTTTCACGGTATTTTTTATTCTATAATGACCCATGTTGTGTTTTTGTGTGATCACACCCTAAATAAAAGGATAAGGAACATATATTTGTAAAATAAAATGATTTCCCCTATATTTTGGTTAGTGTGATAATACCCATCATAATTAAGAAAGTAAAGTGATGAAATCGCCATAATGATTGTGGAAATTATTTTGTGATGTTGTTGTGTGTGCTTGTGTTTGATATGTTTCCATACATAGTTTGGTTTGATGTATAGTGATAGAGGTTATTGGTTGGGTTGTGTGATGTGTATAACTGTGATGTACAGGTTAGTTGGAATAGATGTGATGTGGGAAGTTGTGTGTTGTGGTACAGAAAGTTCTGATGTGATTATGGTGTGCAGTGGTGTGATTCACTATGGTGATGATGTGTGGTGGTAATCATGTAGTTGTTTCATGTGGTGGTTATGTTGTGAGACATGGTTTTGGTGTAGATATTGTGGCATAATGGTAGTGGTGCATAGAGGTCTTAGTTTGTGATGTGAGTTTATCACTGTTAGATGGCTTTGATGATGTGATGACATGACGATGGTGGATGTGTGGTGTTGTGGTAGTGGTTGTGTGAGTTTGGATAGTTATCGAATGGCATGGTTTAGATAGTTTCTCAGTTTTACATGGGATGAAGTATGATGATAAATGAAAAAAAATAGGCAGGTAAATAAACAATATATACTAGAAATAGATGTGTGGTAATTGTCTAACCAAATTGAATAAATGAATGAGTAGTGTAATGTGAAATTAAATTGAAAATTAACAAACCCGGTGAAACTTGTAACTGAAAGTGTGAAATGTTGTGTGGATTTTGTGGTGGTTGTGTAGTGTTTCATATAGTGTTTGAAGTATTAATGATGGTTAGTTTTTGGTGCAGTGGTGATGATGCTGTGTTTTCTAGTTCAGTTTATGTGAACCCATAGGTTGGGAATGTCGGTTCCAGGAACAGCAGTAGCATAGGATGGGCATGTACCCAACTTTACGAATTTCCATAATCGATGATTAATTGGGGAGAAATACAACGATGAATGCTAGTATCCACATAATTGAATCAAGGATAAAAGTAAATGGATAGGATCCAAAACTGAGAAGAGAGGATCGATATATTTTTTTATAATTAATTTAATTAAATTATAGAATTACCTCCAAGGTAATTATTTCTTTATTGATGCATCCGACCATGGGTCTGAGGTGCGAATTCATTGCGATGTAGAATCCAATAATGGTAATCCTCTAGCGGTGATCCACATGTGCACCATGTATCTCTGGACATCACCAAAGGAGTCTTAGGGTGATGGCATAGAATATCCTTGTGCTTGTGATGTCCGCCTTTGATTTCCTTGAGAATTGATTCCAAAGCATTCTCCATGATCTAGTGGAGGAGGATGTCTCTTTTTATTGATAGTGTTATTATAGTGGGAATATTTCTCTAGATTCAAAAGATTTTCTCCAAGGATGTTGTGCACACAATGATTGATTAGTTGGTGGAATAACCCCTTGGCATAGATAGAGAATAATAACATAATGGGGAATTTAATTCACTATGTAATAATAAATAATTATCACAGGTTCCGTTACTTAATTTATTATTCTATGTGAAAAACCCCATGTCAAATAATAATAACAATTCTATTATTTCTGTAACACCCCAAGCTTCCATGGTATGCTTCTCTTTGAATAATAGAGCAGCCTGTGTTGTACGCAACCTCGAGTTCTAACACACCGCGACCAATAAAAGTAACCGTTATGAATAGTAATACCCACTTTTTGAAATTAAATAAATTTTATATTTTAAAATGGACTTCATTTTTTTATTCGGAATATCGAAATTAACCTATGTTGAATTTTTTGTAATTTTCTGAGAACTTCGATTTTTTTATGAATAATGAAAAATACTTAAAAACAAATTTTTTAATAAAAATAAATTATAGTGATAAATTATTCTATTGAGTGGTTTTAGAGTATAATTAGAATATATTTTTACCTTTTGTCCAATGGTGTTCATTAGAATTAATTTCACTTTGAAATTGGACATAAACAATTGTCAATCTTTTGATATATATTGTTTCTTAAAAACACGCTATTTGTTGTGAAAGCGGGAATTAATTATAAAATTAATTAATGAAACTTATATTTTTGTAATTTTTTAAAATAGACATCATTTTTTAATTCAGAATATCAATTATATCTTAGGGTGAAATTTTGGCATTGTTCTGAAAAACTTCAATTTTTGATGAATAGTGAAACCACTAAGTGGTAGTTAAAAAACTAATTTTTTGTTTAAATGAAACATTACCACTTATGTGATTTGATTTTCAAAAATCCAACATACATGGTTGTCATTATAAAGTAAAATTTGGTTCAATGGGATTAAAATAATTTTTTTGGTGAATAGTAGCTTTTAAGTTTAATTAATCATGATTAAAGGTAATTAGTGAAATTTAAGGTAAAAATGACTTTATAAAAATATGAAAATACCCTTACACTTGTCCTACCCTTATTTAATGAGGCATGGCCGACCAATACAATCCATGGGTCAACTTGGGGACCCCATGGAGCCACTTGGATAAGAAAATAACATTAATAACTTTTTAATTAAAGTAAAAATAAAACTGTCACAAACATGTTTTGTTTTACTAAAAAAATTATTACATGGGGTTATATAAGTTAAATTTTAGACTATAAATATTATTTGGAAAGATAAAAATATTTCCTACATAATTATAGTTTTTTTATAATTTTTAGACATTAAATAATTTAAAATTTTTATGACACCATGATGATGCAGCGATTACCTCATTAATTAACGATTTAAATAAAATGAAAAGATAATGAAAAATATAAGACATAAACATGTCAAAAACCTATTGTATGAGTATATTTAGAACCCTTATCAACTTATCCTCAAAATATATAAGTTTGTGACCTTTAAAATTCGAAACTCATTATATAATAAAGTAACATTTCATAACTTTCCAAGAGTGCCCCTCCTCTCCTCTTATAAAAGGCCCCCACCTCTACCACCTTATTCACACCTTCCAAGCCATTTGTCTCGGCCAAAATCTGCCCAAATACTCTCTAAAATTCCCTCTCCTACTCCTAGAATCCTTACTTTGGGCAGAAGTCTTCCCAAGGAAGCCTTTGGCTCAAATAAAAAAGAGTTACCTGATTTTAAGGTAATGTCTTCTCTTGTGTTCTTTTGTTTTATTTTGCTTCTCCAACCCCCTAAAATATTTTTATCACTTTATTTTGTAACAAATACAGTATCCTCAATATACTTGGATGTTTTTATGAGATTTATTTTATTTACACTTACACACACCTTCGTCTAATGGTTAAAGAACATACTGTTTCTGTGGGTGGCGAATTACTGCCTCACGAAACGATGATTGTTCAATCTTCTTTTAACACCTCTCATGGTGGCCATTATGATGACACTATTTTTATATATGATATATATTATGTTTTTTTCTTATGATTCTGTATTTTTCATTTATGTAATACCTTTATGGTTTCCATTATGGGTAAACGCGATAATTTCATTTTAGGAAGTGCGGACTACCGCCCCCTCAAAGTGATTTGAATCGTTAATGCCATCTGTGGGATGTATAATGGATGGAGTAAATGTTATTATACATTATATTATACTGGAATTATAGTATACCTTTATATAATTATAATTTCATTCCAGTAAATACGAAATATAAATGAAAGTAGCGTTCATGCGTACGTACGCCTTACCGTCTCCATGAACGGTGCATTTCATTTCTTAACTATAAATGTTATGTAATATTATAAATGCATGTATATACTGGATATAAATTATATATATGATATCTAAATCATGAATATAATTCTGGATATAATGGATATTTCGCCACATGAACAACTTGTAATTATAAGAAGTTTATTTTTGACTCAAGTACCAAAGATCGACAAAACAACTGTTATTAACTTAAATAATTACATAATGATAATAACATGGTAATAAGTGATATAAAAGGAATAATGAACTCTAAAAAGGTTCTTAGTCAAGTATAAATTAACTCTAGTTTATTATTCAGTAGATTAAAGAACGATCGAGTCAAGTCGGACACGAGGTAAGGGAACTTCTTAACCAAATTTCTATTCTTTGGGTTAATCTCTTATTTTCAAATTATTTCATGATATTATTATGTCCTATCTTGTATTTATACTTTCTTTATGTGTACATATAGTTAATACACATAATAGATCTATTTTATTTAAAAATTATCTTTGTAAGGGACTTCTTCTCAATCTCCATTCATTGAGGCATATTTTGTTTTATACACAAATGTCTTTTATACGGTGTATAAACCCCTTTGAATTTTACGTTTATTCAAAAGGAATCTTTTTATAAAAATCGTTTCACTAAACAAAAAAAAAAGGAATGTTTTTATTGTCGTATGTATGCGGCGATAATGACTTCTCCGCCGCCGTGATCATTATTTGAGTTTCGGCTTCCTCTACAAGCCATAACTTTTTTTAAAATAAAAAATAAATAGAAAGTTTTAATTTTCTTTTATTTTGGTATTGAAAATGGTTTTGAAAGTGTTTTTTATTTTATAAATATGTTGTATTGATATCTTGTGTTTGAAATGTGGAAATGTTATGTTTCCTTTATGCATGTATTATGTTATACGATTATGTTATGGTTTATGATATGTTTAAACCTATTCATATGAGGAATGAATTGGACTTAATAAGTGACGGGTGGAGCCCACTATAGCTCCTCGATGCATCGGCATGTCTCATGAGACAAACTAGTGTCTTGGCACGAGGCCTTGACAAAATCTTATTTGTAGTCTTGGCACAAGGCCTTGGCTACGTGGTTATGGTAGTCTGGAATTATGCATTCCATCATTATGAAAGTGGTTATTGATATTTCATGTGATTATTCGACCAGTAGAATATCCATGTGAATATGTAAATGGAATTATCTCATTTTACTTTTGCCATATTATGTTGAAGTTGAAGTTTAAAAGGCTTTTTTTTTAGTTATACATTGCCTTAAATGTTTATGTTAATTTATGAAATCTTCCTCTATATTGTTATCCTTACTGAGCATTTGAGCTCACCCCTTTCAGTGTTTTATTTTTCCCAGAATGTGAAGAAATATTTTATGAATGACCTACAGGGATAGTATGAAGGGGATAGAAGTGTGGAATATGGAGACTATGTTATTGTGATTTTTCACTTTATGATGTAATGTAACATTTATGAATGTATCTAGTGTTTCCAAGGCTACTAAACTAATCGGTCTTTCGAGACGTGATCTTTTGTGATCATGCCAATGTTACGCAATAATGCACCGACTCTAGATAACTGGGTTCGGGGCGTTACAGTTGGTATAAAAGGAAGTTTAGTACTAACCTTGGAAGCTAGATTTATAAAAACTCTGATTAGAGCACATAGCCATAAGATAGAATTTGAGTATTAGTATAGAAGAAATTTCTAGAATTTTTTTGTTGTAGAGATTTTGTGAGTTTTCCGAGCAATACATCCCTGTATGGATACGAGTAGGTAGAGGCAGCTCTGGCACAAATGTACCTAGGGGTAAAACCCGAAAACACCTCTTTGAGCTAGACTCGAACGGTAACTGGTGCACGACAATGGGCCTTGCTACACTCTTGGTTACGACACTCCCGGGGGATATGCTTAGGATAATTATCATTTTCTTTACAAACCATTATGAATGATCTATGAGTATATACTTTCTCAAAGAAAACATTTTTATGATTATGGACTATATCCATAAACCTTTCAATTTATGTTAAGTGTTTTATAAGTATGGAATTATGTATTTTGACTCATAAACTGATCTAGTTTATGCCATTGTTTAGAAATGGCACCTAGTGGAAGGAATGGAAACCGTATCAATGCACGCACTCCATGTAGGGATTTCCCTCCTACTCAAGATAATTATTGTGGAGCAGGAGATACCACTGGTGCTGATCAACTTATCACCATACTGGGACAACTCACTCAGGTTATGAATAATAACCTTACTCATATGGAGCACCCTGATCTGCAACGTGGAGGATCAATGTTAGACTGCTTCATGAGGAAACAACCACCAACATTTAATGGGGGTACAAATCCATTAGTAGCTGAGGAATGGATAAACTCCTTAGAGAAAATATTCCACGCCTTGAGGAGTAGCGAAATGGAAAAGGTTATCATGGTAGTTTACCGCCTCACTAGAGATTCTGATCAATGGTGGTCATTGATTCAAAACAAAAAGGAAGATGATGAAGTATCGAATATGGAATGGAGGGAGTTCAATGATATTTTCTTAGAAAAATACTTTCCTCGTGACCATCGAGCAGATATGGAAAGGCAATTTCTGAGTCTGAGGCAAAACAAGGATGAGAATGTCGCAAAGTATGAGTCTAACTTTACATGATTAGCGAGGCATGCTATAGATTATATATGTAACCCAAGAAGTAAGATCGATCGTTTCTTTGATGGTTTAAAACCGTTTCTATGTCGAGCATTAGTATCACAATATTTATCAACGTACGAAGATATAGTCACGTGTTCTTTCAAGACAAAAAAGGAATTCTCTAAATCTTATGATAATAAAGTAAAGCAAGAGAATAAGAGAATGGTGGAACAAGAGAAAGATAAAGGGAAAAGGGGAAAGAAGTATTTTCCATTACGCGATAATTGTGGGAAGAATCACCCCGGTACTTGCCTAAAAGGAATGAGAGTTTGTTATAAATGTGGAGAAAAAGGTCACCAGGCTTGTGATTTCAAGTGAAAGAAAGAAGCTGTCAATGTTGAATGCTACAATTGTAGAGAAATGGGACATTATGCAAATGAATGCCCTAAGTTCCAAGGAAACTTACCTCAAAAAAGGCCAAGGTAGAAAGGACAAGCTTATGCTGTTACTACAGATGAAGTTGAATAATTATTGTATTTGTGTTTTTGGACTCAAGACCTATATTATGGTTATAAGAATAATGTGAAATATATATAAGGATTGTACTGCAGTACTATTTCATCAAGGACTTGAGATTGTGTGGAACCAAGAAAAGTGACTCAACAGAAGGTTAAAGTTTTAGAAAATATATGGTTGATATAAAGATAAACCAAAATATGGTTTTGATAATGAGATAGTGATTGATTTGGATAAATTATATTGTATATTCATGACTTCCTTGAAATAGATTAATGATTTGTATACATTTTTTGATAGAAGAAGTATATCTAGTATTCTATAAGGAATATGGAATCATGAAGGATTTATCGTAATTTAGGATGTTACAGTGGTTTAAAAGAATACATGATAAAGGTGTTCACGTGTTATTATGTGGAAAAAAAGATCTTCATTGTGTTTACCTTCCTTATAAAATTTGGACTGTGAGTTCGGACAGAAGTATTTTGGATAACTATAAAGGTTGGAATGGATTAAGTTGAACTTTGGATAGTATGGCTTATGGTTAAAACATTTCTTAAGATTATTTATGTAATATTATAATACTGTAGTTTTAGAAAAAGGACAACCTGCAGGTCAGGGGTTAACCTGTCGCATCGGACAAAGCTGTAGGAATCGAACCCACAACCATAGTGCGACAGGCCTTTATTACCCACCACTAGCCTACAAGAAGTCCCTGGTTATTACAAAATAGTTTTCCTAATCTAAATGGTATGTGTTAATATTTGGAACCTTGTACGATTAGGATAAATATGATATTTTTGAGTTCTCTTATCTTTTTGAGTTAAAGATGGGTTTGTGGTAAAAATTTATTAAAGAATGAAAGTCTACATGACAAGTATGTATATTCCATTACATTCTTAGTAAATCTACCAAATAAATTCCTCAACTTTATAAAAGGTAACTTAAAACAAAAACGTTGTTGGTTAACTTTTCCAACTGGGGATTCAATGAACGTTTAACCAATCACAAGTTTGTGATTTTCTTATGGTTAACTTTCTCCTAATCCTATTTTCTACAACTCTCCATCAGACCTTGATGGTTTGTTTTTCCTCCATATCCATATTTTCATAGAATCCTAGTATGGGCTATCTCGGGTGACCTTTGTACTTCTTTTTCTTTCTTTTAAAGTTACATTTTTATTAACCTTATTTTCGATGTGGGTTTTCCACAAAGGTATTTTCTATTTTCAACCTTTTATATTCAAAGAAAAATTTCAAATTGCGAGGATTCAATTTATTGAAAGAGGGGAGAATGTAACACCTCAAGCTTCCATGGTATGCTTCTCTTTGAATAATAGAGCCGCGTGTGTTGTACGCAACCTCGAGTTCTAACACACCGCGACCAATCAAAGTAGCCGTTATGAATAGTAATACCCACCTTTTGAAATTAAATAAATTTTATGTTTCAAAATTGACTTCATTTTTGTATTCGGAATATCGAAATTAACCTATGTTGAATTTTTTGTAATTTTCTGAGAACTTCCAATTTTTTATGAATAGTGAAAAATACTTAAAAACAACTTTTTTAATAAAAAATAAATTATAGTGATAAATTATTCTATTGAGTGGTTTTAGAGTATAATTATAATATATTTTTACCATTTCATCCAATGGTGTTCATTATAATTAATTTCACTTTGAAATTGGACATAAACAATTGTCAATATTTTGATATATATTGTTTCTTAAAGACACGCTATTTGTTGTGACAGTGGGAATTAATTATAAAATTAATTAATGCAACTTATATATTTTTAATTTTGTAAAATAGACATCATTTTTGAATTCAGAATATCAATTATATCTTAGGGTGAAATTTTGGCATTGTTATGAAAAACTTCAATTTTTGATGAATAGTGAAACCACTAAGTGGTAGTTAAAAAACTGATTTTTCGTTTAAATGAAACATTACCACTTATGTGATTTTATTTTCAAAAATATGACATAAATGGTTGTCATTAGGAACTAAAATTTGGTTCAATGGCATTAAAATAATTTTTTTGGTGAATAGTAACTTTTAAGTTTAATTAATCGCGATTAAAGGTAATTAGTAAAATTTAAGGTAAAAATGACATTATAAAAATATGAAAATACCCTTACACTTGTCCTACCCTTATTGGATGAGTCATGTCCGACAAAGACAATCCATGGGTCAACTTGGGGACCCCATGGAGCCACTTGGGTAAGAAAATGACATTAATAACTTTTTATTTAAAGTAAAAATAAAATTGTCACAAACATGTGTTGTTTTACTAAAACAATTATTAAAATGGGTTATATAAGTTAACTTTTGGACTATAAATATTAATTGGAAAGATAAAAATATTTCCTACATCATTATATTTTTCTTATAATTTTTAGACATTAAATAAAGTAAATTTTTTATGACACCATGATGATGCAGCGATTACCTCATTAATTAACGATTTAAATAAAATGAAAAGATAATGAAAAATATAAGACTTGAACATGTCAAAAACCTATTGTATGAGTATATTTAGAAACCTTATCACCTTATCCTCTAAATATATATGTTTTGGACCATTAAAATCTGAAACTCATTATATAATAAAGTAACATTTCATGACTTTCCAAGAGTGCCCCTCCTCTCCTCTTATAAAAGGCCCCCACCTCTACCACCTTATTCACACCTTCCAAGCCATTTGGCTCGGAAAACCTCTGACCAAATACTCTCTAAACTTCCCTCTCCTACTCCTATAAGCCTCACTTTGGGAAGAATTCTTCCCAAGGAATCCTTTGCCTCCAATCAAAAAGAGTTACCTGGTTTTAAGGTAATGTCTTCTCTTGTGTTCTTTTGTTTTATTTTGCTTCTCCAACCCCCTAAAATCTTTTTATTACTTTATTTTGTAACAAAACCAGTATACTCAATATAATTGGATATTTTTATGATAAGGATTTTATTTACACTTACACACACCTTCGTCTAATGGTTAAAGAACATATTGTTTCTATGGGTGGCGAATTACTGCCTCACGAAATTATGATTGTTCAATCTTCTTTTAACACCTCTCATGGTGGACATTATGATGAAAATATTTTTATATATGATATATATTATGTTTTTGTTTTCCTTATGATTCTGTATTTTTCATTTATGGCATACCTTTATGATTTTCATTATGGTTAAACGCGATAATTTCATTTTAGGAAGTGCGGACTACCACCCTCTCAAAGTGATTTGAATAGTTAATGCCATATATGGGATGTATAAAGGATGGATTAAATGGTATTATACATTATATTATACTAGAATTATATTATACCTTTATATAATTATAATTTCATTCCATTAAATGCAAAATAGAAATGAGAGTAGCGTTCATGCGTACGTACGGTTTACCATCTCCATGAACGGTGCATTTCATTTCTTACCTCTAAATGTTATCTAATATTATAAATGAATGTATATACTGGATATATATGATATATATGATATATACATAATGAATATAATTCTGGATATAATGGATATTTCTCCACATGAACTACTTGTAATTATAAGAAGTTTATTTTTGACTCAAGTACCAAAGATCGACAAAACGACCGTTATTAACTTAAATAATTACATAATGATCATAACATGGTAATAAGTGATATAAAAGGAATAATGAACTTGAAAAAGGTTCTTAATCAAGTAGAAATTAACTCTAGTTTATTATTCAAGAGATTAAAGAACGATCGGGTCAAGTTGGACATGAGGTAAGGAGACTTCTTAACCCAATTTCTATTCTTTGGGTTAATCTCTTATTTTCAAATTATGTAATGATATTATTATGTCCTATCTTTTATTTATACTTTATTTATGTGTACATATAGTTAATACACATAATAGATATATTTTATTTAAAAATGATCTTTGTAAGGGACTTCGTCTCAATCTCCATTCATTGAGGCATATTTTCTTTTATACACAAATTTCTTTTATACAGTGTATAAACCCCTTTGACTTTTACTTTTATTCAAAAGGAATACTTTTATACGAATCATTTTACTAAACTAAAAAAAGGAATGTTTTTCTTGTTGTACGTATGCGGCGACAACAACTTCTCCGCTGCCGTGATCATTATTTGAGTTTCAGCTTCCTCTACAAGCCATAACTTTTTTTTAAAATAAAAAATAAATAGAAAGTTTTAATTTTCTTTTATTTTGGTATTGAAAATGGTTTTGAAAGTGTTTTTTATTTTATAAATATGTTGTATTGATATCTTGTGTTTGAAATGTGGAAATGTTATGTTTCCTTTATGCATGTATTATGTTATACGATTATGTTATGGTTTATGATATGTTTAAACCTATTCATATGAGGAATGCATTGGACTTAATAAGTGATGGGTGGAGCCCACTATAGCTCCTCGATGCATCGGCATGTCTCATGAGACAAACTAGTGTCTTGGCACGAGGCCTTGACAAAATCTTATTTGTAGTCTTGGCACAAGGCCTTGGCTACGTGGTTATGGTAGTCTGGAATTATGCATTCCATCATTATGAAAGTGGTTATTGATATTTCATGTGATTATTCGACCAGTAGAATATCCATGTGAATATGTAAATGGCATTATCTCATTTTACTTTTGCCATATTATGTTGAAGTTGAAGTTTAAAAGGCTTTTTTTTAGTTATACATTGCCTTAAATGTTTATGTTAATTTATGAAATCTTCCTCTATATTGTTATCCTTACTGAGCATTTGAGCTCACCCCTTTCAGTGTTTTATTTTTCCCAGAATGTGAAGAAATATTTTATGAATGACCTACAGGGATAGTATGAAGGGGATAGAAGTGTGGAATATGGAGACTATGTTATTGTGATTTTTCACTTTATGATGTAATGTAACATTTATGAATGTATCTAGTGTTTCCAAGGCTACTAAACTAATCGGTCTTTCGAGACATGATCTTTTTTTATCATGCCAATGTTACAAAATATTGCACCGACTCTGGGTAACTGGGGTCAGGGTGTTACAATTTCCATGACATGTTCTTAATGAATTTAATTCACCAGGTATTAATAAATATTTAGAAAATGGTTCATTACTTAATTTATTATTCCATGTGAAAACCCCATGTCAAATAATAATAGCAATGCTATTATTTCCATTACATGTGCTTAACGAATTAAATTCACTAGGTAATAATAAATAATTAGCATAGGTGTCGTTACTTAATTTATTATTACATGTGAAAACCCCATGTCAAATAACAATAGCAATGCTATTATTCCCAAGAAATGTTCTTAACTTTCATGTTATTTAAATATTTTTTAACCAAATAATATTTAATATTATTTCTCACTGGACCCATAAATTAGTCCTCTAATCAACCTCAATATTTACCAGGCCTTAAATAATAACTATTTATTTATTAAAAAAATATAACTATATTATTTCACCAATAAATAAATATTCTATCAGCAATATATTCTCTTGAATAACTAGCGATGAAATAAATGAGATCATGAATACTTGAATAATTATTAAACCACAACCGAGAATAATATTTATTCAACTTGCTAAATAGATAAATTATTCAACTTAGATACTGGCTACGCTTAGTGTGTGACCCTCTAGGCCTCTTTCTCATTGGCATTAGGCAAGCTTGCCTAAAGTCCAAGATTACTATCTAGCAATGGGTCAAGGCACCCAAGAGAAAGAAGTTGATGTCACAACGACATGTCACCTCATACAAACACTTACCATGTAATATAATCTCTTTTTCTCAATATCTCTAATCAAGTAGGTTGCATGCAAGTTCCATCAACCCATTTGCCCAATTTCTCATTATTTGACTTCTTGGAATTTAATTTTCCTAGAGAACACCATGGCCATGGATTTAGTTATTTTATATCATTTCCATCAAAGGGCCTGAGATATCTACTTCCTTATAAGTGAAAAATCCTTTCTTGTGTTATTCATTAATGCAGTATTACTCATGACACACTCAATATAACCTACCTCACTGTGAACATCTGTCATCATAGTTTTCTTCAATACATCTAAGCATGTGTGTAATAATAACCATTAATAATAATCTTAAAGTATAAGGACCAATACACACATTTATATATTGGAACATCCAATGACACTTATGAATGTGGATTTCCTACTGGTGGGTATGGTTCTCATAATATCCTCCTGGATATTACCAAGGGTGATCCCCATGAGAAGTTGCCTCAAAGTTTCATGAGTCCCCAAAACTAATAGCATGTATCATTTGTTTCCCTTAAAATTATATCATCTGGTCATAGAACATATATTCAAGAATAATATCATGGCACTTTTGGGTTCTCATCATAGCAGGGATCTACTATAAACATTTAGTGTGACATATATTCTCAGGATATTATCACATACTATATCATCTAGAAGAAAATCACTATGTGATAAGTAGTTTATTAATCTTCATCTAATGAATACAGGTTTATCATAAAGTACAAAGAGGTTGTATTCTAGGGCACCAACTCCAATGGACTCCCACTTGCACTAGAGCCAACTACTAATAACCTTCAGTCATCTAGCTCTCGCATGATATCCATGATTCTACTGAGATAGACCTTTAGTCAAGGTGTCTGCCACATTCTCTTCCATGGATACTCTGATCACTGCAATTTCACCCCTTTGATAGAAATCCCTCAATAGGTGATACTTTTGAAGTATATACTTTTTCCATTGATGTGACCTTATATCTTTTTCAAGAGCAACTACTGTAGTATTATCACAATACAATGTAATGGGATCTTTACTACTAGGTACCACATCAATCTCCTAGACAATGTTTCGAATCTATACGGCTTCCTTGGCTGTATCAAAATCCACTATATATTCAGACTCCACTATAGAATCAGCGACAACTGGAAACTTTGAACTCTTCTAGCTCACAACTCCTCTATTGATATAGAAAACATATCATGGTTGTGACTTCATATCATTCTGATCTGTTTGAAAACCAGCATCAGCATACCCTCTGATGACAAGCTCCTCTTCTCCTCTATACACCAGGAACATATCTTTAGTTCTTCTCATATACTTTAGGAAATTCTTGAAATATGTCCAATTATTTTCTCCTAGATATGCTTGATATCTTCCTACCATGCTCAGTGAATATGCAACATCAAGTCTAGTATACAACATGGAATACATGATAGATCCTATCACTGAAGTGTATTGAATCTTACACATCCTATCTTTCTCATGTTGTGTCTAAGGACACATTTTCATGGAAATATGTATACCATGTGGTACTGGAACCAATCCCCTCTTGGATTGTTTCATAATAAGTCTATTTAGTATATGGTCAATGTATGTACTTTTACATAGTCCAAACAACATCTTGGATCTATCACGAATGATCTTGATCCTTAGAATGTAGGCTGGTTTGCCTAAGTCCTTCATGGATAAGCACTTGTTCAACCAGTCCTTGACTGACTTCAAGACTATTTTGTTGTTTCCAATAAGCAATATGTCATCAACATACACTACTAGTATAATGACAGCATTCCCATTAAACTGCTTATAAACACATGGCTCACATTCATTATTAATGAAACCAAATTCTCTTAGGGATTCATTAAGTTGAATGTTCCATGATCTAGATGCTTTCTTTAATCTATAAATGTATCTCTGCAACTTTCATATCCTTTTAGCATTGCCTAGTGTCACAAACCTTTCTGGTTGTGTCATATGGACATCTTCCTGAAGGTTCCTGTTATAGAATGAAATTTTGACATCCATCTTCCAAATATCATTTTCATGGAAAGCTGCTATGGAAAGTATGATTCTTATGGATTTAAACATGGAAACTATTGAAAATTTTTCATCATATTCAATTCCATGATGTTGCTTAAAATCTTTAGCCACTAGACTTTCTTTATAGGTATTAACTTAACCTTTCATGTCCATTTTCTTTTTGAATACCCATTTCCACCCAAAAATATTTACATTAACTGGCACATCGACTAGAACCCAGACTTGGTTTTGATACGTGGAATCCATCTCAAAATTAATAGATTCTAGCCATCTTGCATCTTCTGAGCTCTTTACTACTTCCTTGTAGGAGATAGTTTCATTATTTTCCAATAATACTGAGTCACCGTCCTTAGTGACAAGGAAACTATATCTCCATAGTTCCCTTACCTCTCTTGTGAGCTTATGTAGTATTTTTGTTTCAGGAACTACCTCTTCCAAGGGGACATGTGGAACGTTTTCTTGTACCAACTCTTGTGTATCTTGAGCATCAACTTAAATGAAGTCAATCTTTCTCCCACTATCCTTTTTGTGGATGTACTCCCTCTCAAGAAAGAAACCCTATCTGGAAATAAACACTTTCTTATCTGAGGGGTTGTATAGGTATTATCACTTTGTTTCTTTGGGATACTCTTTAAATATACACTCTGTTCCCCATGGTTCTAGTTTTTTTCTTGAGTAATACTTAACAAATTCCTTGCATCCTCATACACGTGTATGTGACAAAGTGGGTTTCTTTCCACTCCATAGCTCAATGGGAATCCCATTTTCCACCTTAGTTGGTACTTGGTTTAATGTATATCCTGCAGTTTGCAATAAATATCCCCAAAAGGATAATGTAATATTTTCATGACTCATTATCGACCTTACCATGTCCAACAAGGTACGGTTCCTCCTTTCACTAACACTATTACACTATGGTGTATAAGGTGGAGTGAGTTGATATAGAATTCTAGACTCCTGTAAAAGGTTGATGAACTCTTGGTTAAGATATTCTCCACCATGATCTGATTGGAACTTCTTTATCTTCTTAACAAGATAATTCTCTAGTTTATTCTTTAACTTCTTGAATTTCTCACAGGACTTGAACTTATACCTCATTAATTATACATATCCATATCTACTCAAGTCATTAGTAAATGTAATGAGTTAAGAATATCCACCTCTATCTTGTACTGTAAATGGTCCACACACATCAGTGTGTACCCATCCTAGAAGCTCTATGTCCCTTTCACCTTATCCACCAAATGGTGGTTTGGTAATTTTACCTTATAAAAAAGTCTGACATCTATCAACTAGTTTTAACTCATAAAAGTCTAAATAACCATCTTAACTGACCTTTTTTAGACACTTCTCAATTACATGACGAAGGTGATGATTCCATAACTGGGTGTTGTATGAGTCATGTGAACTTGGTTCGTTATCGATTGTCAACACTTGGTTCTTGTAATTTAATACATACATACCATTTTTTAAATGTGTCATACCATAACATATGTTGTCCTTATAAAAGTAACAACATTTATTTTTAAACATAAAAATAAATCCATCTGTATCTAAACTCGATACCTAAATTATGTTCTTAGTAACACTAGGTACATAATTACATCCATTTAAAACCAAAATCATTCATGTTAGCAATGTGAGGTAGTAGTAACCAATGGAAAGAGCATTCAGCATCGTACCATTGGCATCTTGAAGATCCACCTATCCTTTGGAAATTGCCTTAGTCTACTTGGTTCCTACATTTGAATAAATATGTGAGCACCAAAAGTTGTATCTAATACCCAATTTGTATAAATGGAAAGACTTAACTCGATAACAAATGCACCTTTGACTTCCCCTTTCCTATAGATGAAGTTCTTCTTCTAGTGGCCTGACTTTCCATGTGCAAATCATACTTCCTCCTTTTCCTTGACCTACCTATGAATCTTCTTCTTCTTGGTCAGACAGTGCTCATATGCTTTAGATTGTTTATAAATCTTAAGACCCTTTGTCTTGTCCTTCCTCTTTCTATTCACCATAAGAACTATGGGTTTTTCACACCTCATGTCCTTATCAACTTGGAGAATCAGGGTAAGAAGCTCCAATAGACTCTTCTCATTATTTCTCATATTATAATTCACAATAAAACTAGAGAAGGTCTTAGGAAGTGATGATAGTATGAGATCTGTATGCAACTCTTCTAGGAATTTAATCACTAAGATGTCCAGATGCTCAATGTAGCCAATAATCTTGACTATATGTGATCCAACTGGCACATACTCTCCAAGATTAGTAGTGAAAAAAGTCTTGGAGATCTCATACCTCACCTTTCTCACCTTCTCTTGATATATATCTTGAAGGTGATACATCATGCTATAAGAATTCATATCCTCATGTTGCTTCAAGAGCTCAATGGCCATAGATGATACCATGAGGCACTGAACATCCATAGTATCATTCAGATTTTTCTCATACATAGAGTGTTCCTCATCACTCACCTAATTTCTTGGAACAAATGGTAATGGATCTTCAAACACATAATGTTTCCTCTCATGATGAAGTATAACTGAAGGTGCCTTTTCCATTCTTGGGAATTAGTGCGGGTGAGAAGTTTTTTCTTCTTGAGTATGGATCAAAATGATATGTTTGATGTTGTTTTGATTTTTGTTTCTATAAATTAAGATGAATAGATTTTTATTACTTTATATTGATAAATATAAACAAATAAATTAATTAATATCTATTATTATCCCACTATTTTGTCAAAACCAAATAGCCCTCACCATTGGATTTGGAACATCCAGTTGCTTGGACATTCTAGTGGCTAGGATCCATATTTCCCTTCACATTACCCCAACTAGGGTTAGTCAATAAACATAAAAGTTTTTAGGTAGGCATTCCAAATTCTAACTGCATTAACTCAGAGCTTGTTGATTTTTTGAGTGGGCTCCCCAATCCTGAAATCCTTAATTTTGGATTTCCTTAACCTTTTCCTCTTAGTTACACAAATTCCTGCTAGGGAATTCATCCTTTGATGTAAACTAAGTTAAGTCAACACAAAAATTAAAATTATAATTCCTCGATAATTGAAATCACCCCAAATAGGGTTGGTCAAGCACTTTGACCAATGGTTCGATTCAAATCGAAGTAATGGAAGGCTATACTGACTTCACATTTAATTGAGGGATTTTATCCTTTATGGGTAAATTTCCATTTACTATCCTTTCACAAGATTTTTAATGTTAAGTGGGATATACTTAAGTGATTAACCATGTATAGATAATATTTACACATAATCCATTTTTATTTTAGTTCTATTTTGTATGTCTTTTAGTTCACTAATTATGTGATTGTGTCAAATATCCATAATGAATAACTATAAAAATGATAGAAATAAAATAAAGGGTATGATCATGAGATTTACTATTGGTTAGTTTATTAAGCATTTGTTGAACTAACCCTGACCTAGGAGATAAACACCATGAACCGTTTAAGGTTCATGTTTACATCTTTCCACCTGTCCACCTTTTTATCTCCATGGATTGGTTTTGCCTCGGATTTTAAATTAAACTTCCTCCACTAGCTTGGGAGCTCCATCCATTGCATATGATTTTAACTCAGATGCGGGTGAGTGGTAAATGGGGGTTTAAATAAAAGAAACCATGGGCATGCAGGCCCAACATATTAATGAGGAGAAGGTACGCAGGCCAACAATTTTAATTTAATAAATAAATTAAAATGGAATCAATCACATACGAAGGTCTAGTCTAGATCATGATCATCCACATACATGCAATGAATTATGTATTTAATAAAACTATCATTCAATTCTTTAATCATTCTTATTAAGATAAATCAATCTTGAATCGATTAATTGTTATCTTTAGTTAATAAATTCTTTTTATCTTAATCCTTTTTTGAATTTCCTTGAGATTCTCATTCATAACCTTGTACATAACTTATACCTTCGAGGAAACCTAGTAAATACCCATAAAAAATTACCCAACAGGTATTTATACTTGTATAAACTTTATTCTTTGTGACATGTAGCATGCACATAGAATTATAATTTTTATACAACTCATACATGATGTGAAGATCTTTTAACGTTACGTATATGTTAATTAAACATTTATATATATATATAACACCTATCACATGTTGTGTCCTAGTTTTACACCCACATGAAGGAACATCTCTCAAGGTTTTATATAACATAATAATAAATTTTTAAATTTGTGTAATATGGAAATAGTATATGACATGTAGATCTGACTACATGGTGTGTACCCTCCACAGTGTCCTTCTGAAGTACATGCATGGGGAAATGACATGTTAGGAGTACTTTGGAAATATTTGGAGTACATGGTGTGTCTAGTGGGACACATACCATGTAGACTCAACGTTACATGGTAACCATCTAGGAAATCCATGTATGGGATATATGACTTGACCCTAACCTAAAGGGACTACACACCGTGTCCAGTGGGCCATACGGCGTGTAGTCCGGCTGACTGTGCACTAGTCTTTCCTGGTCAACAAATGATTTAAGAATTAACTACACAATGTGTTATTAATGAAAATGGCTTGAGTAATTTCCAAATTACTCATGATGAATTGAACATAAATATATGACATATAGATCTGACTACACAACGTGTATTCTTTTGTTATCTAGACAAAACCGTTGGAACCTCCTGATAAGATCCTCGATTTAATTTTAATCATAAAATTATTCATTTCTGTTAGATTTGTGAGAAACGATAAGGGAGGAATATACCTCTAAATTCATATTATAGTAAAAATTAAATATGAATTGAAAAACTAAATTATTAAAGAATAAATCATCAACAAATTATTTAAATAATTATAAAAAAATATGACCACTCTAATACAACTTATAGTTTTCGGGCACGGCAGAAGTGCATGATGGGTGTGTACCCAACATTGAAAATTTCCATAATCGATGATTAATACAGGATCAATACAAAAATTAAAGACAATATCCCTAGAATTGAATCAAACATAATAGAAAAAGGAGAGAACCTAGAACTGAGAAGAGAGGGTTGATCGCCTAGCAATTCACTATTCAAATCCACCCTTACACCGCTGTTTTAAACTGGTTTTGTAATGAATATTCAAAATATAATAATAAATTTCACTTTATGTTTGAATCAATGAATTAATTTTTATCACTATTTAATTGGGAAATTTCACTTGTTTCAGTGTTTACATTGTAGGAGGAGGTGATTTGGAGAGCTCGTGATGGAATTCAAGCAAAATGGGCCAAATTTCATGAAATCCAAAGCATGCATGAGGAAAATTATTTATACTATGGATAATATTGGCATTAAATTGGGCTAAAAATGGGTTTGTGAGAGAAAAAAAATGTGGGCTACATTTCTCTAGAAGAACATGTGGCCCAATTCGTCCATTTGGAGGCCCCAAATAGGCCAACAATATGAAGAAATTATGGGCGGGCCAAATTGGACCACCCTTCTATATTTGGACCATAACTCGGGGCTCGGAGATCCAATTGGGCTAATTTAACCTCCTATGGACATATAACGTGAAGGATCACCTATCCAATGAATTTAATGACAATTGAACTCATTTGGTCAGTCAACCACTCAGATAAAGAAGAATTAAAAATTCTCTCCTGAATAGAGACCTAGTCCCTTAGGCACTTGACCTCTTTTGTGGAAAGTGTGATGTTTTTGTCTATAAAATCACTCCTCTATATCATTCTTTCATTTTTAACGACCAGGGATGAAGTTTAGTCGAATTGGAGAGCTCTCTTCACCCATTTTATTTCTCTTCTCCCTCATTTACTTATAAACCTCTGAGTGATCAATTTGGGGAGTGTCCTTTGTTGTAATCTCGAGATCCACACTTATAATCATAATAAGGTAATTGATTTCCAGGTTTTTTGTCAAATTTTATTCATTTCTACCTTCTAAATTTTTGTTTATTCTGTTATGATCAAATAAAAATCAAAGGAAAAAATAATCCACATGCTTATGTGCATAACCCGAATCTTGTGATGATTTGAGTGCAGTTGCTTCTTTTCTCACCTATCCTTTTCATAAGTGTGAAAATGGATTGTGTCGGTTAATAAAATATAGGATCTTGAACCTATGAATATTCATGTTCTTTTCATGTGTAATATTTTTATCATTGACACAAATCTGGTCATCTCATCCCGTTGTTGATGTGATGCCTTGATTGAGTTTCATTTTTACATTGATTCATGTTTGTTGATTTTTAGTGGTTACCGATAATCAATATCATTGATCGATCAAATCCTATGTGGTAACCTAATAAGAACTCACATAAAATTACCAGTTTCAGTATGTATAAAATCAAGTAATCAATGGTCCTTTCTTTTCCCTTGAGAGCGATGACAGAATGAGCATCAAGGGACACTTACCCGGGTTGATCATGATTTCTGCAACTAATTTTTCTCAATAGTAATACACTATAAATTTCTGTTATTAAAAAAAAACAAAGTTTTATAAAACCCAATCACCCTTTTAGTTTTTTAATCAGAACCTAATTTTGTAATTAATGATCTAAATCTCCTTCGAGAGACGACCTAGGGTTGCTGCTATACTAGAGAAATTCTAGTTAAAAATAAACATCTAATTTGACGCACTTGACAATGCCATAAAATTTTGGCACCATTGCCGTGGATCCAATATCATTTTTTCCCTTTATTTCCTTTTATTTATTTATTTTACTTCTTAATTAGTACTCCTTTAAATACCCCCACCTCCCATTTGATTGTTTTTGTTTTGGTTTTTTGTTTCTATTTTTGGTTGTTTTTGTGTGTTCTTTCTTTCTCTCTCTCTCTCTCTTCTTCTCCATATCTCTCTCTATAATTATTTATTATAACATTTTATTCTCATTTCACCATTATTAAGTGATTTTATCTATATTAAATCATAAAAAAAACAAACTTCACAACTTATTTTCATGACCCGATCAAAAAAAGAAAAACTGCATAAATTTGACCCGGAAATTGAAAAGACACTTCACACACTCAAGGAATCTAGAGAAGGTCAATCAATTAACACTAAGTAACCCCTTTTAGAACCTAAAGTGGTCACAAACCAATCAAAAATTTAACCCAATCAAACCCAAGAAAACATGGATGTAAATAATCGAACCTTAAAAGAACTGACCACCCCGGATGTGAAGTACCAACCTGCGTACATCCAATATCCCGAGGAAGCAGCCAACTTTGAGATGAGATCATGACTCATCCACCTTCTTCCTAAATTCCATGGTATTCCTAGTGAGGACCCTAACAAACACCTTAAGGAGTTTCACATAGTGTGATCCACCATGAAACCCCAAAATGTCTCTAAGGACTTAATTAAGTTTAGGTCCTTACCTTTCTCCCTTGATGGTGTAGCCAAAGATTGGATATACTATTTGCCTACCACAATTGGGGGATGGAATGACCTGAAAAGACTATTTTTAAAGAAGTTATTCCCTACCTCCTGAATAGCATCAATTAGGAAAGAAATTTGTGTCATTGGGAAATTACAAGGGGATACCCTTCATGAATACTGGGAGAGATTCAAATGACTCTGCTCAGGCTGCCCCAACCACAAGATTAGTGAACAACTATTAATCAAATACTTCTATGAGGGATTTATCCCCATGGATCATGGAATGATTTATTTAGTAGCTGGTGGTTCCTTGGTTGATAAAACTCCTTCCACTGCTCGTGACTTAATAGCCAACATGGCTCAAAATGCACAACAATTTGGTACATGAGCCATTGCACCAACTCTAGGTGTTCATGAGTTAAGTTATTCATCTCTAGAACAAAATCTTGATAACAAGATTGATGAGATGAATACCCTTCTGAGGTAATTATCTCAAGAATAAGGTAACTCACAATCTCCTCGTGTTCCATTACATTGTGTTATTTGTTCTGACAATACTCATTTTTCTGACCAGTGCCCACAACATCAAGATTCACCTGAGTCTCATGCAACCGTGTTCCCAGGGCATCCATTCCAACAAGCACCTCCCTTCAAGAAATAACAATTCATGAAAAATCCAAATCTCAGGTGGCAATCACAACCCTAGTACCGATAAGGAGGAAACTCAAGTTACCTTAAATATAATTGGTATCAATAAGGAAAAGGTATGCAACCTTCATATCCTTCAACCTCTCAAACTAATCCTCCTCCTCCTCCCAAATGTGAACAAATCCTCGAGGAAATTTTGAAGAAAATGTCATCCCAAAACCTCTAGTTCCAACAAACCACACAATCAGTTATTCAATACCTACGAACTCAAGTTGCGAAATTATCAAACAACATCGGTGACATTAAGATACAAGGTTTTGGACAACTACCATCCCAACCCAGTGTCAATCCGAATGAAAAAGGTAATTTATGTCCAGTTACACATCATAGTGGTAAATAAGTCTCTCCTACTGATTCTGCACAACAGGTATGTACCCCTCTTGAAAACTCTCTTTCCCAACCCTCAAAAATTTCAAGCAATGAAAAACAAGACAAAAAGGGTAATCGAGTTATCATTGATGATTCAAATGAAAATTCCATTACTCTTCCTTTTCCCCAAAGAATCTCTAAATATATGAAGAATTTTGATAATTATATTGATAAAGATATAATGGATACATTTAAAAAAGTTCAAGTAAACATTCCTCTATTGGATGCTGTTAAACAAATCCCTCGATATTCCAAATTTCTTAAAGAGCTTTCCACCCATAGAAGAAGACTAAAAGGGAATGAGAGAGTAAAATTGGGAAGTAATATCTCGGCCTTGATTCAACCAACAATGTAAACCAAATTCAAGGATCTAGGCACATTCACAATACCGTGTACCATAATAGAGACCTTCTTTTCTGATGCTATGATAGATTTAGGTGCTTCCATTAATGTAATGCCTCACTTCATGTACACTTCTCTGCAGGTTGGAGAGCTTCAACCAATGGGCATTATCGTATAACTTGTTGAACGAAGTACTACGCATTCAACAGGAGTGATTGAGGATGTTCTTGTATGAGTGAAGAATCCCATCTTCCCTACTAATTTCTATATTCTTGAGATGGAAGATACCTGAACCCAAGGATATGCTCCACTCATACTTAGAAGGACATTCCTCAAAAAGGAAAATACGATCATCAACGTTCACAATGGTACGTCTTCCAGGGATTTCAGAGGAGAAAAGGTAAGTTTTAATATCCTTGAGGCTATAAAACACCCCATTGAAGAGCACTCCACTCTTCTTGTCTATTTTATGGAAGTGATCTCAAACGATGCACAGACACACAATTATCTCCTCAACCCATACTCTAATTCATTTTTATCTTCTTAACCCTTGGATGATTTGAGTTTTGATTCATGTTTTGAGTGTTTTTTGGGTTCTAAAAAGTGTAAATTTTTTCCTTTAATTGATGAGTGTGTTCATTCTGAGGTACCCATGACTGTCGATGATTCTAAAAATATTATTTCAACAGATTCTCTATCTTTATAGAATAAACATGAGCAGATAGACAGTTTAATGGACCTCACTCCACCTAAATCCCCTCCCTCAATCCAAAAACTACTGGTGTTGGAACTTAAATAAATTCCTTCTAATATAAAATATGTATATATTGAGGGTATTGACCAATTTACCATCATTATTTCCAATAACCTCTCTCCACAACAGGAAAAGAAACTGATCAACCTTTTTAGAGAGTGTAAAAAGGAAATAGGATGAACATTGGATGATATTCTTAGGATTATATCATCTATTTGTATTCACCATATACTTTTAGATGATTAGGATATGCCTATGAGACAATCTCAATGCCGGTTGAATCCCACTCTCTTTGATGTGGTAAAATTAGAAGCCAGTAAATTACTTGTTACGGGGATCATTTATCATATATCTGATAGTAAATGTGTTATCCCAGTTCAAATTGTGCCTAAAAAATAGGGGTAATAGTTGTGTGAAAAGAAAGGAATGAATTGGTTCCAACACATGTGTAAAATAGTTGGTGAGTCTGTATTAACTACCGTCGACCGAATCGAGCCACGCAGAAGGACCACTTTCCTCTACATTTCATTGAACAAATGTTAGAACGATTGGCTGGTAAGTCCCATTATTGTTTCTTTGATGGCTATTTGTGTTATTTAAAAATCCATATATCCCCTGAGGATCATGAAAATAGAACATTTACTTGTCCATTAGGCACATTTTCATACAGAAGTATGCCATTTGGTCTATGTAATGCTCCTGGTACTTTTTAGTGATGCATGTTGAGTATTTTTTTCTAAGTACCTTGAGAGGTGTATGAAAGTCTTTATGAATGATTTCAAGTCATATGGTTCTTCTTTTGATGATTTTTTGGAACACCTAGGTTCGTTCCTCCGTCGCTGCATTGAAAATGATCTTGTTTTAAATTATGAGAAATTCCATTTTATGGTTGAGAGGGGGATAGTTCGTGGGAGTGTCATTTAAAATAATGTAACTCAAGTTGATAACTCTAAAATTGAATTAATTTCAACCCTTCCATATCCAAAATGTGTTCATGAGGTGCGATCTTTCTTAGGTCATGCTGGTTTTTACTGCCGATTCATTAAAGACTTTAGTAAGATTGCACTTCGATTATCCTGATTATTGCAAAAGGATTATGAGTTTTTGTTTGATAAAAATTTTGATAATGCATTCAATTCACTAAAAAGGAGTCTCACATCACCTCCCATCATCTAACCACCAAGGTGGGATCTCCCCTTTGAGCTTATGTGTGATTCCTCTAACTTTGTAGTTGGGGCAGTTTTATCACAAAGGTTTGAGAAGGCTCCTCATGTCATTGTGTATGCCTCACGTACCCTTGACCCTACCAAGGTAAACTACACAACCACTGAAAAATAACTCCTTTATATTGTGTTTTCCATGGAAAAATTTCGTTCATATCTTCTTGGGTAAAAAGTGATTGTGTTTTCTGATGATGCTTCCCTTCGACTCCTCTTAAAGAAACCTGAAGCTAAGCCCCGCCTCATACGGTGGATGCTCCACCTCCAAGAGATTAACATTGAGATTAGAGAAAATAGGGGAGTATAAAATGTTGTAGCTGACCACATTAGTAGTATTTCTCCACCACTGGACCACCATGCTGACTCATCCCTCCCTATTGGAGAATTCTTTCTTCATGAGAACCTTTATGATGTTGTGGACCTTACCCTATGGTATGCGAACATTGTGAATTTTCTAGCAACATCTAGGGTCCCCATTGATTTCAGAACTTCCCAATCCCCTATAATTAAACATGATTCTTAGTGGTAAGTTTGGGATGACCCATATTTGTGGAGAATTTGTGGTTACCAAGTAGTTCGTTGGTGTGTCCCTCACCATGAGTCCACCTCTGTTTTGACCTCCTATCACACTTTGGCCTATGGGGGCCATTTTGGCTCTCAACTTAATGATCTAAAGGTCCTTGAATCAGTAATTTATTGTCCAACATTGTATATGTATGCCCCTATATTTTTCAAGTTAGGTAGTCATTTCCAATTCACAAGGAATATCTCCAAGAGGAATGAAATTCCCCAACAACCCATGTTATTCTTTGAAATTTTTGATGCTTGGGGCATTGAATTCATGGGGACTTTTCCAGATTCATTTCACTTCATGTATATCTCATTATATGTGGAATAAATGTATAAATGGGTGGAATAAATGGCTAATAGGACCGATGACTCTCGAGTTGTTGTTGATTTTGTGAGGTCCCAATTTTTTAGTCGGTTCGGTTTGAAGAGATTCATCATTAGTGATCAGGGTTCTCATTTTTACAATCACAACATGAAAATTTTGATTCATATATATGGGGTTGATCATAAAGTCTCCACTACATATCACCCACAAACTAATGGACGAGTAGAAATATCAAATCCATTAGTTAAGAGAATCTTGGAAAAAATTGTACAACCCAACAGGAAAGATTGGATTTTTCCCTTGGATGATACACTTTGGGCATACCGTACAGCTTTTAAAACCCTAATCAGAATGTCACCATATAGAATTGTGTTTGGAAAGGATTTTCTTAATCTAATAGAGATAAAACACCATTCATATTGGGCTGTTAAACAATTTAATATGAATCTTTAAAATGAAAGTGAGAAAAGGAAGCTACAGATTCAAGAGTTGGAATAAATTCAATGTGATGCATATAAGAACTCTCGGATATATAAAGAGAAGAGAAAGGCTATCCATGATATCATGATTCATCATCAGAAGTTTCATATTGGTGAGAAGGTCCTCATGTAAAATTCCAAGCTAAAGCTCCACCTAGGTAAGCTCTGTTCCCAATGACTCGGTCCTTACACTATTACTAATGTTTACCCTTTTGGTGCAATATATATTTTTCATGAGCAGAGTGGAAAAAGTCTTACTGTCAATGGGAAGTGACTTAAACACTTCTATGAGGATTTTACAAATAATCTGGTGGAGGAAATCCACCTTATAGAAGAAACATACCAGTGAAACACACCAGGTTTTATCCTTCCTTCTCACATTCTCAATTATTACAGTGAGGAAATTGTACATTCTAGGTTTGGGGGGTGGATACATTCCTGGGTTCATTAGTATTTTCATCTTCTTTCTTATTTCTTATCTTTTTCACCTTCTTTATGGTATTTTAACTTTTACCCATCTTTCTGGGTTCATTTGGATTTTTATTGTAATTATTCTTTCTTCCCTTTTTCCCCTTCTTTATGGTATTTTTACACCCCCCCCCCTTATGGTCACTAAATCTTGGAACTTACTAAAAATGCATGTTGAAATTTTTGATTTCATGTTGTTTTAACATTTGATGAAACTTTTCTCTGTTATGGAATGAATAATTGTATGAATTTAACATCATGGAGTGATTTTTAGTGAATTGGTTTTTTGTCAATGATATAAATGGTTGTAACTATGTGAAACCTTTGAGATAATTGATACCCCTTGTGTGAGTAGTTTTGGAGAAAATAGTGTAACTAATATCTCAACACATTTTTTGAACCAAACCAAAAAGTGTGAATATTTCTTACTTACTAGAATGTAAATATAAGTTAGGTTAATATTTTTCAGCTTAAAATGATATTTATATATATTTGTTCCTTATCCGGTCTGTTTCATTACTGTACCGGATTGACCTATGCGTGTGTACCTGATATCGGACTGTAGCACTCCCTCAAAAAAATTGTCTTATGTCTTGGGATGATAAAAAACCACTCCTCCTCAACCTTTTATCTTGTTATAGTGTCGTCCGGAGATCAAACAAGGGTTGAGAGATAAGTGTGATATTTGTTCCAAATTAAACTTCTGAAGAAAAAAATAATTAATGAGGGGGTGGTGAAATTTAAAACATATGGGGATATCTAGGTCGAGAGATTATGGTTTGAATTCTGGGAATTCTTAAGTGAGTGGGTCTTGAAATATGATTGCAAAGGATATATGGAAGGTTCAGTGGACAAAATCTTTTAAGTTGAAAAAGGTTAAAATAACCAATATTTATTGTATAAAAAGTGGAAAGAATAGCATGCAATGGTTTTCAAACACAAATGGAGAGTTAGTGGAATGATTGAATTTTGAATTCCTTTCTCAATTTGGTATCATAAATCTCTTTTAATTTCATTTTTATATGATTTATGAGACTTCTTTTTCTATTTTCACTAGGAATAACTCCTTAGTGTGGTTTGAGCATTGATCACATTACTTTAATGAATTTAAATTTACCCCGATTTTAAAACTTCATGATGTTGGTAATATATACATGCATTGTTTTTTGGATATTTGACTTTTACCAGGAGTGAAAATGTTTAGGTGTGGGGGTGTGATCGCATAGCGATTCACTATTCAAATACACCCTTACACCGCTGTTTTAAACTGGTTTTGTAATGAATATTAAAAATATAATAATAAATTACACTTTATGTTTGAATCAATGAATTAATTTTTATCACAGTTTAATAGGAAATTTTACTTGTTTTGGTGTTTACATTGTAGGAGGAGGTGATTTGGAGAGCTCATGATAGAATTCAAGCAAAATGGGTCAAACTGCGCGAGAGCCCAAGCATGCATGTGGAACATTATTTGTACTGTGGATAATCAGTGAATCCAATTGGTCTAAAAATGGTTAAATAAGTGAAAACAATGTGGGATAAATTTCTATAGAATATCATGAGGCCCAATTCATCCATTTGGAGACCCAAAATTGGCCCACAATATGAAGAAATTCTGGGCGGGCCAGATTGGACCATCCTTCTACATTTGGATCATAACTCGGGTCTCAGAGATCCAATTGGGCTAATTCAACCTCTCATAGACTGATAACTCAAAGACTCACCTCGCCACATAATTTCAGGACAATTTCACATGTTTTGGTTAGTCAACTAGCTGGATAGAAAGGATTAAAAATTCTGTCCTGAATAGTTACCTAGTCCCTTAGGAACTTGATGTATTTTGTGGAAAGTGTGATGTTTTTGTCCATAAAATCACTCCTTCCCCTCATTCCCTCATGTGTCACGACTAGGGGTGAAGGTTAGTCAAATTTAAGAGCTATATTAACCCATTTTATTTCTCTTATCCCTCATGTACTTATAAACCTCTTAGTGATCAATTTGGGGAGTGTCCTTTGTTATAATCCCGATCTCCACACTTGTAATCTTAATAAGGTAATTGATTTACAGGTTTGTTGTCAATTGTTCATAATTTATACCTTATAATTTTTTTTATTCTGGTCTGATCAAATACAAATCAAAGGAATAATAATCCACATGATTTCATGCATAACTCGGATCTTGTGATGATTTGAGTGTGGTTGAATCTTTTCTCACCCCTCTCTTTCATGAGTGTGCAAATGAATTGCGTCGGTTGATAAAATCCAGGAGCTTGAAACTATTAATATGAATTTTCTTGTCTTGTGAAATATTTTTATCATTAAAACAAATCTGGTCATCTCATCACGTTTTTGATGAGATGCCTTGATTGAGTTCCGTTTTTACATCAATTCATGTTTGTTAATTTTTAGCGGTTGCCGATAATCAATATCGTTGATCAATCAAATACTAGGAGGTAACCTAGTAAGAAATAACATACCATTAGTAGTTTCAGTATGTATAAAATCAATTAATCAATGATCATTCCCTTTGCCTTGAGAGCGATGATGGAATGAGCATCAAGGGACACTTACCCAGGTTTGTCATGATTTCTCCAACCGGTTTTTCTCAGTAGTAATATACTTTAAATTTTTGTTCTTAAAGAAACATAACCCAAGTTTTATAAAACCCCATACCCATTTTAGTTTCTTAATTAGAACCTCATTTTGTAATTAATGATCTAAATCTCCTTCGAGAGATGACATAGGGTTGCTGTTATACTGCCGAAATTATTGTTAAAAATAAACATCTAAATTGACGCGCTCGACAATGTGATCAAGGATTGACATATTATTTTATAATTAATTTAAATAAATTATAGAATTATCTTAAAGGTGATTCTTTCTTCGTTGATGTGTCTGACCACAGGTCTGAGGTGCGACTTCATTACGATGTAGAATCCAAGGATTGGAATCCTCCAGTGGTGATCCACATGTTCTCTACGTATCTTCAGACGTCATTGAAGGAGTCTCAGGGTGCTAGTGTGGAAGATCCTTGTGCTTGAGATGTCCACCTTTTATCACCTTGAGAATCAATTCCAAATAATTCTCCTTGATCTAGTGGTGGAGGATCTATCTCATTCTTGAGATCATTCTTGGAGAGGGAAGAGTTCTCTAGGATCGAGAGCATTTCTCCAAGGATGTTGTGCACACAATGATTGATTAGTCTGTAGAATTACCCCTTGGCTTATATAGAGAATAATAACATAATGAATAATTTAATTCACTAGGTAATAATAAATAATTAGCACATTTATCGTTACTTAATTTATTATTCCATATGAAAAACCCCATGTCAAATAATAATAGCAATTCTATTATTTCCATGACATGTGCTTAACGAATTTAATTTTCCAGGTGATAATAAATAATTAGCACATGTGTCATTAATTAATGTATTATTCCATTTGAAAACCCCATTTCAAATAACAATATAAATATTATTATTTCCATGATATGTGCTTAACGAATTTAATTCACCAGGTAATAATAAATAATTAGCACATGTGTCATTACTTAATTTATTATTCCATGTGAAAACCCCATGTCAAATAATAATAGCAATGACATTATTTCCATGACACGTGCTTAACATTCACATTATTTAAATATTATTTAACAAAATAATATTTATAATTATTTCTCACCAGTCCCATAACTTTGTCCGCTAATCTTCTTCAATATTTACCGAGCCTTGAATAATAACTATTTATTTATTAAATAAATATAACTACATATTTTTCTAATAAATAAATTTTTTGTCTGCAATATATTCTCTCGAATAAATAGCGATGAAAAAACTGTGATTGGGCATACTTGAATAATTATTAAACCACAACTATGAATAATATTTATTCAACTTGTTAAAAAAATAAATTATTTAACTGTGATACTAGATACACTTAGTGTGTAACCCTATAGGACTCTTTCTCGTTGGCATTAGGCGAACTTGCCTAAAGTCCAAGATTACTATATAGAAATAGGTCAATGCACCCAAGAGAAAGAAGTTGATGTCACAACGACATGTCACCTCATATGAACACTTACTATGTAATATAATCCCTTTGTCAAAATATCTCTAATCAAGTGGGTTGTATGAAAGTACCATCAACCCATGTGCTCGATTTCTCATTCTTTGAGTTCCCAGAATTGAACATACCTAGAGAACACCATGGTCATGGATTTAGTTAGGCTATATCATTTCCATCAAATTTCTTGATATATCTACTTCTGTAGCAGTGGAAAATATTTTCTTGCATTATTCATTAAATCAGTATTACTCGTGATGCACCCTACATATCCTACCTCGATGTGAACATATGTCATTGCAGTTTTCATCGATACATATAAGTTTGTGAGTCATAATAAGTTTTAATAATAATCATAAAGTATAAGAACCAATACACTTGTTCGAAAATAGGAACATCCAATGAAACTTATGAATGTGGATTTTCTACTGGCGGGTCTTTTCCCATAATATCCTCCTGGATATTACCAAAGGCGCACACCATGAGAAGGTGCATCAAAGTTTCATGAGTCCCCAACCCTGATAGCCAGTATCATTTGTGTCCCTTCAAATAATATCATCCTATCATATAATATATATTCAAGAATAGTGTCATGGCACTTCTAGGTTCTCTTCATAGCAGGGATCCACTATGACCTTTTAGTGTGACATCAATTCTTAGCACATTATCACATACTATGTCATGAATAAGAACAATCATGATGTGATAAGTAGTTTATTAATATTCATATAATGAATATAGGTTTATCATAAAGTACAAAGAAGTTTTTTTCTAAGTAACCAACTCCAACAGGGTATTATGTGTTATCTATATATCTTGTATTCTTATGTTATTTCTATAAGTTCCCCACCTCAAGTTGGGTAACCATAAAAACACTAAAATGTGATGAGTTCCAGGTGTTTTTCTCAACATCAAGGATGATAGTGATACAGATCGCTAACTACCCCCTCTTATCTTCTATTCCTTCAGTAAAACTGATATGGGTTGGTGATAGAGATTACCCAGTGGTGATGTGTGTCCCAGGTGTTTTCTAGAGTGAAGTGATGTAATGTGAATTTTTGGCCCAAGTTTCTATGGTAAATAAGTGATGAGGTTTAATTTTATCTATATAGGGGGTTATTCATGGTAGGATGAGGGCATGAGGTTGATATATTTTACATTCATGATACCCTACTAGTTTAGTTTTGATGGGATGTGATGTGTGTCCCTGGTGTCTGTGGGTGGGATGTGAGATGATGCAATTGATGGCCCATATTTTTGTAGGCAGGATGTGATGTGATGTGTGGTACAAGTGTATGTGGGTAGGATGTGATTTGATTTGATGTTTTGTTCAAGTTTCTATAGGATTCATTTGACGTAATGTGATGTGTGGTCCAGGTTTCTATGAGTGGGATGTGATTTGATCTGATGTGTGACCCATGTTTTTGTGGGAAGGAAGTAATGTGATGTGTGGATGAGGTGTCTGTGGGTGGGATATGATGTGATGTGATATGTATCCAATGTGTTTGTGGGAGAGAAGTGATGTGATGTGATGTGATGTGAGGCCTAGGTTTCTATGGGAAAGATGTGATGTGATGTGATGTGGTATGTATAGAAGGTATTAGAGCACTAAAATGAGTATTTTTAGTCTCTCTTTACCTATTTAAAAAATAATAACCTAAGGACTACAATATAGAAGTGAAAAAGGTTGTCTCTGAGTGATACTTCCTTATTAGAGTTAATTTGTCACTATTTATTTGATTTCCATTTTTTATTATTTTTTTAACTTTTTTAAGGAAATAAATATTGTTCTAAACTAAAATAATCTAATTTCTAAATTCAAAAGGATTTGAAAAATGAAATAATAAAGCTGAAAAATAATTGAAATGATGTGTGAAAATAGTGGGTAACAAACAACAAGTAGTAAAAAAAGAGAGAGAAAAGTGTCCAAATCTACCAGATCTCATGGATCAAAATTTCTTTGTCTATTTAAATTAATTACTAAAAAATATCTCATTGCATGAATCAATATCTCAATGCATGAAATCCACTCAGCTCAAAAATTCAAGGTTGTAAGCTAAAATATCAGTTTTAACCTTGTTTCATTTAGTGCCAGTCAAGGTACTCAATGATTTTCAAGCACCGAGAATTAATTATGCTCCCACTATGATATTAATTATCAATTGAGAATTGAGATATTTAAATAAAGAAATTCAATTATTAAACCCTTAACTGGACTGGGTTTATAGTTCTTACTCCATAAAAAATACACTTTTATTAACTATGTGGCGATCACGAAATGAAAGAGAAAAGAAAAACACAATGTAACGGAAAATATGATCATTAAAAATCAATAAAATATTCAAAAAACATTAATTTAGAGAGATATTATAGTAAAACATATATTAAATAAAATATTATAATGAAATATCCACTTTATTTTATAGGATCCATACACTAAAAAATAGTCGCTCATGTTTTCGGAGCATAAAGAACACTCGATCTTCATCCACATTAGAAGTGGAAACAGTTTTATAGAATATCTTCTCTTTCCACTCCTTTCATTTTTCTTGAGAAAATTTTTGTGTCTCAAAGATATATTTCTGCTATGGAAAAAGTTCATCCCCCTAGAAATTCAATTGAGACTTCTTTTTATTATTCCTGAGAAAATTTATCAACTTCATTTTTTATTTATTCCAGCTTCATTTGGTGATTGTATAATAGAAGGATTAATTTACTAGATTTCAGTAAGTGTCTTTTCATTTTAAAAAACAAAAAATTAATTCTGACACAAGAAATGCACTGGATTTCTAGGACTGTAATAATCATCTTATTTCCACAGATAAAAACATTCTACAAGGATCCACATGTCTCGTTAGTTCATTTTAAATTAGCAGCTCAGTTTTGAATTCAGGCAGACACTACTGGGCATACAACTCTCTTCAATATCCAGATCCTGCAACATAAACAATAACATACAAAAAATTTCATCATATTCACATCCACAGTCTCTTTTAATCTTAATCAAACTCCTCTCATCCTCTAAGCTAAGACATATTAAAATTCATTAGACCCTATTGTGAGAGATTTATCTAAACTGGAATTTCATTATAGTTATTCTATTCTTTACCAAAATTTTGGTTTGGGTTTATATGGGGAACAATGCGCCAGTCCAGCTCCTTGGTTTCAATGGGTGTGTCTTCATTAGTGTCAGTATAGGTGAGTGTATTTTTCAGTAAGATTTGGATCTCCTCCTATTTTGAAGCATTATCAACTAGTGTGACACTCATCTTCAATAATCAGACTATGATTATTCTTCAATTTGAGATAGTGGTTTGTCGATGGTAGCTTTATCTTCAATGGATTCATCCTAATTCAATTGGTCTCTTAGTGGTGGCTTCGTTGTCTCCGAATGGATCACATTACGACATCAATCGAGCTCGTGTGGAAAAATAATTAAGACGATAACATAAAAATTCAATAAGAATTTAAATAAAATAAAAAAAATAAAAATTTAATTAATTATTAATGGAATTAAATATTTAAACAAAATAAAATCTAACTTATTATTTTGGTAAATAAATGGATTAAAAATATAAAATTAAATGCTTAAAATAAATAACCAATTCATTAATTAACTAAAATAAATAAATGATAAAAATTAATTAAAGAATTAAATTATTATTTAAAGCTAGGAATGATTATTTTATTAAATATATTAATTTATAAATTAAATTAATCTTTAACTAATGAATTATTTTACATAAAAACAAAGAAAATATAAAAATATAAATAATTAAAATTATATTTAAGTGAAATAAAATTTTAAATGTTATAAATTAGTTTAGATATAAATAAAAAAATGATAAATTTGACTAATAAAATGAAAAATTAAACCAATATGCTGAAATAAATATTTTAAAATGATATTCAACAAAATAAAAAAAACATAGTCAAACAAAAATATAATTAAAATATAAAGAATCATTAACTAAACAAAAGAACATTAAATTAAGATCATTATTATTTTAACAGTGAACTAATCAAAAAAGTGAATTATCCAACTAAAACATTATTTTAACCAAAAAAACATAATTAGATTAAAGATATTATTTGGAAAAATTTTATCAAAATATCGCCACATCAATCCCCAACACTAGGATTTTTCATATCCTCAAGAAAATAATGATCCAAATTGAGCGGAGTAAAATTAATCTCAAACTGGAAATACTATACAGACAATAAAAATTGGTTTTTAATATGATTTCCCCCCTCTGATTTCATCAAGAAATGAAAATATTTTACCCTCAAGATATTAATTATTTTCTAGTGCAAAACATATTATTTTTTAAAAAAGTTTAACATTTTGAATTCAGATTAAACCCATTTCAATTTTCATTTAACTAAAACCCCAAACTTATCATTACCTTTATGAGAACAGACTCATATAAATTATCTAATTGAATAAATTAAATAATCTAATTGGATGTGTTAAATAGATAAAAAATATTATAAATAACTCATTTGTCGTCTTAAGGAAAAAAATAATTAGTTCAACCCAGATTATGATGTCCCTTCCATAATCCATTTGAATGCATACCTTATAAGTTTGAATCCAATTTAAAAAATTCCAAGGTAATGATAATTTCGTAACATTCACACAATTTTTTTCATCAAAATATACTACATTTCAAGAGGATAATAAAGAATGTTTTACTCAACTATATCTAGATTAAAGTGTCTATATAACATTAAAACTTTAAAAAAGTTTAAAACCACTCAATCTAATTCATTGTAACATAAAAAATAATCAAATTTGAAAAAATTATAGGGGTTTTTGTTGGGATAACTTTTTGGTAGAGTTTATCACATTGAAATACCCTCTCACCTACACTAAATCACAACTTTTTCCTCAATGTGGAATCCACAGTGGATAAGACATATAAATTCAATTTTTAATGTTCAGGGAAGATTTTATAATTAATTAGATTAGAATCTAGTATTAATGGTTAAAAATAAATCTCAATGTCGTATTCTATCATACAAAAAAAATACATCAACAAGCACCATACACAAATATTTCCTTCTGGTTACCACTTCAAAAATCTAGTTCAAGATAAAGGATTTTATATCAATGCATTTTTAATGAATAGTTCAATTTCATTTTAAGAAAAGAAAGTAATATTCATCACTAAAACTAAATCCAAAATATTCAATTTAATGGTTAAAACGTATGTGTTTAAACTTAAAAATTTAGAATATAAAAACTCTCCAATTTTAACTAATTAGATTGCAAATAGGTAGTACCAATAAGAAGAATTTTAGTTCATCAAAATCAGTAGAATTTAAAAAAACCCTAAATTGGAATCTTTTTTACTTTTAAAATTCATCAACCCCCCCCCCCAACTTCTTTCCTCTAAATTAAGAATCTTTGGTCAGCTTGAAAGTTACTAAAATTTAAATAATTAATCATTAGATTCCATAAATTTCATCTTAATTAAAAATTAACTAGAGTGTAACAATGTAATGGGGAATGAAGTGGTTTTATTCAATTGATAGCTAGTCTTAACCATTATAAATTATTAAGTATGTGTTCTAATCGTATCTTTTGATTCTTATGGTGTATTTGACACCGAAGTTGATTTATTCCATAGAACTAACCAATTGATAGCATGAACACAACTTGAAAAAAAAAAGGTCATAGAAAATTGTGCAAACAAAGATGTCAATCCCTAAACCCAGAATCTTAGTTAACCTCTTCTAAATGAGTGCCAAAAAGGAAAAAATCGATTTTCAAAACCAATAATAAAAAATTATAAATAAATAATGAGTAAAATTTGGTATTTCATTTCAAAACTAATTATGATATACTTATTCAAATAGAATGTAGAGTGTAAGAGTTATAAAATCATGGGTTACCTCCCATGCACTACTAAATTTATAGTCTCTATCTATAATTACCCTATTAAAATAAAATATCTCTCCATGATCAATTAAATTATAGGAATCAGTATTATCTAGAACTTGGTTTTTCTATGTAAGAAAATCTTCAAGTTCTCTAAAAATCTCTAACACTACAGGAACCCAAAAAACATCCTTTAAAGAACCCAAACTCTTAAAACAAAATTTTTCATCCCAAAAAAATAAAAATCCCATGCTCTCACTGATAGTACCAATAATCAAATACAAAAACCCCATAATTTACACTAGAAATACTAGATTCAATCCTCACTTGTTCCCCCGCAATTGGTGTTGTAATAGGTTTAAAAAATGGTACAGTACATTAAAAAATTTCAACACTAAAAATAGGATTATCATATTAAAAATACTTAAATGATGCTGGGTAAATCTCATCAATCCCACTTAGAAACTCTTTATGCTTGAGAATATAGAATTCTTTCGTAGTAGAGTTCAATAAAGAATGGACATAACGGTTATAATCTGCAGAAAGACTCTCCAGGAACTCATCTATCACGCTCTATTCAAATTAAAAAAAAATTACTTTCAACTCCATTTTGTAAATAATTAACCAAAAACTATTTCCCAATGTTTAAACATTCATATTATTCTAAAGAAACATTAAAAATTGACCCATCATCAAACAAAAGTTCATTTTCAAAAGAATTTAAACATTAGTATTCTGATTAAAATCCTAGGACGAATCTATAGAAAATCAACTAATCATTTTAACTTTTTGTGAATAATGGTAATTCTCATGATATTTCATTGATTCAAATATGTGAAAATTTTCCATATTACCTCCAAAATATAAATACAATGTTTATTTATACACATTGAATATTTTCTTAGTAATTTTCCAGAATGTTCTTCCAAACAATAAAGGTGCATGTGAACTAATCCTTCTATGCTCCATATATAACACATAAAAATAAGCATGGAAAAATAACTCTTTATACTTACCAAAACATCTTAAATTAATCCAGGTGGATTAGATAAACTCATATTAGCTAGCTGGATAAAAATATCAAAATCTTTAAGCTCTCTAACTTCTATAGATGAAAATATAGAATAAGGCATCACATTTTGGAGGCTCCAAAATCTATCATTGTATTTTCAAACTAATGATTCCCAATTACAAAAGGGATAGAAAACATACATGGATATTTTCATTTCATAGGGATATGGTGTTTAATCATATAATAAATGTTTCTTCACAAATTAACTTTCTCACCTCCCTTGAACTTCCTCTTGTGAGTACACATTTCTTCAATAAATTTAGCATAAATAGGAATTTGTTTTACAAAATCTAGAAAATGGATATTAACCTAGACTTTTCTAAAAGTTTCATGAAATTATTTTTCCATTTTAGTTTTAAAATTGTTCTTGACAGGAAGGTTTTACAAAGGATTGGGTGGTGGCTCCCTATACATTTTCAAGTCATTATCAAATTTACTTTTCCATTTTTAAGATCCCATTAGGCTTCTAAAATTCCTATGGGTTCTTTAAAGTTGAATTTATTTCTTCTTATTTACTTTTTTGTATTAAACTGGATTGAGTAAAGTAGGTTGTTGTGAATATTTAGTATAATGTAAAACTATTTAGCTATAAATTCTTTCAGTGGGTGATAAAACAAATTCATCACATGGTTTAAAAACTTCAGTAGGTTGTTTAAAATTATTTTCAAAAGTGGAAAAATAATTTTTATGTTATTTTTCAATTTTCTTATCTTGGTGTTTTTAAATTTTTTTTCCACACCTTAGAATTATTACACTAACATTATATCTTCCTCTCGGATTCACTTCAGATTGGGATGGAAAATTATTGCTTCTTTCATTCCTTAAACCATTAAGTTTGGCTTCCATTTTTTCCCATTTTTGTAACATTATTTTTTATAAACACTTTTTTTTGTTCAGAAACATATTTTTATTTTTAACCATTTACTCAATGTTTGAATAATTTCAATGATTAACTTGTTTTTTCTAATTTTTTTAATTATAAATGTTTTGAAATTCCCTCCAAATTTATTTCCAAACTGATTCTGATTATACCTAAATTTTTGATCGAAATTTTTGGCTATAAATTCCAGTTTTCTTAATAACTAGGCCTAAAACTATTGTGTTTTTGTTATACTAGCCTTGGTTGAAATTTTATTTGATTGATAGGTCCTAGATTGTACGTTCTGGTTTGGGAAAGGGTTGTTCGGGTTGTTCTAAAAAGTTTTTCTAGGAAATATTCCATTATAGGATTCAGGTCTCTTAAAAATTGAGGAAATTGATCCTCGAAATTATTAGTGGTATAAAAAATGTAATAATAAATTTTAATGAGATAAACTTTTTATGGATGTGTTTGTGAAGGAGAATAGGTAGTCGACATCCACTTCATCATGCTTACAGGTTTACTCAGTTGACTCTCTATTTTTTTATTGTCATAATTGGAAGTATACACATCCGGTTTAACTTGGATTAATTCTCTTGTTCCAAATTGATGTGAATATTGGGCCATATTAGAAATTATATCTCTAGCCTTGATAGGAGACTTATCCACTAACGCTCCTCTCGCAGCAATATCTATCATACTCTAGTCCATCAAAACTAATCCCTCATAAAAATATAAATTTAAGATTTTATCAGAGGTATAGTGATGAAGATAACTTGAACATAACCTCTTAAAACTCTCCCAATATTCATGTAAATTTTCCCCTTTTAATTTCCTAATCCCATATATATCATTTCAAATAGAGGTAGTCCTAGAAGAAGGGAATTTTTTTTAAGGAAGATCTTTTTCAGTTGATTCCATCTCCCTATAGAAGTATATTTAGATTATTAAAACCACTACTTATATACTCCATATAAGGATAAAGGTAATGATCTATTCTTAATTTTTTTCCTCTTTAAACTATTGCTTTTTAATGGTAATACATCTCGCATGGAACTCTTGCAAGTGCTTGTGTGGGTCTTCACATAGAAAACCATGAAATTTAGGTAAATGATAAATCACTCTTAATATAAGCTCAAAACCTAGAATTGTTTAATGTTAGACTAATAAAAAAAATTCCTCATATTTAGGATTATAGATCTCATTCATCATTCTCTGATCATCCATGTTCTATAAATTTTAAATGTTTTCTATTTTGGTAAAATTTTCTTTTGGTGTTTCAATTGTTGAAGTTTAATATTTTTCTATAGTTTAAATTTATAATACTAGTTTGTTTTTTTTGTTTTTAAATTTTCCAAGTTCATAAATTTTATACATTTTTACTTTCCAAATTTTCAGATTTTTTGACATATTGCTGAATTTTTTTTTTAATTTTTTTTTAAATTTTTTTTGAGAAATTTTTTTTATATTTAACCCCTTGGAGTTCACCCTAAAAATAGTGCCAATTGAAACTATGGTTTCTAGTTTCTCTTTAAATATTTCAAAAATATTAACCTAAGGACTATAATATAGCAGTGACCAAGTTTGTCTCCCAATTACACTACCTTTTAGGAGTTAATTTGTCATCATTTATTTTATTTTATTTTTTTATTATTATTTTAATTGATTTTGAGAAAATTAATATTATTTTAATCTAAAATAATGTAATTTCAAAATTAAAAAATTATTTAAAGATATAAATAAGAAAAACAAAAACTAGTTGAAATATTTTGTGAAAAATAGTGGGTAACAAACAACATGTAGTAAACAAAAGAGAGAGAAAAGTTTCCAAATCTAGTGGATTTAGTGCATCAAACATGCTTCATCACTTGAAATTAATTACTGAAAACTCTCTAATTTCCCAAATCATGATCTCAACATGTGAAATTCAATTGATTTAAAAATTCAAGGTCATAAACTAAAATCTTAGTGTTAACCTTCTTTCAGTAGGTGTCAATCGAGGCACTCAATGATTGTCGCGAACCAAGACTTAATTGTGATCCCTATGTTCTCTCAATAATAGATTGATAATTTATATATTTGAAAGATGAAATTGATTCAAAAAACCCCTTATTATACTAAGTTAACATTCTTCACTCCATGAAAAACACACTCTGATCAGCTATGTATTGATCACAATATGGAAGAGAAAATAAAAAACACAGAGTAATGGAAAATATTATCATTAAAAATAAATTGAATATTCAATGAACATTAATTTGGAGATAGATTATATTAAAATATTCATGATATAGATGCTCAGAAATAAATCTACACTTGATTCTACAAGATCTGACCATTATAAAACTAGGCGCTCATTTTTGTAGAGCATAGAGAATACATGATCTACATCTACATCAGAATTGGAAGAAAACGTGCATAAGATCTTCTCTTTCCACTCTCTTTTCTCTATTTGGGAAAAAGACTACATCTCATAGCTATCTTTCTGATCTGGAAAAATTTCATCCCCTCAGAAATTCATTAGTGACTTATTTTTATTCTTCGTGATAAAATTTATTAACCTTTTTTTTATTCCTTCTTCATTTGGTGATTTTCCAATAGAAGAATTACTTTTTTGGATTTCAGTCACTATCATTGTCATTTTAACAAATTCCTCCAATTAATTTTTCCACTACAAATTCACTCAATTTCTAGGACTATAGTCATCATTATATTTCACAATTACAAAATTTATCCTAGATGCCACATGTTCAATTTTCTCATTTTAAATCAGCTACTCATTTATGAATTCATGCACACACCCAACTATGCATCTAACTCCCTTCAATATCAAGATCCTGCAACATAAAAAAAATCATCCAAAAAAATTCTTTAAATTCACATCCATGGTCTAGATTAAATATAATCAGACTCTTCTCATCCACCAAGATTAGACAAACACGACTTCAGCAAACCCTATAGTGATAAATTTATCTCAATTTTAATTTCATTATGGTTATTCCAATCTACACCCAAACTCTTTTTTGTATTCATATAGAAGATAGTGCACTGGTTTAGATCCTTGGTTTTAACAGGGATGGAATCATTAGGGTTGGCATATAGAGCATCTTCTTCAACAAGATTTGGATATCATCTTGGTTTTTCACCATTATAGACTGGTGTGACACTCATCTTAAATAATAAGACTCTGATTGTTCATAAATATGAGACAGTAGTTCATCAATGGTGGCTTGGTCTTTAATGGTCTTATCCTGATCTGATGGGACTCTTGGTGGTGGCTTATCTATCTACAAATGGAGATCATTTACGAATAGAGAGATCTAGGTCGATGGCTCCCAAAACCGCATCGGTCTTCAATAATGGTGCTAGTCAAAAATGAAATGGTGGAATTGTGTCCTATTCATAAAGCTCAACCTTAAAGACTCAAACATCTTGGTGGATTCAGATTAAAGATCCAAAGTTTCGTTTTCACCTTCTTTAGGATCATCGGCATAGTTTTGGAAAGGTAGTATGTGAAATGATGGCGATGGTGACAACTTCTCATGAGTGGCAACTTTTGATGGTGGAAATGAAGAACTAAAATAGAATTCGGATTCATCTAGGCCTGGTTCATCTTTTCTTGGAAGATTCCATGCCAAAACACCCATCATAAAAAACATGATCAGGCATAGTCTCGAATGGATTTTCATCAAAAAAAAAAGCTAAAATGAAGTCTCCACCTTCTTGGATTTGGATTTTTTATCCTGTGAAGCTCAAATGTCTACCTAGATAGAGTTATACCTTCTTCCTTGTAAGCTTGGTGGAATTTGAAATTGATCAGGAGAATCAGTTATGTGATCTCTTAGGTACCCAAAAAAATTCCTATATTGATCAAACAAATTGGAATCAGTTATGTGTTTGGATAAAAAATGAGTGGCTACCAATATTTTACTTGGATTCCTTTGAAAACTCTGATGTGTTGCAACATACAAAAATCCCCTATGAGAATGAATTGAAATCTATCTATGTGAAATGAAATGAGAAATTGGCTACATAACTATCATCACAAATCATCTACGTGATTACAACAGGTTGGAAAACGGCTACATAGGCCCTTTGTTTTAGCTACATATCATAACAATAATTTTTCTACGATGCAAAAAAATAAATGATTAAAAATATAACAAAAAAATTCCACAAAAAAACAAAGAAAAATGTAAATTAATTATTAATGAAATTAAATATTTAAATAAAATAGAATCTAAATTAGTATTTTGTTAAATTAAAAGATTAAAAATATCAAATTAATCACTTTAAATAAATAACATATTCATTAATTAACTAAAATAAATAAATTATGCAAATTTATTAATGAATTAAAATATCAATTAAAGTTCATAATAATTATTTTATTAAAGTCGTTAATTTTAAATTAAATTAATCTTTAATTAAGTAATTATTCAACTAAAATAAAAAATGATAAAAACATAAAGAATTGAATTTAAATTTAAGTGAATAAAAATACTAAATAAATATTAATTAATTTAAATATAAATAAAAAAAGATAAATTTGATTAATAAAACAAACAATTAAACAAAGATTCTAAAATAAATATTTTAAAATAATATTCAACAATAAATAATAAAAACAAAGATAAAATATATATTTAAAATATAAATAATCATTAATTAAACACAAAATCATTAAATTAAAAGTTTTATTATTTTAACAGAAAACAAATCACAAAAGTGTATTATCCAATTAAAACAATTTTTAACAACAAAAGAATTATTGAATTAAATATATTTTGTGGAAAATTTGTATCAAAATATCATCACATCAAGCACAAGACGTTCAATGTTGGGGCATGAGAGCAGCATATTAATAGGGAAATAGTAACGGGGTGTCTTGCTTTGTAATGATTTCAATTCTATATTATTATATTAGATGCATATTTTTGTGAGTGATCCATGGTGAGGCTGGGTTTTTCTAGATAAACTATATAGGTGCTTGTTGGCTCTACTATTTTTTCACTGGCACTTTAGCATTCTCTTTCACTTGTGCAGTTGAGGCCTTGGATATGTCCCTACTGAGTATACTTATTAGACTCATCATATTTATATAAACTATTTTATAGGTTTCCATGTGGACTTTTGCGGACCAATCTAGATATTAATATCTCGATTGGAGTTTTTATTAAGTCGTTGCTAATGATTTTTCTTTTTGCTATATTGTTGGAGGCTTCTATATGTATCATTTTTTACTTTATTCATGCATGGAGGGATAGTTTTTTGTTTAACTTTATATTATCTTCAAGAGTTTTTTATGATTGTTTATCCTATCTCCCAATCATGCTTCATTTATAAAGGGTAATGTTTCTCATAATATGAAATTTTTATTCCCTCGATGCTAGTCACCAACCGGGGGCCTACAAGAGTCAGGAATTAGAGGTTCATTATCCCTCTCCCCTCTTTATGGTATCTTTGATAAGAGAAGATCATGACAGAGTGGTATCAAAGGTTTGGTTGAGAGATAAGATGGAGTTTGGAGTTAGTCACTATGAGTTTTTCATGGTTTGGTATGGAAATGGTCCTAGTTTTCCTTGGTGCATGACATAGGCTTGGGATACATACTAGGATATAGGATTTTATGGCCCCCTATGATCCAGTACATGGACTCTGGCCTTATTGAATGACCTAGTGAGGTGGAACTGTTTATAGGGTATATACCTATGAGAGGTAAATGTATCATGATGAATTGTGTTCATAATTAAATTGGGTGTTTTTGGAAAATAAAATTAATTAAATAAATAATATTTGATAAAATTCCATGCTACTAGGATTAAGATGTTCTCCTTGTTTTCTTAAATGGATCTTATTCATCGTCCACGTGTCAATCAAGCAGTTGAGGTTCATCAGGCTGATTCAGTTGATCATTGGAGGGTTTACCTAGCAGAGTAGGATAAGACATGTTAGTGAGCGTTACATTCCTTTTAGTGGAAGAGTTAGGGAAAGTATGAGGTGAGTGTCTCAGATCTGTACATGGAAAGCTAGATAGAGGATCTCAAGATCTCTATCTGCATGATCCTATCATGATCTGATTTTTAGGTACTATTGGAAGTTAGTTAAATGTTGGTATTTTCACATTATTGGTGGGTGTTATTTCTTGGTGAATTCTAGGAGGAAGATATCTTGTGTCCAAACATTTAGAGGGAGTTTCAGGCAGATTTTATTTCATTGAAAATTAGGGAATTGAAGAGGCGGAATCTTATCAACCTTCAATAGGGGATTATAATTGTATAGAGTATTTTAATTAGGTACAAGAACCTCCTACAATTAGTTTCATAAGTTTTTTCAGAAGAGGAGTCCAGAGAATGTCGTTTGGAAGAGGTTTTATGGACAGTGATCAGGTATGTGGTCACTATGTTTATGCTCCTGACATATCTAGAGGTGTAGAAAATGGATGGGGTTATCAAGAAGTTGTTTTCCTTAGGATATGATACTCATAAGGTTGCATATTAGGTCGTATCGAGGAGTATAGATTTAGGTAGGGGTTTGCAGGTGTTCAAGCAGTTAGGGTTCCATTTAGTGGGGAGATGGATGCATTAGTTTCTTTCCCGACCATTATGGATAGGTGGTTATCGAGAAACTTCTAGGGGTTTTCTATTTTCCTGAAATATCTATGAACGATTTGGGAACCTATAGGCTTAGTTTCTAACCACTCATATAGGTTAGTTTCAGAAGGGTGGTCAAGCCCCTTTTCAGTAGAAGATATTTCCTCCAATGCAGTTTTAGTGAAATGGAATTTATGTTATTGTTTAGTATGCAAGAGACAATGGAATTAATAGGGAATAGCCTCATGATTTTCCCTATCCATAGAGACTTATTCCAGAATGTAGATGTGTATTACAATAATAGATAGGTGGAGGATCAGGGTATGGCTAGATGCATATGTTAGATGTAGCAGCACCGGTAAAGTTGAAAGTTGTTCAATCTATAATTAGTTAATCATATACCATTTTGTGTTATTTATCTAATTCAAGATACTTACACTCCTTTTTTACCCAGATTTGGTCCATATTTTGGGACTAGAAATGGATATGATTCTTGTTCTCCTTGTGTTATCTACACCTTTTAGAATTCAATCTTCTTTGTTTGAGGTGTTTTGGGGATGTACACTAGTGATGGGGCATCACCAGTCAGTGGGGGACTTCTTCTTGTTGAAGATACATCCATATAATATTATACTTGGCATATATTGGTTGTATTATATGTTTGAAATCATCAACTCCTTCTAGAGAAGAGTTTTGTTTTCCAATGTGGAGGGTCAATGAGTGGTGTTTGTTGGCGATCAAGGTTATCAGTTTGGTGGTAGTCTAGAGAATCTTCTTTTTTCACAGTTGGAAGAGGTATCAATAAAATCTAATCATGGGGGTGTCCCTAGGGTTTTGGAGGAATTTCTGGATGACTTCCTAGAAGAGGTTATAACACTACCCCTCAACATGATATCGTTCTAGGGATATAGTTACAGAAGGGTGCATCTTTGATTTTGATACCATGCTTATGAATGGATCCTACAGAGTTATGTGATTTAAGGTTGTATATGGAATATTTGATGTAGAGGGGTTTCATCTGACCCAATGTGTCATCATGGGGTGATCCAGTGTTGTTCTCTTAGAGGTTCAATGGTATTATGAGGCTGTATATAGACTATCAGATGTTGAATCAGGTAACATTCAAGAACTGTTACTCACTTATGAGGATAGATGATATTTTCAACCAGTTGATAGGGTCTATTTGGTTCTTGAAGAATGATCTATAGTCTGGATATCACCAGTTGAGGGTGAAGGAAGAGGATATCTTAAAGACTACCTTTAGATGTTGGTATGGATACTTTGAGTTTTTAGTCATGTAGTTCGGTGTTACGAATTCACCAGTCATGTTCATGGGGCATACGAACTTTTTTTACATGAGTTACTAGACTATTTCATCATTGTATTCATCAATGATATATTAGTCTACTCTAATTCAGAGGTGGGGAATTCTGAGCATCTCATTGTTGTTCTAAAGGTCATCTGGCACCACCAAATCTGTGAAAATTTTTCATGTCCATGGGTTTTATGAACTTTTTTTACATGAGTTCCTAGACCATTTCATCATTGTATTCATCAATGATATATTAGTCTAATCTAATTCAGAGGTGGAGCATTCCGAGCATCTCATTATTATTCTAAAGGTCCTCTGGCACCACCAAATCTGTGAAATTTTTTCCAAGTGTAGGTTTTAAATGTTATTGATTTATTATCATGGGAATATGGTGTCTCAGTAGGGTGTGGTAGTGGACTTTTCCAAGGTTGAAGTAGTTTTTTCTTGGGCAGCACCCCAAAACATTCTAGATTATTATATTTTCCTTAGTCTCATGGCCTATTATCGGAGGTTTTTACCTGATTTCTCTTGTGTTTCATCCCCATTGACATTATTGACCAATAAGGACTAGTATTTTGTGTGTACTAATTAGTTATAGATAATGTTTGATTACATGATAGAGAATATGGTTATTTCTCCAATGCTTCAGTTTCCTGAGGAGTGTGTTATTTGAGTTTTTCTTTGACATTTCCCATATGGGATTGGGATGCATGTTGATGAAGTATAGAATGGTTATATCTAATGGTTCAAGAAATTTACTTACCCATGAGCTTTACTATACCACCCATGATCTGTAGTTGGAAGCAGTTGTGTTTGTGATTTTTTTTTGGAGGACTCATCAGAGAGTGTTTGGTGGATTTCACATCCCACAAGAGCCTCAGATATGTTTTATTTCAATGTTATATGAATATATGTAGTTTAAATAGATTTATTTTCTTTAGGATTATGATTTTTAGATCTCTTACACCCTAGGTAATGGTAACATAGTTACTTATGCATTGAGTCCCAAGAGGATGTGGCTCAAGAATATGTAGATGTTTGGAAAGGAATAGAGGATCTTACAATGATGCATATTGAAATTGTGGAGATTATTGGATAAGTTTATCTTAATTAGATGAATTTGGAGTCAAATTTGATGCAACAGGAAGAGGAGCCATATTGGGGAGACTCAGAGGTAGTGGAGATGTGTGATCATTTTGGCTAGGGTGATGCCCCTAAGGGATTGTTAGATGACGATTAGAACTGGGTATTTTTCTAGGGAGGGTTTTTTTCCTACAGGTGAAGCATGATGGATTTATCTATGAGTTTAAAAATTCTACTTTATTGGTACATCCTAGTGTTGCAAAGATGTATCGTGGCATGAGGAGATTGCTTTGGTGTCTACTGATGAAATGGTTAGTGGAAGAGTTTGTGGAAAAATGACTGGTTTGTTAGTAGATGAAAGTGGATCACCATGTTCCAAGAGGGTTGTTGCAGTCCTTTGATGTACCTGGGTGTAAATGGGATGAAATATCAATGAATTTCATCATAATTTTTCCCTAATCTCATGGAGTTTGTGATGTGGTTTGGGTGATAGTGGACTGACTAAAAAAATCATATCACTTCCTAGAGATCTATGAGTCAAGTGTCATGGATGTCTTGGCATGGTAGTATGTGGATTATGTGGTTAGTATTAAAGGGGTATTGAGGACTATAATCTCTGATTGGGATCCTCATTTTACCTTATGTGTCTGAATGGTATTACAACATGCTTTTAGATCCTATTTTTTCCTTAACAAGGCTTTCTAACCTAAGATAGATGGATAGATAAAGAAAACTATCCAGATACTGGAGGATATGTTGTTTGAATGCATCTTGGACTTTGGTAGATTTTGGTTATGAAACATTCATTTATTTTGGTTTGGTTATAACAATAACTATCACCCATCCATCATAATGACTTCATTTGAGACATTGTATGGGTTACCGTGTCATTCACAATTATGTTAGATGGAGGATGGGAGTTAGCAGTTCTTGGTCTTGATGTGGTGTAGAGCATGACTGGGAAGATCCAATAGGTTTTTGAGTGGGTGAGAGTGGTGTAGGTCTATCAGAATGCCTATGGTGATCATAGGAGGAGGCCCCTAGAGTTCAAGGTTGGATGCCATATGTTCTTGAGAGTCTCCCCTCAGTGTGGGTAGTTGAGGTTTGGTAGGGGTATGCTTTCTCCCAGGTTTTTTGGGACCTTTGAGGTGATGGGTCATGTTGGGAACGTGGCATATCTGCAGTAATTGCCACTTAAGTTAGAGAGGATCCACAATGTCTTATACATTTTTCAGCTTCATAGATATCTTCAAGATGACAACTAATTTATTGAATGGAGAGAGTTAGATATCGAGGATGATGTGACATTCATGGAGTGTCCATTAAAGATATAGGATCATTAAGATAAGGTGTTGTGTGGATGAACCATTATCTTGTTTGGAATTTCATTTTGTCATGGTGGCCTAGAGGAGAGTAATTGGGAGAGATATACATAGATGTGTGCCTAGTACCTTGTGTTTTTTTAGACTTTATTTATTCTATTTTTTTGGAAGATTTGATGTTTGGATATTTTTATGTTATGAGATGTGATATTTACCTTGATGACTGATGTGTGATAAAGATTATAACTCACAAAAAATGTAGGAATTGATTCTTAATCAATACTCATTGTACTATGATATGACTAAAACTATTCAGGTGAGTCAGTGTCACCCATAGAGAATAGTATCTTGACATGGATGGTGAGATTCCTAGATTTATGTGCTCAGTTTGGAGTTGTGTGTTGGTTATGGAAGTGGTTGGTTTGGGATGTATGGATTTTGACATTATTGTGTGGTGATGTGGTTGCAGAGAATTTTTTTTTGGTGTTTCAGTTGGGTGCATTTGGCTGGTTATAAAATTTGAGGTGTGATGGTATTCTTGAGAGTTAAATTATGGGATGGTTGTTTGGATGCCTTTCTTTTATTAGGTTTGGTTTTTAATTCTTGAGGATTATAATAATTTTAGAGGAATATAATGTAATGTTATTTTCCTTCCTAGCTTGTTACTTTTTCAATTTGGAAATTGGATGCATTCAAAGGAGGTCTAGAGATCTCGATGGATTTAGAGTTGTAGATTACTGTAGGTGGTGGTTCACGACATGAACCAAATTTATGATGTGAAATGGATATTCATGGAATTTATATACAGATGGATTCACATCTTGTATGTGATCAAGGGAGATCCTATTAAATGGATTTGTATCACAAATATAGAATTCATGATGTTTAATTAAATCAGGCTGATGCGATATGAGTTTTAATGAAATTTGAAATTTTGGAAAACCCATGGATTACACACCATTAAAGGGTTACATGATGTGAAAGGGGAGGGTTCTAGGTTTTTAAATCCTTTTGTTTGTATTATTTTTATCCATTCATCCATAACCCTTTCTCTCTCAATTATGGGTGAACACTTGGTGATTTTAGAGGATCTTCCATCCCTTCTTATCCTACTTTGATCCTTAGGTTTCATTAGATTCCCATTGGTGATTAATGGTGAGTTCTCTTTTCTACCTTATGGTTTTAAATCTGTTAGTCTTACATGATCTGTTAGGGTGGTGATTTTTTGGTTTGGGGTGTGTATGGGTTGAATTTTTACCACCCTTTGGTGTGGTATAGGTTTATCTTCCAGTTCCTTGTGTGGTGGTGGTTTCTAGGCAGTTTCTTCTTCACTCGATAGTGTGCAACGATATTGGAAATCTTCCTTGAGGTAGTGGATCCTTTTTCTCACCCATTTACATTCTATATGTGGGATTTACATGCTTTTTCTTAACTTTGGATAGATATTAAGGGTATACATAATCAAAAAAATTATTTTCCTAGTTAAATTTTGGGTATGGGAAGTTTTTGTATGGTTTACTGCTTCAATATATATTATTGATGATATTATGCATACCGAAAATTCTGAAAATAAAAAGTATTGGGAACCTTTTTTTCTCTATAGTTTTTATGATGTAATGACCATTTTTGTAAATAAAAGGATAAGGAATGTATATTTTTCTAATAAATTGGATGTTCCTAGATTTTTTTTGTGTGATAATACCCATTATAATTAAATAAGTAATGTAATGAAAGCCCCTGAATAATTTTGGAAATGGATTTGTGATGTTGTTGTGTATACTTGTGCTTGAAGTGTTTCCCTATGTGGTTTGGGATATTGTATGGTTATAGAGGTGACCAACTAGGTCATATGATGTGTGGGGTTTTGATTTAGAGGTTGGTTAGCATGGATACAATGTGGTCAGTTATATGATGTGGTATATAAAGATGTGAGGTAGTTATGGTGTGAAATGGTGTGATGTTCAATGGTGATGGTGTGTGGTGGTAATAGTGTTATTTTTTTGTGTGGTGGTTTTGTTGTGAGACTTGGTTGTGGTGTAGTGGTTGTGGCATAGTGGTTGTGGTGTGTGGAAGATGTGGTTGTATAATGTAAGGTTTTCATGGTGAGATGGCTTGGGTGATGTTACACAACAATGATGGTGGATGTGTGGGGCTGTGATAGTTGTTTGTGGGTTGGGCCTACTGTAGCATGGCATGGTTTACATTGTTTCTTGGTTATCAATGGGATGAACTATGATAATAACAAAATATAAAAAGGCAAGTAGATAAATGAGATGGACTAGAAATGGATGTGTGGTAATTGGATAACTAAACTGAATAAATGAATGACTAATGTAATGTGAAATAAAATGGATAACTAACAAAATTGGTGAAACCTATAACTGAAAGTGGTGAATATTTCATGTCTTGTGTGTTGGTTGTGTGGTGTTGCATATATTGGTGGAAAATTTGTGATGGTTGGTGTGAGGTACAGTGGTGGTTATGTGGTGTTTTATACTATAGTTTGTGTGAACCTATAGGTTGGGTATCGTATACTTTCTATATATCATTTATAATTATGTCATTTTTATATTCCCCCCACCTAAGTTGGATAACCATACCAATGCTCAGAGTTGTTCAATTTTGGGTGTTTCCACAACATCTATGGTGGAAGTGATATGGATGGTTAGCTACCCCATCACCCATGATCTTAATTCAGCATTTTTTGATATAGGTTGGTGTTAGAGATTACCCATTAGATATGTGTTTCCTAGGTGTTTTAATATAGTATTTGATGTTATGTGATGTGTTATCCCATGTGTCTAATAGTGAGGAGTTATGTGGCATGATGTGATCTATGGTGGTGGTCATTCGGTGTCGGAGGAGGGTACGAGGTCGATTTCTTTCACATTCATGATACCCTGCTTATTTGGTTATAATATAATGTGATGTGTAGACCTATTTTCTACATTTTATATGTGGTGTTATGTGATGTGTGGCCTAGGTTTATATGGGTGGGATGTGATGTGATGTGTGTCCCGGGGGTATGTGGGCTAGATGTGATGTGAATTGATGTGTGAACCAGGTGTCTACAGGTGGGATGTTATGTGATGTGATGTGATGTGTGGACTAGGTATCTGTGGGTGGGATGTGATGTAATGGGATGTGTGGCCCAAGTTTCTGTGAGCAAGATGTGATGTTATGTGTGGCCCAGGTTTATGTGGGTAGGATGTGATGTGATGTGATGTGATGTGATGTGATGTGATGTGATGTGATGTGATGTGATGTGATGTGATGTGATGTGATGTGATGTGATGTGATGTGATGTGATGTGATGTGATGTGATGTGATGTGATGTGATGTGATGTGATTTGATGTGTGGTCCTGGTGTCTGTGGGACGTATGTGGTGTGATGCGATGTGTAGACTAGGTTACTATGGGCAGTATGTGATGTGGTATGTTTTCAAGGGATCGGAGCATAGGATGTTCGACATTGTGTACTGAGAGTGGTAAATTAGTGGGGAAGAGGTAGTGGGGTTCAATTATTTGTTATGATCTTGATGATATATTATTATATTGGATACATGATTTAGTGAGTGGTTCATGATGAGGATGATATTGGTTAGATGACCTATATAGGTGCTTGTTGGTTCTTATATTTTTTGCAGGCACTTTAGCATGAACTTTTCACATGTGAAATTGAGGGCATGGATATGTCCCTACTGTGTACACCTATTATTCTCACCCTATATATATAAACTATTTTTCAGATTTTCTAAAGGACTTTGGGGACCAATCTAGACATTATTAGCTGGGTTGAAGCTGTTGTTGAGTCATTTCCCTATATTTTTCTTTTTTTATATTGTTTGAGGCTTTTATAGGTATTAGTTTTATGGGATGGTTTTTAGTTTACATTTATATTGTATGTAGAAGTTTTTTGGTGATTTTTTATACTATATCCTGGTCATATATCATTTATTGAGGTAAATTCCTCCCATACTATGAGGTTTTTATACCCTCAGTGCTAGTCCCCAACCCAGGCCCTGCTGGAGTCTAGACTCAGGGGTTGTCATCTCTATCCCCTCATTATGGTGTCTTTAGTGGGAGGGGTCATGAAAATTAAAGTGTGGAATAATTATACTAAAACAATGGAGACCAATGTACCTATATACTCCTAAGGTATGTATACCATATTTCCTAGGATGAAAGGACTCAGTGAAATGAAAGGGTATAACATCAATTATGTAAAACAGATTGGGGACGTGTCCACTGTAATAATGGGCCACTAAGGAATATAATATTAGGATTACATTCATTGAAATAAAATGATAGTACTATAATTATGATCAACCTAGGACTTCTATAGATTATTTATAACTTTAATTCATTCATAGATATCTATATTTTCTTTCCTTCTTCCATGCACATACAATCACTCCATGTTTCATTATTTAATTTATAATAAAATAGTAAAAATATAATAAGTTTTAACCTAAGGATCATTGAGTGAATTAAACTAACTCCTTATGTTTTACCAAATCTCCCAATAAAATTTATTTTTTCTCAAATTCACTTCAACCAATGGGCTAAATAAAACACAACAACTGTGGTATTCAAGGATTTACCAATACTTGAGAAAGCATGATTTCTAATGAGGAGGAGTTGATCATATTCTCTATATTAATAATGATTATGATTAAAGGAGTATGGTTCTAATATATATTGTTTAAATATTATTTGGAGGGTTAAACCGAGAATAATTCTTGTTTTTAGACAAATTCATGAGGTGAGAGTTCAAAATGTAAGTGATTTGTGAGATAATTTTTTTCATTGGTTTTAAAGTGACAAAAGGGTATCATGAAACTTATATTTCTCAATCCAAATATTCCAAAGAAGTATTGAGAATATTTTTATTTGATGGTGATGACAATATTGGTTTCTATCCATATGAATTTTTCAATATATGAGAAAGGAAAATAAGTCTGAGTGATGGAGTATATGAAAATAATTAATAGATTTCTGTACTTAACATAAACAAAGTCTTGATATTATTTTTATTACTTTTCAATTAACATGGTATTAGTGTTATCAAAAATAAATCCACATACTATAAATTAAATGAATATTATGATATATCAAAGGAAAGGTGGATTTTGGTTTGTTCTACATAGAAATATCATAGTAGGTGTTATTAAGATATAAAAATATGTATGTGGTTAGTTTAACAGATGATATTAAGTCTACATAATGTGATTCATTTAATCATAGATATTTTTGTATTTATTGACTAATAAAGAAGAAATATTATAATTAATTGAACACTATAGAACCAAAATATATAGGGGCCATATAGGTTTGCATAAAACATTTATGGATGAATAAATTTCTTGAATATATTTTAGTTGAAGTAAATTGTCATATATCAATAATTTGTGATAACTCATGTGATATTATTTTTTGTAAAAATAATGTCCATAATTCAAGAAAAAATCATATCAAGATCAAATATCACTTCATGATGGTTAAAAATAAGCTAAGATACTAAGATTTTATTATATGTATGCCCAAAGTGAAATTACAAACATCAAGAAAATAACATTCTAGGGAATTTTTTGAAAATAATTGGTTATCTCTTAGAGTTCAACTATATCTAGTCACATAAATTTCAGGAGAAGGGAAACCCAGTCACCTAATATATTTTTTAGTTTATGTTTGAAACATAATTTTTCAACTCAACAAGTGGTATCATCAATAATTGCTTCATGAAAAGGTATATTTCACCTCATGGTTTGGTTAACTAAATTATAGTTTCTCTTTTGTGATCCTTTCAATAAAGTTCACTTTGGGTTCATTAACAATGTGGGAGAAGGTTCTTAATATCGTTATAGGGGAATATTTTAATAATATCAATGATGATGTGTTTCTATCAATGTTGATAAAGGGTACAAATTTTCTTATGAAGGTTAAAAAGGGGGGTAATTTGATCAGTGGTTTAGGGAAGAGAACATAATTACTTATGTTGGGTATTTTTTAAATTTGAATGGGAATTCGTGAGAAATAATTGGTGTTAATGTGGTTTATTACCAAATAAATCCAGTAAAAAGGGATGTTTAGAGAAAATATTGAAGTTAAATTAAGTTTTTTATTGTTAAAATATTCATTTAGATCTTGTTTCACATAGTAAGAATAACTCATGTTATCATAGAGTGAATTTTTAGTGAATCATTCAATTCATTATCTTATGATGCATGTTGTGGTAGGGAGATTGTGTTTGATGAAGATGTTTTTGGTTGAGGCGTGTTATCAACAAACCCAAAGGGAGAGATTGTTAGTAAAATGTATCACGTTTATTTTTGGGTTAGGTTTGATATTTAAATATTGGTTTATGTCATCTAAAATACTAACATCAATAAAGATTCATCAATTTTAGTGTTTGAATTCTTGGAGGAAGTTTATATATAACATTTTTTAGTTTGGCATGAAGATCATGTTTATATTATGGCACAAATGAATTTATGTCATGGTCGTGACCATAAAAGAAGAAAATATCTTTAGTGATAAACATTCCTCATGTTCCATACATCTATTCTATAAATAGGGTATTTTAGTGATTTTATATCATGGGATATTCCATTTTGGTTTGAAAAAAACCTATATTACATAGAGAGGTCAACATGGGAATTATGTGGGATATGGACTTTATATATGATAATGAAAAACAATGATCTTATAGAATACCCAAAATATAATTAAATTCATTATGGAGCATTATTTTTATAGAATAAAGTGTAAATGATCATGAAGTAATGGGGTATCTCATAGGACATTTTTTCAACCTAGAGGTCATTATGTCATGGAAAACATGTCACTTTTCCATAGTTTTTTTGATAAGTAAGTATTTTAATGTTAAAATAGAATAATTTATTGATATTTGAATAATAAAAAGAATTATTTTAAGGATTTAATGGTTAAACTAGAGGTGATCATTCATGTATTGTAGTTCCCTATAACTACTAGGCCAAGTTGCAGTTAAAATTTATATTTGAATTTTTTGTCATTATGGAGATTTATTATGAATCAACTGGAATGTATAGGACTCATATTAGGTAGGAATAGATAGATAAATTTTCTAATAAAATTAAAGAATAAATAAATACATTTATAAAGAGTAACATGGAGATTCTTTTGTGAATTTTGAGAGATGTCTTCTTACACAAAATGGAGAAGAATATTTGAAAAAAATCAGTTCTTATGTGTGGAATTCTAGTGAGTACTAGAAAACAAATATAATAAAGGAGTTTTAGGAGTTTATCTTTATATAAGATCATGTATTCCCTCAATTTTATGAGTATGGAGTATATTTATACACCTATATAGGTATAATATTGAATACAAGTTTCATGGATAATTAAGGTATTCTCCTGGAGGAATATTGATATTGTATAGTGAGGAGATCAGTGAGTTATTGTATTTTGTAAGGGTTATAAACTTATAAATACAATGAGTTATCTATAAATTTATATGAATAACTAGTGTTTGTATACTATATATTTGGTACCCCAACACATCATTGAGTGTGTACTCCTTGGATGTACCCAAATGTGGGTGAACCAAGTAATATTTCAAATGTATATCTTTTGTGATTTGTTTCTTTCATATTCTATATAATGTAGAGAATAGTGATTTTACTAACCATAAAACAAGATCATTAGGAAGGTTCAATTGAAATTATCATAAACTAACTCACCCTTCCAGGTATCTTCCTTGTGTGGGACCAAAAGTTATTAATTTTATAAAAATAAATTCTTCTATTTTGAAGGGTATATGATAATTTAAATTCTAATTACCAATTTTTTAGTATTTTTACACCCTTGTTTTGATTTTACTTTGATTTTAACTTTTTTCAGGATTTTTTTGGTAACTTGAGAAATTTTTGAAGTTTTGGGGACAATACACTATTGGTTCACAGTTAGGGAAAACCATGCAGTTTTTCCCTATAAACAGTATTCCCTATGTTGGTGCTCTATAGGGGTGAATGGTTTTTCCAAACTATTAAGCCTCACCCTTCAAACCATGAAACCTTGGATACATTTATTTTTATGGTTGGTGAATGGTAATTTTAACCATACTGTCAAACAATGCACCCTTTCACTAATCCAAGTAAGGATGCACGGTTAGGGAACACAACTAATCGCATGACCCATACAGGAAAATGTGCATGTGGGTTTTTCATCCATAAAAAAAATTAATTAAAATATTAATATTCCCATATTATCCCTTAATCACCCCACATTTGACCCTAAACAATTTCCTTGGAATTTAGAGGCACTAGAGAGGATGGCTTAGCTTCTCTAACCTATTCTCTTACAAATTGAAGTTCTTGTGAAAGATCTTGATTCCTCTCTAGTATATTATTTCTCTCTTAATTTGGGATTTATATCTCAAATATTTGTATCCCCTTTGATATTGGTTAATATTTACATTGATTATGGATTAGATCTCATTTTTGGAAGATCTTATTATTATGGTTTGTAATTATAGGTATTTTTCCTATATCCTCTTCACCTTCGTCTCTATGTTGGTGTTTCCCATTATGTGTGTTTATTTGTTTGATCATGTGATTAAAGTTAGGTGATTACATAAGACTTTAAACTATAATTAAAACCCTAAATTTCTTGATTGAATTAAAATAATTTTTTAATTGATTTATAAAACCTTGATTTGAGATGATTCAATGTTTGTTTAGAAAAGGGGATGGAAATTGTGAAAACATCCCAATCTTAATGGAATTGAAATTTTTGTGTATATTTTGAGAAAGATGATGTATTGAAATTAGAAATTATTTGATGAAATTATTTGAAGTTTATTATTGAGAAAATTTGGCTTAAAATTATATATGATTTGAAAGGCATGAAATTGATGAAAATCTATGATTTTATTTTCAAATTAAAATAGCATGTTAAAACATGAAATTGGGTATTTGAACTATGAAAGATAAATTTAATTAAAATGATTTAATTTCCCATGATTCATTGATTTATTTAATAAAATTTGAGCCTAATTAGTTTCTTGGTGATTAAGATAACCATGTTATAACTCTGACTCCTTAGAAATGGATTGAATATGACAAATCTAACTAAACTTTGTTTGGAATGATTGTCTATAATATGATGTTTGTTAATTATTTCCATTGTTCTGAGACTTAAAGATGTGTGAAAACATACTTGAGTCATGATTGATGATTCTGTAGTGTGAGGATCTGATAGCTTGTAACTAATATAACTCAGGGAATATGACCATGGTTATTTGTTTTGTTTGAATTTATTACACATGAAATTGTATAAAGAAATGATTTATTCATGACATTTGTCTTATATAAATATTCTATTTAATTTTTTCATTTAATCCTATTTTTATATATTCTCCATCTAATTTATTTCAAATCAGGTTTTGATTTAAAATATGTTAATGTTATCACATACCATATTTATTTAAATTAAATGAATAAATTGTTTAATTATTATGGAACTAATTTTTGAGCACTTGGTGAGACCCAAATGGGTTTTTTATCTCAAACCTTAACTTTACCTCCCAAAGTTTTTAAATCTTATTATACCAGGTCCAAGAAAAGGGAATGTTCCACTTGAAGGTGGTGGGTGTTCTTGATTTGTGGGACTCTAGAGTGATAATGGTGAATAGTAGAGCTAATATCCTCTTATTTCCTAGGGTTTTAAGACTTTTTGTTAATATATAACATGTTTTCCATTAATTTATTTTTTTATCTTGGGTATTTTATCCATATTCATGTGGTAATTTTCACCTTTACAAGTGTTTTGAGTACTTATTTGTTATCTTTTTATCTTTCTCTATTTTGTATCAATGGTTTCTTTTTTTGGAAAAACCATTACCTTTGATGTTCATCATGATTCCATGTGTTGGTCACCAACCCATGGGGATTATTAATTACCTTTGGTATATTTTAAAGTTGAATTAGGTATCTTTGTACCAGGGTATTCGGGTTGGTCTGTGAAAAAATGGTACTAGATGAATTTGAGAGTCTTTCCTTGATGTCAGTATGCCATTTTGGGATTTATTGGTAGATAGGAGGTCAGATTATTGAGATATAAGGTGTAGTATCTAGAGAGTTTCTAGACATATCTCATCATAGAAATCCTTAAGTCACCATGGGTGTTTGGGAAAACTATACTTGAGAAATAAATTGATCTGATTTTGGTCTTTTCCAGTTTGATCTAAGTGATTTGAAATCCCAAGAGTTAGAATTTTATATAATGTAATTGATATTTCTATATCTATTGATTGAGTTGATAATCTATATAGTCTTGATAATGATTCATTGTTTCCTATTGATGTTTTTTATCATCACGCCTCTAGGGAGATGTATGTACTGACCTAAATAGAGATTTATCGATGAACCATGGTATAAAAACACTCTAGTTGACTATAATCTTATTGAGATAGTGGTGGGTTTTTTCCAAGATCTGGGAAAGGTTGTCACACCCATTTTTGTTTAGTATCCCATAGTATATCCTTTAAGGGTTGAAGTTATATATTGTTCTCAATAGTTTATTTTTCAAAAAACACTATATTTACAAGGATATAATGGTTCTAAAGAGTCTTAGGATTGGTTGAAAAAGATTGTTCCACTTTTTAAGTTCTTGGGAGTTTTTAATTCAATAAAGGTAAAGTGTAGAACCTTCTATCTTTAAAGGGATAGGATGAGATGGTGTGATTCAATGGTTATAGTGAATAAACATGAGGTATTATGGTGGAAATGATTTAGATTTATTTTCATAGATCATTTCTATCCATAATTCATGGGGTGGGAAATTTCCATAGAGTTTCTTAGCATTCATTAGGATGATAGAATTGTGAATTAGTATGTGAACCACTTTGTTGAACTTGTTCAGTATTTTCCTAAGGTAGTAGAAAATGATAATTTTAAGGCTTGAAGATCTTATATGGGTCTTAAACCCAATATTCAATATTATTTTTTCATGATGAAGCTCGTGAATTGTGAGGATGTGCTAGTAAGATCATTTATGGATGAGCTTGACATGGATAGTAAGTCAGGTTTGATAGGAGTTACTCATACTCCCAATGGTAGTTCATTTGGTTCTTTTAAAGGAATTAGAAATCATGGTGAGTATAGTGGTGTCTTTCAATATCATACATCATCTAGACCACATGTATTGTCTGTAAGAGGTATGTTGACTTGATTCCAATGTGGAAGGGTCAGTAATTCTAAGTGGGTTTACACTGATGCATCCAAGATATGTGGTTCATGTGGTCTCTCAGGCCACCTACAGAAATATTTTCTATCCTATGTAGTGGAATTTTCTCATCAGTACCAAAAGCTATTATAGTGAAATATGATTCTTCAAGAGGTAAGGGGTTTTTAGTCCTAGTTATCCAAAACAATGCTTCTTAATTTAGTTGAAAAGTCTTCAAAGGAAGCTGATGTGGGTCCAATGATAGTGAGAGTTACTATCACTATAGCTTCATCTATAGTGACTACTTTATTTGATAATGGTGAATCTCATTTGTTTGTATCGACTTGTGTTATGAATTTTCTAAAACTTCCTATATAGATTATGTCTTTTGTGATGGATATTATTATACCCCTAGGAAAAAAGAGAGAGTAGGGTCTATGATGTCCCTCAAGAATTTTATCTCTTTCAGATATTAAGATCACCTGTAACTTTTTTCTTCTCATTATAAAACCACTTTAATTTCATTATTGGTATGGATTGGATGATTTATAATAAGTTTTGGATTGAATATTATCTTAGGTGATTCTCTTCTACTACACCCGATAATGTATGCCAGGTTTTAAAAGGATAATTGGACCCAAGTTTGAGTAGAACTGTACCATCTTTCTGGGATTTATGCAGGATAATATCATTATTTTATTTTTACTTAGACCGTGAATCTTTGAGTGGTGTTATCCCACTAGTTTTCATTGATTTTCACAATGTAAGACCATCTGATTTTCTTGGATTTCTACTCATATGGGAGGTAGAGTTTTCCATTGATTTAGTACCTGGTACTCAGTTAGTTTATGTTCCTTCTTACAATATGGCACCGGCTAAATTGAAGTAGTTTAAAACATAGTTGTATTATTTGATTCAAAAATGATTTATAGCTCGAGTGTGTCACCATGGGAGGTTCCTATTCTTTTTGAAAAGAAATATGTTGGTAAACATGTAATTTTTGTTGATTACTAGAAACCCAATCGAGTTATGTTAAAGAAACAGTATCTATTTCCACAGATATATGATTTTTTTGATCAGTTTAAAGGGGTGAAGTGGTTCTCAAATATTTATCTTCAATGTGGTTACCACTAGCTGAGAATCAAAGAATATAACATCTTCAAGACCGCCTTAAAGATAAGTTTTGTCCATTATGAGTATCATGTTATGTATTTTGTTCTAACCAATATTCATATAGTTTTTATGGAACTGATAAAAAATATATTCCATGAGTATCTCAATTTTTTCATGGTGATCTTTTTTATTGGCATTTTGGTTTACTCTAAAATCAAGGAAGACTGTGTGTGTCACTTAAGAGCAGTTCTATAAATCTTAAGAGATAATCAACTTTACATGAAGCTTTTGATATATAATTTCTAGATTTGGGAAGTGATATTCTTGGAACAAATGGTCTTAGAACATTTTTTTTCAGTCAAACCTGAGAAGTTGAAGATTGTTATCACATGGGAGCAACCATGTAATTATTTTTAGATTCTGAAATTCTTGGGATTGTTGGGGTATTACCATAAGTTCATTAGATATTTTTTGAAGTTATATTCTCCAATGATTTCTCTCACTTGTAAAGGGTTAATGTTATTATGGGATATGAAATTTCATAGTTATTTTGATGAATTGAAGCATCTTTTGAATATTGTACCAATTCTAACTCTTCCAACAACTGGGCAGGGATATATGGTATTTTGTGACACATTCAGTTCAATTTTTTACTATGTTCTTTTAAAAGTTAATCACTTGATATCATATGGTTCCAACAACTTAGGCCACAATAGAATAACTATATGACCCATGATCTTTATAGCACTATCATGATGTATGATCTTAATATTTGGTATAATTACCTTTTAAAATAAAGTCTTACTATTTTTTCTAACCACAAAATCTTGAGTTATATATTCTCACACAAATATTTGAACCTTTAGTAGAGGAATTTAGTGGAATACCTATAGTCCTTTGATTTCAATGTTTCCTATTACCCTAGTAAGGAGAATGTAATTTCTGATTATTTGAGCATAAATCTTCTCACCAGGCTATGAAAGAATCAGTAAAATAGTGTAATTTTATGTTCCTCTTTGCTTAGTACCATTTGGGAGTCTATGAGGATGTGTCTGAAATTGTTCCGACAAATTTTTAGTTGACCTCCTCTCTTATCAAGATGGTATTTTAGGATTAGAAGCTTGATGGTGAATTCAGTGAAAATAGGGAATCTCTTTATGGTGGGGAGATCATTGTTGAGTGGTCATTCCCCTATGAGGGTGTCTTATGTTTCTAGGACTAGCACATTGTACCTTTTATAGTGAAAAGGGTTATGATAGGAGATTTTCATAATTCCCAGTGGACAATGCACCTTGGTACCATCAATATGTTCTATGATATATGATGAGGATTCTAGTTTCCCAGTATGAGGAAAGACAATTCTAACTTTGTTTCTCATTAATAAACCAAAAAGCAGGTCAAAGATATGCACCAAAAACATCAGATTGTCTTCATCCCCTTCTAGTTTTTATTTGGAAGTAGGATGAGATTTATATAGATTTCATGGTTGGGTTTCCATGTACCCATTGAATGAATAATGTTATATAGTTTTTGATCGATCATCTTACCAAAGAAGATAACTTCATTCCCATTCAATATACATCCAAATTTTAGGATTTGGGAAATATCAATATGAAATATATTGTCAGATTTCATAGAGTTGCGTCTATTTTAGTCTCTAATAGGGATCCTGGATTCACTTACCATTTTTTGTTAGGCCTCTAGGAGGTGATGGTAACCCATGTTAGTTTTATCACAACATATCATCAATAGATGGATATACATACATAACGAGCTATACAAATCCTTGAGGGAATGTTATTTGATGGAGTTCTGGACTTTGGTGGATCTTGGGATGTCCATTTGTGAAATTTTTAGTTTTTCAACAATACTATCTATCTATCCAAAATTATAATAGATCCTTTTGAGGCCTTTTTTGTCCAGTCTTATAAATATCCTCTCTATTGGACAATTATTGGGGATGCTTCCTTGGTTGGATGGTGTTTAGTCCAAGATATGATGATAAAGAATCAATAAATTCATCATATAATGGTAATGGTACAAAGGATTTTTATTATGATACAAAGTTTATTTTTTCGAAGAATAAACCTTTTTTCAATGTTTTATAGCATCATGGTTTTGATGCACATGAGAATTGGGAGCATGAGTTGAATAGTCCCAAACCCATACTCCTAGATCTGGTACTAAAAACATAAACATTACAATTATAGCTTTCATAGCAATAAATGTGACCCAATTATTTTCATCCAAACCCCACAAAATAAAAAGGAAATATTGTATCACTTACATACACAAGGACCTTTTAGGTTTATAATTTTATATAATTATGATAAACTATTATATAAACAATACGCATGACATAAAGAGTGTATTTTTCCCACTATACCCAGTTTTTCATATTCCATATTAAGTCTTTAACAACTACCACAAATTTATTCACATATAAAACCTTTCTACACTCAAATAATTTATCAAAATTCTTTGTAACTAGGGGAAAAGGAAACATAATAAGGGTGAGATCAAATTCTTAGTAAGGTTAAACATAAGAATTAATAGTTGAATGTCATTAGTGAGGGTAAGATGATTATAAGGGTATAATTAAATAATCATAATGAATGATAATAATATAATGTAATTTATACACATCAATACTTGTATCATAAATTAATAAACATGGAATAAATCTTTAATAAATGTGATAGTAATTGGTATCAATAATCCTGAGCCATGTGATTTCAATCTCGATGAATGGAATATTTAAAAACCCATATATTTTCACCCATAACAAGTAGAAAATAATTTTTCATAAACATAAACCCATTAACTTACCTTGATAAATCATAATATTTCTATAAAAACCCATAGTAAGAATATAAAAAAACATATAGGAAACATCGGGCATCATTTTAATATCACTCTTACATAAGGATTAACCCTAATGGTTAAAGATAGAATAACCACCATGGTTATACATGGAATAACCATCATAGTATATTCCCATAATCTCTTAGAAGAAACCTAATTCAGTGAAATTTTTTATCTATTTGGAATAACCATTGCAATATATTCCCATAATATATTAGGAGAAACCAAATCAGTTAACCTTGTCCCTTAAACCAATTCATTTGAGAGATATAACTAGCTCACTCACCCTTAGTTTATAAATAAATCACCCATCATCATAAAAATTTCCAAGAACCGTAGAATGAATAAAGTACATAGAGTTTTTATATCATCATAAAACTCATATAAACATACATTATTCCATTCATAACTTGGTTAACCCATGGAAAAGAAATGGTTTCCATGAAAATATATTTGAATCAATCATAATCCATCAAGAGAAATAATTGGGAAGGTATCAATAAAAAATATCACCAGTTGAGAATAAGTAACATCAAGGGTTGTTAATGATGATGAATTGAATTATCATTAAAATATCATGAAAACCATTCTTGAAGAAAATACCCCTTTCACTTTGAAAATAACTTTTAAAAATTAAAAATTACTAAAATATTTTGAAAATCTTTTTTATTGAAATTAAAATTGAAATATTATATTTGAATCTTTAAGGAAAATAATTTTCATTATGGTGGGAAAATTCATTCATTTTTTAAATGTTAAAAATAAATATCTTTTTTAAACATTTTGTAAAAGGCACTCTAAAGTGAACCATTTGGAAAAATTTAAGAAATTTACTTTTTAAAACCCTTTAAAATATGGTCAAATAAAGGGTAAAATAGCTTTAAGAAATCATTTATTTTTATAAAATAACATTTTTGAAAACATTTTAGAAATCATGGACATGGAAGAGAAAGATTCTTTATCTAAAAGGAGATAGAAGATCAGCAGCACATAAAAAGAAAATTATGGATGATTCTTTTTTCAATAATTGGGAAAATATAAACTAAATAAGTAAACCACATTCAAAAATATATTATAATAAAATTGACATGGATAAATAAAATAATATCATATGATTTCCCCCAAAATAACTTGAACGTAAACAATCTTGAAAAGAAAGGAGATTGAAACATAAAGCCTTTTCAACTTGTAACTTTTCAAAAAAAATCTCCATGGGTAAAATAATTAAAATTGTAACTTAATATATCATGAATTATTACTTATTCATGATATAAAATGTAAAATGGTAATTATATATACCATATAAAATAAATAAGTTTCATAACATTAAAATATTCCTCAATGAAAGGAAATTAAGACAAAATTCATTACCTTGAGTCTGAATCTTCAAATATATTATTTATATTCCTAAATAATAAAATTATATAATTATTTAATTTCTTTATAACCTTTTTAAATTTTATTATTCCTTTTATTTAATTTATTAACATGTTATAACAATTACTTAATCATTTAATTTCACATCGTATGTTTTGATGATATTTGGTTTATAAGTCCAAAATGACTTTGGTAGGATGACTATGGTCAAAGATTTAATTATTAAATTATATAAAAGATAATAATTGTAATTTTTATATATAAATTATAATTTTAAATCCAACCAATAAATATTTTTATGAAAAATGAACTATGTTACAACCATAGAGAATGTAGGTCGTACGTACATATAAGTAACATTTCCATTTTTTAACAATCACTATGGAAAGAAGGTAAGTATTATTTTATCTTTAAATAATGATAATAATTCCATAAATATCATATTATTTATTTATATATACTTATATATATCATCCATGTGATGTGGTGATGAAAAATTAATCACATCGCTTCATAGAGGTGGTTGTCCACATGTATGGACAAACAACACTATAATTTTACAGTGAATAGAAAGGTGAGAAATTAAATAATAAACTATATTTAAAAAATTATAAAATGTTCATTAATATCATATATATACATTAAATCCATAATTATAACTAGTTCACATATTTAGTGATGGAAAATGAATTACATCGGTCTATAAGGCATTAGTCCGCCATACACACAAACGATGGTTTTGTTTTTCATTTCATTGAAGGGAAATGGATATAGGTTATGAAATTAACCAAATAAAATATATTTATATGGGTTTTATTATTTAATCATGTTTTGAGAATATTTTAATCATGTGGAATGAGAAATAAAACTAAAACATGCGATAAAAAATTATACATATTCTTTGGAAAATCTCATTTTCTTAACATCTTAAGACCTATAATATTATTATTCCACAAAAAATAAATCCTTTAAATTATTTTTAATGGATTATAAGAATTTATTTGGGTAGATCTTATCTGAGATAAATGGGTTTTTTTAGTGTTAAGTAAAATGGATAAGATATTCTTATTTACAAGAGGGGAGGGGCACTCTTGGAATTTCTTAAAATATAAATTTATATAGATTAATTTTCTATTTTAAATGACTAAAAAATAATTTATTTATATTATAATATTATTATTTATCTAAATAATCTCATATAATAAAAATTATACATGTTTTTACTATGTTTTTACCCTTATATTTTGGTTTTAAGCTCTCAATAACTCTTTTCACACTTACCGCTATAATAATATTTTTTACTCTTTGAGGGTCAATATAGTTACTATAAATGTAAAAATAGATAATAAATGAACTTTGGTGGATATTATCAACCATATCCTAATTAATTTTTCAAGGATATTATTTTTAATAATTTTACATCATTTAATAAGATGTTATTTATTATAAAATATCAATAATGTTAATTTTAGAACTATTCGTTACATTGAATTTTATAATATCATGAAAACAGATTAAATTAGAAAAGAATAATTTAATACATACCTAACAAGATTAATATATCTAAAAAAATTGTATCACACTAATTTACTCAAATTATATTACTTTTAATATTTATAATATCATTTGTTTTATTTTTTCCATTAATTGAATAATTATTATGTCAACGTTGTGTAATAATTTAAGGTAATTATTTATTCAATAAAAATTACAAAAAATACATGATTAATATTAATCATTTATATTTCAAAATAATACTTATAACTGAACATGTCCTCTGATTATCCCCACGTTAAAAATGTTATATTTCAAAAAAAAGAGTGAAATTTTTAACTTTTCTTTATATGAAACATTATAAAGTTCATTATCACATCCAAATTGAGTAAAAAGGAAATATAAAAGAAATTTGGATGAGTATGGATGAAATAGAGTCATCCAATATAATCAAGTCAAGTGTTAGGGTCATTTTTAGTCCTTATCATTTTAATTTTAATTTTAATTACAACATTTACCATTTACCACATTAACAAAATTTAATTAGGTTAATATTCATATTGACCAAAAATAAAAGTGTTATGAAATGAACCACCCAGTCCCACCTACCTATAATAAGACAAAGCTTCCAAAACCCCAATCCTGGATCCATAGGTCAAGGGTTGATGAAAATCACCGAGAAGGCATAACTAAAATGGGAGGCCATTGTCTGATGTATTTATACAAACACACTCAACCATATCCATATAGAAGTGCAGAGGAATAAAAATAAAAGATAGTAATATCTAGAGTAAAAAACATGCATGTAATAAACTCTGGGGAATACAAAATATTATAATATTATAATCCAAAATTTAAAGGGAAAAATACATTCCCATCCAGAAAAGATGTCCAAAACTGACAATAACTATAATAAAAAATAGCTGAGAGATCATGGATCATGTTACCCAAGCCCTGACCACCCTACGAGGTCAATGCACATGATTATCCCTATTATCCTCTAAAATAATTTTTGATCTATCAGTCATCTGTATAATACATGACATGTTTTAGAAAATTCCATGTAGGGGTAATTATATATATACCTAATAGGATGACCCAAAAATTGAAGAGGGAGCAATAAAAGATATGATAGATGTAGTCATCTCAACCCAAAGTAAGAGGGAAATGAACCCAACAACATAGATATATATGACCATATAAGAAACCCAAACGTGATATAATGGATATATCCATCTCATAGCCTATATTAGGTTGATGATTCTTCCAACTGCTCCAAGAAATATATATCTTAATCCCAATATCTCATGTGTTCGAATAAGTAATCATGAAGAGGACCGACACCTCGCCACTATGTTGAAAAGTTGAGGGGGGTACAATCTATAAGTATAGGACCCATTCCTTAGTATGATTATGGGGTTTTGATCAGTAGATAGATAAATGGCACATGCCATAGTGTGTCGGGGGGGCCACTCAGAATATTGGGTGCCCACACTCTAGTGTGTTATGGGGTTTCACAAAAAATATAGAGAACTCAATCCTTAGTGTGTCAGGTGGGTTCCACTCAGTAGGTAGATGAACCATACCCTAGTTTTTTTGGGGGGGTATCACTCAGTTGGTAGAGGGCCCATGATCAAGTCTATTTGGGGGTGACACTCAAAAGATAGAGGATCCACACCCTAGTCTATCATGGGGGTTCCACTCAATTGATAGAGGCACACACTCTAGTCTGTCAGAGAGGTGATACTCAAAATAGTTTGAGGAGTATGGGGGACACAGAACCTTGTATTAAAGGGGTGTTTCTAACCTCAGTCTCTCTATAAATATCCTACCTGATTACTTTCATCGTTAAGCATCACCTAAAGAAGCATCATGCTTGGAACATTCCACGTATTATCATGAAACCCACTATGAAGGTTACCATAAAGTTCTATTTGGAAAATTTCTAAATATAGGTGAATCGAAGGCCAAAATGAAATTCTAGGAAAAAGGGATATGAAGGTGGAAATTTTTCAAAAAGGGACTGTATGTAAGGGTTCCACAAAACGCATGGTCCCGCTCTTCTGTCTGGTTTTGTTCTACTATGGGCATGGCTCATTGGCCATGTCATTGTATATGATGTGTATAAGGACCACACAACATGTATTGGCCACTCAAGGCCTACATGTGTTCTTCTAGTCATTCATGTGTCTTTCAATCCATATCATGTACCTGGTCGTGCACCTAGCCATGACCACGTATCAGCCCATGCCTATATACTCCCAGAGTACATGGTGTGTCATGTCTCACGGGGTTCTGTCCATGTACAGCTAGAACATGGATCATCCACCCGATGAGGGTCACATAGCATGTGGGCCCATCCACACGGTGTGTGATCCTTATCTTCCCTGAAACCCTATCACCACAGCCATGGGGTATTACACAGTATGTGTTCATCAGACTACACATTGTGTAGTTTATTTTTCCACAAAATGTCAATTTCTTCACATGGATTCTAGATATGTAGTTTCTACCATGATTTTCAATGTTTAACCACCCAAAACTAGTGGGTTTTTCCTATAGTCATTTATTTTGGCCCTCTAGTAGCCGAAAATTGTATCTCGATCACCCATGGTGGTTTGTTGGGCATCTCGTGAACCTCATATTGGTCCTCTATTGTCCTGAATCTCTTATCTATGGAAAATATCACCTACATCTTGAAATGAATCTTGATCCATAAAAAAATAATCATCATAATCATCATTTTCATAACTTACATGAATATGGGGAGTTTTATCACAGCCAAACATACCCCGTAAAAGTCGAATGAAGACCACGTAGTCCAATGGTGAAGAACACAAAGAAAAATGGGGAAAATTATAATGACAAGGGTGATAAACATCATTTTCCATGCATTATCATCCATTTATTTCAAATAGGTGGATCTAGGGTGAGATCATGGAATAAAAGGATTAAAATGAATTAAAATAATTTAACTCATCTATGGGATCATGTAAAGAAATGAAATCTCAAAATCAAAAGAAGATAATAAAATATTCATGAAAAATGGTTAATAAAGGGATGAATCCTTAATTGATGATCCCTACCTTAATTATGGATTTATCATTTGTGAATAATGCATTTTCTAGTGATGAGGATGATCTGCTGCATCTTTTTTCTATCAATCTACCTCGATATGATCACCAATCATTGTTTGACGTCAATTCACCAATGATGGTAATCAAAGATCCTCCAAATTATCTTAGGGTTTATGTGACTAACACAAGATAATTTTTATTATATACTATTTAAAGTGGATTTAATTAGGTTATTTAATAAAACAAATAAATAATTTATTAATTTATTTAATTAAATGCATCTGTAAACGGTTGCCTCAACCAGACATTTGGGGTCGACCAACCTTAGGTCACAGTTTGGGTAAACCCCTTTCTTTGGATTCAAACATGGTCTCAGATTTTTTTTATTTGAGACACTTTTCAGGATATATTCCATTAATTTTAGAAAAAAAATCATGCGTGATATCAATATATTCAATATTTTTATAAAATTAATTTTAAGATCACCGGGACTGAGAATCTTGCAACATCTCAAAGACTATCTCTAAAAAAAGTATTAATATATTTCAATATCGTGAAAGGAAAAAAAATTATCTAAATTATTCCCTCCTTCAAATATTTTCATCCCCAAAAATTATAACCTAAACAAAAATGTGGAGATACTAATCTCACATCTAGCCCTACCGCTTCGAGTAGCTCTCATGCATGCGTTCATACTTCCACAGCACATGAACCAAGGGAATATTTTATCCATATAGGATCATCTCGTGTTGATCATTAATTTCCATCAAGTATTACATGAAGGTGGATTCATCCTTGATGTCCAGCTCACCCCAATCAATAATGTGTGTTGGATCATGAATGTATCTCCCCAGCTTTGACACATGAAAAATGTCATGCACCTAATCCATTTGTGGGGGTAAGTCTAGGTGATAAGCAACATCTCCACCCTCTACAATATCTCTAATGGCACAATAAACCCTGAGGATAGCTTTCCTCCCTAGATAAAACTCAGAAAACCTCATCATGGAGATACTTTCATGAAAATTTGATGTCCCTTCTCAAACTCCAATGGACTATAACGTCAATGTTCATAAGATTTCTATCATATCTTCATTTTCCTCATCTACTCATGGATCATGTAGACTATATATCATCTCCCACACTATCTCTATCCCAATAAGATATGCCTTTCTGATCTTAGTCTGGTATAAGGGTGACCTACAGGGCCTCCCATACAGGGCCTCAAAAGGTGTAATTCTTATTGAATCCCACCAATTGAGCATCAGAAAATCCACAAGTGAAGAAATACCTAAATAAGGGTATTATTTCCTCTCCAAATCAATGGAAGAAATATTTATTCAAACTAACACAAATTGCATGAACCTCTAGAATATGTGATTTCATAACCTTTATAAGGTCATGTGAAAGATCATGCATTGTTCATAACCTATGGGAGATATCATAAAACCCCTTTGATGAGTCCTTCTGCTCCCTTGAAGGTGTCCAGGGTCACTGATCTTGCAGTAACAGCTAGATATGATTACCTAGGTCAAATGAATTGTCAACTGGTGAATTCCTGAAAAACCATCAAAAATTTCTTGGAAACTAAAGAGAAAATATCCAAAAGGTGGGAGAATCTTATAGTCATAAACATCATGAGACTCACCTAGGTGGTTCATGAGACACCTCTATCCCATGGAGTCATGCCCTCTTCACCGTGTGAGATCCCGCTGGCATGTCACTCTCATCACGTGAAAGGCTTCATACATTTCTATCCAATCTTATGATTCCTCATTGGATCTAAATACAAAAAAGAGGTTTTGTCAATGATAATGATCATGCATCACCACAGTGCCCTTTTTTGGTCATGAGATGGTATCAGGACATGCCAACGGGGTCTCACGATGACCATTGAAAAATCTATCTAGATCTCATAAAATCATCCAGAAAAGCTCACTAGATCTTGTGATTTCCTTCTAACATGTTAGTAAAAATCAGTCATCTTTCTTGATGACACCCAGACAAATATGCTACGAAATGAATAATCATCCAGAAAAGTCACACTAACTCTCGTGATACCCTCCAAACATGTCATCCATCTTTCACGATGACATCAAGGAAAGTTAGCTGGATCATGAGATGCCCTCCAAGCATGTCAGTCGAGATCATGTGATGGACTTCGGGATAAACCAACTAGGTCTTGTTATTTCCTCCAAACAATTCATCTTTATTCACGCAATGGCCTTTATACAGGCCATCTATATTATGAGACCTCCCAACTGGATCATGGAATTGTCATTGGACATGTCAGGAATATATCCTCTGACATGTCAAGCAGAAAATCAAGGCATGTTAGGAAGAAAATCAATTCATGATAGGAAAACAAGTAGTCCAGTTCAAGCAGGCATCCAAATATTTGAAAAACTTGTTCAAGGCTCTATATCAGGGTAACCTTAGTCGGTAATCCCCTATCACCTGAATAATGATAACTTTGATTCCTGCTATAACCAATATGCATGGGACACCTTCCTAAGGCCCGAGATCCGTATTAAACTTTCAAAGGGGTGTCCTAGTACATAATTCTGGCATCTATAGAAAGTGATACTGATTATTTTTCATCCCTTGTTTCCCACACCAAGCATAGCTCATGTGAGCATAGGGAGTTATAGTAATCAAATAATTCAAATAAGGAAACCTTGGTTTGTTGTCCTCGATTAGTGGCATAACACGATATGTCCACTACCTCCATATTAAGTAAACCTCAATATATAATCCCTAATTAGTGGAATAATATGATATTTTCTACAAACAAAGGGAAACCTCAGTTTGTATGCCTCAATCAACTGAACTATGATGAATATGATTCATGCAATAACTAGGATACATAGGATGCCTTCCTAAGGCCCCATATCAAATGGGAATCCACTTCAGTGTAAGTCCCACCATGTCTATAAAATTTCAACCATTGGGACCCAATCATTCCAATGGGTTTATCATTCTACCTCATCCATCGGAAAACTGATAAATCAACTGAACTATGATGGCCTTGATTCCTTATATAACCAAGATGAATAGGAACCCTTCCTAAGGCATAAGATCCATATTAAACCTCCAATGGGAAGTCCCAGTACATAAGTCTGAAATCTATATGCAGTGAGACTGACTACTTTTTATCCCTTATTTCTCACATCGAGCATGGTTCACATGGTCTTGGGGATTTTTAATAGTCATATCATTTACATCATGAATCTCAACCATCTAGGGAAACCATAGTGTGTAAGACTTGATGAGTTTATGATATGACCCCCTCCATGTAAAGATATCCACATTGGGGTCAGTCCTAAGGGAATCATTGAACTATGGTAACTATTATTCCTACCATAACCAAGATATGTAGGATGTCTCCTCAAGACTCGAGCTCAAATACCCAGTGCCTCAATGTATACACGTATGTCCTTTCTCTATGATGTTAAACAGTATGGGTTCAATGAACTATGTGGGATTTGATTCTTACTATAAACAGGATATGTATGATGCCTCATAGAGGCTCAATCCCATCATAGACATAATAAACACCTCCCTATGTGGTATCAAATTTTGAGTCACTTAGATATACAGATTCAAAATATAAGAATCTACCATCAATGGAAATGGGTGAAGAACCTCAAATATATATAGATGAAGTCACTAAAATATTATCCTTTGTGTATAAATGAGATTTAACCTCTGGTCATTTTGAGAGGGAAATAGATTCCATATTAGGATTGGAAGGAGGTTCAACAAATGGTCATTTTGTTTGAGTAACTAGATCCATATCTAGATTATTCATAGATTAGCGAACATATGTTAAATATATAAGAGGGTCCCAAAGAAGGAAATAATTTCAATAAAAATGGTGTGATGAGACCGACCTTCTATCCTCTCGACCAATGTGTGTTCCTAAGTGTCAATAGATCTGAAACCCCAAATGACTACCAACCTTTGCAAAGTAGGTATGTACCCAGTTACAGATATGGTAACTGTTGTGAGTTTATATTAATAACAATGATGAATGAACCCCCTATTTCTAATGAAACAAAAGGATGGATAAGCAAGTGCAAACTCATTTAACCGTGGCATCTTCTTCACATGATAAAAAGGATAGAATTATTAGTTATTGTTGGACTACCTTATTCCTATCATGAGGGTTCCCCAAGATTTTTTTTGTCATTTTTCCATTGAATCAAAAATGGTCAACTCGATATGAATCTCTCAAATAAAATAATGATTGGTTGACTATTTTTTGGTCCATTTTTTAACATCTATGAAAGAAAAAATGGTGAACCCGACGTGAATTGCTCAAAAAATAGAATGATCTGTTGACCATGTGTATGAAAATTTTGTTTTCACATCTATGAAAATAAAAATGGTGAACCTGATTTGAATCTCTCAAATAACATAATGATTAGTTGACTATGTGTCAGTACATTTTCTTGCACATCTATTAAAAAAAATGTGAACCTGACTTAAATCTCTCAAATAATAGAATGATCATTTTACCATATGTCAGTCCATTTTGTTTTCACATCTATGCAAATAAAAATGGTGAACCTTACATAAATATCTCAAATAAAAGAATGTTTAGTTTTAAATGCATCAAGACATTTTTTTTCATATCCCACGCAAACATGGAAAACATGACGTAAATTTTACGGCTAGTCCTCTATAGCTGGGGTTCTTATGAAATAAGTCCATCCTTGATTTGATAATTCTATATGAACAGAATTTATAGATCAGTAATAAAAGTATAATTGTGTTACCCATGCATATCTAATTGATAACATATCATGCCTACAATGATGCACTGATCAGAGACCTTGTTCCTTGTTATCTTTTTGACTGCAGATGCTGATCTCATAAAATAAACATCTTGATCATACATGTATTCATCTAGTGATTGTTCTGGAAATTCAGCTACAACTGTAACCCCTACGGGCCTTAAAATTACCTCACCCACTTAACATATTCAATGTATGGCAGAGAATGAAATGTTTCAGGGGTACTATAGAAATGGTAATTTCCTGAACCTTGAGGTTTCTCATGAGGGTCTTTAAGAATTAAAACTTATGAGTCTACATCATCCAAAGAAATCTACAATAAAGCTAGTGGAACTCATCACTATATCCAACTGCTTCAGGATCTTATCCCCGAAGCATGACAACCACCACCTTTAGTGTCTGATGAAGGTTTTCTGGGGAGTTAACTATGTCTCCCTTCTGGTTTAGGGGCCATCGAGGAGGGATCCTATTAATAGTCATCACAAGTGCTATCCCACAAGTACCCTTCAGTCTACTGCTAAGGGTACCACCCGACACACTAGCACATATGCTACCCATGCATGGGAAACAAGGAAGATAGCTTAGGCATGTTAGGATATGGATAATCTTGAGTGGGATCATATCCCCACTCCTTCTGATGGTATTGTTTGGAATATTTTAGTGGTAACCAGGGAGTAGGATCATATCCCTACTCACTCTACAGAAATATTCCTACAATAGGCATGGGGGAGATGCATATCCCTAACCTCATGCATAAATTCCATCAGTATATTTTGATGGCATAATGAGGATAGATTTGGACTCATATTTCCACTTTAATAGAAGATATCATATAGTATACAGTGGTGATAGAAAATCTGTAGGCCCACTTTCCTATGCACACTTTTCTAAAGTGTCATTACATCTTAGAAAAATTTGAATAATTTTTCTAGAATATTTTGGAACTGGTACAGATACTGGGATAGGCACATATTCATATCCCTATTGTTATAGAAACACAACACTCTAATCTTTATGAACAATTGGTTTCTTTAGAGCAACTGCTCAATATTTCTACAGTCTAGGAGGATTATCGATATATTCTGGTAAAGGATGATACTCTGGACCAAGGTCATATTCTCGATCCAACCAAGGATCGCCAGGTGAGAGTGGAATATTACTTGTTACATGGGAACATGTCTATCAAAAATGATGAGTGATATATCCCAAATTCATAATATTGGGCTCATATCCCCATTCTGGTTGGGGCTCCCCAAGTGAGAGAGACACATACCTCAGGAAAATATCATATTCTAGTCGAAGAAGACCAATGGTATACTCCAAAGGCCTAGGATCAGGCTCATATCCCCATTTTGTCCAAGGATTTCCAAGTGAGAATTGAACTTACCTCAAGACAGGCTTATATTATTATCAATGAATCTTCCTAGCATATTTCTGTAGATCACATAAGTTAGGCCAAGATCCCTACTTCCACTGAAGAATGACTGCATCAGCATACTTATAAGGATAGACAAGTGGAGCTCATATCATTTCTCTTATTATGGAGTTCTATTTTCATATTCCTTTAGGGAATGCTTATACATACTCAGATTATACTCCCACTCCAACCAAGGATCACCGGGTGAGAGTGGCACAAGCCTTGAGAAAAACTCATATATTTTAAAGGATCGGTATCGGGATCAAATCCCTATTTTGACAGAGGCTCACTAAGTGAAAGTGGCACATTACTTGGGGTAGGATCATATTCCAACCAATAATGAAGAATCTTGTTAGAATTTTCCAGCTGCTTCTTGGTAGTGGGATCATATTCTCACAGTTCCAAATGGTTATCAACAAGTTTTAGTAATAGTCATACAATAGGCTCATATCTCTAAACAATTACAAAAGGAAGGTCAGCATATTCCATCCATGACGTGGAATGAGGCACATATTCCTAATTTTCTCAATGTTAGTTTCCTTGAGGTTGTTATATACACATTATCAACACCCCAAGATTCTTTTAACTCTTCAACATAAGTATAATATGATCATTACCATGATAGTCATCCTCATAGTAGTGTGGAGATAGATCGTAGGGGCTCTACTCCTAACATCTATTATGGTCAACCTCCCCACAATGATATCTCCCACGAATAAGGAAATCCTCCCCTTTCCAAGACACTTCTATATATAAAGGTTTTAAAAACTCATAAAACTTCATATAGAGAGTTTCTCAAAACATCGGGGTCAACCGCATATAGTTCCCCATCAAATACCAGTAGCACTCCACTCCATTCAATAGGAGACCCCAAGAAGAATCTTCAATGTTCTGGACAAATAGAGGCATGTAATTATGATTAAGAGGAAAAAACATTGATATATAGAGAGAGTTATCTGAAAACAACCTCCCTAGCAAGTTCTGGCCTATTTATACTTTTAACTATGATATCCTAGATGATAAAAAGAAGGATTCCCTGCCTTATCTATGTAAAAACATGTGGAAAACTCATCAGTTATTGAAGGATAAAAACCTCCTTTATCTAGGATGTGAGAATCACCTTCAAACCATCAATATACTGTGTAGTCATCTAGACATGGATACTATCTCCATGGGTCAGGATCCAAAATCATAAAAACATTGCATAAATCTATAGAATTATTTCTTCAATTTCATCACAACTCTAAGGAATCTGATATCTGAAGACACATCATGTATCCACATTCAAGGATGGGGAAAGTATGGATAATTTTCACCCCTATAAAAAAACCCCTTAGATACGATATCTTAAAATGTTATAGCCTTTGATGAAATTAGGGGAATGGGTAATGCTTATGCCAGTTGGCCAATACAATAGACTTCTCCCACTTCAACGGTGCTAATACATCATGAAAGAAGTAAGAGGACAACCATTGGAGCATTGAATTGGGCCCCTCAAAATAATGGGAATGAATTTTAGACATGGAAGTTGATTTTTTGGTCAACTCGAAAACTTACCATAGAAAGTAATTCCTTTCATGGGATTCTATTGCACCTAGTTTCTATATGATAATAGTTGTGCCACATCAAACAATTCATAGTTGCAGTTGTCGTAGTAGTCCTCCATGAGAGAACCCATCCCACCAGGCTAGGGGTAATATCCACTGTCACCTCCACTAATTGGATCATCAATTATAGAGAGGATTCAATACATATCACTAGCTACTTCAAGAAAACCCCAGCCCACTAGTCTGGGGGAATTTATATCTCAATCTCCATCACCAGGTTCATCATCCTCCAAAAGGGTCTTGGGGAAATCAATGAAGATTACAGATCAATTTCATCCCACTAGGATTTGGGAATTTATATCTCAATGTCCATCCTATAAGTCATAAAATCCCTAACTAGAATTACTAAATCTTTAGCAATAGGATCAATCAATTCAAATTGTGGCCCCAAATAGTCTCCATACCATAAGGATGGGGGAATTTTCATCATCATCCTCACAGAAAAGGGAATTTGTCTTATCTAGGTTGGGAGGTAAATATCAATGGTTGGTATACCATCTGTTCCTCCAAAAATAATACAAACCCCTTCTATTCAGGGCTCATTCTACAGTCATGACTGTAAACTCCCTCAAGGTCACTACTCACTAGCCAAGATGGGAGGAACATAAATTGAAGGAAATCAAACCGCACTGGGGTTGCAAGCCAAAACGGGCCAATATGACCAAGGGTTTTAGGAACAACCCTGATACAGGTAGTGTATAATAATCATGTTGATTTGAAAGTAATGGGATAACTATCACTTACTGATAAACCTCTATAAATTTCATCACCATCAACAGACACAAAAATATTTTGAATAAAGAAACAAATATTGAGGGTCATAATACAGAAAATCTACCCTAAGATGAGGGTGATATAGTTGCACCAATCAAGGCTGCATGCACTCAAAACCAAAGGAGACTCCAAAACATGTCACCTATAAATATTGAGTTTCCACCTCTATAGTAGAACACTACCAAATATAATGGGAAATGTGTGGCTATATCCCAATCATTATTCAGAATAATCAGAGTTACTTCTATGGAGGAGCAGTTTTCACAATATGATAATGAGATACAAACTCTCAGACAAATCAATGAGGTGCTACTCATGGTATATTTTCCAACTGTGTATCGTCTTTAGGAAGAGAATAATATTATTCCTCCCAAGGCTGAACTGCCTCCAAGAGAGACATTTGAGCATCAGAACAACTTTAGATCTAGTAAGTCGATCTGCATAAATGAGGAAGTAAAAAAATTATTGTGAATTCCCTCTATTACAATGATATTATCTCCCCTAGAAGGGATATCACTTAGTATTCTCATGGGTTGAGAATCAATAGGAGATGAAAATGAGACCACCTCATCAAACCTCTAATGATCCATGTGTAGAGTAGGTAGCTCAAACCATAGTACATTCAATAATTTCTCAATGTAATCAAGTCCATGGCTACTCAAATAGAATCCATGGAAGGGATAAGTGAATCTATTAATCCTGAGAAGAATCCATATCTTGAATGGGTGGATGATTATTTTCCTCTAAAAAATCAAAAATCCAACCTTCTCTACCTTTGATGACGTGAGAGACCCTGAAAAACATATCACACACTTCGTATCTTGATATAGTCCGATGATGGGTCCTCAAGATCAATAGGAGGTGACCAAGATGAGGTGTTTTGTACAGACTTTGGTAGGTCCATCCTTTGTTTGGTATAGTATCCTTCTAATAGGATCCATTTCAGGATAGGAAGACCTTCATCATCAATTCCTTTACCAATTCAACACCATGATGAGTTAAAAAAATTGACCTGAAAAACTACAAGAAACTTTAAAATAAGAGGTTTTATGACTACATTGCCATATGGAAAGGTTTAACATATTTAATCAGGATCCCTCTCTTATAGGAGAAGGTAATGGAACTCTGTTCTAAGATTCTTCAGGTTGAATTGTAGAAACCTCTGTCATAATGAAGTATCTAGGTGGGTTCCATGAGTTCGTAAAAATGGCACAGTGTCTGGAATAAACCTTTTAGTAAACCTGATCCAAACCACAACTCATGCCATCAGCATAGGTAAAAAGTCTTGGAAAGGAAAAAACTTTCACTTTTACCCTCAAACCAATAGAGGTTCCCATCCAAGCACCTATTAAGGTCTCAAACCACCCAATGCCTACTATCATGTGGAGAAAACCTTAAAATAGCCATTTTCTATAAACCATAAGAGATCAGGGTCACACAGGATTTGAGGAACAGATGAATATAGAATACTCCCTCCAAAATGAACAAGTATTTATTTATTTATTAGTAGTCATTGACTATAACCTACTCAAGCTACTATAGTCTAGGAATCCCAATAACGTCAACCTCACCAATCATCCCAACTACTACTTTTTCCATAGAAGTTTGGGTCATAACATCTATAATTTCTTTATCTTAAAAGATGTTTTCCAAAGCATGGTCGATTCCAAACAGGTGATGTTTGATAACTCCCCAGAGCATGTGACCTTCATAACCATTTCCCAATTAGAATAGGAAATTTATTGGAAGAAAGTTCATGATGGGAATGGATAGAATTTTAACAACCGGTTGACTCAAAAGATATTTAATTGATCTCATGACACCCTTAAAGCCTGGCTTTGAAGACCCATAATAGTTTCACCACCTTGGGAGGCTGCATAGAATATTTCTCTTGAAGTTGTATGAGACCATATAAGGAAGAGATAGAAGATGAATTGTCATATTCTAATCCAATGTAATCTCTTACCCTTGCATATTTCTTCCCTAAAACATCTGAAGCATGGGCACTACCCCACAAAATGAAACCGTCATCGGAAAAAGAGATCATCTTTGGTTCTATTAACATGATACACTTGGAAAACCATTCTCAACGATGAATATGCCACTGAGTATGAGTTCCTCATACTTAACTGAGGAGTAAAATATGTGGGAGGAGGAACTGAAGATACATGGGATAATACGGGTATGGTCGGACCTAATATTTTCATCACATCCCCACAGTGGACATATATGTAGCTGAGACTCATGGGAAATCACTTCAAAAAGACCAATAGAAACATGAAGGTGTCCTAAAACCCTCCAGTGTTTGCTTTTACCCTATCGTCTTGTAGGAACACCTAGTGGGGCTGCAATTATATAATCATCCTATACAATGTGGAAGACTGGCATGACCTGGGCCACTAGAAGCAGATGCTCCATACACCTTTTCACAAGCACCAAGCTTGTCTAAATCAAATGTCTCAGTTCCTAATACACATAATAGAAAGAAACCCCACCTCAGAAAGTATTGACCTCTAGAAAAAAAATAACATCATTCTGAAATAGTTGGCGATTTTCCCAGCCAAACTATTAATCCTAAATATGCCCTATATTTCAAAAGTACTTAGGGAGGCACTCGTTGAATCCTACTAGAGATCACGGGAGTTCGAGAAAGAATTCATTGCAACTGAGGTCTATCGAGTAGATACAATGACAAAAGAGTTTCATGTTTCTATCTCATTCATATATCAGAATTAGAAGGAGGTCATCCAAGGACACATCAAGACCCTATATGTTTTGGGTATACTCAATAATGTTGACATCTGAAGGGCCCAGATTGATAATGGTTCTAGGAACAACCTCATACTAATTCAAACCCTTTGAACTTTGGTGTATAGAAAAGGGGATTTTTATACCCCAAAACTGACCATTAAATGGTATGATAAGTGTGAGAAAAGACCTATTAAGAAGATTAAACTCGAAGCTTAGCTTTGGGACCTCACATCTAACTTCGAGTTTATGGTTATCCAGTAAGATACCACATACAATGTCTGGCTCAGAACGCCCTGGATCCACAACCATGTTTTCATGACCTCAATATTCCAATAGTGTTTGAAATACCCCATTGATTTAAAGGTCAGCAAACTACATGGTGATGATTCCCCCGTAGAGACTTATGAAGCCACGTATGCTAAAGTAGGATTCTACAAAAGTGAAGGAAAACTACCAATGTTGAATGATTATATACAAGTTGAAAACCCCAATGGCTTGGGGGATTCCCCGTAAAATCCCTAGAGTATTCTTTACAATGACTATGTGCTCCCTATAAATCTAGTTGAGGAAATAGATGTAATACCTGATGTCCATTCCCCTTCTATCCCCAGCAATAGTGTAAAATAGGATCAGCTCCAGCATCTCTCTATAACAACTCTAGGAGTAGGGGATGATAATGTATATTCTTATAGCCTATCTCACCTCAATAGTGACATAAGTACCCCCATATTTCCAAAATCATATAAAATGCCTCCACAGACTCAGAGGTGGAAGAATAAGAGGATGGCCTCAGGAACACCCCTTCTGTATTTGAGGAAGGTGTCCTCACCTCCATTGATGAACTCATAAAGGTAAATCTGGTAACATAATAAGACCCTCATTCAACACTAAATAGTATCTCTATTCCTCTTGATGAGTAAGATATGTACATTTCATTTTTAAATCAACATTGATATCTCTTTTCTTGGAATTATAAAAAAATTCCCAGACTGAATCTAGATATGTCTATGCACTATATCATCTTACCTGATAACCATTGAGGCTTAAAATAGGTATATAGGAGGATACACCCCTCTCATAACACTAATGTAGAGGTAGAATTTGAAAAATTGATCAAAGAACAAAATTCATGAGAAGTGAAATACCCAATATGTCTCACCAACACCGTCCCTGTCAAGAAAAAGAACAGATATATTAGGGTTTGCATCGATTTCAGAGACCTTAATCGACACTACCCAAAGGATGACTTTCTATTTATTATCAAAAAACTCTGGATCGATTCAAATATTGGCTTCCAAGCCCTTTCCTTCATGGATGGTTATTTAGGGTATACTTAGATAAAGATGGAACTTGAAGATGAGGAAGCCACAACCTTCAAACCACTATAGGGGATCTTTTGCTATCAGGTCATAACCTTTGGTTTAAATAACGTTGTCACCACTTATCAATTCATCATTCATAATATCTTTAATCCTTTCTTGGGTAGAATATATGAATTTTGTATTGACGACTTGGTGGTAAATCCCAATAGAAATATTATAACTTCACAGATCTTCAAAAATTCTTTGATAAGATGTGATAGCACAGTCTGAAGATGAATCTGTTGAAATTCACTTTCAGGGTAACATCAAGAAAGTTCCTTGGTTTTATGGTATTCCACTGTGTCATAGACATTGACCTAGAAAAGATTTGTGTTATTTTAGCAATGTCACCCCCCTAAGAATCCCAAATAACTAAGTGGGGTCTAAGGGAACCTATCTTACATTATGTGTTTCATTGAAAAATTGTCCAAAAAATATCTCCCCTTCACCAAGATAATATAGAAGGGAATCTCCTATCCATGGGATGGGGACCAGCAAGAAGCCTTTGACAGTCTCAAGTAGTATATCCTACACCCACTAGCCCTGATTCCATCAGTAGATGGAAATACACTCATCTTATATATTTCCACTATGGAATAATCATTGGGAACCCTCCTCATAAAGAATAATAATTCAATAAATGAGAAAATTCTCTACTACCTCAGCCGAACAATGCTAGGAATGGAGATATTATAATCTAATGTCAAGAAGAGCTTCCTCGCACTCATCTTTACAGTGTAGAAGCTGAGGTATTACTTGTAGTGTCATGAAGTCCACTTGGTCTCTCATATTGACCCACTCAAGTATATCCTTGTCCACCCCATGCAGACTGGGAATTTAGTCGAATGAGTGGTCATTATGTGGTAATACAAAATTTAGTTTTTTTCATAGAATTTAGTGAAAGGATAGTCCCTAGATTATTTTCTTGTAGAAAATACCACTCCAAAAATCACACCAGTAGATCTTGAACTTCTAGATAATGAGGTTTTATATTCCTATGACACTTATCAAACATAGGAGATGTATTTTGATGGTACCTCATGGAGTCCTATCAACAAGAGACTGGAAGACTCAAACTCAATTAGGTTATATTAGGGATTGTATTTGTCTCTCTCGAAAAAGAATTTGTTTCCTACTCAATGTTGTATGAAGAATGAGGTTGAATACCAAACCCTCATTGTCATCTTTGAATTTTACTTATAGATGAAAATAGCATACCTGAACATCAAAGGGGATTTGGAGCTATAGATAAGGAAAATAAATGGAAAATATGCCATTAAAAATTAAGAACTATACCCTCTCACTGAATATGTCAGGGTATTGATGGAAGAGTTCCCTTTTGAGGCCACATTACATCATGTTCCCTGATCACAAAATGCTAATACCGATGCATTGTCTAATGCAACCACAATCTCGATCGACCCTGATCAAGAGGATGAAATCTTCCATATCACACACAGAATAATAGTCCTATAAATAATCTTCTATGATGTGGAAGAAATGAATCAGGTGAACACATCCCCATAGAATGATGAACATATTTCCACTCTTGTATGGATGGATCCCATAATTGGTTATCTCTAAAATGGGTCTCTCCCAATGGACCAGGCCAGAAAGGAACATATTCAATAGAGAGAAGAGAAATTTAGCCTGTGGGGTTGTCCAAATGAGCAGAAATCCCTCTAAAAGTGAGGTTTTGGTGGAATCCTCCTTAGATTCATAGAAGAAAGATAGATTCCTTCTATCATGGAAGATATATATGTAGGATTCTATGATTCACTTCAATCTGGGACCAGGCTCTCCCACTAAATAATGAGGTTGGGTTATTACTGGTAAACAATGATATAGGAATGTGTGTAATTCACTAGGAAATTTCATTCATGCTAGATCCATGAAAAATTCATCTATAAACCCCCTTAATTTCTATATATAGATAAATATTCTAGGCCGATTTTCATATGGGGAATGAATGTTGTGGGGCTATATCCTTCACACACGGCTAAACGGTTTAAGTACATCCTTACTACTATTGAATTATTCTCCAAATGGGATGAGGAAATAACCCTCAAAGAATTCATAATGAAGAAAATAATCAACGTCATAAAGTATCATATCATCACCAGGTTTGGAGTCCCTCACATGATAATAATAGACAATGACACCAACTTATGTTCTATAGAGTTGAAGAAACTGTACCAATTGTACAATATTGAGTCCAATCACTAATCTAATTATCATGAAGTGATAAATAGATAGATAGAGGTCTTTCATAATACTTTTTCAAATATACACTATAATATGGTGAATAAGGACATGAAATCTTGGACGGAAAAGCTCATACATGCTTTATGGGCCTACATTACCACCATGCATACTGATACACAAGAAACGCCATTTTCATTGGTGTATAGGACCGAGGGAGTATTACCCATATAATTCTTTCCACCTTTAGTTCAAATATCCATATTTAGACAAATCTAAGATGATAAGAAATCACAAAAGTGTATGGATGAATAGGATCGGCTTGATGAGAACAGGTTGTGTACATTGCACAACCTTGAATTCCATTAGAATAGGATTTCATGGGGCTTCAATAAAATGGTATAAATCCATTCATTCATCCAAGGATAACTAGTGTTGGGTCTCATAACTACATCAATACTAGGAAATAATCTTCCAAAGTTGGAACCCCAAAGGGAATGGCCTTATATCATACATAAGGTCTATCACAACAGAGTTTAATCACTATCCAAAATGGATGAGGAGTGTGTCACACCACCCACCAATGAAATATTTATCAAGAAATAATTTTCATAGTTATCATCAAGTGTAGTTCTTCTTAGTTACATGATGATTAAATGAACAAATAATTCATAGAAGTAAGACTTTAAACTGCACAATGTCTCACGTTTTAACCACATGATATTAAACTTTATGGAGCTCAAGCCGGTATCAAGATGATAAATTGAATATCATGTTTTTTCCTTACTAGATGATGTTAATATACACATAATATGTCATCACTAAATGAGATTAAAATACACAAGATTCATAGTCTCACTGAAAATTCACCACACACGAGCTATATCTGTGCAGAAGAAAGATGAAATACCTCTGTCCCTATGTGAGTGTTAGATCCACATAGGGAATATATTCATCCAAAAACTACGTATGGACTGATTCCTATAATAATAGGATATTTAGTGTTTCCTATAACTCTGTTATTGGGTCCAACCATGATATCCCTTTCCTTAAACTTTAGGTGACCCTCATCCTTACTGTATGTAGTTAAATTACATGACAAGTTTCCTTAACACGTGACATAAAACTGCATGGATCCCCAACATTCCTCTTATTTCACATCAAGTCACCCACATCCTTACATCATGACGTTAAACTGAATAGGTGAAGTCCTTACCATATGACACTAAACTTCAAGGGTTTCTAGAACTATGTATATCTTGATTCTTATTTTAATGCAGTATGTAGGGATTTTTGGATCCTATATCATGGTTTAGCCATTTCATGGTACAAAATGCCCTTGTCTATCATCTGATTTTCTACATTCCATGAGGAACCTTTTAAATTCCTTGTTTCTCACATCGAGCATAGCTCATGTGAGCTTAGTAATTCTGGTAAGGTATCTCCCTGCATAATTGAGAAATATCAATTCATGAAAGGTTGTCCAGGACCCTTAATGAAATATCTTAAAATTCATACCACGATTCCTTACCGTAAGATGTTAAACTGCACAGATGATTTCCATTCCATACAAAACTAAACTACATGAGTTTTAAGAACTATGTGTGACTTGATTCCAATCATCACAGGATATGTAGTGAAACCTAGATCTCCAATCCCAGGACCAGTCACAATAAAATAAAGATAAAAAATTCCCCCTCTCTTTGTATAGTCAGACTTTCATAGGGATATTTCGTCAAAGAACTATATGTGACTTGATTCATATCATCACAAGATATATATTGATGCCCAAACATCCATTCTTGGGTCCATCCGCAACATTATCTTTTCACATCAGGGATCCTACATCATTTCCACTTGATGTTAAACTACATGGTTTCTCAAGAACTATGTTTGTATTGATTTCTATCATCAAAGTATACATAGTGATGCTCAAATCTCCAATCCCAAGCCCAGAGACAATAATCAATGGGAAAAATTCCCTCATCTGTGTATGGGTCAGACATGTGTAGAGTGTTTCCCATTCAATATGTATGTGTGGATTGAATTATGTCCCCATAATATATGTAGCGAGTCTTGGATCTCTGATTCTTGGGTCCAGCTATGATAAATCAAAATATTCCCCCCATCCCTACATACGGGTCAAACCTGCATAAGGTACTTCCACCAATTATATAGGGTTTGAGTTATACAGTCTAATTTTTTCTACATATGTGCCAGATCTATGTTTGGATTTCTTGTGCATGTAATACATCCTACACAACATTTCACGTTGATTCCCACATCCTCACCGCTTGACGTTAAACTACACGGAAAATGTAATTACCGTATGAAATTAAACTACACGACAATAAATATGTCCCTACTACATGATGTCAAATTGTGTATACCATCACCCATTTACATCCCTTATCAAAGGACCATGAGAGCTTAACCCTGATCAACTATAGTACGAGGCGATTTAATCATATTTTAATCCCCTCAGCCCATAAATCATACTTCATTTATTGAGTACCTTGGGTTTCCAAAATACCTTCCTTGGACCTAGGAAAAGGATACCTAGATTCCAAGGGAACCTTTGTTTGACTATGAATGTATGCCTATGGCTCCTTCATAGGCACCTATGGTTTTCAAACAAATTTTTCACTCTAAAAAATGGTTTTACAACCCTTGTGAGCCCTGAAGTCACCATGGCATAACACATCACCTCAATGTGTTCTGGGAAATTCCTAGTATGATTGAATAATATCATTACTCATGACTCGAGAACCTTGATCTATGATTTACAAAATTCTCATCCCCAACTGAGAAGGATTTTGGAGTAATCTTGTCCCTAGGTATCCTAATTGGGTTATTTTATAACATTTCTCTCATATTAGGTCCATGTGAGTCCCGGCCATAGATTGTCTATACCTTGGTAAAAGTTATATAATATTAAAATGTATCCTTTGATGGTCCAAATCTCAAGACCTTAAAATTATAGTGAACAAAAACAAAACATATTAGCTTGAAAATCTAAAAAGTTTGGTATGAGAAAAAATCAAGTCTTTTCTCCATAAACACTTTATCTCTAGAGTTTAGGAAAAAAATGGGGATAAATAAATGATGCATTAATTTCATAGGGTCCACTTTATGGGACTAATAAATGATGATTCATTATCTCTAGACCCTATGGTCTAATAAAATGTTAGAGTAATGGTTTTTTACATCTCCTCGTCGCGATAACATGTTCACTAGGTGAGGACACAACTTTTAGGGTACTTGAAACCCTTCTGGAATATTACATCTCCACAAATCACAGTTCATTATTGGAGCATCACGAATCACCATAAATCTTACATGGACTTTATAAAAAGATATCAGGCTTCAGGGGACCCTTTGTTTGACTAAACATGTATTCATATGGATCCTACATATGTGGCTATGGTCATCAAACCAATGCATCACTTTTCAAAAAGGCCTTTTTGATCCTTGTGAGACCTGACATTACTATGGTAGATCTTATCACTCCATTGTATTTTAGGCCATTCTCGACACGATTGTCCCACACCATCCTCATGACCCTAACACATTATACCATGATTTAGAATTCCCATAATTTCACTACTTAATCAAATCTGACATTCTCATTGTTACTCCACCATGTTTTCTACCATTAATCAAAGTAGGAATGTGACACTATATCCTAGAAACTTTTGATGACCCACATCCCATGATTCAAAACCACAAGGAGTAGGGATCAATATTTACAGTTAAAGAGATGGATTTCCCTAGGGTTCTATATCACTTATTGGATATCCTTTCTTCCCATACCCAAGCTCATCATCTGGATGTCTGAGTCTTCTCAAATCATTCATGGCCCTTATAAAGGAGTGGAGATCATCTTTTATTGACTATAATATTAGTGCATAAGGTCTTTTACCTACAAACTAAATAAATATACTTCTTAAAGGAAATGAACTATAATCCTTGTGAGGTTTGGAAAGTCCATGGAAGAACCCAGCATCTCTGGGTGTTATGGGTCATTCTTAAAATGTCTACCCTGTCTCATATCCATCGACTCAAAATTTTATGTTATGATATACATTACCTATATTCCAACTATCTAGGTGGACCTAGAATCCCTATTATTTCTCCCTCAACTAATATCACACCCATAAATTTGCCATTACCCTTGGAAAATAGTAGAGACACCTCTATTTGAAAATGCTACCGATGCATAAGGAACTTGACCTACCAACCAGAGGCATCTCCTCATTAAATTAAAGGAACTCTAATCCTCATTATCCTCAACAACACAATAGAAGAACTCAACATCCTAGGATGGTTTGCGTCGTTCTTTTCATGTCTTCCCCATATTCCATGACAATCGATCAAGTCCTAGAATCAAGTATTTAAACTGAACGGAATCACTATGTATGAGATAAAAGACCCTAAACTACAAGGATAAAGGTTCCAAGGCAAAATAATCTAAAATATAGTGATAGAAGGTCCAAACTAGAAGAACCTAAACTATAGTTATAGAAGGTCCGAGATAAACAACCCTAGACTACAGTGATGGTAGGTCCAAGCTAAAATACCCTAAACTACAATGATAGAAGTTCCGACCTAAAAAACCTTAAACTATAGAATATCATTGGTTTAGTATGTGGGAATGTAAATTATACAAATATTGTGATGCCCACCATATGGAATTAGAAAAATCAAGCTACACTCTCTGGGTCCATTAAATTTGGTAAAAGATAGAGAACTCTCACTCTAGGAAATATATTCTACCCAATTTTCCTTTTTCGAATCAAATAATCTCAAGATAACTAGAGTAGATATATCAATGGGTAGTCTCATGTTGGTGGTAATTCATGATAATTTTTTGAGAAAAATCTATTATGATTTATAAATTTAGACCCATACATTCAGGTTTACTTGATGTTACGAAAAGGATGGGTATTGTTGATGATTAATATAACATAAAACCATAAAAAATTCATGAATATAATGAATAAAAGAGAAATTGACAACAACATATAAATTTTGGAAGGTCCATTCATCAATAACATGAAATAGGAGGAATCTCCTCATTTTGAATTCTATCCAATAATTTCATCAAAAAAAATACCTATTAATGATAGAACTACAATAAGATTTGATTGGATGAGATAGCCAAGATGGTAAGAATCTGGGGAGAATAATAAATTGAATGTTGAAGTGTCACTTGCCCCACCTCTTCTTCTTCTTCCCCAAGACAGAGGATCCTGATTAAAGTAGTCATCTCCTTAAATATTTTTTGATCAGTTTCTAATGAGGATGATGATGCTGAGAGTTAAAACCTTAGGAAATCTATGATTTCATCATATCTCTATATCTTCATGGTCTAGTAATCCATATGGGATTGAAAATCATATATAAATTAGAGAATATTCTCCAATTCCTCCAAATCCTCTTTCATATGTTCATCTAGAGGTGTATCGTCCTCCATATCATGTAAGACCCTCTCATTAGTGTCCAAATATTTCTGATTCAAAATAATTTATCTCATGATTTCTTACAATGGTTTAAGAACAAATCCAACCACCCCTAAGTCATTTAATATCTGAAGAAGTCATTCCACTTTGTCACAAAACGTTTCTAGAGAAGTCTCAATAATCAAGGCACGAATCTACTGTTATATCGTCATATTCCATGTTTTAGATTCTATGGATATTAAAATGGGTACATTACAAGGATGAACAGTCGAATAAGATGATAAGGAAGTAGGAGATCAAGTACCATATATTCTTCCCTCAATAAGTGCATCATCTATTTCTTGTTTCAAAGGGATAACTTCCTCAACGGGTTCTTCCCCACTGATGGGATAGGCATCTCTAGGGTGAAGGATCTTCCTCTAAGTCTCATCCATGTCCTAAATCAAATCCATCATTTCTGTGGAAAAATTGCTCGTTGAGGCAAATGGTTTGTCTATATGGTAAACCAGTCAGTTTAGCACACCACCTAGGTAGTTTGTTGCCCAATCTTGGGCATAATCCTGAGAAAGAAATTCAATAGCATCAATAGATGAAATAATGATCTCACTATTTGTGTTTTCATGTGCCAACATCATCCAAAATTGTTGGATGATCCCAGGGTGTCTCTCTCCCTGCACACCAGCTAAAAGAATTGTGGAGAACATTTGGGTGTATCCGAACTAAAGAGAAAATCAATAAGGTGTATATGGATCATAGAGGATCATCTCATCCATCATGACTATAAGAGCCCCATCTCGAAGGGTGATCTTGCATGACCTTTTTTCAAGAGAGCTACCACCATTATCAATGATTAGCCCAATCAGTGAAGGATAAGGGGTGAAATAAAATATATCGGATCAACTTAGCAAATAAATAACCTCTTCAAGGCCTAATGACATGGCCCTAACCCTAGATATGTTTAGAAACGTAGAAAAAAAATAAATCACTAGGGATATAGGTGGTATTATAGTATTCATAGCAGTGAAAATGATATCTTATCCATCCAAATAAAAATTAGAAAAGACTATTGATCATATAAGGCATGTTTCCCTACTAAATGTGTCTCAAGAGTTGGTAATGGAATTCCAGAGTCGGTACTGCAATATTGAGGCATCGTCCCTATGTTATTCATGCTACCATCACTAAATTAATAACCTATATTCCTAAGCATGAATCCTTATCTAGGAAAATCCACCCATTACAAAACATGGCCACAAATTCCGCCTGCCTAAGACATGTATATTTATATGGATTCACTAAGTATCCCCATGATTTATGATACCTCACTTTCAAAATATCCAAATACGAACTAACACTGTCATGAACCTATCAATAAGAGAATCAATGGGGGAATATTGTAATCAGCATAGCTCAACTATGATAAAGGAAAATGTTAATCCAATCTTTGAAAGAGATGAGAGAGGGAGAAGTTAGATCCTTTCTTAAAATTTCCTTCACGATGTCAATCATGTCCCTCTATAAGATTTGGGTTTGAAAAGGATCATTCCAGACATCTACAGTAGGAAGGAACTCATTGTACATCTCCCCAATATGAGATATCCCCTCAGTTGATAGATATCCCAAAGGATGATTTCTACCTTACCATGGGAAAAATTAAATGAGTTTGTTCCAGGAAACCAATGAATTTTTAATCCCCTAAAAAGATTATATTGGTGATAAAAATGAATTGGTAAATCCATACTGATTCATAGAGATGGATAACATATAGTTGGTTAGCAAACTCTCTACTTGACCCAGAATGGCCACACCCATTTGTTAGAAAAATTTCCACCAGGTCAAAGATCAAATTTTGAGCTCTATCCACAAACTGAGTTGTTTAGATAAGAGAAAAATATTCTCAAATATATCTGAGTAATGGGCTAGTGAGTGAAATCACTGCCTTTTAAAACCAAGGGAGAGTTTTCCAAAATATAAGATAACCCCTAGGACTGAGTTGAAACTAGTTGTTCATCCACATAAATTATCATATGAATGCAGTCAAGAGAATTTAACACCCAGTAGGATGGTAGGTTGAAATCCAAAGAATGGATAGAAATGTTGTATAGTATTCCAAACCCATATAGATGAATTCAATGTGATAAAAGATAATTTTGGAGCTCAGAACAAAGAATCCTTTTCAGAAGCTCATTGTTAGAATGCAAAAGATACTAAGGATCAGAAATACAATTCCTAGAAGTCATATTTCTCTAGTTATCTATGGATTAATAAGTCTTATGAGAGCCAAAATCTATCTTTACAAAATCAAGAAGCATAAGTTATATGAGTGAAATCCCATCAAAGGAAATGAATAACTATAGAAACTTCATGTGCATCACATCAAACCTAAAATGGATTCTTAATCACATAAAAGACTCGTGAATCACCTAGATCATGAAGATATAATGGACCACATAAATACAAAGAAAATCATGTGACCAGATTACCCCTAAGAAGACTCATGATTTTGTGACCTTAATACGGTCATGCTAGCCGCATAATAGTTGAATCATCACCTGGGAAAGCTTAAAGATCTCATGAAACCTTCAAAGAAAACCATGAAAGAATCATGGAAAATGTTTGACCAGTTATTGAAGATAATTTCAATATTGAATCAAACAATCACATGGGAAAATAAATTCTTACAGAGGAATTCTCATGAAAAAGTTCTCATGGATGGGTCTCGTGATCGGTTCATGCAGGTGGGTCTTGTGAAAGGGTTACAAAATGAAAGCAGGGACCAAGATCTATTTGAACTGTATAGATAGTGATTTATTCATCCTCCAATCCTCTATTTATAGGTCATCTCATGGAATACCAAATGTCACCTGGAAGACTAATCATCTCCCAAGACACTGATTCACTATAGTGAAAAAGCCTCAGTCAGGCATTTACTTTCCTCATAACTAAGACCTTTTCCCTGTGGATGTCATTATTGAGGGGGGAATTTTTTGAATCCTTCCAAATAAGCATCAGAAAATTCAAAAGGGAAGAAATACCTAAATATGGGTATTATTTCCTCCACAAAATAAAAGAAGAAAAAGGTGTCCAAACTCACGTGGAGCATGTGAACCTCCAGAAGACACGCGATCACATAACCATCATAAGGTCATAAAAATGATCACGTGTAGTTCATAACATATGGTATATATGATGGATACCCTTTTACGAGTCCTTATACTATCATGAAGGCATCCAGGTCACTCACTGATCAACCGGGGGCAGCCAGATAAGCTCCCCTAGGTCATGTGACTTGTCAACTGAAGAATTCTTGAAAACCCATCCAAAAATGCATGGAAAATAAGAATAAAATTATCCAAAATTTGGTATCCTATTGTGGTCATAAACATCACACAATATACATAGGAAATATTTGAGACATCGTAATCTCATGGAAACATAACTTCCTTTCCATACAAGAGCCTGTTGGCATGTCACTCTCATCATGGAAAAGGCTTTGGACATGTCTAGCTAGTCCTATTCTCCACCTTTGGATCCAAATACAAGGAGTTTTTTTTCATGATATTTATTTCAAATCACCATAGGGTCCATTTTTTTCATGTGATGCATCACCAGTGGGGAGAGCGATTTTCTTCGACAACACTCGAGAAAACTCGTGAGACCCCATGACCTTGTAAAATAAACAATTAAATAAAAAATAGAAATGGTGGGAGCCTCTTAAAGACTTAGACTTCACAAGATTAAATCATTAACTCTGAAATAACTAAAAAAATGCCTTTGGTATAATGGCCTAATATTTCAAAGGCCCCCAAGAAAACCATCTTTTTCTCATAGGAGATCCTGGACAAGTTTCCCCATGTTATGCGAGAGCCTTTCAACAGGCTTCTTGATCTTATGAAGGCCCTTTGACATGTCTTAGTTACATTTTGAAATACCCAGTACATGTCCATATGATTAGGAAAGACCCCATTAATTGGATATAATCCAATAAATGTGGTGTTTATGGGATTGTCTCGTGGTCTTTGAAAATTAGGCAACGTCCCTAGAATGACCTGTAGAAGGATCTTGTGAAATGCATGACATCAAATCCCTCCACTGACTCCTGCTTGGATTTTTTAAATAAGATCAATGAAAAGTAGTGAATAATTGGGGTGGAGAGGACTATAAATCCCCAACCCCATTGAGAAAAAGGGTATCCTCATATCCTCACACCATCACACCCAAGCATCAAAACATATTTCTCAAAGTAGATGATCTTTCAATCTGAAAGGTTTTCCATTAGTTAATGTCTAGGGAAAAACCTAAGTGATCATGCGACATGCATAGTCACTTTGCATGATCACTTGTAGATAACACGAAGAGCTTCAGGCAAGTTATGTAAAGGAAATCACATATACCTCATCAGTTATGCGAGACTTAAACAAGATAACACTGAAAAAAATCTAAGGTATATGAAATAAAATTTTGGAACAGAGACTAAAAAATGGGAGACTTATGTGCAGAAAATATACACTAATACTCATGTACTTCGCATAAACCACCCATGTAATGCAATAGCACCAAGACTTGTCTCCTAGATCACATGAAACTCCTTTGGTATACTATTTGAGTCATATGAAGTCCTATGGACCTATTAGATAATATCATAGGTTTCCCCCAAGCATGCCACCCAAGTCTCATGAAACCATTTGGGCCCTCCATCAGGACCCTGTGATATCCTCTAGACATGTCGCCCCAGTCATATGGAGGAACCAGTACATGTTATCTAAGTCTCATGATGGCATTGATACATTCCAAATGGATCTCATGATGTCCTCTGGACAATCTATCTAGATCTCACGATATCCTTTGAACAAGACAACTAGATCTTATGATGTCCTTTGAACATTTCATCCTACTTTCACGATGACACCTGGACAAGTCAGACAGAACATGCAGAACCCTCCAAACATGTCACAGAGACTCTCGCAACACCCTCCAAACATGTCAGCAAGATTTTTCAATGACACCAGGGGTAAGATAGCAGGATCATGTTACTCCGTCCAATTATGTAATATGAGGTCATTTTATGGCCTTCAGTATCATCCAATTAGGTCTTATGATGTGCTATGGATAAGTCATCCATGGTCATGCGACAACCTTTAGACATGTCATCCAGATTATGCGACATACCTCAGACAAGTCATCTAGATCATGTGATTTTATTTGGACATGTCAGGAAGATATCCTCTGATGTGTCAAGAATACAATCAAGGCATCTCAGATAGACAATCAAACCATGATCGGTAGTCAAGCAAGTCAGGTCAAGAAGGCATCCTAGGACTTGATAACCTTGTACAATCCTCTATTTTAGGTAAACCTCAATGTGTAAGCCTTGTTCAATGGAATAATATTATATTTACACTACCTCTATATTAGGTAAATCTTAGTGTGTATTCCCCGACCAGCAACATAATATGATATGCCTCATATACAGAGGTAAACCTCAATGTGTAAGTCCTGATCAAATGAACTATGATGAATCTGATTTCTACAATAACCATGATACGTAGAACACCTTCCTAAGGCCTGAACTCAAATGGGAATCCAATTCAGTGTATCTGCGGCTAAGTCTCTAAAATTTCAACCATTGGGACCCAATCATTCTCATGGACTGATCATTCTACCTCATCTATCAATGGACTGATAAATCAAATGAACTATCAAAAATATGATTATTTTTATAACTAGGATATGTAGGATGTCTTCTTAAGACCTGATCTCCATATTAAACATCCAAAGGGAAGTCTGAGTACTTAAGTCATATATACATATGTAGTGAGACATGCTACTTTTTATCCCATGTTTCTCACACCAAGTATGGTTCATATGGGTTCAGGGAGTTCAAATGGTATATCATTCACATATTGAATCTCCACCATCTAGGGAAACCTTAGTGTGTAAGCCCCAATAGGTGGAATGATATGACTCCCTCCATGTAAGGATATCAACCTTCTGGCTAGTCCCAAGTGTGTGATCGAACTATGATAACTCTGATTCCTTCCATTACTAGGATACATAGGACATCTCCTCAATACTCGATCTCAAATACTTTATGCCTTAGTTCCCACATAATATCATTTACACATGACATTAAACATCATTGGTTCAATGAAATACATGGGATTTGATTCGTAATATGAAAAGGATGCTTATTATGCCTCATAGAGGCTCAATCCCATCTTTGACATATTAAACACCTCCCTATGTGGTAGAAAATTCCAAAGTGCTCGACTATTTATCTTCAACATATAATCATATACCCATTATAAGAAATGGATAAATAACCTTGGATACATACATATGGAGTCACTAAAATATTACCCTTTATGTATAAAATTGATTTAACCTCTGTTTATTTTTGTGAGGGAAACTGGTTTTGTATCAGGATTGGAAGGAGGTTCAACCTATGGTCATTTTTTAGGTTTACCAGTTCCATATCAGTATTAGGAAGAGATTCATGAAAATATATTAAATATATAATAGAGTCTCATAGTAGGAAAAATTTCCCCCCAAAAAGTTTATGGTGAGCTCAACCTCCCATCCTCTTGACCAATGTGTGTTCCTATGTACCATTGGTTCTGAACCCCCAACTGACCACCTGCCTTAGAAAAGTAGGTCTGTACCCAGTTATGGATGTGGTAAACATTGATATTTTATGGTAAGAACAATGATTAATACACACCCTATTTCTGAATAAAAAATGGATGGTGAACCTGGTGCCAACCTATTTAACCATAGAATCTCCTTCACAAAATAAAAAGGATAGACTACCCAATTATCATCATAAAATCTTATTATTGTCATGAGGTTTTCCTAATAAATTCATTGCCTTATTTTCCATAAAAAATAATGTTGATAGTATAGCTATATCTATTATTATAAGAAAACTCTACCAAAGTTAAATGATCCTCCTAACTTCGGATGAAGTCTAACATGGAATCCCTCAACATATCCTCAAACACCTGGGTAGTGTGCTCATTATTCCCATTCATATATGGGTAAAAAGTTATACTAATCCTCAAATGGGTCTTGAATTCCTCATGAAGACCCCTAAAAAACTATGACATAAAACACACATCACGATCATAGATAACCATCAATGGAAAATCATGAAGGTGGGTGATCTCCCACATGTACAACTAACCCAAATTCTGAACCAAACTCTACTCCCTGATAGCGAGGAAGTGCGCCGACTTGGAAAGTTGGTTAAATATCACCCAAATGGAACTATGGTATATTATTTTACATATAATCCCTATCACAAACACCATGGATATTCCATCCTATTTCCACTTTGTTATCTTAATAGGATACAAAAAAACCATATGGAACCTATTACTCAGCCTTTACCTACTGACATGTGATACACTGAGATACAAACTCAGCAAAGCTATACCTCATGCCAAACCACCAAAAATAACAGTAAAGGTATCTGTACATATTACCTATACCGTGATATATAGCCAAAGGATAAGTGTGAAACTCCCACATCACCTCCTTTCGTAATGTGACCATAACCATTTTCCATCCATGGAAAATGACGATGTGATTACCTCCTTCAGAGAATCCATATTGTGAATATACTAAGGATATTTAGTTCTATATGACCTCATAGTCAATGTATTATAACTAAGCCTCCCTCACATTATGGATAAGAGGGGATTTCAACACCAACGACTGAAGATAAGTTTCACCCCTATCCTCCACCAAGGTCAACCGCAAAGAATCTAACTACTTGAATGCTTCCTTTAACATATGAGAACAATACTTCCTTATAAGGTAATATTCCACTAAATTTCACTTCTTAGGAGAATATACTATATTAAAGTCATATTCCTATAGGAAATTGAATCATTGTATCTATCTATGGTTCATATCTCTCTATGTGAATACATACCTGAGACTATTATTGTATTAGTAAAGAAAAAATCACTTTCCCCAAAGATAGTGCCTCTATATCCTTAGATTGAATAAAACCAATGCCAACTCCAGGTCATGAGTTGTGTAGTTCTTCTTAAGGGGTTTCAATTTCCTTGACCAATAGGTGATCATTATCTACCTCTGTATCAATAATTAGTCAATACTAGCTCCATAGTCATCACAATACACTATTTACTCCACACCCTCCTTCGGTTATCTCAAAATATGATAACTAGTCAACCTCAACCTCAATTCCATGAAATCTCTATCACACTACTCATTCTAGGTAAAAGTATTCCCTTTCCATGTCAGGGTGGTCAAAGGGACTAAAATCCTAGAAAATTCTTTCACGAACCTCCTATAGTACCCTACCAAGACAAGAAAACTTTTCACCTTTGACACGCTCTTGGGTGGCCCTGAAGAAATCTCTTCATTAATATTTTCCAAGCCCATATCTAATCAATGATAAAAAATGAAATTCTCAAAAACATTAACCTCATGAATCTAGAACTTTCACTTTTCAAGATTACCATAAATCTAGTTCTCTCAGAGTAAGTCTAGGAACATCCCCAAGTGTTACACATTCTCCTTATATGATGCAAATTAAATAAGCATGTAATCAATGGAGACAAACAAAAATCAGTCTAAATATAACTGGAATATTCAGTTCATTAAATCCATAAAAAATCGTGTGAATTCATCTCCCTAAAAGGCATCACCAGGACCTCATAGTATGTATAGAGACATAATAATGCTAGATTTGGAATATCAACCTCACGAACCCTCAACTAGTGGTAGAGAGACCTAAGATCAAACTTCAATAACCATATCATGCCTCAAAATGGTAAAATTTTTCAACAATACTCATCATGGGGTAATTGTTATTTATCATGGCTTGGTTCAGGTGATGATAATCAACATAAAGTTTCAAGCTTCCATTTTCATTTTTAACAAAAAAAACTAGAGTTACCCAGGGGACACATAGGGTCTAATAAAAATATTTTATAGAATATCCTAAAAATATACCCTCATCTCCTAGAGCTCTGTAGGGGTCATCTGATATTCCATAGAAGTTATTGGTGTGGTCCGTAGGTGCAAGTAAATGCATAAATCCATCTACCACCTCATAGGTAATCCCCAAAAGTCCTCATGGAAAACAACCATATAATCCTCCACCATTGAAGAAACATAGATTATATAAGAGCACACTGCACCAAGGGATAAAATATCCAACTAATGGATGATTGGTTGAATATTTCTGTTCGCAATACCGGCTCACTCCCCCGTGATATCTCTCTCACTCACAAAGGAGAATCTCATCCCATATTTTTGAAGTCATCTAACTCGTCTGAGTTGATATTCAATCTAGGATCGAACCATGGACAACCACTCCATACCCTATATGACTTCATAAGGTCTCATTTTGATGAACAAGATTTCCAATGAGAAACTCTCTCCAACAAGAGATAAATCACACTTCCGGAAGAAAAGTGATATCGAAGAAGTGTTCCTTATAGGAACCTCAAGCCAAAGATATTAGGATAAAGTCTCAAATGGGAACTCCAACACTTTCATCAAGAGTAAATATATGAAGTAATGACTTGAAAATCTGTCTACTTGTACTGATCCAAGAGTATAATAAAAATATTTCATACCTCTCATCATCTCATGATCTTCCATGTCATAAGCCTCCATAGCATGTAGCTACCTGTAACCCAGACTACATGCTCCATGAGCCCTATGTGGGACTTCTAATGGTAGTAGTAGTAGTATATTATAACATAATACACCCCCACCAGCTCTTATATCTAGAGTTATGCTTTCTCTTATGCCAGAACCTCCCCCTGGAGGCCAACCTAACCTTACTGGGGAGAACCCTGATGATAGAAATTTCTCTACTATAGCAGTCCATCCGCTGTCTGTCAGCCCTCCTCAGTATGTTATATTGGTCAATCATGTTTCATATGAACTCACCCATTAAATTCATATAATTTACACTCTCTAGGATTCTCAGGTCATTTTTGCAGTACCTAGGCCACATGATAATGTTCTTGAGTCTATCCATGAGAAGGTATCATGCACCAAGACCCTTCCAACTGGCGCCTGTTAGCTGCTACTTACGACTTAGCCACATGATTCCCACTTCCATCTCCAACTTCATGGAATCACTTATATAGGAATCTCCCCATAACCAATGCCATATCTACCACTCCATCATATGTTAGAATGAACAAGGGTACTACACTCTCATGGATGTCTCTGCGGAGACCCTACTCAAACTTCCATTCCTGGAAGTAACCATCCCAAACCATGTTGAGAGAGTACCACATGAGGTAAGTAAACCTCACAGCATACTCATATATTGTCATACTACCCTTATGTAACACTATAATCTCTTGAATCCAAACTAATAATAGGAATGATAGGTATTTCTTCTCATGAATCCTCTTCTTGAAGTCATACCATGAGAGTGGAGACTAATCATGCATATATGGGACTAAACTCTACCAGTTCCTTGCTACTATATGGAAAAGAATGGTTTTCAACACAACCATATGATCATTTAGGATCTAAAAATTTTAGAAAACATAGATCACTAACTCAAACCAATCCTCCATAGCCTAGGGATTTGGATCACCCTGAAACCCTAATGGCCTATAATCCTAGAAATCATGGAGTGTGATAAGCCTATGTGTATCATCAACATGATCTGATGGTATAATCTTCTTCTTAATATGTGGGGGTGCTTCTACCTTCCCTCTTAGAGGAAAGAAATCATGAGCCACCCCCTGAACTAAGGCCTCATCACTCATTTGATCATCGTCACAATCTTAAATCAGTAACATGGATGGTTTTCTTCATAGAGGCATCCTGGAAGTGATCAAGATGTACCATGGTCAAATTGACATATATATATATATGGGGATCTGACTGAATAAGGATATTCAAAGTACTCAATCCTATATGATTCATGTACCAATGTTCACTATAACCAATGTCTCAGTATGTTGAGTCTTAAAGTAGGTAATCAGTGTCCTTGTGACTGGAAACATCAGTCATTGCACCAACACTAGGTTCCCTAATTTTGAAAGTTGCACTATAGACACTTTGACATTTCTTCCCTAAGTCCCAACAAAATCCTCATAAGGGGATAACTGCAAACACTATCCCAAGTGATGAATTAGCTCTGATACAACTCTATAATGACCCAACCCATTAAGTCCCACATGGATGGTGGAAGATTGGGCCACCACAACCCCAAGTCCACTACATAGGCTAGGGTATGGAAACAAGAACCTAGAAGACATAAATAAAATTGGAGGCCTTTTCCTAAAGTGCTTGTATTCACACACTCAACCATCACCATGAAAAATTGTACAAGAATAAAAATAAAATATAGTAACATATAGAGTAAAAATAATGCACATAATAACCTCTATAGAATACAAAATAGTGTAATGGTGTAATCCAAAAAGTAATGGTAAAAATACACACCCACCCATAAAATATTTCCCTACCTAACAATACCTGGAATAGAAAATAGTTGAGACTGCCCAACTCTAGATCTACAAGCCTCAACCACCACATATGGTCATTACACCTGAGTATCCCTAAATCTTATAAAATCACCACTAATTTTTCTCTCATCAATGTAATACATCACACGTGTGGGAAAAATCCCGTGAAGGGGTGAGTATATACATACCTAATAGGATTCCCCAAAAAATAAAGAGGTAACAATATATGACATGATAGAAGTATTTAGATCAGCCCAAATTAATATGTAAATGAAATACAACACCATATATATATATATATATATATTCTCATATAAGAAATATATATGAGATAGAAGAGGGATATCCATATCATAGACCAACCCAGGTCGATGATTCATCCAACAACTCCATGAAGTATATCTCTAATGCCCGTCATCTCATGTGTTTTAAGAATTAACTATGTGGAGGACCAATAACTTGTCATTATTCCATATATTTGAGGGAGAATAATCTCCAATTAGAGGACCCACACCTCAGTATGATAAGAGGGTTCCACTCAATTGATAGATAGGGTACTCACACCCTAGTGTGTTAGGGGGTTCCATTCAGAAGATAGAGGACCCATGCCCTAGTGAATCAAGGGGTTCTACTCATAAGATAGAGGACCCATGCCCTAGTGTGTTAGGGGGTACTACATAGTAGGTAGAAGAACTATTCACTAGTCTATCAAGGGGGTTCCACTCAGTTGGTAGAGGACCCACACCCTAGTCCTTCAGGGGGAGTGTCACTCAAATGATAGAGGACACACACCCTAGTCTATCGGGAGGGGTTCCACTCAGTTGGTAGAGGATCCAAGCCCTATTTTGTTATGGGTTTCCACTCAAACCATTATAAAGAGTATGGGGGACCCAAAACCTAGTACCATAGGGGGTTTATAACCCTATCCCTTCTCTAATGATCCATCTCGATCACTATCATCGTCAAGTGTCTCCTAAAGAAGCATCATACTCAAAACATTCCAAATCATATATTAAAATATTCTATAAAGGATACCACCAAGTTATATATGTCAAACTACTCGTGATAATATTCTCAAAGGATAAACTCATAATCTAGATAAAGGGGATATGAGAGATGTAATTTTCTCAAAAAGGTAGTACGCATTGTGTAAGGGGTTAACATGGTGTGTGGTCCCACTCTGTTGTCTAGTCGTGTTCTCCTCTAGAAATAGCTCGATCACCATGTCACTATATAAAACATGTATAGGGACCACATGGAGTGTCTCAACCACTCAAGGCCAGTTTGTGTACTCCTATATATGCATGTGTATGTCATGTCATTCCATGTACCTAGCCATGCACCTGGTTGTGCCTGAGTACCAACACATGTTTCTGTACTCCTAGAGTACATGGTGTTTCCTTTCACACGGGGTCATGGATGCATGAATTTGGAACATAACATAGCCACCTAGGGAGGGATACATAGCATGTGGTCATATCCACACATCATGTGATCTTTATCTTCCCCAAAATACTATAATCATATCTAGGGGTACTACATGACATGTGTTCATCAAACTACATGTTGTATAGTTAGGTTTTCTAAATAAAGTCAAGTTCTTCATATGGATTACAGATATATTTCCATAACTAAAATTCCCACCATTTGACCACCCAAAACAGGTGGGGTTTTTCTCCATCCATCAATTTCGGCCCTCTAGTGTCTAGAAATTATATCCTGACCACTTGCGGTTATCTGTCACGAGTCCCGTATGCCTCCTGTCACCCATCGGTCATCCCAAATCCTAGATCTATAGAAAACATCACCTGAATCACAAAATGAATCTAGATACATCTTCAAATATCTATCCCAATTCTAGTTCACACATCCTCCATGAATCTAGGGGGTTCAATCAGGCTCAAACCAGCCCCAGCAAAGTCGAACTAAGACCCTGTAGGCTAATGGAAAAGAACACGAAGAATGATGGGGGAAAAGCACAATAACAGGGGTGATAAACATCATTGGACAAGCCTTATTGGAAACCAAATGTAAATAAAGGGATCCATAGTGAGTTAATGTAATAAAATAAAGTGATTTAAAATGATTTTACTCATCTACGGTCTCATTCATAGAACATGCGATCATAGAATCAAAATTAGATAATCAAATATCTATGCTAAAACATTTAATCAAGGTCAAAAACTGTAATTTATGATCCCTACCACGATTATGGGTTTATTTTTGGTGAATAATGTGTTTTACAATGATGAAGATGATTTTCATTATCTGCTATTTATTAATCCACCTCAAACCAATCATCGATCGTTTTTCAATGTCAATTCACCAATTAAGGTTTTCAAATATCCTCTTAATTATCCCATGATTTATGTGAATAACCCTAGAGAATCATTATAACATATTATATAAAGAGTGTTTAATTAGGTAATTTAATAAAAAATAATAATTAATTTAATTAATTTAATTAAACGCATCTACAATGGCTACTTGAACCGAACGTCTGGTGCTGACCAACCATAGACCAAACTTATGTTAAGCCCTGCCCTCTGGATTTAATCATGGTATAATATTTTTTATTCAAGACTCAATTCAAGATAAATTCCATTATTTATGAAATAACTATGTTCATGTGATATTAATATATTTAATATTTTTATAAAATTAATTTCAGGCTCACTGACCCTTAGAATCTCGCACAGCCTCAACACCTAGTTCTGAAAATATTTCTTAATATACTTCAAATTATTACAAGTAAAAGATAGAGTCTTTAAAAAAAGGGACCAATTTAATAAATTTGGATCTCTTGATTTTAAATATGGAATAAATTTTAAAAATTAAAAACATAAAATTTAAATAATTTAATTTAAACTTAAACTAAAAAAAACAAGTTGAAAATGGTTTTTTTTTAAAAATTCCTTTTAAGTATAAAATGTTTTAATGCTAAATTAATTTATAAAATTCATTTAAAAAACCTTAATCTGATTATTTTTAATCAGAAGGAACTAATAAAATTTTAAAACTAATCCAAAATAGAGTTTTAATTTAATAAAACTTTAAAAAACATAGTTTTCAATAATAACATCATTTTTAACTATTCATCGAAAAAAGAAAACTTTTTTGAAAAATATGAACATTTCACCAAAGGATAATTTTGATATGAAGATTTAAAAAATTATATTTATTTTATCAAATACAATTTATGAAAGTTCCAGAAATTAATTATATTATTCATTCAAAAAAAAAGAAATCAAAACCCATTTTTTATGAAAACATAACATTGAATAATAAAATGGTTTTACTAAAACATGAGTGATTATTTCCAAATAATAAATTAATTCATTTTTATTGATTAAAATATTTATATATATTTAAAAAAATAGTTAATCCTATTCACACCTACCAATTTAACAGCTAGGTTATAATGGTTATATTTAAATAATAATATTTCATGGTTTATTTAAGATTGTTGTTGTGTGTCATGCATTTTATTAAACATAATATCCTTATTTTAAAATATTAGGATATTAAATTATCCCACCATTTATAAATAGTGTTCTCATAATTTGAACTCTGGATTAGAAACCAAGGGTTTGAATTTTCAAAATACCTTTTATGGAATCCCATATCATAAAATAGTTGATGAAGATTCCATATGAAAAGAGATAAATAGGAAGTAAGAAGGTCATCTAGAATAATACATAACTAGGTTTCCATATAGGAAAACATTGGTGGGAAGTGAAAACATGGACACGTAAAAAAAACTAATACACATTGACTGATAAATAGTGATAGAGGATATTATCATGAGAAATTTAACCATCAAAAAACAATAAATCTATGATGGGTTAAAATATCATTGATTTCTTGGTAAAAAAGTAAACAGATAACATTTTTATTTCAAGATGATTTTCCTAGAGGTAAGTAATTTCTTTATAATCTATACTAAGAACATAATAAACTATACTTACTTTAAATGTATAATTTAATGCTCAAATCAATTTCCACTAGAATCTCATCTTTTTCACTGAATGATGAGTATTTAAGGTGAATTTTTCATGTATGGATCACTAAAATAAACTTTTATCAGATTATATACTTCCAAAAATGGAAAAAATATATATAACTCGTGTATTTGGATATTAACTAATTCCATAATGGTTAGAGATAGATATGATAATTCCCTAAAATGAATAAACCATTATATGAATAAATAATACATTAATCTCTAAAATTAAATAGTAATACACAAAGTTCTAACTAAATCATTCTATAAATAACTATCCTTAAAATTATTCAAAATATTTTTGACCAAGATAAAAACCCAAAAATATAAAGGATATGGTCACACATTCTTACATGTTAAATTTAATATTTATATCCAAATAAAATTCATTGTTCATAAAGTCATATACCCAGAATGTATATGACATAGTCATATAGTCTTCAAGATATGATAATCATTTCCCTAAATATCCGAAATCACTATAAAGTCACATTAATATCAAATATTCTTCCAAAATTTAATCCAACATTGAACCCTCAAATAATACTTCTTGTTAAACCTAAGTTTTACATATACTATAATCCAATAAAACATCTCCCAAAATATCATTAGTTACCTTAAAATTACATCAATTAAAATCTCAAAAGGGGTGTATAAAACTTTGAACTTATGATCAACCTAAAACTTATAAACCCATTATGTTATCCATAAATCTTAAGATATCTCCCCCCCCCCATTAAAACATCATAATCTTCAAATTTATTTAAACCCTACTCCGATACCATCTATAATAGCCCCAAACCTGCACTCTCAGATCCGGTACTAAAACAGAAACATTAAATTTCTGGATTTGACACTAATAAATGTGAACTGATTTTCTTCATTCATACCTTACAACATCAAAATTAAGTATTATATATATTACATACCCAAGGACATTTTTGGTTTAGAATTGTATAGAATTATGAATATATTTTATTTAAACAACACTCGTGACTTTTAGAGAGTATTTTTTCTACTATACCCATAGTTTTATATTCTATATTATGTCTTCAACATATCTCATAAATTTATTCATGTGTGAATCCTTTATATACTAAAATAATTTATAATCACTCTTTATAAACAGAGGAAAATGAAAAATAAGAAGCATGAGATCAAAATCTTAGTAAAGGTAAACATAGGAATTAACATTGGAATGTCATCAGGGGAAATAATATGAGAATAAGGGTATGATGAAATAATCATAGTGCATGAAAATAATATAAACAAATTCATACCCATCAATGACTATATCATTAATCATAAAACATGAAATAATGATTTAATAAAGGTGAGAGACATTGTAATGAATAATCATGATCCCTGTGGTGTCGATCTTGATCAAAGGAATCCTTAATACCCATATATTTTTACCTATAATAAGTAGAAAATACTTCTAATTAAAAATAATATCATTATCTTACCTTTATAAATCACAATATTTCAATAAAAAACTATAGCAAGAATAGATAAAACATATAGGTAACTTGGGCCATTATTTTCATATCACTCTTACATATGGAGTAACCCTCATGATTAAACATGTAATAACATCATAGTTATACTTGGAATAACCATCATAGTATATTTCCACAATCTATTATAAGAAACCGAATAATGTTAAGTCCATCCCATATTTGGAATAACCATCACAATATATTCCAATAATCTATTAAGAGAAACCTAATCAGTTAACTTTGTCCCTTTACCCAATTCATTAGAGAGCTATAACAGGATCACCTTCCCCCAGTTTATAATGGAACTACCCATCATTATAACAATCTCAATTAACCATATCATGAATAAAGTATATATATCTTTAATCCCATCATAAAACTTATATAAACATCCATTATTCTTTTCATGACTTGGTTAACCCTTGGAAAAGAAACATTTTCCATGAAAAAATATTTAAAACAATCATAATATGTCTAAAGAAATAATGAAGATAGTATCAATAAAAAATATCCCCATTTATAATTAACATCAATATTTGTTGAAATGGATGAATGGAAATGACATTAAAATACCATTAATAACATTATTGAGGAAAATACCCTTTTCACTTTGAAAATAACTTTTAAAAAATAAAAATTCATAAAATATTATGAAAACCATTTTATTAAAAATAACCTTGGAAACTTATAAAGTATGATTCAAATAGAATACTTTTCATGATAGTGAGAAAAAAATTTCATGTTGTAAATGTTAAATATAAACATTCTTTTCAAACATTTTGTAAAATAGGGGTCTAAAGTGAACCATTTGGAAAACATTAAGAAATTTACTTTTTAAAACCTTTTAATAGAAGTTAAAAGATAATTTAAAATAGACTTAGGAAATAATTTATGTTTTTTAATGAAAATTTGTAAAAAAGTTTAGAAAACATGCATATGGAAGATAAATATTTCTGATCTAAAAGAAGATACAATATCGATATCACATACAGAGAACATTCTTGATGTTTCATTATTCAGTGTGAAAGAAACCAAACATGTAAAACACATTAAAACCAAATGAGAATAAAATATATGTGGTTAAATAAAATAATATCATATTATTTTCCCCAAAGGAACTTGAACATAAACAATCTATAAATTAAAGGAGATTGTAATATAAATCCTTTTCCACTTTGGTAACTTTTCAAATAAAATCACCAATGATAAAATAATTCAAATTTCAATATAAAAATAATTAAGTATGAATTATTCATGATATAACATGTAAAAGGGGTATTATATACACCATATAAAATAAATTATGTATATAACATTAAAATATTCCTTAATGAAAGGAAATTTTAATGAAATCCCTTACCTTGAGGTGTTTTGATGATATTCAGTTAATAAGTCCAAAATGACTTCGGTAGGTTGACTATGGTCAAATATGCCATTATTCTATCACATCCAGAATAATAATTATGAAATAAATAAAAAAATTATATATAAATTATACTTTTAAATTCAACCATTAAATATGGTAATGAAAAATGAACTACATTGAAATCATGGGGATGGTCGGTCGTACGTACACATGATTAATGATTCCATTTTTCAATGATCATTATGGAAAGAAGGTAAGTATTATTTTATAATTCAAAAATAATTATAAAATCATAAATATTATAATAATTATTTAAATATACTTATTTATATCATCTCATTGATGTGGTGATGAACAATGAATCACATCACTTCATGAAAGTGGTATTCCACATGTATGCACGAACGACATTATCATTTTTTAGTGAATTGAGAGGTAATAAATTAAATGATATATTATATTTTCATAATTATATATATTACATGAATATAATATATATTTATTAAATCTATAATTAAAACTTTATATTAGAGGTGGTGATGGAAAATTAATTGCATTGGTCCGTGAGGCGGTAGTCCTCCCTACACACCAATGATGGTTTCATTTTCCATTTGATGGAAGAAGAGATGGATATAGGTTATGACATTAAGATAATAAAATCTCATTATATGCATGATAATATTTTTATTATTTTATAGTGGTTTTAAAAGATTTTTTGGAGGTTTAATTATAAATGAAACAAAAACATATGGTTAAAGATTATACCTCTTATTTGGAAAATTTTCTTTTCCTAACAACTTAAGAGCTCTAATATTGGTATTATACACAAAATAAGGCCTCTAAAACATGTTAAATAGTGGTAGTAAGGTATTATGGTAGAGATAATTTGAAAAAAATGGTTTTCAAGTGTGATGTAAAGAGGCGAAGAAATGGCCTTTTATAAGAGAGGGGAGGGGTACTCTTGGAATTTATTAAAACATTAAATTAATATAAATTAATTGTAAATTGAAAATGGATCCAAAATGATTTATTTTGAATATAGTATGAGTTTCATATAAATCCTCTCATAAATAAAAAAATATACAATTTTTTACTATGTTATTACCCTTATCTTTTGGTTTTAAAGCCTCATTAACCCATTTCATGTATAACACGACAATAAGGTTTTTTACGCTTTGAGGGTCAAGATAGTTACTATAAATGGAAAAATAGAAAATAAATAAACCATGGTTGATATTAAAATCCATATAATAATAAATTGGTTGATGATATGATTTTAAATAGTTCTAAATAATTTAATAAAATATTATTTATTATAAAATATCGTTAATTTCAATTTTGGAACCATTCATTATTTTGACTTCAATAATGTTAAGAAAAAAAATGAAATTAGAAAAAAAAATGAAATCCAAAAAATATATTTTAATACAATCGTAAAATGTTACTTATATCTATAATATTCTTTTCTAACACTAATTATCTAAAATTATATTACTTTTAATGTTTTTAATATCATTTATTTTATTTTCCATTAATTAAATAATTAATGTGTCAGCATTGTGTAAGCATTTAAGATAATTGTTTCTTTACTAAAAATTAAAAATAAATTACAATTATGAATATTATTCGTTTAAATTTAAAAATACTATTTATAACCTAACAAATCTTTTTATTATCCCCATGTTAAAAATATTATAGTTATTAGAAACAAGTTTTACATTTTTTACTTTTCTTTAGATAAAAAATTAAAAATGTCATAATCACATCCAAATGAAAAAAAAGTATATATAAAAAAATATTTAACAAGTATGGAAAAAATAGACTCATCCAATATAATTAAGGCAAGTTTTAGGATCATTTTTTAGTCCTTATAATATTATTTTTAACATTAATTGCATGATTTACCTTTTATTGTGGTTACAAAGTTTACTAAGGTTACGATTTATATTGACCAAAAATAAAATGGGCTTATTTAACAAATTTGGAAATCACATGATTCCAAATATGGAATCCATTTTTTAAAATTCAAAATACACAAGTAGTATAATTAAATTTAAAATTAAATCATAAAAATGTGATGAAAAATAGTTTTTTTCATAAAAATTCCCAATTAAAATATAAAATAATTTTATACAAAATTAATTCATAAAATTAATTTAAAAACCATAATTCTATTGATTTAAATAAAAAGTAAATAATTAAATTTTAAAACTAATACAAAATATACTTTTACTTTATAAAAACTTTATAAGAAGACACAATTTTCAATAATAATCAGTATTTTTCACTATTCATTGAAAAATCTCAAATTTTCACCATAGGAAAATTTTGATATAATGATTTCAAATATGATATTTATTTTTAAAAAATAAAATTTCTAAAATTTTGAAAAAATAATTATATTATTCGCTCACAAAAATAAATCAAAAATCATTTTTGATGAAAACATAACTTTGAAGAATAAAATGGTCTTATTAAAACATGAGTTCTTATTTCTTAAGAATTAATCAATAAATTTTTATTGATTAGAATATTTAAACATATTTCAAAAATTATTTAATCCTATCCACGCCCACCAATTTAATGTGTCACGAACCAACCAGGGTTGACCCTAAACCGGTCACCTGAGTCGGTCCGTGACATGTCCTAAAGGATGTTCCTGATCCCCACAGGCTAGAAACTAATGTCGGGTATCAAAACCTAATTGCTAGAAACGATTTGGCCCAAAAAGATAAATAGATAAACATAAACTAACGATAAAAAAATAAAAAATTAACAACAGAAAGAAAATAAAACTGCGCATACCTCCACGTGACCCTCTAGTTCACGACCCAACCAAAGGGTGACCTTGCTCCAATAGTGAGAAACTCAGTCAAGAGAACCTGAGTAAAGGGGAACTAAAACTGAGATGATAGAATAGTCGTGATCATTAAAATGATCAGTAGGGTTTCCAAGATAAACCATATAATCCAACGTCTCCTTTCCCGAAACAATCCACTAACACAAGTTTGAAATAAAAATATAAAAGTAAGGTTTTCACATTTTAAAATAAGCAACATGTTTTCCCATTTGAAAAAAAAATCCAATAGATGCTACATGTTATTTCAATAAAATAATTTTTCATTTTATATATAAAACCCGAAACAAAAGGCACCAAAGTCGGGATAAAATAATATAGGTAAACAAGGCAAGCTAAAAATAAACTTGTATGATATAAAGTAAACAGGAAATGTAAATAAATGAGTAACCATGGGTGATCTAAAATATCACTAGAAGACCCCTGGACGTACTCGGTTTCAGAACCACCTGTTGGCATATGGTGAAGATCCTAAGTCTATAACCAACTGGCCGCCCTAAACTGACCAATCTAGTGGAAAAACCCACCTATCCTAACAACCAATACATGGGGTACCAATCTGTCTAATCGGGGTTGATCAGCAACCATCACTCGATCATCTAAATGAAACCTAGGAACCCATGGTGGTTATAATAATACTATATATGTAGGAGTCCCTCGCATGTGTGACTCATCTCACTGCACTTTCCTTCCCCAAACACAGAAACTTCATATTATAACCCATATGGGATATCCCCCCTATAGAGGTTCCCCAAAAATATATATACATCATATCATAAAAGGTTCCAACTTGGTCATCATGCAATTAAATCACTAAAACCATTTGATACCTTTTACAAAATATTAAAGTTGTTAAATGGGAATACATTGATCAAAATTCCATCCTTTAAAAGAATCAACAAAAACATTACACTGAAGATGAAAGTTCCAAACGGGTCATCACTTCACATCGATGTCGAAACCATTTTTCTAAAAACATTTAAAACTCTGACCAGACACACACAATTTTCCAAACCACATCCTTTAATAAAATCATATTCAATATCATCTTTTAAGTTAAAAGTTCCAAATGGGCCCTTGGATACCAATCACACCCAAACATTTCATATTTTCCAAATGAGCCCTTATTCTTTTCAGACATGCACCAAAACATTTTTCAAGTCCAAATGGGCCAAATCCTTGAGAATTACATTTGAAGTCATTTAAGGGAACCACAACAAAGAACAAACCTCATTTAGGAAAACAATAATTATTTGGAAAACCAAGGATTTAAAGAAACATCATTTCAAAGGTGCCATTATCATTTTTGATCACATCCATGTGTTCACCTAGTGCACCCATGGATGTCCCAACATCCAACGGCATAATAAACTGCCAAAGAGATATTTTAGATTCATTTCCACCAAACACCAACTACTTTAAAACCAAAACCAATAGTTCACCTCATTTAAGAAAAATATGAATGCCCCCTTTAAAATCATTAAATCCTTTCGAAAACATTTTGACACATATTCCAAGATATGACCTTACCAATCCATAAAATTAACCAATAAAACACAAACCATAACTATTTTAAAACATTATTTTCAATCACTTACACATTTTTAATAAATAATTTAAATAATTAAAAAACACTTGTAAGTAGCACAATAAGGATTCCAACCAATTACACAATTGAAATCCTCTTTTGAAATCAAACGCACACTAAGGACCTACCAAAATAAATTTTACAACTCTCACACAATTTATGAAATGCTACCAAATGGATCAACAGGTTTTCTAAAAAAATCAAAGTGAAATTACCATACAAATCACTAGATTTCTATCTTCTAAAATCTAAACTGAAATTTGATCAATAACATTAAAACTAAAAACTCACAATCATGATTTATAAACTAATTCTATAAAATTTCACCAACAGAATACACTATCCAAAAACTAGTCGAAAGCATAATTAAGGTGTGAAACACATTAAAATATAAATTAATTAAAATAAAGAAATAATTTATGGAATTCTTCAGAAAGGAAAAACACGTGATTTCACCTACCTCAAACATGTGTGAAAGCGATGAAACTTCAAGGAAGGTAGAACCATACCCCGTGGACTAACCACACACCCTAAACATTGAAAAAAACATGCAACACAGAACCTATGGTATATGGATTTAGAAAAATTAAACAAAAACACCAATAATTAAATGAAAGGGAAAAAAGATAAATAAATAAATAAATATACCAGAGAAAAGGGGGTTCAAAGCACTGCAGGTCGAAGCAAAAGGGTGAGAGAGGGCTGGTTGAAGAAAAGGAATGTATGGGGGTGGTCGACTGGAAAAAAGAGCGGCGAGGGGAGTTCGGCTGGGGGTTAGATGGCCAGGGTAAAGGGGAAGTAATGGGATGGTCGAAGGTGCATTGAGTAGGGGAAGCACAATACTAGGAAGATCTAGCCATACCCCCACTTGGGACGAGTCGCGGTAGGAGTGAGCACCCAACGACCATCTAGGCATAGTAAAATGGTGTTTGTCCTGAATGTGAGGATAATGAGGCCAAAAAATAATAAAAACAATCCATTGAACCAAGAACCATGCTGAAGGTCCTCCTGTGAAGAACATACACCTACATCAGCGATGACAGACCATAAGAATCAACGAATGCTTGTAACTCCTAAAGACAAGGATGCTCTAAACCATTTGGAAATTAAGCACCGCTGTAAAGGAATCATCTAGAAAGAAAATCACAGGGGTGATTGGTTGGGTGATTGGTTGTTGGATGGATTGTGAGGGCGAGGCTAGGGAAACGAGGCGAGGGCAGCAGGAACCTGCAGGGGGTGAGGTGGATGGGGCGAGCACAGAGTGTTGGAATGCGGAGGCCAGGTACGGGGAAAGGGTGAGAGGCAAGCTGGGAGCAGTGATGGAGGGTGGTGGCTGGGAGCCAGGGGTGAAGGTGGTGGGGACCTGAAGGGGATGAGAGCTAGTGGACCAGAGGCCTGGTGCATCGCCATAGAAGAAGCACCTCGGGCTGCGGGAAGGAGGCTCCATGCGCCATGGGGAAGGGGGGTTCACGACCCCCCCCCCCCCTAGGGTTTCGAACCTTTTCCTTTTTTTATAATAATAATAATAATATAGGTAATAATAATAATAATAATAATAATAAACAAACATAGATAAATAATAATAATAATAATAATAATAAAACCAACGATAATAATAATAATAATAATAATAATAATAATAATAATGAGAAATTGCATGACACCTGGGCCGGCTACGAGGCTACCACCAACTGCATGGTGACTGCGAACTGGTCTGAAACCCAGTTGATCATTAAATGTCAAAAAAATTAAATCGGGACCCAACCCGAACCTTGGAGTGAGAACCCGAATCCAATAAATAATAAAATAAAGAATTCGAGGTGTGATAATTCTCCCCACCACAGACAATTTATGCCCCCATAAAGTCACTCAGTCGAACGTTAGACAAAACCTAAATCCATGCCTGATTGAAACCAATAGAAACCATAATACAAGAGAATGGGAGAACATGAGAGGGTTATCGCCACCACAAGAACTTAACCAGTGTGGACATTTAACACCAAAACATATCACCTTGGGAAGGAGGGAGATGTGGGAACTCCTAACAAATCCAAACTAACTTCTATAGTATGATAAAACAACACCTCCGTTGAAACTTGGAACTCTCAACCCAAACCAAAAACCAAGAATACTAGAGAAAAACCTTAGAGCAGGAGATAACCCAAATAGTGAACCTAATAATAACCACAAACATTGATTCTTCCACAAGCACTTACCTATCCAAATGAACACAACTAAACCATATCAAACCATACAAGGTACAAACACACTTTTAAGAAAAACACATGATTCAGAAAACCACGTCCACACAAACAGGACTGCTTGAATTATAATAGGGAGATTCCATCATAACTTCATGAAAAAACAATGAACATACAATGTAAAAACTTTAACATCAGAAAAAAATGGAAAGACTTTAAATGTTCCACTGCCAATATGGAACACAAAACCTGTACCGAGACTTCACACCCTCTGCAACTCTTGAAGGCGTGCGAGCTTTACCCCAGACCATGTGGTTGAGACTATGATGGCTGAATTATCTCCTACCACATAGTCAGATAGTGGAATCCTCTGGTCACAGCATATTCTTAAGGCGATGCTTCCTGCAGAAATTCTCTAGATGACCACCCGCAATGACGGTACGTCTTCATAGGGGTGTGACATGATGGGTTCGTGTTTCCTAAACTTCCACATTGATGGCACACCATGGAGTGGTCTGATAAACGAGAAGCTAGAACCACTACAAAGGACTCTTTAGAAATAGGTCCCTCTAGCACACCCTGCTCGCCAGATGGGGAACCTTCACGAGCAACCAGATACGTTGTATTTCCAACCATCTGTGCTCTGGAGACCAAGTCATCTAATAATTCCTAATCCACCAACTTTTCAAAATGATGGTCCCTAGAAGAGAGGACTCTCTCCTTGATCTCTGGATGAAGACCCCCGAGGAAGAGACAAGTCTTCATCGAATCTTGTGATGCTACCTCCGAAGAAAAGGACACAAGTTCCTTGAAATGATCAACATATGCCTTTACAGTCCATTGGATTTTATGAATACACATGAGTTATTCCATTTTCTTTATCTTCACCTCTTCACATATGAACCATCAGATGAAGATAGATTTAAAAACATCCCATGTTATCCCAAATTGCATTGATGGTGGGGCAAACAAATCCCATTCGTCCAAATCCAAACCCTCAAACAATCCCAGTACATCTTGAACTCTAACAGACTCGGGAGTGCCCAAAATCCTTAAAACACACTCGACATCTTGAAACCACATAACTTCCTTTAATGGACCCTGATCACCATTAAGGACATACAATGTCCAAAAAGGGCCAAAAACTGGGCATGACTTATTAGAAACCTTGGGGACCTTTCTAGTCAGAATTTTTTGAACAACATATAAAACATAAATCCAAAACCAATATGAATTTGAAGAATCAACAATAAAAGAACTTTCGTCCAAAAACAACTGGCTCAAAACCAAAAAAAATACAAACACAACTCAAAATTCCCTATTTAAAATCCCCTTTTCATTTTAGATTTCAAAACCGACTTCTTTAAACTCCACTTTCCAAATGCCACACCCACATTTCAAACCAAATTCAATTTCCAAAATCATTTCCCCTTTTTTAAAATCACTTTATAAAAACAAGGTCAAGACTTTAATTCCAAGTACGCACCCCATTAATCCCATGAACTATTTCACATGTATTCATCCTCTTTCATCCATACACACCAACACGCACATCCCATGCATTCCCTCACATGTGAGAATTTTCATAAAGAGTACCTGAGGTTGCATCCAAACCATTTCTCTACCAATTCCAAGAAAATACCAAATTTTTTTTACCAGGAGATTTTAGTTTTAAAACACATTTCACAAATTTAAAGCCATTTAAAAGAAATCATTTTCATTTCAAAACACATTTTTCATTTTTAAAATCAAACTTACACCAACCATAACCAAGTCGACACTCAACTTGCATCAAACTACCGGAGTGAGAGACTAGTAGTCATGCTTAACCCGGCGACATGGCAGTGGGACAAGCCCCAAGTAAACGCCAACAACATGGAGGAACTTAAACCGTGTACTCAGACTCCACATGGGTCACTACTCCATGAAAAAAAATGACATAACATCATCCTACCTCTATTTTCATCCCTCAATCTAAAACAAACTAGAAAAAGACATGGACATCATTCCCGGACTACCCCTAGTGACTCAAGGTTCGTAATGAGTGATTGTTCATGACGTCCTTTCTGTACCTACCTCTCGAGTCTCGAAGGTCCTAATCTCCATCTACCAGACACCCCAAATAACAAGGGCCTCCTATGATACCATTTTTTCATGAACCAACACGGTTCGACTATAACACCCCAATATTTCATAGTTTTTTATTTCTTCAAAGTAATTCAATAACTTTCACTACACACAACACTAACTTCAAGCGCACCACGACTTACCAAACTAGCCGTTCAAAAGCAGTTATGAATAGTATTAATGGAATTTTGAACTTTATATAATCCGTATAATTTTAGAATCCATATTATGAGTTTCTTAGACATATTGTAAGAACAAATACATTTTTTTCAGATAAAAGAATTATTTTTCAAAAAATGTAATTTTACCGTCTTTTAATGGAGAACCCTTTTTAAATCCAATAATTGAAACTTTTATATATATCATTTGACAAAATAAACTTATTATTTATAATTGTGACATAATAATTTAGTTTCAATGAATTTTTGGTGTTTTTCTGATAACTTTCATATTTGGGTGAATAGTGAGAAATACTATATTTTAACTGAAAACAAATTTTTTAATCAAAATAATGTATAGTGTTAAATTATACATTTTAGTGGTTTGGAAGCATAAATAGATGATATTTTCCCCATTTAATCAAATTCTGGCCATTTTAAGTAATTTTACATTGAAATTGGACATAAACAAGTGTCAATCTTTTGATAGTTATTATTTCTTAAAAATATGCCTTTTGGTTTTGACAACAGGAATTAATTTTAAATTAATAAATTCAACTTCTATGTTTTTAATTTGGTAAAATAGACATCATTTTTGGATTTGGAATATTGAAATTATCCTAGGGTGAAGTTTTTGTATTTTTCTAAAAACATTCAGTTTTTGATGAATAGTGAAAAACACTGAGTTATTGTTTAAAAACCGGATTTTTTTTTAAATATTTATTTATTTTATTTAAATTTATTTTAGGTCGAAATAGATACATAATACCTGTATAAATTCAATGTAATTTATTAGAGTCGGTTTATAATAATTTTAGATATATAAAAATTTTATTGAACTTTTCACCGTCTTTTACCCACCTCCTAGGAGAATTTGCAAATTCACATAAAACATAATTTTACCGCTTCTGTGAGTGGAATTTCAAAAATCTGAGAGACAGTTAACCTCATTAAGTAATATGTGGTTCAAAAATATAAAAATAATTTTTTTTGAATAGTAACTTTTGACTTTTATTTACCGAGGTTAAAGGTAAATTGGGTAATTCAAGATAAAAAGAATATTATAATAATTCAAAATTACCTTAAAACATGTCCTAACCTTATTGGATGAGTAATGGCAGACCATGGGTATCCTTGGGTCGATTTTGGGATCCCATGGAGCCACTTATGAATGATAATGACACTTTAGATTAATTAATTTAAAGTAAAGACAAAATTGACATAAATGAAAATCTTTTAGTAATTAATTTTTATATGGTGTTATATAAGTAATAGTTTTGACTATAAATATTCTTTGTAAATATAAAAATATTTCCTACATCATGGTATTTTGTTTATAGTTTTTAGACATTAAATAATTAAATTTATTTATGACACAATGATGATGCAGTAATTACCTTATTAATGAAAGAATCAAATAAATGGTATTATAAATATTAAAATAAATATAATTTCAGAGTTTTTATGACATCCACGAATTTTATAGCTGAATAGGATATGTTAGGGATGATTCAATTTGTGTTGTTCAAAGTAATCAAGTTGTGATGACTTTCACAAAAACAAAATACCAAATAGTGTCAAAATTGACATAAATTAATATTTAAAACAAATACTATATTATTGGTTGATATAATATTCCTAAAAATGTAAGGTTCATCCAAAGGGATTAAATAATATTATATATGTCATTAATAATCCACTTGAGGTTCTCTTGGAATTTTAGAGTAAGTTTATCAACCATATAGTGTTAGAATACAAGAAGACACGGTGAAAGTTAAACTATTTAACTAAGAGTTAAATCTAAAAGATAAGGTTTAAATGGTAACCTAAACTTGTCTAAAACCTATTGGTTGAGAGTATTTCTACCCATAACAACTTAATTCTCGAAATAAATTTATTTGTAACCATTATAAACCGAATATTATTGTATAATAAATTAATACTTCAATCTTTTCCTTAAGTGACCCTCACCCCTCTTATAAAAGGGCACATCCCCTTCTCTAAAAATTAAACCTCCAAAGCCATTTGGATCGGCCAACCCCTGCCCAAATATCCTCCAAAATATCCTACCTTAATCCTATAGGCCTTACTTTGGTTATAAATCCAACTTAAGGATCCATTTTGATCAAATCAAAAGGAATAACCCGAAGAAGAGGTAATGATTTCACCACCCTCTTTCAAGTTCTCTTATTCTTCCACTTACTCTTTCTTTGTTGTTTCCATTATAAAATAATAAATCCAATATCTTCTATATACTGTGATGTTATTATAAATATGTCACAACTATATTCATTATTCTACCCATCTTATGAATGATAATGTCACCATGCGTTCGTACGTACGGTTTACCATCTCCACGTCGTGGTGTAATTTGTTATTCAACACTATGTTATTTGGATGGATATAATAATGATTAATATGTATATACATAATGAAAAAAACATGATAACGACTCTGTAAAATTAATATACCATCCAATTCCACACCTTTAAGGAAATGATATTGTCGCTCGTGCATACGTACGGATTACCGTCTCCACGACGCGATGAGATTCATTTCCACAATCATCATTCATCGATGATTATAAAAATTTATATTACTAATAAGTATGTAATATATAACATAATAATTATATTTGAGATATATATATTTATATATATTTATGTACTTACATATATCTTATTCACATAGTTCCCTTCAATACGATATGAAAACGAAAACAATGTTTATGCGTACGTACAGACTACCGTCTCCATAAACAGTGTTTTTCATTTCATATATATGTATATTATACATATTTATATTCTAAATATATATGATATATAAATCATGTTTTATATTCGGGAAGTATTTAAATCTTGTTCTAAGTGATACAATCAAGAGTAACAAGTTAAAACACGTACGATAAAGAAAGCGATTATTACCTGGAATGTTGATTTAACATGGAAATTATTATTAAATGGGTATCATAAAGTCATTAATGAATCATGTATGATATCATAAATACTAATATGGTTATGGTATACTTTAATAACATACTATTATCTTCATACAAGAGGTTAAACGTTCCCTTGACTAAAGTAAAGTGCAAGGTAAGGGGTTTTCATCTCACTCGTTATTACCATGAGATTCATGCCATATTGCCACTATTACCTTTTGTGTGGTGTATATACTACCCATAATTGTATTCTTTGTGTAATACACTTTAATTTATGTGTATTTACATATTCATTGTATGATACTTATTTCATAGGGTGTATGTTTCGTAAGTTACCAAATTGGTAAGGGTTAATTTCACAATCTCTTTATTATCCGAGGTTGTTTTTAAGTAAGTATCTACTGGGACATATTTATTATCCATTTCCATGTTTCATAAAATAGTTTTCAAAGGGATTATTTTAAGGTAATTTTTACTAAAACATAATTCTAAATGTTTTAAAGATTTATTCTTCTAATCCATTCTCATTAATGTCCATGTTTTTAAAATTGTTTTAAGGATTTATTTAAATGGACATGAATGTTTTAAAATGTTAATTACTTCCACAAGTTTCGAAGTGGTATGGGAAACTTTGATTCAAAAATGTATTTAAATTTCTTCCTTTCTAAATTGTGTGACTTTTAAATTTTTTCATGAAAAGGGGATATTTCTATCAAAGAGTTTTACAAATCATTTTTATCTATATCAATATCCTTTAGTAGATTTTAAACTTGTTTGAAGTTGATTTATTATGATAAAAATCTTCCGTATTGTATTGAATTTTTTGTGATATGTTTGACTGTGGATGTATTATTTGTATACCATTCATGGTTTATGGGTAAAGTATTGAAATTTCATATTCCATTTTTAATACGAATGTTTATGTTATGTTTAAACCTTTTCATATGAGGAATGCATTGGACTTAGTAAGTGACGGGTGGAGCCCGCTATAGCTCCTCAATGCATCGGTAGGTCTCATGATACAAACTAGTGTCTTAGAATAAGGCCTTGAAAAAATATTATTTTTAGTCTTGGTACAAGGCCTTGACTATGTGGTTATGATAATCTGGCATTATGCATTCCATCATTATGAAAGTGGCTATTGATATTGCATGTGATTATTAAACTAGTAGAATATCCATGTGAATAGGTAAATAGCATTATTTTATTGTGTCTTTTCCATATTATGCTAAAGTTTAATTTTAAAAAGGCTTTTTTTAGTCGTATACGTTGCCTTAAATTTTTATGCTTATTTATGAAAGTTTCCGCTATAATGTTATCCTTACTGAGCATCTGAGCTCACCCCTTTCTATGTTTTAACTTTATCAGGATTCCAATAAGTGTATTATGATTGATAAGTAGGGTTAAGCTAGGGGATTAATGGCATTCTAAAAGTATCATTTATGTAGTGTTTTATTTTCTAAAGTGTAATGTAACATCCATGTATGTAATACCTTTTACAAGATTTCTAAATTGATCAGTCTTTCAGGACTTGATTCCTTGTAATCATGCCAATGTATTAAAATAATGCACCGACTCTGGGTAACTAGGGTTAGGGCATTACAGTTGGTATCAGAGGAAGTTTAGAAATAACCTTGGAAACTAGATTTAGATAAACTCTAATTAGATCAAATTACCTTAAGATATATTTTGAAGATTAGTATAGAAGAACTTCCTAGAATTTTGGTAATGTAGAGATTTTGTGAGTTTTCCATGTAAATACATACCTGTCTGGATACAAGCAGGTAGAGGCAGCTCTGGCACAGATGTACCTAGGGGTAAAACCCGAAAACACCGCTTTGAGCTAGACTCGAACGGGAACTAGTTCACGACAATGGGCCTTGCTTCACTTTTTGTTACGACACTCCCAAGGGATATGCTTTAGATAATTCTCATTTTATTTACAAATCATTATGAAGGATTTACGAGTATATATCTCCTCAAAGAAAATATTTTTATGGATTATATCGATAAACTGTTCAATTTATGTTAGGTATTTTACAAGTTTGGAATTATTCATTGCAATTCATAAACTAACCTAGTATATGCCATTATATAGAAATGGTGCCCAGTAGAAGGAACGTGAACTCCAACAAAACGTATGATCCAAAGAGTAAGAAGGGTCATATCTTTAATAGTATTAATCCAAAATTTAGAAGGGAAATAGTCTACCATGTACTCTCAACATATGAAGAAATAGTATCATATGTTAATAAGATAAGTAAAGAATTCTTTTAGTCTTATGGCTTTGAAGGGAAGCAAGAGAAGAAAAGGATGTAAGAGAGAAAGATGGATAAAGGGAAGAGGGAAAAGAAGGATTTTCCAATATGTGATAAATGTGGAATGAATCACCTTGGTAAATGCTTGAAGGTAATGGGAGTTTGTTATAAGTGTGGAGAAAAAGGACACCAAGTACATGATTACAAGGGTAAGAAAAAGTTTTCAAATGTAAAATGATTCATCTTCAAGGTGTTGAGACACTACGCAAATCAATGTCCCATTCATAAGAGTATACTACAAATGATGTTATTGGATAATAATCAAGTTATGATACTACCTCAGATGAAGAGGAATGACTAGTGTTCTTATGTTTTTATTATAGAATTATTTCATTTGAGTTTTTTATCAACAGTATACTGGTTACATGAATTATGGAGATAAATAAGGATTGTACTGCAGTACTATTTTATTTAGGATTTGAGATTATATGGTTCTAAGAAAAGTGACTTAATAGTAAGCTATTATTTTTGGAAAATTAATGTTTGAAGGAAAGGTAATCCTTAATATGGTCCTGATAATGAGGTAGTGATTTTGGAATAAGAGATGGTTGATTTGGATAAATTATATTGGATATTCTTGACTTCCTTGAAACTAATTAATGATTTGTATATTCCATAATTATTGGAGTTTACCAAATTTTTTGGATAGAAGGAGTATATCCAGTATTCTATAATGAAAAAGGGAGAATGAATATAATTAATAAGGTTTTATAGTAATTCATGATGTTACCATGTTTTAAAATAATACATGATGAAGGTGTTCACATGTTATTACATGGAAAAAAGGATCCTCATTGTGTTTAACTTCCTTATAAATTTTGGACTGAGAGTTTGGATATAAGTATTTCGGATAAGTATAAAGGTTGTAATGGATTAAGTTCTAAGTTGGATACTATTGTTAAGTTTATTTTTTGATTGTTATAAAAAGGACAACCCAGAGGTCGGGCGACAACTAGTCGCGTCCGGCAAGGCCGCAAGACATAAACCCACAAACGAAGAGCGACAAAGGTGCATCACCTAAAACTGGACTACATGATGTACTGGTTTCTATAATTTAGTTTTTTTAAAATAGTCTGAAAAATGAATTATAAATTCACTATTTTTTGAAACTTATATGATTTAGGTAAATATATATTTTTTGAAATCATTTGGAGTAAAAGATGAGTTTGTGGTAGGAATTAGTTGAAGGATTAAACTCTACTTGTCAACTATATATATATATATATATATATATATATATCTTGTCTTATTCTATGAAGAAATAAATTCTAAAACTTTAGGTAATTCATCTTAAAACTAAAGATGTTTTATCCTAATAACTTATGTTTTGTTGAACCGATGATATTTAAAATCATCATAGATTGATGGCTTTGAGGCCCTCAATTCTACAATTCTTTGTGACCGATGAACTCAATAAATCCCTATAAATATTTACATTTTTTCTCCAATTATGTGTCTCTAATTGCCACCAATTTTCTCCTAATCGAGATCATAATTTGGTGGTGACATTTTCATTCCCGTTTTCCTATTATTAAGACTAAATTTTATTAACCCATTTTCCGATGTGGGTTTTCCCACAAAGGTAATTTCTATTTTCAAACTTTTATTTTCAAAGAACAATTTAAAATTGAGAGGAAGAAATTTATTTAATTAGGGAAGAATTTAACACCCCAAGATTTCATAGAACATTATTTCTTCAAAGTAATTCAATAACTTTACCTACATGCAACACTGAGTTCAAGCGCACCACGACTTACCAAACTAGTCGTTCAAAAGCGGTTATGAATAGTAATTACTGAATTTTGAACTTTATATAATCCTTATAATTTTAGAATCCATATTATGAGTTTCTTATATATAATGTAAGAACAAATACATTTTTTCAGATAAAAGAAGTATTTTTCAAAAAATGCAATTTTACCGCATTTTAATGGAGAACCCTTTTTAAATCCAATATTTGAAACTTATATATATTATAATTTGACAAAATAAACTTCTTATTTAGAATCAGGACATAATAATTTAGTTTCAATAAATGTTTGGTGTTTTTCTGATAACTTTCATATTTGGGTGAATAGTGAAAAATACTATATTTTAACTGAAAACAACTTTTTTAATCAAAATAATTTATAGTGTTAAATTATACATTTTAATGGTTTGGAAGTATAAATAGATTATAGTATTACCACTTAATCTAATTCTTATCATTGAAAGTAATTTTACATTGAAATTGGACATAAACAAGTGTCAATCTTTTGATAGTTATTATTTCTTAAAAATATGCCTTTTGGTTTTGACAACAGGAATTAATTTTAAATTAATAAATGAAACTTATATGTTTTTAATTTGGTAAAATAGACATCATTTTTGGATTTGGAATATTTAAATTATCCTAGGGTGAATTTTTGGTATTTTTCAGAAAACTTTCAATTTTTGATGAATAGTGAAAAACACTGAGTTATTGTTTAAAAACCGGCTTTTTATTTAAATAATTATTTATTTTATTTAAATTTATTTTAGGTCAAAATAGATACATAATACCTATATAAATTCAATGTAATTCATTAGATTCAGTTTATAATAATTTTAGAAATATAAAAATTTTATTGAACTTTTCACCGTCTTTTACCCACCTCCTAGGAGAATTTTCAAATTCACATAAAACATAATTTTACCACTTATGTAAGTGGAATTTCAAAAATCTGAGAGACATAGTTAAACTCAGTAAGTAAAATGTGGTTCAATAAGATGAAAATAATTTTTTTTGAATAGTAATGTTTGACTTTTATTTACCGCGGTTAAAGGTAAATAAGGTAATTAAAGGTAAAAAGAATATTTTAATAATTCAAAATTACCTTAACACATGTTCTAACCTTATTGGATGAGTAATGGCCGACCATGGGAATCCGTCGATTTTGGGACCCCATGGAGCCACTTATGAATGATAATGACAATTTAGATTAATTAATTTAAAGTAAAGAGAAAATTGACATAAACAAAAATATTTTAGTAATTTATTCTTATATGGCGTTATAAAAGTAATATTTTTGACTATAAATATTATTTGTAAATATAAAAAGATTTAATACTTCATGGTATTTTTTTTATAATTTTTAGACATTCAATAATTAAATTTATTTATGACACAATGATGATGCAGTAATTACCTTATTAATGAAAGAATCAAAGAAATGGTATTATAAATATTAAAATAAATATAATTTCAATGTTTTTATGACATCCATGAATTTTCTAGGTGAATATGACATGTTAGGTATGATTCAATGTATCGTTTTAGAAGTAATCAAGTTGTGGTGACTTTAACAAAAACAAAATACCAAATAGTGTCAAAATTGACATAAATTAATATTTAAAACAAAATACTATATTATTGGTTGATATAATATTCCTAAAAATGTAAGGTTCGGAAAAATGTCTTAAATAATATTATATATGTCATTAATGATCCACTTGAGGTTCTATTAGAAGTTTAAAGTAAGTTTATTAACCATATAGCATAAGAATACAAGAAGACACAGTAAAAGATAAACTATTTAACTAAGAGTTAAATCTAAACGATAAGGTTAAAATGGTAACCTAAACTTGTCTAAAACCTATTGGTTGCGATTATTTCCACCCATAACCATCTAAGTCTAGAAATAAATTCATTTGGAACCATTATAAACCGAATACGATTATATAATAAATTAATACTTTAATCTTTTCGTAAAGTGACCCTCACCCCACTTATAAAAGGGAACTTCCCCTTCTCTCAAAATCACACCTCCAAAGTCATTTTTCTTGGTAAACCCCTGTCCAAATATCCTCCCAAATATCCTAACTTCATCCTATAGGCCTTACTTTGGTCTGAAAGCCAACTTAAGGATCCCTTTTGATCAAATCAAAAGGAAGAACCTAAAGAAGAGGTAATGATTTCACCACCCTCTTTCAAGTTCTCTTATTCTTCCACTTACTATTTCTTTGTTGTTTCCATTATAAAATAATAAATCCAGTATCTTATATATACTTTGATGTTATAATAAATATTAAACAACTATATTCATTATTATACCCATCTTATGAATGATAATGTCACCATGCGTGTGTACGTACGACTTACCGTCTCCATGTCGTGGTGTAATTTGTTATTCAACACTATGTTATTTGGATGGATATAATGATAAATAATATGTATATAAATAATAAAAATAACATGATAATTAAATTGTAAAATTAAAATACCATTCAATTCCACACCTTTAAGGAAATGATATTGTCGCTCGTGCATACGTACGGATTACCGTCTCCACGACACGATGAGATTCATTACCACGATCACCATTCATCGATGATTATAAAAATATATATTACTAATATGTATGTAATATATAACATAATAATGCTACTTAATATATATATATATATATATATATATATATTTATGTATATATTTATATATATGTACTTACATATATCTTATTCACTTAGTTTGGTTCAATGCGCTATGAAAACGGAAACAGCGTTTATGCGTACGTATGGATTACCATCTCCATAAACGGTGTTTTTCATTTCATATATAAGTATATTATACATATTAATATTCTAAATATATATGATATATAAATCATGTTTTATATTTGGGGATTATTTAAATCTTGGTCTATGTGATACAATCAAGAGTAACAAGTTAAAACATGAATGATAAAGAAAGCGATTATTACCTGAAATGTTAATTTAACATGGAAATTATTATTAAATGGTTATCATAAAGTCATTAATGAATCATGTATGATATCATAAATACTAATATGGTTCTGGTATACTTTAATAACATACTACAATCTTCATACAGGAGGTTAAACGTACCCTCAACTAAAGGAAAGTGCAAGGTAAGGGGTTTTCATCTCACTCATTATTCCCGTGAGATTCATTCCATATTTCCACTATTACCTTTTGTGTGTTATATGTACTACCCATAATTATATTATTTGTGTAATATACTTTAATTTATGTGTATTTACATATTCATTTTATGATACTTCTTTCATAGGGTGTATGTTTCGTAAGTTACCAATTTGGTAAGGGTTAATTTAACAATATATTTATTATCTGAGGTTTTTTTTATGTAAGTATCTACTGGGACATATTTATTATCCATGTACATGTTTCATAAAATAGTTTTCAAAGGGATTATTTTAAGGTACTTTTTACTAAAACAAAATTTTAAATGTTTTAAAGATTTATTCTTCTAAACCATTCTCATTAATGTCCATGTTTTCAAAATGGTTTTAATGATTTATTTAAATGGACATGAATGTTTTAAAATGTTAATTACTTTCAAAAGTTTCAAAGTGGTATGGGACACTTTTATTCCAAAATGTATTTAAATTTCTTTCTTTCTAAATTGTGTTACTTTTAAAATTTTTTATAAAAAAGGGATATTTTTCTCGAAGAGTTTTACAAATCATTTTCATCTATGTCAAAATCCATTAATGGATTTTAAACTTTTTTGAAGTTGATTTATTATGATACAAATATTTCATATTGTATTGAAGATTTTATGATATGTTTGAATGTGGATATGTTATTTTTATACCATTCATGGTTTATGGGTACAATATTGACATTTCATATGCCAGTTTTAATATGAATGTTTATGTTATGTTTAAACCTTTTCATATGAGGAATGCATTGGACTTAGTAAGTGAAGGGTGGAGCCCTATATAGATCTTAGATTAATAGGTAGGTCTCTTGAGACAGACTAGTGTCTTCGCACAATTCCTTCACAAAATATTATTTTTAGTCTTGGCACAAAGCCTTGACTATGTCATGATGATAGTCTGGCATTATGCATTCCATCATTATGAAAGTGGCTATTGATATTACTTGTGATTATTAGACTAGTAGAATATCTATGTGAATAGGTTAATGGAATTATTTTATTGTATCTTTTTCATATTATGCTGATGGTTAAGTTTAAAAAGGCTTTTGTTTTAGTCTTATACATTTCCTTAAATTTTTATGCTTATTTATGAAAGTTTCCGCTATATTGTTATCCTTATTGAGCATCTGGGATCACCCCTTTCTATTTTTTAATTTTCTCCGGATTCTAAGAAGTGTATTATTATTGATAAGAAGGGTTAATCTAGGGGATTAATTGTGTTCTCAAAGGATCATTTATGTTGTGTTTTATTTTCTAAAGTGTAATGTAACGTCCATGTATGTAATCTATTTTCCAAGACTGCTAAATTGATCGGTCTTTCGGGACTTGATTCCTTGTAATCATGCCAATGTATTAAAATAACGCACCGACTATGGGTATGTAATGCCCCGACCACAGTTATCCAGAGTTGGTGCATTATTACATAACATTGGCATGATCACAAAAGATCAAGTCTCGAAAGACTGATTAGTTTAGTAGCCTTGGAGTCACTAGATACATTCATAAAGGATACATTACATCATAAAGTAAAAATTACAACAAAATCTTGTCTACACACTCATATCCCCTTATACTCTCCCTAAAGTTAATTCATAAAATACTTCTTCGCATCCTAGGAAAAATAAAACATAGAAAGGGGTGAGCTCAGATGCCCAGTAAGGATAACAATATAGCGAAAACTTTCAAAAATAACCATAAACATTTAATGCAATATATAACTAAAAAAAGCCTTTTAAACTTGGACTTCAGCATAATATGGAAAAAATTAAATTAAATAATTCCATTTACTTATTCACATGGATATTCTACTAGTCTAATAATCATATGATATATTAATAACCACTTTCATAATGATGGAATGCATAATGCCAGACTATTATAACCACATAGTCAAGGCCTTGTTCCAAGACTACAAATAATATTTTGTCAAGTACTTATGCCAAGACACTAGTTTGTCTCATGAGACCTACCTATGCATAGAGGAGCTATAGCGGGCTCCACCCGTCACTTATTAAGTCCAATGCATTCCTCATATAAACAGGTTTAAACATAACATAAACATTCGCATTAAAACTAGCATACAAAATGTCAATAATTTATCCATAAACCATGAATGGTATAATAATAACACATCCATATTCAAACATATCACAAAACATTCAATACAATATGGAAGTTTTGTATCATAATAAATCAACTTCAAATAAGCTTAAAATCCATCAAAGGATGTTGACATAGATGAAATCATAACTATTTGAGAGAAATATCTCTTTTTTGAAATCATTTAAAAGTCACATAATTATAAAATAAAACATTTATTTTTAAAATATTATTATAAGATTTTAAGGTAAGCTTAGAATATTTTATAATGGCGGAAAATAGTCACACCCACCATATAAGTTAAAAAAATACAATCTTACCTAAATTCTGTCGAAAAGGTTAAAAAGGACCTTGTTTGGAAAACGACAGAAAGATTCCTTTATAAACTTCTTATAAAAAGTCAACAAGGGTATAAATGACTTTAACCCATAGTCTGTAAAATAGTAAGAATTATTTGAAATAAATTTTTAAGAAACATGAATGTGGATGATAAAGAGGTCCCAGTAGATAATTACGTATAAACAACCTCGGATAATGAAGAGATTGTGAAATAAACCCTTACCTTGTACTTTTCCTTGGTTGAGGGTAGGTTAACCTCCTGTATAATGGTTAAATAATTGTTATTAAATTATACATGAATAATACACATTAATATGATATCATATATGATATTTAACATTGATTTGTTAACAATATCTTAGTATTATCATCGTTTCGGGTGTTAACAGATTCATTTTCCTTTATATTATTTGTTATGTGAGCCATATTTATTATGGATGGGATGTATATTATTCATATCCATAATGATATCATGTCTCTAAAAATTATTTTTAATCATCCAATGAAATTTATTCTTGAATGGATACGATGGGGAATGAATCTCATCGCGTTCGTGGAGACGGTGGTCCGTACATACGCACGAGCTACAATATCATTTTTTTGATATTAAAATAATATATAATTGGGTGGTATATCATATATACAGAATCTTTATCATGTTATATTTATTATTTACATGAATTACACATCATTATTATACCCATCCAAATAATAATGTATTGAATAACAATTACACAACGACGTGGAGATGGTAAGTCGTACGTACGCACGTATGGTGACATGTCATTCAAGGGGTGGATAGAATAATGAATTTGGTTTTTACATGTTTATAATAACATCTCAGTTTATATAATATATTGAAGTTATTATTTTAGAATCTAAATAACAAATAAAGAAGAAGTGGAAGAAGAAAGGAACTTGAAAGAGGGTGGTGAAATCATTACCTCTTCTTCGGGTTCTTCCATCTAATTTGATCAAAAGTGCTTCTTAGGTTGGATTTCTGATCAAACTAAGGCCTCTAGGTTTAAGTGAGGTAAGTTTTGAGGATATTTAGATAGAGTTTTTCCAAACCAAAAGGCTTTGAAGTTATGAGTTTGAGAGAAGGGGGAGTGCCTTTTTATAAGAGGGGTGAGGAGCACCTTAGGAAAAGCTAGAAATATTATTTTATAATAAATTCATATTCGGTTTATAATGGATCCAAAGTAGATTATTAAAAGTCTAAGGTGGGGATGGGTCAAAATCCTTTCAACCAATAGATTTTATATAGGTTTGGATCAATATATTAACCTTATCGTTTAGTTTTAACTCTTAGTTAATTAGTTTGACATTTAGCATGTCACTTTGTATTTTTATATTACATAGTTAATAAACTTACTATATACATCCAACTAACCCCCAAGCCGTCCATTAATAATACGTCTACCATTATATAAGTCCGTTGGCCGAACCTTAGAATTTTATGAATAAAATATCAATTATTAATATAATATTTGTTTTAAAAACTCATTTATGTCAATTTTGACACTATTCAATAATTGATTTTTTTTAAAGTCTTAACAGCTTTATTAATTAGAATAAAATTCATTTAAGCAATACTAACATGTAATATTAACCAATAAAATTCGTGGATGTCATCAAAACATTCAAATTATATTTATTTTAACTTTCATAATACCAATTATTTGATTCTTTTATTATTAAGGAAAATACTGCATCATTATTTTGTCATAAATAAATTTAATTATTCAATGTCTAAAAATTATAAATAAAATACCATTATGTATGAAATCATTTTATCTTTATAATTAATATTTATAGTCGAAAATATAACATATATAACCTTATTTAAAAATTGTTTTTTTAAAAGATATAATCTTATGTCATTTTTGTATTTACTTTAACTTAATTAATATAAAGTGTCATTATCACTTACAAGTGGATCCATGGGGTCCCAAAATCGACCCAAAGATGACCATGGTCGGACATGTATCAACCAATAGGTTTAGGACACGTTTTAGGGTAATTTATTCTTATTATTATATTATTTTTTTACCCTTATTTACCGGATTTACCCTTTAACCATGTTAAATAAAATATTTACCGAACTAATTATACAAAACGTCTAAAAATAAAATTTACCTATTTAAAAAATTTGGACCTCCTGATTCTAAATATGGAATCTATTTTTCTAAATTCAAAAAACATAAGTGGCAGAAATTAATTTAAAATTAATTCCCGTTGTCAAAACAAAAAACATGTTTTTAAGAAATAATAACTATCAAAAGATTGACACTTGTTTATGTTCAGTTTAAATGTGAAATTATGTCCAATGACCAAAATTGTATTAAATGGTAAAAATATATTATAAATATACTTCAAAACCACTCAAAGTCATAGTTTATCACTATTAATTATTTCGATTAAAAAAGTTGTTTTTAATTAAAATTTAGTAATTTTCACTATTCATCAAAATATGAAAGTTATCCGAAAAGTACCAAAAATTTACCCTAAGATAATTTTGTTATTCCAAATCCAAAAATTATTTCCCTTTTTAAAGATAAAATTTATAAAATTTGAAAAAGTGGGTGTTACTATTCATAACGGCTAGTTTGATTGGTTGTGGTGTGTTAGAACTCGAAGTTGCATACAACACATGCTATTGGTTGTGGTGTGTTAGAACTCGAAGTTCCCACATTGCTTCTTCCATATTATGGTTTCTCCATAAAACTTTTACCAGACAAGTCATCTGGTTTCTCAGTACTTGTTCTCTCGTATCAAGAATCATGACGGGCTCTTCTCAATAAGATAGATCGGATTCCAATTCTAATTCCTCATAGGTGAGTATATGCGTTGGGTCAGGCATGTATTTCCTCAACAGCGATAGGTGGAACACATTGTGAACATTGGAGAGACTTGGCAGCATTTCTAAACGGTAAGCTATAGCCCTAATTCATTCTAGAATTTTGAATGGTCCGATGTACCTGGGACTCAATTTTCCCTTCTTACTGAAATATATAACACCCTTCCATGGAGATACCTTCAAGAAAACATGATCTCCTACCTGAAATTCCAAATCCTTCCTTCGGTTATCGGCATAGCTCTTCTGCCTGCATTGAGCTGCTTTGATGTGGTTTCACCTTTTCTATTGTTTCCTCCACCAGTTCTGGGCCTACAAGTTTTCTTTCACCAACGTCATCCCAACAGGTTGGTGTGCGACATCTCTTTCTGTATAACGCTTCATATGGTGCCATCTGAATACTTGAATGGAAGCTATTGTTATAGGAAAATTCCACCATAGGTAAATATTGATCCCACATACCCTGAAAGTCAAGTAAGAAAGATTTCAACATGTCTTCTATGGTTTGAATAGTCTGTTATAATTGTCCATCAGTTTGGGGGTGGTGGGCAGTGCTGAAACGAAGTTCAGTATCCAGGGCTTTCTGAAGACTTTTCCAGAATATTGAAGTAAAACGGGGATCGCGATCAGAAACAATCGATAGGGGTACTCCATGAAGTCTCACAACTTAATTAATATACAGTCTTGCTAGATGTTCAAGTGGTAGATATTCTCTTATAGCATGAAAATGTGCTTACTTGGTAAGACGATCAAGAATAACCCATATTGCATCGTTCCTTCTAGGAGACTTTGGTAGCCCCATGATGAAGTCCATTGTAATATTATCCCATTTCCACTTAGGTATGTTAAGAGGTTGCATGACTCATCCTGGTTGTTTCCTTCCAGCTTTCACTTGTTGACAAACCATACATCTTGACACAAAATCAGAAATCTATCTCTTCATGTTGTTCCACAAAAAAATGTTCCTTCAAATCTCTATACATTTTGGTGCTCCCAGGGTGTATAGAGAAATTGGAACTATGAGCATCATCCAACAATTCCCTTTTTAGATCAAGTATATCAGGAACACAAAATCTCTTCCCAAATTTCAAAATTCCATCTTCATACACAAAGTCACTCAATCTCCCATCATTCACAGCTTTAATATTCTTTTGAAATTCATCATCATCGGTCTGAGAAATCTTTATCCTTTCTAGTAAAGATGGTTTGAAAACCATTTGAAAAAGTATCGATGTTTCACCTTCCATGGTAATTCTCATATCCATCTTCACTAGATCCATGAAAATAGGATCCCTTTCAATTATCATCATGTTCAAAACTCCATGATCCTTTCTGCTCAAAGCATCTGCCACCTTATTTGCCTTCCTCAGGTGGTAGTGTATCGTGAAATCATAATCCTTGAGCAGTTTAAGCCATCTCCTTTGCCTCATGTTGAGTTCTTTATGTGAGAAAATATACTTCAAACTTTTGTGATTGGTATATATCTCACATTTTTTACCATAGAGATAATGTCTCTATATCTTCAAAACAAATATTACAACAGCTAACTCAAGATCATGAGTAGGATAGTTTTGCTCCTGAATTTTTAGTTGTCGTGATGCATAGGCAATAACCCTATCATTCTACATAAGGACACAACCAAGTCCTCTCTTCGATGCATCACTATAAATAACAAACCCATCATTCCCCGATGGGAGGTTCAATATAGGAGAATTGGCTAATCTTCTCTTCCGTTCTTCAAAACATTCTTCACAATCTTTTTTCCAAACAAATTTAACCCCTTTACGTGTGATATTTGTTAATGGGTTAGCCAATCAAGAAAAATTCTGGACAAAACGTTGATAATAACCTGCTAAACCAATAAAACTATGTACCTAGGTTATACTCGTTGGTGCTGGACATTCTTGGATTGCTCTTGTCTTATAAGGATCAAAATAGATTCCATCCTTAGAGACAATATGGCTAAGAAAAGAAATCTCTTGAATCCAGAATTCACACTTACTAAACTTCCCATATAATCCATGTCTTCTCGGAGTCTTCAGGATAATGCACATGTGATTTTCACAATCTTCGTAGCTTTTGGAGTATACCAAGATATCATCAATAAATACCACTACAAAATCATCAAGATATTCCTTGAAAAATCTATTCATTAGATCCATGAAAACAGAGGGTGAATTAGTCATCCCAAAAGGCATTACTATAAACTCGTAATGCTCGTACCTGGTTTGAAATGCTGTCTTCGGAATGTCTTCCTTCTTCACACACAACTGATGATATCCAGATCAAAGTTCAATCTTTGAAAAGTATTGAGCTCCATTCAGTTGGTCAAATAAATCATCAATGCGAGGTAGGGGATAGTTGTTCTTTATTGTTATAGCATTGATCTCCCTGTAATTGATACATAACCTCATAGATCCATATTTCTTTTTAACAAAAATAATAGGGGCTCCCCATGGAGAAACACTAGGGAGAATAAATCCCCTATTAATAAATCCCTCTAGTTGTTTCTTTAGTTCAACTAATTCCACAGTGGTAATTATATAAGGGGTCTTCGATATAGGCCTTGATCCAAGAATTAAATCAATGTAAAACTCAACTTCTCGTTCTGGAGGATGTCAAGGTAAATATTCCGGAAACACATCTGCATATTCTTTCAAAATAGGTACATCCTCTATTTGAACATTCCTTTCCTCACCCACAGTCATTTCATTCTCTTCCTCCCCAATAATTGAATTTAGTTGAGCTACTGGGGGTGGATCTAGATAAGAATTAGGTGGTGACGATTCTGCTCTAAAGATAAGGTGTTCCTTATCGTCATCATCAAAAATCATAACCTCCTTCTTCTTACAATAAATCTTCACATCATGGTCCAAAATCCAATCCATACTGAGGATTATATCAAATTTAATCATGGGTATGACGATGAGATCAGAAGATAAAGAATATTTATATGCTCTAATGGGAACGGATCCACAGAACTTTGTAGCAATGATACTTCCATTAGGAGTTTTGACTGACAACTCCCTTGTTAAATCAAATTGGAAATATCAATTTTTCTTAGAAAACTGGGAAGATATGAAACAATGCGATGATCCAGAATCAAATAAAGCATTGGATAAACTTGAGGAAACCATTAAATTACCTCCCACCACGTCTTTCGGAGCTTCAACATCAACAGTAGTGATAGCATAAGCTTGGACTTGATCCCTTGTCCTTTTCTGAGGTATGTTACCCTGACGCTTAGGACATTCATTTTCATAATGTCCCATCTCCCTGCAGTTGTAGCATTAAACATCAGTAGCTTCTTTCTTCCCCTTGAAATCATGAGATTGGTGGCCTTTTTCACCACACTTGTAACATATTCCCATTCCATTCAAGCAAGTATCAGGGTGTTTCTTCCCACATTTACTCCAGGATGTATATTCAACTTTTCCGTTCTTCCCCTTATTTCCATTTTCAGAGTGATCAGCAGATCTCTTCTTCTCTTTCTTTGCTTTAAAGTCATAAGACTTAGAGAATTCTTTTTCTGTCTTGATTGCGCATGAGACAATATCTCCGTAAAAACGAGAAGGTTTGTGAGACTAATGCTCAATGGAGAAATGGTTTTAACCCATCAAAAAATTGATCAATCTTACTTCCTGGGTTACGTATATAATCTGCAGCATACCTCGCTAACCTTGTAAAGTTATCCTCATACTTTGAGACATTATCATCCTCCTTTTGTCTTAGACTCAGAAATTGTCTTTCCATATCTACTCAATGGTCATGAGGAAATTATAATTCTAAGAAAAGCTCTTTGAACTCTCTCCATTACATATTTTATACTTCATCATCTTCCTTCGTGTTTTGAATCAATGACTACCATTGATGAACATCTCCAGTGAGGTGGTAAACTGCCATGATAACTTTTTCCCTTTCACTACTCCCCAAGGCATGGAATATTTTCTCTAAGGAATTTATCCATTGCTCATCTACTAGTGGATTTTTACTCCCATTGAATGTTGGTGGTTTTTTTCTCATGAAGCGATCTAACATTGATTCTCCACGCTGCGGATCAGTGTGCTCCATACGGGTAAGGTTATTATTCATAACCTGAGTGAGTTGTCCCAGTACGATGATTAGCTGATCAGCACCAGTTGCATCACCAGCTCCACTATAATTATCTTGAGAAGGATGGAAATCCCTACATGGAGTTCGTGCATTGATATGGTTTCCATTTATTCCACTAGGTTCCATTTCTAAACAATGGCATAAACTAGATCAGTTTATGAATCAAAATACATAATTACATACTTGTAAAACACTTAACATAAATTGAACTATTTATGGATATAATCCATAATCATAAAAATGTTTTCTCTGAGGAAGTATATACTCATAAACCCTTCATAATGGTTTGTAAAGAAAATGAGAATTAACCTAAGCATATTCCTCGGGAGTGTCGTAACCAAGAGTGCAGGAAGGCCCGATGTCGTGCACCAGTTCCCGTTCGAGTCTAGATCAAAGCGGTGTCTTTGGGTTTTACCCTTAGGTACATCTGTGGTAGAGCCGCCTCTACCTTCTCGTATCTAGATAGGGATGTATTTCTCATAAAACTCACAAAACCTATACAATACCAAAATTCTCGGAAGTTCTTATATACTAATCCTCAAAGTCTATCTAGGTCTATGTGCTCTAATCATAGTTTATCTAAATCTAGTTTCCAAGGTTTTTACTAAACTTCCTATGATACCAACTGTAATGCCCCGACCCCAGTTATCCAGAGTCGGTGGATTATTACATAACAATGGCATGATCACAAAAGATCAAGTTTCGAAAAACCGATTAGTTTAGTAGCCTTGGAATCACAAGATACATTCATAAAGGATACATTACATCATAAAGTGAAAACTACAACAACATCTTCTCTCCATACTCATATCCCCTTATACTATCCCTGAAGGTCATTTATAAAATACTTCTTCACATCCTGGGAAAAATAAAACATAGACAGGGGTGAGCTCAGATTCCCGGTAAGGATAACAATATAGCAGAAACTTTCACAAATAAGCATAAACATTTAAGGCAATATATAACTAAAACAAAAGCCTTTTAAACATGAAGTTCAGAATAATATGACAAAAATAAAATAAAATAATTCCATTTACTTATTCACATGGATATTCTACTAGTCGAATAATCACATGCAATATCAATAACCACTTTCATAATGATGGAATGCATAATGTCAGACTATCATAACCACATAGTCAAGGCCTTGTGCCAAGACTACAAATAAGATTTTGTCAAGGCCTTATTCCAAGACACTAGTTTGTCTCATTAGACCTATTGATGCATCAAGGAGCTATAGCAGGCTCCACCCATCACTTATTAAGTCCAATGCATTCCTCATTTGAATAAGTTTAAACATAACATAAACATTCGCATTAAAACTAGCATACGAAATGTCAATACTTTATCCATAAACCATGAATGGTATAAAAATAAAACATCCATAGTCAAACATATCACAAAACCTTCAATACAATATGGAATTTTTTTATTATAATAAATCAACTTCAAATAAGCTTAAAATCCATCAAAGGATGTTGACATAGATGAAATCAAAACTATTTGAGAGAAATATCTCTTTTTTGAAATAATTTAAAAGTCACATAATTATAAAAGAAAAAATTTACTTTGAAAATATTCTTATAATATTTTAAGGGAAGCTTTGATGATTTTTTAACGGCGGAAAATAGCCGCACCCACCGTATAAATTAAAAAAAATACATTCTTACCTTAATTCTGTCGAAAATGTTAAAAAGGACCGTGTTTGGAAAATGATAGAAATATTCCTTTATAAACTTCTTATAAAAAGTAAACAAGTTTATAAAGGACTTTAACCTAGATTCTATAAAATATTAAGAATGATTTGAAATACATTTTTAAGAAACATGGATGCGGATGATAAAGAGGTCCCAGTAGATAATTACGTATAAACAACCTCGGATAATGAAGAGATTGTTAAATAAACCCTTATATTGTAATTTTCCTTGGTTGAGGGTAGGTTAACCTCCTATATAATGGTTAAATAATTTTTATTAAATTATACAAGAATCATATACATTAATATGATATCATATATGATCTTTTAACATTGATTTGTTAATAATATCTTAGTATTATCATCGTTTCGGGTGTTAACGGATTCATTTTCCTTTATATTCTTTGTTATGTGAGCCATATTTTTTATGGATGGGATTTATATTATTCATATCCAGAATTATATCATGTCTCTAAAAATTATTTTCAATCATTAAATGAAATTTATTCTTGAATGGATACGATGGAGAATGAATCTCATCACGTTCGTGGAGACGGTAGTCCGTACGTATGCACAAGGGAAAATATCATTATTTTGATTTAAAATAATATATATTTGGATGGTATATCATATATACAGAATCATTATCATTTTATATTTATTATTTATATGAATTAAACATCATTTTTTACCCATCCAAATAATAATGTATTGAATACCAATACCACGACGTGGAGACGGTAAGCGGTACGTACGCACGTATGGTGACATGTCATTCAAGGGATGGATAGAATAATGAATTTGGTTGTTAAATATTTATAATAAAATCTAAGTATATATAAGATACTGAATTTATTATTTTATAATGGAAATAACAAATAAAGAAGAAGTGGAAGAAGAAAGGAACTTGAAAGAGGGTGGTGAAATCATTACCTCTTCTTCAGGTTCTTCCTTTTGATTTGATCAAAAGGCTCCTTAGGCTGGCTTTCTGATCAAACTAAGGCCTCTAGGTTTAATTGAGGGAAGTTGGGAGGATATTTGGATATAGTTTGGCCGAACCAAAATGCTTTGAAGCTATGAATTTGAGAGAAGGGGGAGTGCCTTTTTATAAGAGGGGTGAGGGGCACCTTAGGAAAATCTAGAAATATTATTTTATAATAAATTCATATTCGGTTTCTAATTGCTCCAAAGTAAATTATTAAAATTCTAAGGTGGGTATGGATAAAAATACTTTCATCCAATAGATTTTAGACAGTTTTGTGTCACTATATTAACCTTATCGTTTAGTTTTAACTCTTACTTAATTAGTTTGACATTTACCATGTCACTTTGTATTTTTATATTATATAGTTAATGAACTTACTATATACATCCAACCAACACCCAAGTAGTCCATTAATAATACACCTAACATTATATAAGTCATTTGGCCAAACCTTAGAATTTTATTAATAGAATATAAATTATTAATATAATATTTGTTTTAAAAACTCATTTATGTCAATTTTGACACTATTCAATAATTGATTTTTGTTAAAGTCTTAACAACTTTATTAATTAGAATAAAATTCATTTAAGCAATAATAACATGTAATATTAACCAATAAAATTAGTGGATTTCATCAAAACTTTCAAATTATATTTATTTTAACATTTATAATACCAATTATTTTATTATTTTATTATTAAGGAAAATATTGCATCATTATTGTGTCATAAATAAATTTAATTATTTATTGTCTAAAAATTATAAATAAAATAAAATTATGTAGGAAATATTTTTATCTTTCTAATGAATATTTATAGTCGAAAATATAACATATATAACACTATGTAAAAAAAATTCTAAAAGATATATGCTTATTTCATTTTTGTATTTACTTTAACTTGATTAATATAAAGTGTCATTATCACTTACAAGTGGATCCATGGGGTCCCAAAATCGACCCAAATATGATCATAGTCGGACATGTATCAAAAAATAGGGTTAGGACACAATTTAGGGTAATTTATTATTATTATAATATTGTTTTTTACCCTTATTTACTGGATTTACCCTTTAACCAAGGTAAATAAAATATTTACCGAACTAATTATTCAAAATGTCTAAAATTAAAAGTTACCTATTTACACAATTTAGACCACATGATTATAAATATGGAATCCATTTTTCTAAATTCAAAACATATAAGTGGTATAAATTAATTTAAAATTAATTCTCATTGTCAAAACAAAAAGCGTGTTTTTAAGAAATAATAACTATCAAAATATTGACACTTGATTATGTTCAGTTTAAATGTGAAATTATGTACAATGACCAACATTGTATTTAATGGTAAAAATATATTCTAAATATACTTTAAAACCACTCAAAGTCATATTTTATCACTATTAATTATTTTGATTAAAAAAGTTGTTTTTAATTAAAATTTAGTAATTTTCACTATTCATCAAAACATGAAAGTTATTCGAAAAGTACCAAAAATTTACCCTAAGCTAATTTGGATATTCCAAATCCAAAAATGAAGTCCATTTTAAAAGATAAAATTTATAAAATTTCAAAAAGTGGGTGTTACTATTCATAAGGTCTAGTTTGATTGGTTGTGGTGTGTTAGAACTTGAAGTTGCGTACAACACATGCTATTGTATTATTCAAAGAGAAGCGTACTGTGGAATATTGGGGTGTTACATTCTCCCCTCCTTCAAATAATTTCATCCTTGAAATTTCTAGAATACTACCGCATGAAAAGACTCGGGTGGTTCTTCGTCATAAGTTCCTCGGGTTCCCAAGTTTCCTCTTCCATCTTATGGTTTCTCCATAAAACTTTTACCAGACGAGTCGTCCAGTTTCTCAATACTTGTTATCTCATATCAATAATCCTGGCAGGATCTTCTCAATAAGATATATTGGGTTCTATTTCTAATTCCTCATAGGTGAGTACATGCGTTGGGCCAGGCACGTATTTCCTCAACAGCGTTACGTGGAACACATCGTAAACTTTGGAGATATTTTGCGGCATTGCCAAACGGTAAGCTACAGCCCCAATTCGTTCTAGAATTTCGAATGGTCCGATGTACCTGGGACTCAATTTTCTCTTCTTACCGAAACGTATAACACCCTTCCATGGAGATACCTTCAAGAAAACATGATCTCCTACCTGAAATTTCAAATCATTCCTTCGGTTATCGGCATAGCTCTTCTACCTGCATTGAGATTCTTTGATGTGGTTTCACCTTTTCTATCATTTCCTCCACCAGTTCTGGGACTACAAGTTTTCTTTCACCAAAGTCATCCTAACAGGTTGGTGTGCGACATCTCTTTCCATATAACGCTTCATATGGTGCCATCTGAATACTTGAATGGAAGCTATTGTTATAGGAAAATTCCACCAGAGGTAAATATTGATCCCACGTACCCTGAAAGTCAAGTGAGAAAGATCTCAACATTTCTTCTAAGGTTTGAATAGTCCATTCTGATTGTCCATTAGTTTGGGGTTGGTAGGAAGTGCTCAAACGAAGTTCAGTATCCAGGTCTTTCTGAAGAATTTTCCAGAATCATGAAGTAAAATGGGGATCACGATCAGAAACAATCGATAGGGGTACTCCATGAAGCCTCACAACTTTATTAATATATAGTCTTGCTAGACGTTCAAGTGGTATATCTTCTCTTATAGCAAGAAAATGTGCTGACTTGGTAAGACAATCAAAATGACCCATATTGCATCGTTCCTTCTAGGATTCTTTGGTAGCCCCATGATGAAGTCCATCATAATATTATCCCATTTCCACTCAGGTATGGGAAGAGATTGCATGACTCCTCCAGGCTGTTTCCTTCCAACTTTCACTTGTTGACAAACCATACATCTTGACATAAAATCAGTAATCTCCCTCTTCATGTTGTCCCACAAAAAATGTTCCTTAAAATCTCTATACATTTTGGTGCTCCCAGGGTGTATAGAGAAATTGGAACTATGAGCATCATCCAACAATTCCCTTTTTAGATCAAGTATATCGGGAACACAAAATCTCTTCCCAAATTTCAAAATTTCATCTTCATACACAAAGTCACTCAATCTCCCATCATTCACAGCTTTAATATTCTTTTTAAATTCATCATCATCGGTCTAAGAACTCTTTATACTTTCTAGTAAAGATGGTTTGGAAACCATTTGAAAAAGTATCTATGTTTCACCTTCCATGGTAATTCCCACATCCATCTTCACTAGATCTATCAAAATAGGATCTCTTTCAATTCTCATCACGTTAAAAACTCCATGATCCTTTCTGCTCAAAGCATCTACCACCTTATTTGCCTTCCCTGTGTCTTAGTGTATCGTGCAATCATAATCCTTGAGGAGTTCAAGTCATCTCCTTTGCCTCATGTTGAGTTCTTTCTGTGAGAAAATATACTTCAAACTTTTTTGATCGGTATATATCTCACATTTTTCACCATAGAGATAATGTCTCCATATCTTCAAAGCAAATATTACAGCAACTAACTCAAGATCATGAGTAGGATATTTTTGATCATGAATTTTTAGCTATCGTGATGCATAGGCAATAACCCTATCATTCTGCATAAGGACACAACCAAGTCCTTTCTTCGATGCATAACTATAAATAATGAACCCATCATTCCCCTATGGGAGGTTCAATATAGGAGAATTGAGTAATCTTCTCTTCAGTTCTTCAAAAAATTCTTCACAATCTTTTTTCCAAACAAATTTAACCCCTTTACGTGTGATATTTGTTAATGGGTTAGCCAATCAAGAAAAATTCTGGACAAAACGTTGATAATAACCTGCTAAACAAATAAAAATATGTACCTCGGTTATACTCGTTGGTTCTGGCCATTCTTGGATTGCTCTTGTCTTAGCAGGATCAAAAGAGATTCCATCCTTAGAGACAATATGGCCAAGAAAAGAAATCTCTTGAAGCCGGAATTCACACTTGCTAAACTTCCCATATAATTCATGTCTTCTTAGAGTCTTTAGGATAATGCACATGTGATTTTCACAATCTTCGTAGCTTTTGGAGTATACCAAGATATCATCAATAAATACCACTACAAAATCATCAAGATATTCCTTGAAAAATATATTCATTAGATCCATGAAAACAGAGGGTGCATTAGTCATCCCAAAAGGCATTACTATAAACTCGTAATGCTCGTACCTGGTTTGAAATGTTGTCTTCGGAATGTCTTCCTTATTCACACACAACTGATGATATCCAGATCAAAGTTAAATCTTTGAAAAGTATTGAGCTCCATGCAGTTGGTCAAATAAATCATCAATGCGAGGTAGGGGATACTTTTTCTTTATTGTTATAGCATTGATCTCCCTATAGTCGATACATAACCTCATAGATCCATCTTTCTTTTTAACAAAAAGAACAGGGGCTCCCCATGGAGAAACACTAGGGAGAATAAATCCCTTATTACTAAATTCCTCTAGTTGTTTATTTAGTTCAACTAATTCCATAGTGGTTATTCTATAAGGGGTCTTCGATATAGGCCTTGATCTAGGAATTAAATCAATGGAAAACTCAACTTCTCGTTCTGGAGGATGTCCAGGAAAATCTTCCGGAAACACATCTACATATTCTTTCACAATAGTTAAATCCTCTATTTGAACATTCCTTTCCTCACCCATAGTCATTTCATTCTCTTCCTCCCCAATAATTGATTTTAGTTGAGCTACTGGGGGTGGATCGAGATAAGAATTAGGTGGTGATGATTATGCTCTAAAGATAAGGTGTTCCTTATCATCATCATCAAAAATTGTAACCTCCTTCTTCTTACAATTAATCTTTTCATCATGGTCTGAAAGCCAATCCATACCAAGGATTATATCAAATTTAATCATGGGTATGATGATGAGATCAGCAGATAAAGAACATTTATGTTCTCTAATGGGAACGGATCCATAGAACTTTGTCGCAATGATACTTCCCTTAGGAGTTTTGACTGACAAATCCCTTTTTAAATCAAATTGTAAATATCTAAATTTCTAAGAAAACTGGGAAGATATGAAACAATACGATGATCCATAATCAAATAAAGCATTGGCTAAACTTGAGGAAACCATTAAATTACCTGCCACCATGTCTTTTGGAGCTTCAACCTCTGCAATAGTGATAGCATAAGCTTGGCCTTGATCCCTTGGCCTTTTCTAAGGTAAGTTCCCCTAACACTTAAGAAATTCATTTGCATAATTTCACATCTCCCTGCAGTTGTAGAATTGAACATCGGTAGCTTCTTTCTTCCCCTTACAATCACGAGCTTGGTGGCCTTTTTCACCACACTTGTAACAAACTCTCATTCCTTTCAAGCAAGTACCAGGTTGTTTCTTCCCACATTTACTATAGGATGGATATTAAACTTTTCCCTTATTCCCCTTATTTCCATTTCCATAGTGATTAGTAGATCTCTTATTCTCTTGATTTTCTTCAAATTCGTAAGACTTAGAGAATTCTTTTTCTGTCTTGATAGCACATGAGACAATATCTTCATACAACGAGAAGGTCTGTGAGACTAATGCTCGACAGAGAAATGGTTTTAACCCATTAAATAAACGATCAATTTTAATTCTTGGATTACTTATATAATCTGCATCATATCTCTCTAACCTTTTAAAGTTAGCCTCATACTTTGCGACATTCTCATCCTCCTTTTGTCTCAGACTCATAAATTGTCTTTCCATATCTGCTCGATGGTCACGAGGAAAGTATTTTTATAAGAAAATCTCTTTGAACTCTCTCCATTCCATATTTGATACTTCATCATCTTCCTTCGTGTTTTGAATCAATGACCACCATTGATCAGTATCTCCAGTGAGGCGGTAAACTACCATGATAACTTTTTCCCTTTTACTACTCCCCAAGGCATGGAATATTTTCTCTAAAGAATTTATCCATTGCTCAGCTAGTTGTGGATTTTTACTCCCATTGAATTTTGGTGGTTGTTTCCTCATGAAGCAATCTAACATTTATCCTCCATGTTTTGGATCAGTGTGCTCCATACGGGTAAGGTTGTTATTCATAACCTGAGTGAGTTGTCCCAGTACGGTGATTAGCTGATCAGCACTTGTTGCATCACCAGCTCCACTATAATTATCTTGAGCAGGATGGAAATCCCTACATGGAGTGCGTGCATTGATACAGTTTCCATTTCTTCCACTAGGTTCCATTTCTAAACAATGTCATAAACTAGATCTGTTTATGAATCAAAATACATAATTCCATACTTGTAAAACACTTAACATAAATTGAACTATTTATGGATATAATCCATAATCATAAAAATGTTTTCTTTGAGGAAGTATATACTCATAAACCCTTAATAATGGTTTGTAAAGAAAATGATAATTATCCTAAGCATATCCCTCGAGAGTGTCGTAACTAAGAGTGAAACAAGGCCCGTTGTCGTGCACCTGTTCCCGTTCGAGTCTAGCTCAAAGTGGTGTTTTTGGGTTTTACCCTAGGTATATCTGTGCCAGAGCTGCCTCTACCTGCTCCTATCCAAACAGGGATGTATTTCTTGGAAAACTCACAAAATCTCTACAATACCAAAATTATAGGAATTTCTTCTATACAAACCCTCAAACTCCATCTTAGGTCTATGTGCTCTAATCAAAGTTTATCAAAATCTAGTTCCCAAGGTTTGTACTAAACATCCTCTGATACCAACTGTAATGCCATGACCCCAGTTATCTAGAGTCGGTGCATTATTACATAATATTGGAATGATCACAAAATATCAATTCTTGAAATACCGATTAGTTTAGTAGCCTTGGAATCACTAGACACATTCATAAAGGATGCATTACATCATAAAGTGAAAAACTGCAACAACATATTGTCTCCACACTCATATCCCCTTATACTATCCCTACAGGCCATTCGTAAAATACTTCTTCACATCCTGGGAAAAATAAAACATAGAGAGGGGTGAGCTCAGATGCCCACTAAGGATAACAATATAGCAGAAACTTTCACAAATAAGCATAAACATTTAAGGTAATATATAACTAAAACAAAATCCTTTTAAACATGAACTTCAGCATAATATGGAAAAAATAAAATTAAATAATTCCATTTACTTATTCACATGGATATTCTACTAGTCTAATAATCACATGCAATATCAATAACCACTTTCATAATGATGGAATGCATAATGTATTACTATCATAACCACATAGTCAAGGCCTTGTTCCAAGACTACAAATAAGATTTTTTCAAGGACTTGTGTCAAGATACTAGTTTGTCTCATGAGACCTACTGATGTATCGAGGAGCTATAGCGAGCTCCACCTGTCACTTATTAAGTCCAATGCATTCCTCATATGAATAGGTTTAAACATAACATAAACATTCGCATTAAAACTAGCATACGAAATGTCAATAATTTATCCATAAACCATGAATGGTATGAAAATAAAACATCCATAGTCAAACATATCACAAAACTTTCAATACAATATGGAAGTTTTGTATCATAATAAATCAACTTCAAATAAGCTTAAAATCCATCAAATGATGTTGACATAGATGAAATCAAAACTATTTGAGAGAAATATATCTTTTTTGAAATCATTTAAAAGAAACATAATTATAAAAGAAACCATTTAATTTGAAAATATTCTTATAATCTTGTAAGGGAAGCTTTGAAGATTTTATAATGGCGGAAAATAGCCGCACCCACCGTATAAATTAAAAAAATACATTCTTACCTTAATTCTATCGAAAAGGTTAAAAAGGACCGTGTTTGGAAAATGATAGAAAGATTCCTTTATAAACTTCTTATAAAAAGTAAACAAGTGTATAAATGAATTTAACCCAGAGTTTGTAAAATAGTAAGAATGATTTGAAATACATTTTTAAGAAACATGTATGCGGATGATAAAGTGGTCCCAGTAGATAATTACGTATAAACAACCTCGGATAATGAAGAGATTGTGAAATAAACCCTTATATTGTACTTTTCCTTGGTTGAGGGTAGGTTAACCTCCTGTATAATGGTTAAATAATTTTTATTAAATTATACAAGAATCATATACATTAATATGATATCATATATGATCTCTTAACATTGATTTGTTAATAATATCTTAGTATTATCATCGTTTCGGGTGTTAACATATTCGTTTTCCTTTATCTTATTTTTTATGTGAGCCATATTTTTTATGGATGGGATGTATATTATTCATATCCAGAATGATATCATGTCTCTAAAAATAATTTTTAATCATTAAATGAAATTTATTCTTGAATGGATACGATGGGGAATGAATCTCATCACGTTCGTGGAGACGGTAGTTCGTACGTATGCACGAGCGATAATATCATTATTTTGATATTAAAATAATATATAATTGGATGGTATATCATATATAAAGAATCATTATAATGTTATATTGATTATTTACATGAATTACACATCATTATTATACCCATCCAAATAATAATGTATTGAATAACAATTACACCACGACCTGAAGACGGTAAGCTGTACGTACACACGTATGGTGACATGTCATTCATGAGATGGATAGAATAATGATTTTGGTTGTTACATATTTATAATAAAATCTCAGTATATATAAGATACTGAAGTTCTTATTTTAGAATGGAAATAACAAATAAAGAATAAGTGGAAGAAGAAAGGAACTTGAAAGAGGGTGGTGAAATCATTACCTCTTCTTCAGGTTCTTCCTTTTGATTTGATCAAAATGGCTCCTTAGGTTGGATTTCTGATCAAACTAAGGCCTATAGGTTGAATTGAGGAAAGTTGTGAGGATATTTGGATAGAGTTTGGCCAAACCAAAAGGCTTTGAAGGTATGAATTTGAGAGAAGGGTGTGCCTTTTTATAAGAGGGGTGAGGGGCACCATAGGAAAATCTAGAAATATTATTTTATAATAAATTCATATTCGGTTTCTAATGGCTCCAAAGTGGATTATTCAAAGTATAACGTGGGGATGTGTCTAAATCCATCCTGCCAATAGATTTTAGATAGGTTTGGGTCACTATATTAACCTTATCTTTTAGTTTTAACTGTTAGTTAATTAGTTTGACATTTACTATGTCACTTTCTATTTTTATATTATATAGTTAATAAACTTACTATATACATCCAAGAGACCCCCAAGTGGTCCATTAATAATAAAAATACCATTATATAAGTTTTTTGGCCGAACCTTAGAATTTTAGGAATAGAATATCAATTATTAATATAATATTTGTTTTAAAAACTCATTTATGTCAATTTTGACACTATTCAATAATTGATTTTTTTTAGTCTTAACAATTTTATTAATTTTTATAAAATTAATTTAAGAAATAATAACATGTAATATTAACCAATAAAATTCGTGGATGTCATCTAAACTTTCAAATTATATTTATTTTAACTTTTATAATACCAATTATTTGATACTTTTATTATTAAGGAAAATACTGCATCATTATTGTGTCATAAATAAATTTAATTATTCAATGTATAAAAATTATAAATAAAATACCATTATGTGGGAAATATTTTTAGCTTTATAATGAATATTTATAGTAGAAAATATAACATATATAACCCTATGTAAAAATTGTTTTTCTAAAAGATATATGCTTATGTCATTTTTGTATTTACTTTAACTTAATTAATATAAAGTGTCATTATCACTTACAAGTGGATCCATCGGGTCCAAAAATTGACCCAAAGATGCCCATTGTCAGACATGTATCAACCAATAGGGTTAGGACATGTTTTAGGGTAATTTATTATTATTATAATATTATTTTTTTACCCTTATTTACAGGATTTACTCTTTAACCAAGGTAAATAATATATTTACCGAAGTAATTATTCAAAATGTCTAAAAATAAAAGTTACCTATTTACACTATTTAGAACTCCTGATTCTAAATATGGAATCAATTTTTCTAAATTCAAAACACAGAAGTGGCAGAAATTAATTTAAAATTAATTCACGTTGTCAAAACAAAAAGCGTGTTTTTAAGAAATAATAACTATCAAAAGATTGACACTTGTTTATGTCCAATTTAAATGTGAAATTATGTCCAATGACCAAAATTGTATTAAATGGTTAAAATATATTCTAAATATACTTTAAAACCACTCAAATTAATAGTTTATCACTATTAATTATTTCAATTAAAAAAGTTGTTTTTAATTAAAATTTAGTAATTTTCACTATTCATCAAAATATGAAAGTTATCTGAAAAGTACCAAAAATTCACCCTAAGATAATTTTAATATTCTGAATCCAAAAATGAAGTCCATTTTGAAAGATAAAATTTATAAAATTTCAAAAAGTCGGTGTTACTATTCATAACGGCTAGTTTGATTGGTTGTGGTGTGTTAGAACTCGAAGTTGCATACAACACACGCTGTTGTATTATTAAAAGAGAAGTGTATCATGGAAGCTTGGGGTGTTACAGGGTAACTGGGTTCAGGGCATTACATCGACCCTGAACCGGTCACCCGATCTAGTCTGCGATATGTCCCGAAGGGCGTTCTCAATCCCACAGGATGACAACTAGTGTCGGGAATCAAAACCTAATTTTTGGGAATGATTTTGCCCAAAAAGATAAACAGATCAACAAAAATTGACGATATAAAAAATAAAAACAAGCAAAGGAATGAAAATAAAACCACACATACCTCCACATAACCCTCCAGGTCACGACCCAACCAAAGTTTGGCCTTTCTCCAATAGTGAGAAACTATTCCAATAGAACCTGAGAAAAGGGAACCTATAACTGAGATGATAGAATATGCATGAGCATTAAAATACTCAGTAGGGTTTCCAAGATAAACTACAAAATCCAACATCTCATTTCCCAAAAACAATCCACTAACATAAGTTTTAAATACAAATATAAAAGTAAGGTTTTCACATTTTAAAATAAGAAACATTGTTTTCCAATTTGAAAAAAATCCAACAGACACTACATGTTATTTCAATAAAACCATTTTTCATTTTATAAACAAAAACCGAAACAAAAGACACCAAATCTGGGCTAAAATAATACAGGTAAACAAAAAAATATAGAAATAAACTAGTATAAACAAAATCAAACAAGAAAAGTAAATAAATTAGTAACCATGGGTGATCCTAAACATCCCTAGAAGACCTTTGGATGTACTCGGTTTCAGAACCTCCTGCTAGCGTATGGTGAAGCTCCTAAGTCTATAACAAACCGGCCACCCTAAATTGACCAATTCAGTAGCAAAGCCTTCCTAGACTAACAGCCAATCCAGGGGGTATCAACCCGTCTAATTTGGTTTGAACATCAACCGTCACTTGATAATCTAAAAGACACCCAGGAACCTATGGTGGTTATAATAATACTGTGTAAGTAGGAGTCCCTCGCACGCGTGACTCATCTCACCATTCTTGCCTACCCCAAACACAGACACTCCATATGATAACCCATAAGGTATATCCCCCCTATTTAGGTTCCCCAAAAATATATATACATCATATCATCAAAGGTTCCAATCGTGCCATCATGCCATGAAATCATTAAAAACATTTGATACCTTTTTAAAAATATTAAATTTGTTAAATGGGAATATAGTGATCAATACGCCATCCTTTCGAAGAAAGAACACAAACATTACACTGAAGCTAAAAGTACCAAACGGTCCATCATGACACATCCATATAGAAACCATTTTTCTAAAAACATTTAAAACTCCGACCAAACATAGAATTTTCCAAACCACATCATTTAATAAAATTTTAGTCAACATCACCTTTTAAGTTCAAATTTCCAAACGGGCCTTGGGATACCAATCACATCCAAACATTTCATATTTTCCAAATGGGACCTTATCCTTTCCAGACACGCACCAAAGAATTTTTCACGGCCAAATGGGCCAAATCCTTGAGAAGTACATTTTAATTCATTTAAGGGAACCACAACAAAGACTAAACCTCATTTATGAAAACAATAATTATTTGGAAAACCAAGGATTTAAAGAAACACCATTTCAAAGGTGCCATTATCATTTGTGAGCACATCCATCTGTGCACCTAGTGCACCCATGGATGTTCCAACATTAAATGGAACAATAGACAACCAAGGAGATATTTCAGATCCATTTCCCCCAAACACCAACTACTTTAAAACAAAAACCAATTTTTCACCTCATTTAAGAAAAACATGAATGCCCCCTTTAAAATCATTAAACCCTTTCCAAAACATTTTGACACACATGCTAAGATATGACCTTACATGTCCATAAAATGAACCAATCAAACACACACCAAAACTATTTCAAAACATGATTTGCAATCGAAATTCACACCAAGGATCTTCCAACACAATAATAATTCACACCAATTACACAATCGAAATTCTCTTTTGAAAGAAAATCCACACCAAGGATCTGCCAAAATAAGTTTTGTAACTCCAACACAATTTATGAAATTCTCTTAAATAGATCAAACAATTTACTAAAAATTTTCATAGTGAAAGTACCATAAAAATCACCATATTTCTCTCTTTTAAAAGATAAACTAAAATTTGATCAACAAAATTAAAAGTACCAACTCACAAGAATGATTTAAAAACTAATTATAGAAAATTTTACCAATATAATACACTATCCAGGGTTCCACTGGCTTGCTGATTTGATGGTTATCATGATGGTCCCTCCCCCAGCGGCGGGGGAGGGACCTTTGCCTCCTCTAGACACATCAAGAACCTTTATTCCATTCCACAACCTTTATTTCCTCCCTTATTTTCCTCAGATCTCACTCATCCCAAAAGTGACAGAGCTTTTTGAAGGATTCCCTAACCTTATGGTCTCTACTGCGGAGTTTTATGAAACCTCATATCTCTTAAATCTTACTATCATAACTCATTTTTTCCTGCATCGTCCTTTGGTGGATAGTTTCGACAGGAATGTGTTCAAATCTTGGGGATTACAAGATCGTGTAACAGTGGGTTTGTTGGATAGCAAGCACATCATGGTTCATTTTTCAATGGAGGATGACCTTATCTGGGTGTGGTCCAATGCTCCTCGCTCATGCAATGGGTTTTGGTTCCCTCTTCTCAGGTGGTCCTTTGATTTCCATATGAAGTGAGACTCCCCGTTAATTTGTATTTGGGTAAGTCTTCCTGAACTTTCACTGCCATTTCAAAATCCCTCAATTTTATAAATGGTGGGGAATATGGTAGGAAGATGCATGTGTTCTGTAAGTAGAACTAGGTTTGTGTGTCATCTTGTATCCCCTCAAATTTTCATAGAGATATACTTATCTAGAATTTTAGTAGATCTTGTTTGGATTACTGTTGGGAAGGAATTTTTTTGGAAGAAACTTTTCATCTTGGAGTATTGGATTGAATTCCGTATGTCATGCAAGAAACTCGGTCACAATCTCTCAGCCTGTAAGAAAAGAAGGCAGATGGACATAGGCTATGGAGGTAGTTTCAATAACCAGGATGTTGGTTCTGGTGAATGCTGGAGTATAGAGGGTAACCTGAAATTGGAAGATGTTTTTAAGCACCTGAGGCAGGATTTGAGAGGTCCCCGGTCTAATGAAAATGCTTTGGTTGAAGTTGTTGTTTCCAATTCTAAGGATGTTTTTCACACCTATGTGATGGAAGTGAAAGAAGGAAGATGCAAAAAACTGAAAACTGTGCTACAGAAGGCTAGGGAGGGATTTTCTAAGGGTGGTCAGAAGTGGGAGGAGCCAAGGCAAAGTGACAGCAGTCATAGGGAGCAGATGGTTTTGTCATGTCTCAACCTTAACAATCATTTTGACAGCCTAAGTGATGATGGAGGGGTACACGATGCCAATTTCCACTTAGAATCAGAGTGTGATGGAGATCTAAGAGGATAAAGTAAAGGCTTGAATAGCCCAAGGAGGAAGAAGGGGAATAAAGAAAATAGGGACCCAGGGAACTGCATTTTCTCTAAGAAGTACCTTTTGAAGGGATGAAAGTACTACTCATATCTTCCTAGGACAATGGATACTCGGTCATCCAAAAATTGTGGAAAATCCCAGGAACATGAGTTTTAGACGATGGAAGACAACAAGGAGTAGCATCCTCCAGGTGATACCAGGTCCCCAGTGATCATCAAGGTAGCAGCTGCTGAGGATACCGCGAGAGCTTTGGAAATGCCTCAATGGGATGATGAAGAGATGTTCAAGGATCGTCATGGGTAGAGGTTTATCTGATTTAAACTATAATAGCCACATACTCCTACACTTCATCATGAGGAAGACTCTCCCTCAGACCCTCTACAACAATATTCCTTGGTTGTGGGAAACATGGAACTTCTCATGCACTCGGGTGAAGAAATGGTGGAGTACATCCTGACGATTAAGGCAACGAAGGAAGAGGTTGATCAAATGATGGGAAGATTGCTTCGGGTTGAAACCACTAAGGAACAATTTGAGTGGATTGATAATTAGGATCACATTTTTGTTAGAGGTTTCAACAAGGGGAATATTATCAAGGAGGAATACATGAAATCGTGGGACTACTTGGAAAATCACTATGAATACATCTTAAAGGAAGATCTTGAAAATTAGGTAAATTATCTCCCCTAGAAACTGTTTAAAGATGTTGACTCAAATTGGATCAGACTCTTATTTAACAATTCAATAGTCTCTTTTGGTTTTTGAACTGGTTATCTGTTTGGGTTCTCACTTTTCCCTTAAAAGTTTTAGAAAATAAAAAAGTTACTTTGGAGGAGGAGGTGTGAAACACATTAAAAGAAAATTTAATTAAATGAAATAAAGTATTTATGGAATGCTTCGGAAAGGAAAAACACAAAAATTCACCTACCTCAAACACATAAAAAATCGATAAAACTTTAAGGAAAGTAGAACCATACCCCGCAGACTAACCATGCACCCTAAACAACGTGAAAAAACACGTGACACACAACCCACATTATTAGGATTTATAAAAATTAAATAAAAACACCAATGATGAAATGAAAGGAAGAAAGATAAATAAATAAATTAATATACTGGAGAAAATGGGGTTTGGCGTGCTACAGGTCGGAGAAAAAGGGTGAGCAAAGGCTGGTCAGAGAAAAGTAAAGTAGGGGGGTCTTCAGCTGGAACAAAGAGTGGCGAGGGGAGTTCAGATGGGGGTCGGCTAGCCAGAGACAAGGGGAAGGAAGGGGATAGTCCGAGGTACTCTAAGTAGGGGAAGCGCAATACTAGGATGATCTATCTGTACCCTCAGCTAGGACGAGTTGTTGTAGGATTAAGTTCCCAACGACCATCTAGACATAGTAAAATGGTGTTTGTCCTGAATGTGAGGAGAATGAGACCACACAAAAAAAATCCATTGAACCAAGCACCACATTGAAGGCCCTCCTATGAAGAACAGACACCTACACCAGCAAGTATAGGCCATAAGAATCAACGAACTTCTATAATTCCTAAAGAGAAGGATACTTCAAACCATTTGTAAATTAAGAACCAATTCAAAGGCATCAGCTAGAAATAAAAGTGTGGGGAGAGAAGATCAGTGATTGGCTAATATCTAGAGCATGAGGGAGAGGCTAGGGTCATGAGGTGAGGGCAGTGGGAGCCTACAGGGGGCCAGGCGGTTGGGTCGAGCGTGGAGGGTTGGATATTGGAGGCCGGGTGTTAGGAAAGGGTGAGAGGCGAGCTAGGAGTGGCGATGGAGGGTGGCATCTAGAAGCCAGGGGAAAAGGCGGCGGGGACCTAAACGGGTGAGAGGCGGAGGACCGAAGGCCTATTGTAATGTTGCAGAAGGATCTCCTCACGTTGCTGGAAGGAGATGCCTCACGCCGTAGGGAAGGGGGGGTCGCGACTCCCTTAGGGTTTCGACCCTTTTCCTTTTTTATAATAATAATAATAATATATGGAATAATAATATACAGATAATAATAATAATAATAACCAACCATTGATAAATAATAATTTTAATAATTATAATAATAATTAAAAAACCAACAATAACAACAACAACAACAATAATAATAAAAATAATAAGAAGAAGAAGAATAATGAGCAATTTCACGACTCCTGGGCTGGCTACGTGGCTACCGCCAACCGCATGGTGACCGCGCACTGGTCTAAAACCCAGTAAAATCATTAAACATAAAAAAAAAATTAAACTGAAACCCAACCCAAACCTTGGTGCGAGAACCCAAAACCAATAAATAATAAAATAAAAAAGTCGAGGTGTGACATAATGGCTAGGTTATAATAGTCATATTTAAAAAATAATATTTTGTGGTTCATTTAAGCTTGGTGTTGCATGTCATAAACATTATCAACCATAATGTACTTATTTTAAAATCTAGTGATATTACAATGAGGCATTGATGAGAGAGTAGTGGAGTCACCTCTTTAACATAAATACTTCTTTATAGGATTTCTATGGATAGAATTTTTTTATGGTGGGGAGGTTGCAATATCTCATTACCTATTTTTAGGTATTTTTACACCATTATTTTGTTCTTAATTTGATTGTAACTTGTTCTGGGGATTTTTTGAAACCTTTTGAGAAATTTTAGAAGTTTTGGGTATAGTTCATGGTTTGTGCATGGTTAGGTAAAACTGTATAGATTTTCCCAGCAAATCGTACACCCAATATCGGTTCTTTGGAGGGGTCCAATCCTTATAGCCTCACCTTTCAAACCATGAACCCTTGGATAAAGGGATTTTCATGGTTTTCACATGGTTTGTTTAACTATGTTTACAAACTATTCACCCTTTCCCAAAGCCTAGTAAGGGTTTACGGTTAGGGAACATAGTTACTACAAACCGTGCATCCCAACTAGGAAATCAGGCACATGGTTTTAAATCCCATAAAAAAATATCAAGACCCTAAGTTTAACACCTAATCACCCCGCATTTAACCCTAATCAATTTAATTATATTTTTGTGGCTCTCTATAGGATTCATTGGATCATATGTGAATTTAAGTGCAAGTAGAAGATATTGATCCCACTCTGGTATGCGGTTTCTCTCTTTATTTGGTATTTATCTCTCTTATCTTTATCTCCCTTTTGAGAGCATTGAATCCTCACATTATTGATGGATTAGATCTCAGTTTTTATGTATCTTGTTTTTATGGTATGTAATTCTAGGGATTGTTCCTAGATCATGTTCACCTTTGTCTCTTCTTTGACATTTATTATTACGGGTGTTGATTTGTTTGGTCAAGTCATTAAAGTTAGGTGGTTCCATAAGAATTTACCCTACAGTTTAAACCCTAAATTTCTTGATTGAATTCAAATGATTTTTCAATTGATTTATAAAACCTTTAATTGATATGACTTGATTTTTTTTTTGAAAATGGGATGGAAATTGTGAAAAAAAACACAATTTAAATGGAATTGAAATTATTGAGTAGATTTTTATAAAAATTATTTCTTTAAATGAAAAATTATTTGAAAAAATTATTTAAAGTTTAATCTTGAAAAAAAAACATAAAATGGAAGATGATTTGAAAGGCATGAAATTGAAGAAACCTGTTATTTGGTTTTGAAATTGAAATGGCATGTCAAAACCTAAAATTGGGAATTTGAACTATATATGATGAATTGAATTGAAATGATTGAATTTCCTATTATTTATTGATTTATTTAATCACATGTAATCCTGAGTAGTTAGTGGACGATTAGGAGAATCATGCTAGTATTGTGAATCCCTATAAATTGATTTAGGATGACAACTCTAACTAGACATACGTTTTCTTGATTGTACCTAATGTAATATTGATTGATTATTCCCATTGTTCTAATCCTTAGGTATGTGTGCACAAATACACTATTCATGGTAGACGATTGATTAGTGTGAGGATACAATATCATGGAACTAACATAACATATGGAATATGACCCTGGTTATTTGTTTTGTTTGATTTTATTATATATTCAATTATTTAAAGAACATATTTATTCATGTCAGTTGTATTATATAATTTTTTAATATAAAATGTCCATTTAAGTCTATTTTGATATATCTTCAATCTACATGATTTAAATGAATGTTTTGATTAAAAATATTTAAATTTTATTCCATTTTTTTATTTAAATTAAAATAATAAATGTTTTAATTATTATAAAATTGATTATGGAACACTTGGTGAGACCCTATAAGATATTCAACACACACCCTAACTTTTCCTTTGTGAATTTGTTAATCTTGTTATGCCAAGTCCAAGGAAATGGAAAACAGCACTTATAAGTGGTGGTTTTTCCTGATTCATGGGACATGGGATGACCTATAGAGTTATGATCAACTTGTTTCATAGAGTTTTGATACTTTTTATTAATGGGTTTTTTGTTATCCATTTGTTTATTTTTCCTTGGGATGTTTATCTACATACTTGTGGTACTTTTCTCCTTGAGGAGTGTTTTTCATACCAACTAGTTATCTTTTTATCTTTTTTTTATCAATGGTTTTATCTTATGGAAAATTTGTTTCCTTTTATGTCCATAATGATTCAAGGTTCTAGTCACCAACCTATAGGGATCCGGAATTCCCTTTGGGATATGTCAGAGTCAGCTCAGGTATTGGTATACCAGGGTATTTAGGCTAGTTCATGACAATACCAACTATATATTAAGAAATTATTTTAAATATCTAAAGAATTTCAAAATTAATGAATAATTTTTAAAGGAAATGTGAATTTTCCATTCATATAAAGTGTAAAAAGTTTTTTCTATAGAGAAATTAAATAAAATGGATTAATAAAAGAGTGATATATTTTTAATTTTTTAAATATTTGTATTTATTATCTAATTATTCTCTGATGAGATAAGGGAATTGTATTTTTAAGTGATACATTTTGTTAATAAATGGTGTGGTGGTTTTGTTACAAATTGTTTATAATTTTATCCACTCTATAACATGATTTGAAAATAAATGATAAAAAGGGTTTTATCGAAGAGAAAAATATTTTATTCTAGTTGTGTATTAAAGTATGAGGGAATGAGTTCCTCCCACCCATAATTGGCATGTTTTAATAAATGATTATTTTATTTTCAATAATATTTCTCTAATAAGTAAAATATCATATGAGATATGGTTATTAATAGTTTATTTATTAAATATTACTGTGAAAGAAATAAATTTTATTTCATTTTCATAAAGGTTTTGTGTATATTATAATTATATTTTGTGAAAATATAATTTCTAAAAGTTCTGTGGGAGTATATTTGATCTTATATACATTGAAAATGTAACAAAAAAAGAATACACTAGCCCAATTCAAAGTGAAATTCATTTTACATAAAAAAGGTGATGATGATAAATTGGTAAATAAGTAACATAATATAAAGAGTTGTATAAAATTTTGTTACCAAATAGCCTCAAAGATTGGTTTTAATTTTGTAAAAAAGTTCTAAAATGATAGTATAAATATTATAATAATTACAAGTATTTGAAGCAATTGAAGTTATTAACATTTTAATATAAGATTTTCTGAATAAAATAAATTTGAATATAATGTTAGTGTTGAACATAAGGATTGTGAATCTTAATCTTTCCAATATTCAAATATTATTTATCTATAGATTTTATCTAAATAATAGATTTTAGTGGTAGGATTTTATCTAATTCCATTATAGATATATGTCATGTATCATATAGATATGTGACTAGTGTTACATATGATGTGACATGTTTAATAGTACAAACAAAATACATGAAGCATTTGGTATTTTGTGTATTTTTTATTGTATATAGTAATTATTAATACATATATATAGTTTTTTTAATATTCTTAAAGGAGTTTAAGAATGTACAAAAGGAATAATTTTATACAAATAATTCATTCATGTGGGATATATATTTAACAGAATGAAATGATAATTAACCCCTCAATGTTTGAATTTGAGTTATCTCTAGAAAATGGTCATCATATAGATTTATGGGTTGTGATGACATGTGAAGATTAACATGAGTGGAGGCTCATATTGAGATACCAAGTTCAGATCATGAGGTGTAAAATGAGTTTTTTTCATTGGATAACCCACAACAAATACTACATGGAATTACAAACATTATTCCATTAGTATACCAATGGTTTTTGTTTCATATTAATCCATATTACTTGAGGTTAATAATAATCTCACATATGATCCTTCATAAAATGATACATTAAATACACAATCCTTGAGGATTTTATAATTAGGAGAGGTTGGGTATCTTATTGATTATGTGGTAGGTTTTTATTAATCAATATGGTATTTTTCCTCTAATATGATAGATGCGACATCTAGTCTAACTATTGAAAAATATTGAGAAAGTGTATGGTCATATTTATATAAGAGATATGTAATGTACTTATATATTTAGGTAAGTGACATGTGATGTACTCATCTACATATATGTATAACATGGGATGTGTTTGTCTATCTTATTCAATATTTACTCAGAGAATCAAGAATATATGAGAGTCTATATGAGATTGACATATCCTATCTCTAAAGGTCACTCAATGTCTTAGATAAAGGGATTATATAATTATGCATGATTTATGGGATGCATCTTGTGGACATGGGTTTAGAGATACATGTGTTTTATACGTATCATACTAGACCCCTTTATATCATAAGTAGTATTTACACATTTCTATAGTGCACTCTTTAATTACAATAATATATTAGATAATTCGTAGTTATTATAAATAATATAAATTTTGACAGGGTCACACTTGGTGTTAATGTGAATGGGTATATGTTTTTTCCCTCTATAATTATTTTTTATTATTATTTTGAAAAATTAAATTAATGGTTGAGTGGAAACCTTCATAAGGAAAAAAAAAGACCAACCAATAAAAACACACCATTTAAAAAGAGAAATGAAGAAATAAACCAAGAGGGATTAGCAGTCTTCATTAATCCTTATACCATGAAAGTCATGCATATATTTATATGATAAATATATAATATCTCACCTTGTATATTTTTTGTTACAAAGTATTTGTATAAAAAAATTAGAATATAATGATATCTTATCCAAAAGTAGTTTTAGAGGATATCCAAATAATTTTTGGATATGGTTGAACAAGTTGTTATATATGATGTGAAATAAGTTAAAAATATATTAAGTCTATGAAGAATTAGTGGAAGTGGGATATTTATTGAATACTATAAATAAAAACCACTATTTAATGAAGGTCACCACATCGTGTTTTTTTCTAAAGAATACCATATAGGTGTGAAGTTCACTAGGTTTTGGTTGTGTTGATTTAAATGTATGTGTTATATGATAATTCATGTGGACTATTTTTACAATCATTTAAAGATATAATGATCAATTATAACAACATTAGATGATTTTTAAATGAGTTTTGATGATAGTTTATAAAATATTTTAGGAGTTAGATGTCTCATAATTGTTATATGAATGTTACAAATTGTTTATAACATGTTTTATAGATATTAAATTTATAAAACTTTTAAAATGATTAAATTATGAATACTTATGAAATTTTAAATGATATGGAACCTTAAATGATCATTATTAAATCATATAAAAGGAGTATAAAACCTTGATATGGGAGTACAATATTGTACTATGAAAACACCTTAAGGCATAGATCTCATTATCTATTTTCCATTAACACCAATGTTTTAGTAGGTAAAGGATTAAGAGTCAATCATACACAATATTTAGGTGATTTACTCAACCAATATATGATACTAGGAGGAACGAGTTTGTTGACTTATTCTAATGGATATCTATCAAGATCATATAGATGTTCTTTGTAGAATAAGATTAAAATAGTGAGGTGTGTTTATGTTTTATTCAATTCAAATAAATTTTTAGATATTGTGGGAAATGGTTTTAGTGTTTAATTTATGCTATAGTTGGACAAGTGTTGTTTCTAATAAAACTTAAATTAAATACCCACTATAGAAAATCCCAATCACCTTATGGTGTTCCCCACCATAGAATTTTCTTAAAAAAAATAAGAAATACATGGCCAAATAGAATGAAAATAATATCACATGTTACTCCTTAAAAATGTACCATATTTTGATCCTCAAGACTCAATCACACACCTAGATCCTTGAGCCTCATTTATAGAGATAACTTAAATAATTCATAGTAAACATATCAAATATGGATCACTGAGTTTTAGTTAAAATGTATGATTCAAAATAATTCTGAACACTCCCAATACATTATTTAAAAACCAACATCATGTCACAAGAATACTAATTTGTCACTTTGAAAACAAACAAAATAATTTAATACACCCAAAACTCACCTAAGTTTATCAAACACCTACTTTTCACTCATGGGTTTTGATTCAAAATCATAAAATTGTTAGCCTATGTAATCTAATTTTTTTTCCAAAAAAAATATTTAAAATAAATCATTTCATAATATATTTAAATAATGTTTTAGTTCCTTTTTATTGTTTTTATAAAACCACATAATCTAAAACCATTCGGCCTCATCAGTCATTTTTTTTATACCATTTTACCAAGTTTTTATAAATACATGTATTTATAGATTCCTTTTCATTTTAAAACCACCAACATCCCATCCATTTCATGTAAAATCAACATATAAATAGTTTACACAAGTTTTGAGTCATAAAAAACCTACTTTTAAAAGGTATATTTTTTACTCAAAAAGAAAAACTTCGAAAGCATTTATATATAGAAGATGAATGATCGCATTAAAATAATAAGTCACACCCATCAAATTAATCCTATAATTAAAATAAATTAAGTCTCAAATATTAATATATTTGAGCGAATATAAAATAGACTATTACTGAATAATAATTAATATTTAATCTTATAAATGAAATATATAAATAAAAATATCTCTTTGGAATATGTTTCATGCCCTAAAAATTCTATTATCATGATGTATGAGAAAATGAAGAAATTAACTCCCTGTTGATCCTTATGAATCATCATGAGTCCTATCCATTCAATTCTTAGAATATTCAAACCAAAATATCACTCATCCCAATAGTGTCTACTCCCATTTTAGAATAACCCATAGTAACTTGGTTTTATATTGGTCATGCATGCTCATAGTCTGCCTCCCAAGTCTTGATATCCAATCAGTAATTCTAACTAAATATATCCCAAAAATAAACATGATCAAATATCATTAATAACATATCTTCCCAATTACCCACACTAGATCCTGATCTGTAATGTTACAAAAGCTCAGGTGTTCCACTTATATGACAAAGATTTCCAACTATCAATGAGATCTTAATTAAAATATAGGGAAACAATGAATTTAATAGAATCCATGTATTCATGCATAAACCTTCCAAAATTATATCACTACTCATTTTTACATCAAACATAATATCCCGAAGATAGATAAATAGGGAGCCACAGTGGTATCCCATGGTCCAGTATATGAAATAAATAGTTCTACATGGTGATTACATATAATAGCATAGTAGTATGACAATATACATCCCAATGAATAACTAATACAATAATATATTATCATGATATATTATACATAAGTTTTATAATATAAAAATAGACATACACTAGCCTCTAATACAACATTGCAATAATCACTTATCAAAACATCATGCTCCATAGCACTTCCCATACCAATCCATAACACCATGTATAAGATGATACCTGGACATGCAATAAAACATGAAGGTATACCCATGTACACTAGAACCCATTCCATGTACACTAATAGGGGTGAATTTAATAACCTAGTTGGTTTTCCCTTTTATAAATCAACTCACTAAAATCTAATTATCATGTAAATGCATGTGAAAGTATATAGTGAGTGACACTAATTCAAATAGAAAAACATATCACATGCATAATAAATCAATACCAGTATCATATTAGAATTCCATTATAGAATAGAATATACATACATGGTGATCCTATACTGGGAATACCATACATGAACAACCCACAAGAGTTTAAGTTCGAACTACATATTACCAAGGACACAATAATCAACATCTTACTGAGAGATATCATAATTATATAATCTTTTCACATCATAGTCATTATGATATCTCACCTCAAACACCCAATTTATTTCTCAATTATACAATCAATTTATCATGTTATCTAACATTTTATATCAAAATAAATTAAAGTTCTCATCAATTTATTGGTCTTATATCAGCTCATAGATCAACAATGGTATAGTTTATATCTAACTACCCTAAGAGAAACTTATTCCATATCTCAATCATGGTACAAAATCATGGGGGATAAATTCCAATATCTGAAAGTGGATCACCTCTATTCTGCTGTTATCCTTTATATTAATCAAACTATGATAATCTATTGAAAGGGATATGACTCTTTCCCACTATATTAGCATTCATTCCTCCAAATAATGAGCTAGAATATATACATCCAGATCAAGGGAATTATCTTCCAATCATGGATAACACTCAGCTTAGACATGGGCTCAACTAATATTCCATGAATATTTAGTCAACTTATATGTATCTAGCCCTAGGTAATAGTCCTCTTGGAAGAAGGTTAGTATATAAGTATTCGGACTGAGGAGTAGTATCTATCATGAATGTATGTGTCCCTCTAGTAATGTTACATTTAGTAATAGGTCATCATACACATATATAATCCTAGGAATAGTCCTCTAAATCATTGGGTCATTCAGATATCTGTCCCTTTATAAATTCTCACCGACCGGTGGGTCAGAATGAAAATATTTGACTTGGGAGAATATCCTCATGATAGTAGTTTGGTATAAAAGTATTTAATACAAGGGAAGTGTTCACTCATCAAATAAAAAACACATGTCAATGTAATAAATCAAATAAGAACAAAATCACATATCATGTCACTCATATCCTCAGTTAACAATTGCATATCATGTGTTATGCATCCTATTATACCTTGAACCCAAATCGATCATATTGTTAGCTCTCTATGTAATAAGTCATAATCCATCATAACAAAGGAGGTAACCCATAATGTTCCTAATTCAATCTCTAGTATAATCCATCGCAATGTTAAGAGGTAATTCTACTCCTATCCCAAGGCCCTTGGATGAGGCATGGAACCTTAAATTAGTAGTATTAACTTGTGACAATGACACTAGTTTACAATGAAATGACTCTTAGAAAATCTTTTTCCTTACTCACTTAGGTCTATAATAAGGGATATCGTGGTCAAAAAAACAAGGCGATCAACACTAGATCACCTGAATACTCAATCTTCATACAAATCATATGGAAAAACTATCATAATATTGAATGAAAAATATCCAAAAATATCTTAGTTAATATAAGGTGTCTCACACCTAGACACAATCATTATATGTAATGAATCGGTCCTGGTTGACCCACCACATCACTTAAGTTGTAACATCCCGATTCCAAGTGTCTCCCAAAGGTTCCTCGTACCTAGTTAGTCACATGGCCTCAAGTAAATTTCCCCAAACTCCAGAGACTTTTGACTAGCAGTGAGAGCCTTGGGTGTGATAGTGGGGAAATTATTCCCTCATTGGAAGAGTATAAACAACAGAATAACAATTAATACACAGTGGCAGGAGAATGAAAGTAAATAAATAACTAGAGAACATATATAAATGATGAATGACACATATGACTAGGAAAACAACCAAACAATTCACAATATTGGAAATACAGTACTAAACCAAAGTACAAAAGAAACAAATAATCTCCAGCAGCATTACAAGCCTCAGCTTGGTCCCATGCTCTCCATCTTCACAGCTATTAGGTACCTGAGGAAGAAGGGAGTTTTCCCTTATCTACACCTGTAACCATATAATATGTTTGGATCCAAAATCATGGCCCATATAGGGTCTGATACGAATCCCAGTAGGCAACTACCACAAGATCTATGCCTAACTGTCTGTGAGTATATATAGCAGGTAATAATAGAAATGTAGCAAAGAAACTAGAAGTACACAAAGTGTCACATACATGACATATTTTAATGGAATTTTTCATTTAATTTCCATTATTTATTTGTTTTGGGGGTTTTCCATTCATTTTGGTGGAAATGGTGGGTTTTCAAAATTTGGGCCAAACCATGAGCCCATTTCCAGATTTAAAAATAAATGTTTGTTTCTTTTATAACTCTTTCATTTTTCAAAATTTTAGACTCATTCCACTTCTCAATTGGAATCCCCTGGTATATTAAAAAAACCATATCAATTTTAACCCCATAAGAATCCATAATAATGATGGATTTTAGTTTTTATTAAGGTGTTGGGCTAGCCCGAAATCTCATTTCCTATTTTAAAATATTTTTTAAATTCTTTTATATGTCATTCAATTTTTATATTTTCTTGGTGACTACAAATCTCACTAGATCCCACTTACCCAAGGCTCACTCCCATTCTCTCCTCCCCCTCTTTGGATCACATCTCCCCCATGGATTAGGTAGATATTTCTTAACCATTCTTAAATCTCCCGGATTTGAAGTGGTAAAATGTTTATTTCATAACTCCTTCAATTTTCACTCTTTTTCCCCAAATTCAGTCCCCACTTGAACTATTATGACTCCTTCGAGCATCCCTACCAGTTTTGGTTACTTCAAGGTTCAAATATTGGTGTATTTTGGCCGATTTCTTCAATATTTCTTCAAGTAAATGTTTCTCTCTTCATTTCCTTCCTTCTCCTTACGGTTTCATCCTTCTTTCATGAAGTTATAAAATGTCCATAAGTTAGTTTTTGTACCTAGGGTTTAATTTGGTTTATTGTTTGTCAAATATTTGGGTTTTAGGTTGGATTTCACTCCCTTATGGTGTGGCGGTGGTGCGGTTGATGTTTCACACCAAGATTTGAGGGTTTCGACACTTTCGGTAGGTGATTACTTGTGTAAGAAATTATTGATGAGTTAGTTTTCTTGATTTATTAATTTATAATGTTCATAATATATTTTTTGTGGTATGAAAACCATTTTTGGCAGCATTATCAAATCATTTAGTATTAAAGTTATATTTTTTTTTTGAAGTTGTGTACTTTTCAATTGTAACTCATATGATATATTTTGTGGTAGTTTTATAAAATATAGAAGTGATAAATTAGTTGATGAAAGAGGCTATCAATTCTGGTTTGATAATTCTTTAGTGTCATATGGGCCTATAAAGGGGGTTTTTGAATTGGTTTTATGTGCGAAACTTTTTTATACTTCTTGAAAGTGTTTTATGAAAATGTGTGTTTTCATGTGTATCTTTTGTGGTATTATTCGAGGTGATTTTATAACACTTGAGAGTGGTTTAACAAATGTTTCTAGGGATGAAAATTCTATTTTTTATTGGTATTGGTGTGATTTTATCCTGGAAATAGGGGTTTTAAATGTGTTTTGTGTGTAAAACATGGTTATACCCCTTGGGATTGTTTTATGAAAATTGTAAATGATTTGTTAAGTTAAACAAAGTGGGAAAGGGATGTACATGTACTGTTTTGGTGAGTGTTTTCACCTAATATGAGTTTTTGAAAGGTAAAGTGGTGATTTAAGATGTCAAACATTTTTAGAATGTTTTATAAGTTGCTGAAATGTTTTATAAAACTGCAAGAATGGTGAGAAACACGTTTGCGGGCTGTTTTGTGTGAGTATGATGTGGAAAATGAATTTTTCTTGTGAGAGGAATTTTATGTGACATGTATGAGGGATGTTTGGTGAATGTGTGATGTGGAAGTGTTATTTTCATGTTCAAATTTTTTTTCATGTATTTTTTAACTTATTTGAACATAAGAGGGAAACCCGGGTATCTAGGTGGATGGACGTGTACTAGTATGCTAGTGATCCTGTGGGGTTTGGCCTCAGTTTCACATAGAAATATTGATGATGAAACACTAAATAAACTATGATTATGATGATGATGATGTTGGTGGATCACTAGTTTATGGTTACGATCCCTACTAGTGTCTTGTGTGCATGAGAACAGATATTGTGATGGTTACTCTCACTGAGATATGAGGTACCTGGGACCCACAATGAGCTAGTGCCAAGGGGTTAGTTTCCCGTTGCTTATGCTCATTAGTTACTGTGTGATTACCATCATCATACGGTATGGTTGGATGGAAAATTCTGTATCATTGGCATTATTTTTAAAAGTTTTGATTCTTTAAAATAGCCCACTTGAAAACTATTTTTATTTAAAGTTGTGTGTTTTGGAAATTGTTACTGGAATTCCATGTTTATGAAAACTTAAAAACCTTTAATCTTTGAATGTTTATCACATGGAATATATCAGTGCTGGTATCCTACTAGGATTTTTCTCACACCCTACTTACACCCTTGGGTGTAAGTAGACTTGGTGATTTTTGTCACAGGTTTGGGTATAGCTTTTGTGCCAATGTTTCGGGTTTTTAGCGGTACATCGTGATGCGGTGTTGTGGAGATGGCTTGAGGGTAGTGCCTCTTTCCATGTGGAGGTTCTTGGGATGTCTTTTTTTTTGTTTTTTACCTTTTTGATATTATTTTAACATTATTTTAAATTATGTAATTTAGTTCTAAAATTTTGTAAAAGAAGGTTTTGTTTAAAAAATCCATATTTGTTTTATTGGGTTTGCTTGTTGTTGTATGTTTATAAACTTAGGTAAATCATTCTCAATTCTCATTTTATGATACTTTGGAACTTGTTCTAGCCCTTGGGGATTGGGAACTCCCTTCGTGCCTTTCCATGGGCTAGGTCGGGTGCCAGTTTTGATGGCGACCAGATTCATTTCATGACAAAATGGTATCAAAGGAGGTTAGGTTCGCTCTCTTTGGGTTTTGTTAACTGGGGAAGAGTCGGCATAGTCTGGTGCTAGGATTATTGGGACTTGACATTCCGATTATTTGTTGTGTGCCTGGCCAACACACCTCATGATGGGATTCGAGTCGCTAGTGGAAGTTGTGATTTATCTGAGTCCTTTGGTTTTCTTGGTTTGATGATGATTAGGGGAAATTAAAATAGAGTTGGGTTAATGGTATCAGTGAGTTTTCAGGGCCTAGAAAGTCTTGTGGATATGTGGATATTTCCCTTGAAAACTCTTTGTGATGGTGAAGTGATTGGCATATGGCTGCCAACCATATTTCCATGTCAACCACTGAAACTAGTTTCCCCTCGCATTGTCTTGTGTCCATTAGTTTTGAAATCTTGGGAGTTTTGTTTTAAATAAAAAATGACATGGTTTTAAGAAGCGCAAAGTTTTTATGAAATTATTTTCTAATAAATAGGGAATGTTTTGATTTTTGAAATGGTGGAATTGAATTTTCAGAATTGTTTTGAAATGGAAAATGGTGTGTTTACACCACTTTTGAAAGAAGGAAATTATGTTAAGGTTGGTTTTGAAAAATTGTTTCCAATAAAGTTTTCTCAACTATTTAATTGTGTTTTAATGGGATTAAATGTTTTTTAGGTCATGTGTGGAGTTTAGAAATTGATTTTTATTTTCTAACTAGAGATCCTTTGAAATGTTTTATGAAATTTTGGAATTTTGTTTTAAATAAGAAGAGATGTGTTTTCAAAGAAATGGGGGTTTATTAAAGGGAGTTTTCATAAAACTGAGAGTGTTTTTAAAGGGGTTGAGATGTTATGAAATTGATATGAATATCTAGAAAGTGAGTTTTAATTTTAATGATTGTGCCTTTCTGAAAAGTTTTGTAAGTTGTAAATTGGGATTGATTTTGTGGTTAGCGGGTTTGATAAAAAGGAAGTGTCAGTTGAATGTTTTGGTTCTAAAAAGTGGAATGATTTTTTTAAACACTGTTATTTACATGAGAAACCACATGCATGGGGTTATATGGGATGATGTATGGTTAATGTAATGGATGAATGAGTTCCAGGATGGATATGAGGAGGGTACCCATTGGTGGATATGCTAACCGCTGAACAGTTTATTTTCAAAGAGATGATTTTAAAGGAAAATTTTTTGTCTTGATAGCTGGTTTTGGATAGTGTGTCTTATGTGTTTTTGGAAATGATGTTTTTGGGGGATGTTTTGAGTCAAATAACTCCTCTTGTTTGAATGTTGTTTTGGGTTTGTGTTTGGTCGGTAAGTTGGGTTGAAGGGCTAGTTAGTGGTCTCTTCTGAGAAAAGTTTAGGAAGAATTTACAGTGGTTCCCATCATATGTTTGGTTCTGGTTTGTGGCATTTTTTACTAATGGACCATCTTGGTCGGGTCCTTGGGTTCTCCTTTTGGATAAGTTACTCCCCCATTAAGAGTTAATGCATGACTGAAGTGAAGCCAAAAAATTTCGCCTTTGGAAGATCCTCCAGTTGATCAATATAAGGAATATTTTTCTCGAGATTTGAAGATTGAGTCTACAACATTTCCTTTCTTGGTTTTTCAGATCCTCTTGTAGTGGGAGAGTGCTCATGGAAGGTTGAAAGTGACCTTTGTTTCTTAAGTTACCTGATTCGTCTAAGGTGGAAGTGTTTTGGGGTTGTTAGTGTGGATGGAGTCTAATAGGGCCTCTGGGTCCTTCGTTGTCTCTTCAAAGAAGGGGTTCATGTTAAACCACCAGTGTGGGAAAATCTAGTCATGAGAGGATGTTATGGAAACTTTCTATGATTTGGTGATGTTTGGGAATGTTGCATAAGGTCCCTCTCCATGTAATGTTTCTATCAGTCACAATGGTCATGTTCAGTGATGCCTTGTGATGTCATGTGATCGTTTGACTATAAAGGTGAAGTTATACAATATTTTGTGAGTATTTGTTTTGTCATAAGTGTGTCTCCTTCCGGGAAATCTCTAAAACCTTTGTTTAGAGGAATTATTTTCATATATCCTTTCCTCCTTCCATTTCTCATATGAATAAAACAAGGGGTGATATGTGTGCATCTTCTAAGCCATTGTTTCAGAAAAATGTCAGGTTTTGGTAGAGTGAGTTTTGGAGTGTGTTATGTCTTGGTGAACCCATATGGGATTTCAGTGTAGTTGTTTGTAGAACTGGAAGAAGAAGTTCTATTTAGGGGTTTCTAAAGCCTAACTATTAGGCTGAAGATGCTTGAATCCTTTGAGATCTAGCAATAAGTCCTAGAGAGAAGCTGGCGTGTAGTTAGGGGAAATCCCAGGGTCATTCAAACCCTAGTACAAATTCCTATCCTCATTGTGAATGATTTGAGTAGTTTAAACCTCTGGTGTCATCATATTTCTTTTTTCATTCCTTCCCCCTTTAGGAGTTTTTTGGAGAAAGCTTTGAAATTTGTCTAGATAGGTTGAGCGCACGGTTGGTAGTAACCATGCCCCAGAAAACCATGAAGATATAATGATCCCCACAGTTAGTGCATGGTATCTCAAAACATTCTCACTAATCGTGCAGTCATCCCAACATTTTAAATTTGGGGTCTTTCTATTTCAGCCCATGTTGGTCGGTTAAGATGGTTTGTTCTTATGGTGGGGAGCCCATTTGTGTCTCAGCATACTAGTAACTCGGATTTGTCCTTGGTCTTGGCTTGGAAGAAGGTAGTCTTGTTCCGAGATATCTAAATACCAACATCTTCCTTGGGTAAACTTTGGGATTAGAGAGCACCCAACGGTTTAGTTATAGCAAGGTAAGTGTAACCTTGTTCGTTTTTGTTGTTCGTTTTGGGTAAATTACTTGAGTCTTGTTTGTATAGTGTTTGAGGAGATTTATTTTGGAATAAAGTCTGAATGTTCTTGATAGTTTTATTAATATGGTTTATGTTTTGGTTGGTGAGATTATTCCTTCTTTGTTTGATCCATTGGAGGTGTTTTGGCCTTTTGGGGGCGGGTGAAACTTGGTAAAGGAGTCCATTTTGGCCTTTCGATTGGGTTTGGTTTTTGCCTTTGGCCTTACTGTGGCTTTCCGAGGGCATAAGGTTTTATGGTAGGGATAATTGTTACATAAATGACTTATTTTAATGTTATTTTTCATTTAATTTCCATTATTACTTTGTTTTGGGGGTTTCCCATTCATTTTGGTGGAAATGGTGGGTTTTCAAAATTTGGGTCAAACTGTGAGCTCATTTCCAAATTTAAAAATAAATTTTGTTTCTTTTATAAATCCTTAATTTTTCAACATTTTACACCCATTCCACTTCTCAATTGGAATAACCTGGTATATTAAAACCACCATATCAATTTTTACCCCATAGTAATCTATAATAATGATGTATTTGGGTTTTTTATTAAGGTTTTGGGCCAGCCCGAAACTCATTTCCTTCTTTAAAATATATATTTTTAATTCTTTAATATAACATTAAATTTTTATGGTTTTTTATGGATTTCAACTCTCACCTAAGAGCAATTACCCAAGGATATATCACATGCTCTCCTCCCCCTATTTGGAGCACATATCCCCCACTGATTAGGGCAATCTTTCTTAATCATTCTCAAATTTCCCATATTTGAAGAGGTAAAATGTTTCTTTCATAACTCCTTTAATTTTCACTATTTTTCCCCAAATTCAGTCCCCACTTGACCTAATATGACTCCTTCGAGTATCCCTTCCAGTTTTGGTTACTTAAAGATTCAACTATTGGTGTATTTGATCCAGTTTCTTCAAGATTTCTTCAAGTAAGTGTTTCTCTCTTCATTTCCTTCATTCTCTTTAGGGTTTCCTACCTCTTTCATGACGTTCTAAAATGTCCAGAAGTTAGGTTTCATACGTAGGGTTTCATTTAGTGTCCTTTTGGTCAGATATTTTAGTTTTATGTTGGATTTCACTCCCTTATGGTGTGGCGGTGGTGTGGTTGATGTTTCGCACCAAGATTTGAGGGTTTCAACACTTTCAGTAAGTGATTCCATGTGTAAGCAGTTATTGATGAGTTAGTTTTCTTGATTTATTAATTTATCATGTTCATAATATGTTGTGTGTGGTGAAAAAACCATTTTTTGTAGCATTAGAAAATCATTTAGTATTAAAGTTACATTTTTGTTTGAGGTTCCGTACTTTTCAATTGTAACTCATGTGATATCTTTTGTGGTAGTTTTATAAAATATGGAATTGATTTATTAGTTGATGAAAGGGGATGAAAATTATAGTTTGGTAACTCTGTAGTGACTTGTGGGACTAAAAGGGGGGTTTTGGAATTGGTTTTATGTGTAAAACTTTTTTATACTTATTAAAAGTGTTTTATGAAAATGTGTGTTTTCATGTGTATATTTTGTTGTATTATTAGAGGTGATTTTATAAGACTTGATAGTGGTTTAAAAAATGTTTCTAGGGATGAAAAATCTGTTTTGGATTGGTATTAGTGTGATTTTGTCTTGTAAAGAGGGTTTTGAACTGGTTTTTGTGTGAAAAACATGGTTATACCCCTTGGGATTGTTTTATAAAAATTGTAAATGATTTTTTGTGTTAAACAAAGTGGGCAAGGGATGTACATGTACTATTTTGGTGAGTGTTTTCACCTAATATGGGTTTTTTAAAGGTAAAGTGGTGATTTAAGATTTCAAACATTTTTATAATGTTTTATAAGTTTTTGAAATGTTTTATCAAATTGCAAGAAAGGTGTGAAACACGTTTTTGGGATATTTTTTCTGAGTATGATGTGGAAAATGAATTTTGCTTGTGAAAGGAGTTTTATGTGACATGTATGTGGTCTGTTTGTTGAATGTATGATGTGAAAGTGGTAATTTCATTTGAAAATTATATTTCATGGCTTGTTGAACTTGTTTGAGTGTAAAAGGGAAACCCGGGTATCTAGGTGGGTGGATGTGTACTAGTATGCAAGTGATCCTATGGGGTCTGGACTCAGTTTCACGTAGCAAGATTGAAGATGAAAAAACTAAATAAACTATGATGGTGATGATGATGATGATGATGGGGGTCACTAGGTTATGGGTACGATCCCTGCTAGTGGCTCATGTGCACGATAATGGATATTGTGATGGTTACTCTCACCGAGATATGAGGTACCTAGGACCGACAACGAGCTGGTGCCTAGGGGTTATTTTCCCATTGCTTGTGCTAATTAGTTACTTTGTGCTTACCTTCGGCATATGGTATGGTTGGATGGAAAATTTAGTAGTGTTGGCATTATTTTTAAAAGTGTTCATTCTTTAAAATATCCCACTTGAAAAAAATATATTTAAAGATGCATCTTTTAGAAATTGTTACTAGCATTCCATGTGTAACAACCCAATGTTTTTCAATGAAAATTCCCTTCTTATATTTCTATCATAAAATAACATGAAAACACAACATAATGAACTACTAAGTGATAAGTGACCTTTAAACATAAGTTTTTCACTTTTGTGTTTGGAATTTTAAAAATCCGACATACACGGTTGTGCTCAAGATGATTTTTGGAGTCCAATGAAACAAAAATAATTTTCAGTGAATAGTAATGTACCCTTAGGAATAGTAACATACCCTTATGAATATTAATATGATCCTCATGAATAGTAAATCATCCAACATAATATTAACATTACCCATGAATAATTAAATAAAATTTATACATCTTAGAAAGTGACAATTTGACCTTAGTAAACGTTTTGGAATTTTGTAAGTCATAAATAATTAATTATAACTAATTAATTAATTTAAAGGAAAATTTATTTTCTTAGAATTTATTAATTATTTATAAAATCAATTTCTTATAGTTTTTAGATAATTTTATAAGGCCCTACGTAATTTTTGAAAATGCTATAAAATCAGTTTTAATCTTAAAACTGTTTTTTAAGTAAATTATGATTTTAAATAAATATTAAATTAATAATATTTAGAAAATTAATTTTTAAAAAATGGGCTTCATTTTTTGATTCTACACGTCGAAAAATGGTTAGGGTAAATTTTTGGGATTTTTCTGAGATACTTGAATTTGTTATGAATAGTAGAATCTGATAATTTACAATAAATGCTAAATAATGGATTAATTGAGTCATCGATGATGCTTTTCTGATGTAAACCCACTTGGTTCTGGATCACATGATAAAATTACTATTCTTGGTCATTCAATACTCACTATTCCTTATCTTAGGGGAAATTAATAAACTAATGAATTTTATATTAAGGAAACCCCTCTCCCCTCCACTATAAAATCCACCCTTCACACCCACATTTCCTCACACCTCTCAAGCTCCAAGACTTTTCTAAAATCTGCCCAAAAACCTTCCCTAGACCCTCCCCCACATCTAAGAGATTTTGGTCTCATCAAAAGACCAAGCTTAGGCCCTTAAGGAGGTTCTCAAGAGGAGGATTCAAGAGGTAATTTCCCTCCCTCTTCTCCTTTAATTTCCTTTCAAGTTCAAGTTCATTTCTTGATCTCTCCCCACCTATATTCATCTTAATTGTATTTTAAATCAAGTATTATAAATATACTATAATTTTATTATGCTAATGGGGTATTATATCATCCAACCCCCTTTTCCTCTTCCTTTTATTTTATTAAAGAGAACGTTGTTCGTGAGGTGTTAATTTTTCACCTTCAAGAACAACATGCTTTCTTCTTCCATTTCTACATTCAAATAAGGTCATGAAACAATTTTTATGGTTGAAACATAACATTATATATGTATTATCTCCTATTTAAATATCTTTAACTAACTTATGATCATATTTCTAAGTGATAAAATAAAACAAGTTCATTATGATCGAAAAAACGCCCAAACTAACCCAAATAATCATCATTTAATTCTTATTTAATGATTCATCCACGTGGATCTAATTTGATTCATTATAATATCATAAAAACTTCTGTAATATCATTAATAACATGTAATATCAATTCTGTATGTTTACCCATGTTCTACCCAAACTTCAATTTAAGAATACAAGTGAACCACTCAAGAAAACCATAAAACAAACATTCCCAAATAATGTTTTTAAATGCTATAACTCATCCAAAGGCACATAAATTCACTTAATGAAACCATAATGAACTATATTAATTTACACAAGGTTCTTGATTTCTAATTAATTAATATAATGTCCTTATACAGGACATTAAAGAGAAGGAAGCATTCGGGTACAAGGTAAGGGGAAATCTCGAACCCAATTTTATTCCTTCGGGTTCTCCCTCTTTCACTCCATTTTTGATATGGTTACTCCTTAAAGATAATTTTTTCATCATTTTCTTTACCTTTATGGGATATAAATGGTTTTCACTGGTTTTTATGTCCAACAAAAAATTTTCCAAAATAACTCTTCTTTTAAGAACACCCCTTTTACTTCTCACTCAAAGTGGACGATTCTTGTAACATGTATGTTATTCCCTCTTTCTTTTGGGAACCCAAAGCTTATGAATGTTTTATTATGAGATGAAACCCATTACTTTACATGGGTTAATTATGTACATTTTTGTTATGTGTTCTATGTGGAAATCATGATGATGATAATGTTATGATGTGAGGGGTGCGCCCGGAATTATATAGCGCAATTATGAATGTTTCAATGTGATGGGTGTGCTCGGAATTATACAGCGCTCCAATGCATTGGGTAAAGTGATTAATCTCATGAGTAAATGTGAAATGATGTGTGAACAAGATTCTATCTTGTTTCACAAGTATGTGTGTTAGTTAACCACTAAGACATGATGTTTTATTTTTATGCATTGCCACATTCCAAGTCTTATATTTATGCTTCCTCTCATGTTCATGATCTTTTTCCCATGTTATTATTATGATCACCCCATGCTATATTTTTCTTATCTATCCTCTTACTGGGCTTCTAGATCACCCATTTTGATGTATATCCTCAGGTGGTTACATGTACTAAGGAGAGGACAAGTGCCAATAAGAATCTGGAGAAGAAGAAATTAAATAAATGTTTATGCTTGATGTTGTATTTTCTATGTGTGGTCCTAGTTTTCCCAAGACACTAAACCTTTTTATCCTCTATGTGTAATAATATTATGTTTTTTATATTTGAAATGATGTAATAGTAATGTAATAAAAGGCTCGAGTCGCTATAGTTGGTATCTGAGGCAAGGTTTAGTTGATTTGGGAATTAGGATTAGTGAACCCTAGAGAAAACCTCTAGTATGAGATTGAGTAAAAATATGCACACAATAGTATTTACATAGGGATCCCATATGTTATGCTTTTAGTATAAATTTTTTAAATGAATAATTTATGTATTCATGACTTGTTTACTTATGTTTTGTTCTAACCTTTTCTATTTTAGAAAATGGTGGGAACCAGGAGAAATCAGGCCAACAACTCTTGCGAGGGCCAATGCAATGATTTCACGAACCACATCCCCAATGATTTGGGAGGTGGAGTTCAAAACATCATGGTGATGCTTACCCAATTATCTCAGGTTATGAACAATAACCATAATAATGGGGAATGTCCTCCTTCACCAAAGAGGGATCAAATGTAAATCGAATGTTTTATGCGGCAACGACAACCGACGTTTAGTGGATCTTCCGATCCACTAGTTGTGAAACTTTGGGTCAAATCCATGGAAAAGATCTTTTTCGTTCTTCACTGTTCTGAGATGGAGAAGGTGACCCTAGTCGTTTATCATCTAGATGAAGAAGCTGATCAATGGTGGGTTTTGATTAATAACACCAAGCCAAGGGAGGAAATTGAAGATATGGAATGGGAAGATTTTAAGATAATGTTTCTTAATAAGTACTTCCCATGAACTCTTCGCACAAAGATGGAGAGAGAATTTATAGAGCTCAAGAAAAATGAAGGAGAATCTTTCACAACCTATGAATCAAACATCACAAGGCTCACAAGGTACGCTTCGGGTTTTGTTATCAACAATGATAGCAAAATTGATAGATTCTTTAGTGGATTAAAACCACACCTTCGAAAGGCTCTTGCAATTCGAGACTTTGGGAGTTATGAAGAAGTTTTTCAGTGTGCTCTCAAAGTGGAGATGGAGTTTGGAGAATGGTCCCATGGCTATAGTGATAAGAAAAGAAAGATGGAGTTTCAAGCTGGTGGATCTAATGACAAAGGTGGGAAGAAAAATCAAGGACCCACATGCCAAAAATGTGGGAAGTTGCACCATGGGAACTGCCTAAAAGGGATGGGGAAATGCTTCAAGTGTGAGAAAGAAGGACACCATGCTCAAGAGTGTCAAAAATACATGAAAAGGAAGGAGAATATAGACGATGAAAGGAGAGAACCACTCATGGTTCAATTCTACAACTGTAAGGAGCTAGGGCACTATGCAAACCAGTGCACTAAACCTCGATCTCTCGAGGGTAATCAGCATCAACAGCCACCAAAGCCAAAAGAACAAGGGAAGGCTTATGCCATCACTACTATGGAGGTGGAGCATGATAATGAAGTCGTACAAGGTACACTTACTATTCACTCTAGAATGGAAAAAGTCTTATTTGATTCTGGTTCTACGCATTCCTTTATATCTTGAAAGTTTGGTGGAACTATAGAATTGAAGCCCTGAAACCTTGAAGTAGAGATATCTGTAAAAACACCAAGTGGTGCAATCATTGTAACCCAAGTGTTTGACTCTTCTCCCATTAGCATACATGGGAAGATTCTTCTGGAAATCTTATAATACTTCCCTTGGTGGAATTCAACGCTATAATGGGAATGGATTGGATCTCGTTATATAGAGCACGTATCAACTGTCAGGAAAAAGAAATATCTTTTCATATTCCGAACCATCCCATTCTCCTCTACAAATTAAAGGAAGATCATGAATCTCCTTTGAAAAATCCTTCAATGGTGTGGGTGTTGATTCCCTATGAAGAAGCATACCTCTCCCAAATGGTTGAGTCGAAGGAAAGTTCCAAGCTTGAGGAAATGATCATCGTGAGGGAATACGGCGATGTATTTCCTGAAGAGTTACCCAGAATTACCCCAGATCGTGAGGTAGAGTTCTCAATTGAACTCATGCCCAGAGCTAATCCAATCTCAAAGTGTCCCTATAGGATGGCTCCTATTGAAATGGAGGAGCTAAAGAAGCAACTGCAAGAGCATCTGGACAAAGGGTTCATATTCCCTAGTGCATCACCTTGGGGTGCACCAGCGCTCTTTGTGAAGAAGAAGGATGGAACAATGCGGTTGTGTATCGATTATCGGGAACTCAAAAAGATCACCATAAAGAACAAGTATCATCTCCCAAGGATTGATGACTTGTTCGGTCAGTTAAGAGGTGCTCAATACTTCTCAATGGTGGATCTTCGCTCTGGATATCATCAGGTAAAGGCGAAGAAGGAAGATATTTAGAAGACTTCCTTCCGAACAAGGTATGGGCACTATGAGTTTTTGGTGATGCCCTTTGGACTTATTAATGCCCCTAAAATCTTCATGGATTTGATGAATAGAGTCTTTAGACATTACCTCGACAAATTTGTGGTAGTGTTTATTGATGATATTCTCATCTACTCCAAGAGCAAGGAAGAACATGAAGAATATATAAGACTTGTGTTAGCGACATTAAGAAAGAAGAAGTTGTACGCCAAGTTCATCAAGTGTGACTTTTGGATGAAGCAAGTCACGTTCTTGGGGCATGTGATCACAACTGAGGGAATTTCTGTGGATCCTTCAAAGACAAAGGCGATTGAGGAATGGCCCAGGCCCTCTAGTGTCACATAAATCCTTAGATTTCTTGGATTAGCTGGTTACTACCGATGTTTTGTGAGAAACTTCTCACGATTGTCAAGCCCGCTAACTAAGTTAACAGAAAAAGGGGTAAAGTATGTCTAGATGGAAGAATGTGAGGGAAGCTTTAAGGAGCTAAATAGAAGGCTAGTCACTACACCTGTACTCACACTACCAAAAAGTGGAGAAATTTTTGTGATATATAGTGATGCTTAAAAGAAAGGCTTGGGTTGTGTACTCATGAAAAATGATAATGTGATAGCCTATGACTCATGACAGTTGAAGATACATGAGCAGAACTACCTGACGCATGATCTAGAGCTGGCAGCTATGATTTTTGCCTTGAAAATCTGGCGGCACTACCTTTATGGCGAGAAGTGTGACATATACACCGACCACAAGAGCCTAATGTATATATTCACACAAAAGGAGCTCAACATTCATCAAAGGAGATGGTTAGATCTAATCAAGGATTACGATTTCTCTATTCACCATCATCCTGGAAAGGCGAACAAGGTAGCTGATGCTCTAAGCAGAAAAGAACCTACTACTCTTTCCATGTTGTGGATTGAGAAAGACCCTATCTTCTTGGATATGCAAAGAATGGATTTGGAAATCATAAGGGAAGGGGATACATCCTACCTTGCCCAAATTATTACACATCCATCCATCCAAGAGAAGATTAAGGAAGCACAAAGGGATGATGTGGAGATACAAAAGAGGGTGAATGTAGTAAAGGAAGGGAAGCTACCAGAGTTCCATATTTATGGTGATGTTGTGATTTGGTTTGAAACGCAACTTTGTGTGCCTTCATCACTTGGGATAAAGAAGGATATATTGGACAATTCACATAGCTCAACTTTCTCTATCCATCCTGGGAGTACCAAGATGTACTGTGATCTCCGAGAACACTTCTGGTGGGATAACATGAAGAAGGAGGTTGCGGAATATATATCAAGGTGTTTGGTATGTCAGCAAGTTGATGATGAGCGACAAAAGTCCAAGGGTATGATTCATCCATTTCCTATACCCATGTGGAAATGGGGAAATGTTACTATAGACTTTGTCACGGTTCTCCCAAAGATGTCAAAGGGAAATAATGCGATATGGGTTGTGGTTGACCGACTCACCAAGACTTCCCATTTTATCGCTATTCGGGAAGACCTCTCGCTTGAACAACTTGCAAAGATATATGTGAAGGAAGTGGTGAGACTGCACGGTGTTCCACTATCAATTGTCTCTGACCGTGATCCAAGGTTCACATCTAAGTTCTGGAGGATCCTTCAACATGCTTTGAGTACTGAATTAAATTTCAACACGCCCTATCACCCCCAAACTAATGGACAATCTGAAAGGACTATTTAGATTCTTGAAGATATGATAAGAGCTTGCTCTCTTGATTCCAAAGGTGGTTGGGATCAGCATCTCCCATTGGTTGAGTTCTCATACAACAATAGCTTCCACTCGAGTATTCAGATGGCACCATATGAAGCTCTGTATGGAAAGCGATGTAGAACTCCAACCTATTAGGATGAAGTTAGAGAAAGAAATCTACTTGGACCCTATCTTGTTCAAGAGATGATAGAGAAGGTTCAAGTCATCCAAAAACACATCAAAGTTGCTCAAAGTCGGCAAAAGAGATATGCTGACAACCGTCGAAGGGACTTGGAGTTCAACGTTGGAGATAAAGTCTTCCTTCTAATATCTTCATGGAAGAGAGTCATGAGATTTAGGAAGAAAGGGAAGCTAAGCCCAAGGTATATTGGCCCCTTTCAGAACCTTGACTGTATAGAAGATGTGGCCTATCATCTTGCACTTCCAGCAAATATAGATCAAGTTCATGATGTGTTTCATGTATCACTACTGAGAAAGTACATACCATACCCCTCACAAGTACTAAACTCAGAGGTGGTGCAGCTGTAAGATGATCTCTCCTATGAGGAGCAGCCAGTAAAGATTTTAGACCGAAGTGATAAGGTTCTACGCAACAAGACAACCCATCTTGTAAAATTTTTATGGAGAAACCATAAGTTTGAGGAAGAAACTTGGGAACCAGAAGAGGCAATGAAGGAGAAACACCCTCACCTGTTTGTGTAAAGTGAAATTTTGGGGGCGAAATTTCTTAAGGGGGGAAGAATGTAACGACCCAATGTTTTTCAATAAAAATTTCCTTCTTATATTTCTATCATAAAATAACATGAAAACACAACATAATGAACTACTAAGTGATAAGTGACCTTTAAACATAAGTTTGTCACTTTTTTATTTGGAATTTTTAAAATCCGACATACACAGTTGTGCTCAAGATAATTTTTGGAGTCCAATGAAACAAAAATAATTTTTGGTGAATAGTAACGTACCCTTAGGAATAGTAACATACCCTTGTGAATAGTAATATGATCCTCATGAATATTAAATCATCCCACATAAGAGTAACCTTACCCATGAATAATTAAATAAAATTTATACATCTTAGAAAGTGACAATTTGACCTTAGTAAACGTTTTGGAATTTTATAAGTCATAAATAATTAATTATCACTAATTAATTAATTTAAAGGAAAATTTATTTTCTTATAATGTATTCATTATTTATAAAATCAATTTCTTATAGTTTTTAGATAATTTTATAAGGCCCTACGTAATTTTTGAAAGCACTATAATATCAGTTTTAATCATAAAAACTGTTTTTTAAGTAAATTATGATTTTAATTAAATATTAAATTAATAATATTTAGAAAATTATTTTAAAAAAATGGAATTAATTTTTGGATTCTACATGTTGAAAAATGGTTGGGGTAAATTGTTGGGATTTTTCTGAGATACTTGAATTTTTTATGAATAGTAGAATCCGATAATTTGCAATAAATGCTAAATAACGGATTAATTGAGTCATCGATGATGCTCTGATGATGTAAGCCCACTTGTTTCAGGATCACATGATAAAATTACTATTCTTGGTCATACAATACTCACTATTCCTTATCTTAGGGTAAATTAATAAACTAATGAATTTTATATTAAGGAAACCACTCTCCCCTCCACTATAAAAGCCACCCTTCACACCCACATTTCCTCACACCCCTCAAGCTCCAATCCTTCTCTAAACTCTACCCAAACACCTTCCCTAGCCCCTCCCCCATGTCCAAGAGCTTATGGTCTCATCAAAATACCAATCTTAGGACCTTAAGGAGGTTCTCAAGAGGAGAATTCTAGAGGTAATTTCCCTCCCTCTTCTCCTTTAATTTCCTTTCAAGTTCAAGTTCATTTCTTGATCTCTCCCCACCTATCTTCATCTTAATTGTATTGTAACTCCTTTATTATACATATACTGGAATTTTATGATGCTAATGGGATATTATATCATCCATCCCCCTTTTCCTCTTCCTTTTATTTTATTAAATAGAACGTTGTTCGTGAGATGTTAATTTTTCACCTTTAAGAACAACATGCTTTCTTCTTCCATTTCTACCTTCAAATCTGGTCATGAAACAATTTTTATGGTTGAAACATAAAATTATATATGTATTGTCTCCAATTTAAATATCTTTAACTAACTTATGATCATATTTCTAAGTGATAAAATAAAACTAGTTCATTATGATCGAAAAACCGCCCAAATTAACCCAAATAATCATCATTTAATTCTTATCTAATGATTCATCCACTTGGATCTAATTTGATTAATTATAAGATCATAAAAACTCATTTAATATCATTAATAACATGTAATATCAGTTCTGGATGTTTACCCATGTTCTACCCAAACTTCAATTTAAGAATACAAGTGAACCACTCAAGAAAACCATAAAAACAAACATTCCCAAATAATGTTTTTAAATGATATAACTCGTCCAAAGGCACATAAATTCACTTAATGAAACCATAATGAATCATATTAATGTACACAAGGTTTTTTATTTCTAATTAATGAATATAATGTCATTATACAGGACATTAAGGAGAAGGAAGCATTCGGGTACAAGGTAAGGGGAAATCTCGAACCCAATTTTCTTTCTTCGGGTTCTCCCTCTTTCACTCCATTTTTGATATGGTTACTCCTTAAAGATCATTTGTTCATAATTTTCTTCACTTTTCTGGGATATACATGGTTGTCACTGGTTTTTATGTCCAACAAATTTTTTTCCAAAATAACTCTTCTTTTAAGAACACCCCTTTTACTTCTCACTCAAAGTGGATGATTCTTGTAACATGTATGTTATTCCCTATTTATTTTGGGAACCCAAATCTTATGAATGTGTTATTATGAGATGAAACTCATTCCTTTCCATGGGTTAATTATGTACATTTTTGTTATGTGTTCTATGTGGAAAGCATGATGATGATAATGTTATGATATGACGGGTACGCCCGGAATTATATAGCACAATTATGAATGTTTCAATGTGACGGGTGTTCCCAGAATTATACAGCACTACAATGCATTGGGTAAAGTGATGAATCTCATGAGTAAATGTTAAATGATGTGTTAACAAGATTCTAGCTTGGTTCACAAGTATGTGTGGTAGTTTACCACTAATACATGATGTTTCATTTTTATGCATTGCCACATTCCAAGTCTTATATTTATTCTTCCTATAATGTTCATGATATTTTTCCCATGTTATGATTATGATCACCCCATGATATATTGTTCTTATCTATCCTCTTACTGGGCTTCTAGATCACCCCTTTTGATGTATATCCTCAGGAGAGGACAAGTGCCAATAAAAAGCTAGAGAAGAAGAAATTAAATAAATTTTTATGCTTGATGTTGTATTTGCTATGTGTGGTACTAGTTTTCCCAAGACACTAAACCTTTGTATACTCTATGTGTAATACTATTATGTTGTTTATCTTTGAAATAATGTAATAGTAATGTAAGAAAAGGCTCGGGTTTCTATACCATGTTTATGAAAAGTTACAAACTTTTCGTCTTTGAATGTTTATCACATGGAATCTCTTAGTGGTGGTATCCTACTGGGAATTGTCTCACACCCTACTTACACAGTTGGGTGTAAGTAGGCTTGGTGATTTTTGTCGCAGGTTTGGGTACAGCTTTTGTGCCAATGTTTCAGGTTTTTAGCGGTACATTGTGATGTGGTGTTGTGGAGATGACTTGAGGGCGGTACCTCTTACCATGTGAAGGTTCTTGGGTTGAATTTTTTTTGGTTTTTTACCTATGTAATGGTCTTTGAACATTGTTTTAAATTATGTAATTAAGTTTTGAAATTTTGTAAAAGATGGTTTTGTTAAAAAAAATCCATATTTGTTTTATTGGATTTTTTGTTGTTATATGTTTATAAACTCAGGTAAATCATTCCCAGTTCTCATTTTATGATACCCAGACACTTGTGCCAGCCCATCAGGATCGGGATCTCCCTTAGGAACTTACTATGGGTAGGGTTGGGTGTCGGTTTTGATGGCGACCAGATTCGGTTCGTGAAACAAATTAACCAAATCCTACATTTTCCTTTTACATTCATTAGCATTTAATGTTCATAACTTAATCATGTATCACAACAGGTATCTCAGAATAACACCTAACATGACCAAATCCAAGATTGTGCTTTGGCTTGGCAGATGTGTCACAAACATTCAATATTTAAGTTAACCCTCTGGGTAGCTCACACAGTCTATCCCCTCTGGCCATGTAATATAATAAAAAGGCAAAGACACTCTGAGGAAGCACTCACCGTCAATTCCTCCTATGGTCTTTCCTAAATAACTAAAGACTCTCTAGGGAATCACTCAATGTCAATTCCCCATGTGGTCTCGTAATGTAAACTATAGACACTCTAAGGGAGCACTTACCGTCAATCCCCCATGTGGTCTCGTAGCATGAAAAATAATAGACACTCTAAGGAAGTACTCAACGTCAATTCCCCATGTGGTCTAACTACACCAAGTTCTCACAGCCCTGTTCAATTCAATCGTGTGTGAACGATATTAATCATCCCAAAGTAATCTCAACTGCTACATGGATAAACAATTCTAATGCATATCACAAGCATTTAACAAGCAAAAAAAAATTAGTTCCATCTTATCAATCAAGGCAAGGAAAAAGGGTCTGCCTCATAGGCAACCTAGACCAAATGGCCCTAAACATACAAACAAGGAAATGCACCCATGGGGTGTTCCTTAACATGCAATTCTATATAATATCACATCAACAAACCATTAATCATCTAAGGAATATAAAACAAGGTTCAATTTCCTTAACCCGAAATACCTGAAACATGGGTAATCGACACATTGGCATATAAAACTTAAAGACAAACAATGAAAGGAAACAAACCACCTACCTCGACGTTGTACGAAGAACACTCTCGAACTTCAGCCCTTGAATCGGCCTAGAACAATGTAGATCTAAAAAATGTCCAAAACGTTGAACCTTGAATAACTCGAGAGAGAGAGAGAGAGAGAAGAAACTAGGAGGAGAGGCTCTAGAAGAAGGAAGGAATCACCGGTGGGATTCAAACGCACCCACCGGAGATCGAATCAGAGAACAGATGATAGATTGATGGCTCGGAGAATAATCGGTCGTACGTCACTCTCATGTTTGAGACACAGGAAGAAGGAGACATTTCAAGGGATTAGACGCAGCCCCAGTACGATTTATCAAATAAAATAAAAAGTACATGATGTGTTCATTTAATGTACACGCCATGTACATGCCTCAACCGGCCCCCACTTTAGGCGGTCTCCAGGTCACCTCACACGGTCAGTACACGGCCACCCGCGGCAACCTGGTACATGGCGTGTGCTCCCAAGTACACGGCATGTACTTTTAAAATTTCCAAAAACTCTTTTTTTCTCAAAAATACCTAAAATCAATATCCATAACTGAAATGAAGATCTGAGTTCTTACATAATTCATTCAATATGTTTAAGGATATACCATCCTCATATTCAATAGTTTTTATAGTGAGGGTAACTATCTCATCATGAAAGATCAAGCAATGTTGAATGGTCTGCTATTATTTGGGCTATATAACATCAACATATGTGAAGTGGAAACAAACTTGACATTATAGGCTTCATCCTTAAAAGGTTGCTCTCTTACTCACTGGTCGATCACTTACTATGTTAGGTAATTCAGACTCCTCCTTGACCTTAGTGTGAGGATATCACATACTTAGCATGATGAAAACAAAGCAACGAACCTTCTGGACTCTAAAGGCAGCCCGAATGATCCTCTTAATCTTTTTTTAGCTAGGGTTCTCATCCCCCAGGTTGAAATTCTATTGTCCTTAGAGATGATCTTGGAATCCACTATTTTAAACCAACTTAATCTCATTAATGGATCTTCTTAATAAATAAATAATGGCATGGTTGAAGCGCATTCCAAATTTCAATGGGCTAGAGACAAGAACCATGAGTATCAAATAAACCCTAGGGTAATGATTGCACCCTTTAAAACACATAAATCACAACATAGACTCCACCTAGAAATCTAGAATTAGGTATCTATAGCTTGGACATCGATGAACATAAATAAGAAGTTTCAATAATAATAAAAATTGAATAGAGTATGTCACAAAAAAATCTAATATCACATTATAAACTAAAATTAAAGTGATACACCATCTTCATATACATAAAAATGAATCCAAAATAAAGATAATACTTGAGATACTGATACACCATAAACCAAAATCATCCCTCGAGGATCCCCAAAATTCTCCATATGAGTGAACTCCTCATAACCTATAGTCCCCACTAAACATCATACAAAGATGGATGAGAGGCATCAAGAATCACCACCAAACAATTTGGCTCCTTTCCCTTTTTTGTATCATACAAAACCAAGTCTATATACATCTAAAGGATATATATAGGGTGTAAGGAAAATCCCTATAGAATACCACCATGAATATATATAATATCTTTCACAATGAAAGCTAATAGAAATAGTTTTAAAATACAGTTTAGAAATCACTAGTTTTAAAAATATCTTTAATTTCATAAAAATTAGACTTTGAAAATCCATTTTAAATACCTTTGGTTTTATAAAGTCAAACCAAACCTAAAAGCTAGAGAAAAACTTGGAAAACATGAAATAGAAGTAAAAGAAATGCCATGTAAACGTCAAGTATAAACCTGGATAAGAACATGACACAACAATACACCACATAATACCTCACATGGGATCAAACCTTTGGGCCATATGTATAAATTAAAGGGGTAATCTAGGACATTACTAGTGGAACACTCAGTACCTATGTGAACTAAACAAAACTAACCTAGGCTTACCCTCTTGGTATCTCTGAGTGTCAACCCCTAGCTAAAGAACAATATTCTCTAAACTAGTGTAGCACTCATCCAACTACCCCAATACGTACCCAAGGATCCCACTGTAACTCATCCATAATCAAGACAACTCACATAACATGGAAAACATCAATAATCACATAATCAAACAATCCCTCACATAAATATGAGGCCTATAAATCAATGGAATATTTCCAAAAACATTTCCATTTCAAAACTTTTTTGAAAATCATTTTGGAATTAAAAAACTCTTTAAATAATTTTATCAATCACATCATGTGAAAAAACTGATTTTTGATCAAACAACAAGTGGAAGCCATATAAGACCCTCAATTCATCCAATATAACGAAAATGAGCACAAAGAACCAATATAAATCAGTGCTTAATAAATCATTTCAATCATAATATGTTAAAAATTCCTAAGACACTCAAGTGTTAAAGGGATGTTAATGTAAAGATATGTTTTTTAGATACACCTACCTCAAATCTCATTCAAACTCAAAAAAATCATTAAAGACCACAAGATATGAGAATGAGGGGTCCTTACAAGCCTAAAATCACAAGTGATTCACATTAAAACCCATCCCTAGTCATAGCCTTGGCCACCATTATAAGTCCCCATCCTTAAACCTTACTTAATCTTGAGATATTTCAAGAATACACCTTGAGGATCTTTTCATGTTTAGAATTTTAGAGAATTAGATCATAAAACATGCATTACATTCCACATTTAAACAAATTGGTTACATAAAAGATAGTACTCATTTTTTCCATCAACGGAAACATATTTAAAATAAAACATGTATTCTTTCTTGACACTTCCTTGACATTATCATCACACCATGTACCTTTCCCTTGACCTGTGAAAAACATTTCAAAAACTTGGGATGAGCATAAAAAGCTCAGTAAGGGATCTAAAAATATGGAAAGGAAACATGAGTACATGTATACATAAGAATCAATGAAATCATACTCTACTCATAAAACATAAGCACTTTAACATACCTCATCAAATCATGAATAAATCATAGAAATCATAAGACATAAAGGTAACTTGAGGCATTCATAACATTCTTACGTAGGGAGTAACCCTCTTGGTTACGTTTGGAATACCCATCACAGTATATTCCCTAAATATCTTCGGAGAAACCTTAACGTTTAACTCCTTCACGTTACCCAATGCATTGGAGAGCTATATCGGGCTCACCCACCCTTATTTTATCACGGAACCACCCGGCTTCATAATAATGACCAAGAACCACAACATAATCGTATCATATAAAACATGCATAAAGGAAACATAACATTTCCACCTTTCAATCACAAGATATCAATACAACACATTGATATAAAAACATTATGAAAACCATTTTCAATACCAAAATAAAAGAAAAGTAAAACATGGTATTTATTTTTCTTTAAAAAAAGGTATGGCTTGTAGAGGAAGTCGAAACTCAAATAATGGTCATGGCGGCGGAGAAGTCATTGTCGCCGCATACGTACGACAAAAACATTCCCTTTTTTCATTTAGTAAAACGCTTCGTATAAAAAAATTTCCTTTTGGGTAAACATAAAAGTCAAAGGGTTTTATACACTGTATAAAAGAAGGTTGTGTATAAAATAAAATATGCCTCAATGAATGGAGATTGAGACGAAGTCCCTTACAAAGATCATTTTTTAAAATAAAATAGATATATTATGTGTATTAATTATAATTACACATAAAGAAAGTACAAATACAAGATAGGACAGAATAATATCATGACATAATTTGAAAGTAGGAGATTAACCCAAAGAACGGAAATTGGGATAAGAAGTTCCCTTACCTCGGGTCCGACTTGACTCGATCATTCTTTAATGTCCTAAATAATAAACGTGAGTTAATTTATACTTGATTAAGAACCTTTTTCAAGTTAATTATTCCTTTTATATCACTTATTACCATATTATTAACATTATGTAGTCATTTAAGTTAATAACGGTTGTTTTGTCGATATTTGGTACTTGAGTCAAAAGTGAACTTATATTTACAAGTTGTTCACGTAGTCAAATATCCATTATCTCAAGAATGATATTCATGATGTAGATGTCATATATATCATATATATCCAGTATATACATGCATTTATAATATTACATAATCATTTAGATGTAAGAAATGAAATGCACCGTTCATGGAGACGGTAAGTCGTACGTACGCATGAATGCTACTTTCATTTCTATGTCATATTAATGGAATTAAAACTAAATGAGAGATATGTATATTTTAATTCCAGAATTAGATTAATCATTTAGATGTAACATACATCATATATATCCATTATATATATGTACTTATAATAGTACATTACATTTGGGGATAAGAAATGAAATGCACCGTTCACGAAGACGGTAAGCCGTACGTACGCATGAACACTACTTTCATTTCTATCTCATACTTTAATGAAAATAAATAATAATTATATAAAGTTATATTATAATTCCAGTATAATATCATATATAATATCATTAAATCTATCCTTTATATGTACCACATATGGTATTAATGAATCAAATCACTTTGAGGGGGCGGTAGTCCGCACTTCCTAAAATGAAGATATCGCGTATACTCATAATGTAATCCATAAAGGTATTCCATAAATGAAAAATACAGAAGATTAAGAAAAACATAAACATATTATATATCATATATAAATATAGTGACATCTTAATGGACACCTTTTAAGGTGTTAGAAGAATATTGAACAATCATCATTTCGTGAGGCAGAAATTCGCCATCCACAGAAATAGTATGTTCTTTAACCATTAGATGTAGGTGTGTGTAAGTGTAGCTCGAATTATTCTTATAAAAACATCCTAGTATATTGAAGATACTGTAGTTGTTACAAAAGAAATGAATAAAAAGAGTTTAGAGGGTTGGAGAAGCAAAATAAAACAAAAGAACACAAGTGAAGACATTACCTTAAAATCGGGTAACTCTCTTTGATTTGAGCTCAAAGGCTTCCTTGGGAAGACTTATACCCAAAGTGAGGCTTCAAGGAGTAAGATAGGGATGTGGAGAGACAAAATGAGCAGGTTTTGGCCGATCCAAAGGCTTGAGAGGTGTGGGTAAAGAGGTAGAGGTGGGGGCCTTTTATAAGAGGAGAGGAGGGGCACTCGTGGAAAGTTACAAAATGTTACTTTATTTTCAAATGAGTTTCGGATTTTAAAGGTCCCACATTTATGTATTTTGAGGATAAGGTGATAAGGGTTAGAAATATACTCATCCAATAGGTTTTTGACAAGTGTAGGTCTTAGATTTTACATTATCTTTTTATTTTATTTAAATCGTTAAATAATGAGGTAATCGCTACATCATCATGATGTCATAAATAATTTAATTTATTTAATGTCTAAAAATTATGAAAAAAATACTATGATGTGGAAAATATTTTTATCTTTCCAATGAATAATTATAGTCCAAAATATCATATATGTAGACAAAATTAAAAATGTTTTACTCAGGTGATACATTCTTTGTTATATTTAACTTTCTTTAAAAAATAAAAAGATAAAAAGTCACTTTCCCACAAAAGTGATTCCATGGGGTCCCCAAGATTGGCACGAGGAATCCCATGGTCGACCATGAGACAACCAGTAGCATTAGGACACATTTTGGTATCATTTTTTATTATTATGATATTATTTTATTATCCTTAACTACCCGATTACTCATTAATCAAGATAATTAAAGATAATTACCGTGGTTACTATTCATAATGTCCAAAAACAAAAGATTATTGATTACATAATTTGGACCTTCTGATTCCAAATATGTAATCCATTTTACCAAATTCCAAACACAGAAATTTCAACAATTAATTTAAAAATAATTCTCGTTGTCAAAACAAATAGCGGGTTTTTTTGAAACAATATCTATGAAAAGTTTGGCATTAGTTTATGCCCAATTCCAAGGTGAAATTAATCCTAATGACCACAATTGGATTAAATGGTAAAAATATATTCTAATTACACTTTAATACCAACTAAAAAGATAATCCAACCATATAATTAAATTAGATGAAAAATCAGTTTTGATGTAAAATGCAGTATTTTTCACTATTCATTAAAAAATGAGCATTGTCAAAAAAATACCAAAAATTTATCCAATGTAAATTTAAATGTCCCAATCATAAATAATATGTTTATTTTGAAAAATAGGGCTTATAAAATTGTCAAAATGTTGATTTAAAAATGGTTTGCCATCAAAAGGCAGTAAAACAATCTTTTAAAAATATTAGTGTATTCCATGCATAAGATTGGATTTATTCTCGTTTTAAGGCTCTAAAACACTATATAATTCATAAATAGAAATATATAACTATATCTATTATTCATTACTTACTTGGGATGTTACATCCTTCCCCCCTTTAGAAAATTGTGTCCCCGTAATTTATTTACTTGTCGAATAAGTGGGGGTATTTAGCCCTCATTGCATTTTCAGATTCTCATGTTGCCTCTTCAATCATGTGGTTTTTCCAAAAAACATTTACCTGATGAATCACCTTATTCCGTAACACCTGCTCCCTGTGGTCAAGAATCTGGACTGGTTGTTCCTCATAAGATAGGTTCTCTTCCAGCTAAACTACCTCTAGACTCAAAACATGAGATGGATCTGGCATGTACTTCCTTAATATTGAAACATGAAAAACATTTTGTACCTGAGATAAACTTGGAGGTAAAGCCACTTGGTAAGCAACTGATCCAACTCTCTCCAAAATTTCATATGGTCCAATGAACCTTGGACTCAGCTTTCCTTTCTTACCAAATCACATCACACTTTTACATGGTGAGACTTTGAGAAAAATATGATCACCTACCTCAAAAGAGAGATCCTTCCTCTTGTTGTCCGCATAACTCTTCTGCCTGCTCTGAGCTGTTCTCATGTGTTTCTGTATCAGCTGAACTTTTTCTGCCAACTCTTCTACCAATTCTGGTCCCATCAGCTTCCTTTCACCCACTTCATCCCAGAAAGCTGGAGTTCGACACTGATTCCCATATAACGCCTCAAATGGTACCATCTGTATACCGGAATGAAAACTGTTATTATATGAAAATTCAACCAAAGAAAGATGTTGGTCCCAACTTCCCTGATAATCCATCGAACAAGCACGTAGAATATCTTCCAAAGTCTGAATTGTTCGTTCTGACTGCCCATCTGATTGAGGATGAAAATCTGTACTAAAATTTAATTCAGTACCCAATGACTTCTGAAGGCCTTTCCTAAAGTTAGAAGTAAACCTGAGATCACGATCAGATAAAATGGAGAGGGGAACTCCATGCAACCAGACTATCTCTTTAAGATACAAACGAGAAAGTTGATCTAGGGAAAAAGTATCTCGTATAGAAAGGAAATGAGTATATTTAGTCAAGCAATCAACAATAACCCAGATTGCATTATTACTTCGAGGTGTCTTCGGCAATCTCACAACGAAGTCCATGGATATATTCTCCCATTTCCACTCTGGTACTGGTAAAGGCTGAAGCATCCCTTTCGTTAACTGCCGCTCTGCTTTAACCTGTTGACAAGTCAAACACTTCACAGTAAAATCAGTAATATCTCTTTTCATTCCATCCCACCAGTAATACTCCCGCAGATCTCTGTACATCTTAGTACTACCAGGATGAACTGAAAATGGAGAACTATGAGCTTCACATAACAACTCTCTCTTAAACTGTGAATCACAAGGAACACACAATCTCTTCCTAAATCTCAAAACACAATCATTATCAATGTTTAATTCAGGCAACTTACCCTTCTGAACCAGCTCTACCTTTTTCTGCAACTCACTATCTTGCTTTTGTGCTTGCTTGATTCTGTCTAAAAGAGAAGATTTCACTGATACCTGAAATAAAACAGAAGAACATCCTGCACCAAAAACTTATATGCCAAAGTTAATCAAATCCTTAACCAAAGGATCACGTTCCAAATGCAACATTGTTAATGAAGCATTACTTTTTCGACTCAAAGCATCAGCCACTTTATTTGCTTTTCCCGAGTGGTAATGAATTGTACAATCATAATACTTGATTAATTCTAGCCATCTCCTCTGTCTAATGTTCAATTCTTTCTGAGTTAATATATACTTTAAACTTTTGTGATCGGTATATATTTCACACTTTACTCCATACAAATGATGCCTCCAAATTTTTAAAGTGAAAACAACAGCAGCTAATTCCAAATCATGTGTAGGGTAATTTACCTCATGAGTTTTCAACTGGCGTGAAGCATAAGCAATTACCTGATCATTCTGCATTAGGACACAACCAAGTCCTTTCAATGAAGCATCACTGTAGATAACAAACTCCCCATTCCTGGAATGTAGTGCCAAAACTGGAGCATTCACCAATCTTCTTTTCAGTTCCTGAAAACAATCATCACATTCTTTTGTCCAGATAAAATTAACACCCTTCCGAGTTAGCTTAGTCATTGGACTAGATAACCAGGAAAAATTTTCAACAAACCTTCGGTAGTAACCTGCCAAACAAAGAAAACTACGGATCTCGGTTACATTTGTGGGTCTTGGCCATTCTTCAACAACTCTTGTTTTTGTAGGATCCACAGTTATCCCATCTTTAGAAACAATGTGACCAAGGAAAGAAATTTGTTGCAACCAAAACTCACACTTGCTGAATTTCCCATACAATTTCTTTTAATTTAAGGTTTGCAAAATAACCCTTAAATGACTTTCATGCTCATCTTTACTTTTAGAAAACACCAAAATATCATCAATGAAAACCACCAAAAACTTATCCAAGAACTCAAGGAAAATTCTATTCATTAAGTCCATGAATACAGCAGGTGCATTGGTTAGCCCAAAAGGCATTACTAAAAATTCATAATGACCATATCTTGTACGAAACACGGTCTTCAGAACATCTTCTTCCTTTACCTTCAACTGATGGTACCCCGATCTCAGGTCAATCTTTGAAACAAAATGAGCTCCCTGGAGCTGATAGAACTTCATTTGATGGCCCGACATCTGCTGAAGTAGTCGCAAAGGATTTCACCACCCCTTTCTGCTTGTAGTCTAACTGCTTCTCATCACTCAATCTATTTGTCGGACACTCATTTTCATAGTGACCCATCTCATTGCACTTAAAACATTTCACTAACTGTAAATCGAATTTGGAATTACCATCACCTTGATCTTTTTCAGTGCAATAACGAGCCTTATGTCCCATCTTACCACATCGGTAGCACTTTCCAGAATTCAGAATACATTCCCCAGCATGCCTTTTACCACATTTATCACAAACTGGAAACTTAGTTTTCTTACTGTCAGACCTTTTTGAAGAATTCTTTCCTTTCTCCTGCCACCTCAGTCTCTTCTTCTGTTGGTTTTTATAGAACACTTGATCATCGTCAAACTCCATTTCCACCTTCTCAGCACATCAAACAAGATTTTCATAACTTTTGAACTCACGAGAATCCAATGCCCTTCAATATTTTGGCTTTAATCCTGAGTAAAAATGATTGATTTTAATATCAAGGTCTGAGATAAAATTTGGAGCATACCTTGCCAATCAAGTGAACCTTTCTTCATAGGCAGCCACTGAGTCTTCATCTTGCCTCAATTCCAGGAATTATTTTTCTATCCTAAGTCGAACAGCCTTAGGAAAATACTTCTCAAGAAACATACCTTTGAATTCATCCCAGTCGAGAGCATCAATCTCATCAGCGTCCCTGATATTTTTAACCATCGACCACCACTAATATGCTTCACCCTCCAAACGGTAAATATCAAGACTAACCTTTTGATTGTCTGAACACCCCATGACATAAAAAATCTTCTCTAGTGCTTTAATCAACCCTTCAGCTAGCACAGGGTCAGATGATCCTCTGGATGATGGGGGATGTTGCCTCATGAAATGTTCCACCACTGACATGTTCCTCTACGGTTGATCTGGCTGATCTCGTGCATGGATACCACCACCATTTATCGCTTGAGTCAACTGTGTCATTACTGCAACAAACTGTTCAGTTCCAATTCCGACCATCTCAGGATGCTGATTCGGAAGGTCATTTCCTTCGGTATGTCTTCCTAGCACTGCTTCCCTGTTTCCTCTGTGGAAAACCATTCTGAACAAACATGTCTTAGATGAAGCAACGTGGTAATCTTCAAATGCTATATCATTTCAATCATACTATAAAAAAAATATTTTTGGATAATCATTTAATAAAATTCTAACTCCTAAAGTTATCTAAACCGACCTCTGATACCAACTATAAGGCCCCAGCCTTAAACCTTACTTAATCTTGAGATATTTCAAGAATACACCTTGAGGATCTTTTCAGGTTTAGAGTTTTAGATAATTAGATCATAAAACATGCATTACATTCCACATTTAAACAAAGTGGTTACATAAAAGATAGTACTCATTTTTCCCATCAACGGAAACATATTTAAAATAAAACATAGATTCTTTCTTGACACTTCCTTGACATTATCATCACATCATGTACCTTTCCCTTGACCTGTGAAAAACATTTCAAAAACTTGGGATGAGCATAAAAAATTCAGTAAGGGATCTAAAAATATGGAAAGGAAACATGAGTACATGTATACATAAGAATCAATGAAATCATATTCTACTCATAAAACATAAGAACTTTAACATACCTCATCAAATCATGAATAAATCATAGAAATCATAAGACATAGAGGTAACTTGAGGCATTCATAACATTCTTACGTAGGAAGTAACCCTCTTGGTTACGTTTGGAATACCCATCACAGTATATTCCCTAAATCTCTTCGGAGAAACCTTAACGTTTAACTCATTCGCGTTACCCAATGCATTGGAGAGCTATATCGGGCTCACCCGCCCTTAGTTTATCATGGAACCACCCGTCTTCATAATAATGCCCAAGAACCACAACATAATCGCATCACATAAAACATGCATAAAGGAAACATAACATTTCCACCTTTCAATCACAAGATATCAATACAACACATTGATATAAAAATATTATGAAAACCATTTTCAATGCCAAAATAAAAGAAAAGTAAAACATGGTATTTATTTTTCTTTAAAAAAAAGGTATAGCTTGTAGAGCAAGCCGAAACTCAAATAATGGTCATGGCGGCGGAGAAGTCGTTGTCGCCGCATATGTACAACAAAAACATTCCCTTTTGTCGTTTAGTAAAACACTTCATATAAAAAATATTCCTTTTGGGTAAACATAAAAGTCAAAGGGGTTTATACACCGTATAAAAGAAGGTTGTGTATAAAATAAAATATGTCTCAATGAATGGAGATTGAGACGAAGTCCCTTACAAAGATCATTTTTTAAAATAAAATAGATCTATTATGTGTATTCATTATAATTACACATAAACAAAGTACAAATACAAGATAGGACGTAATAATATCATGACATAATTTGAAAGTAGGAGATTAACCAAAAGAATGGAAATTGGGTTAAGAAGTTCCCTTACCTCGGGTCCGACATGACTCGATCGTTCTTTAATGTCCTGAATAATAAACTTGAGTTAATTTCTACTTTCTTAAGAACATTTTTCAAGTTAATTATTCCTTTTATATCACTTATTACCATGTTATTAACATTATTTAGTCATTTAAGTTAATAACGGTCGTTTTGTCGATATTTGGTACTTGAGTCAAAAGTGAACTTCTTATATTTACAAGTTGTTCACGTAGTCAAATATCCATTATCTCAAGAATGATATTCATGATGTAGATTTCATATATATCATATATATCCAGTATATACATGCATTTATAATATTACATAATCATTTAGAGGTAAGAAATGAAATGCACCGTTCATGGAGACGGTAAGTCGTACGTACGCATGAACGCTACTTTCATTTCTATGTCATATTAATGGAATTAAAACTAAATGAGAGATATGTATATTTTAATTCCAGAATTAGATTCATCATTTAGATGTAACATACATCATATATATCCATTATATATATGTACTTATAATAGTACATTACATTTGGGGATAAGAAATGAAATGCACTGTTCATAGAGACGGTAAGTCGTACGTACGCATGAACGCTACTTTCATTTATATCTCATACTTTAATGAAAAGAAATAATAATTATATAAAGGTATATTATAATTCCAGTATAATATCATATATAATATCATTAAATCTATCCTTTATACATACCACATATGGTATTAACGAATCAAATCACTTTGAGGGGGCGGTAGTCCGCACTTCCTAAAATGAAGATATCGCGTATACCCATAATGGAAGCCATAAAGGTATGCCATAAATGAAAAATACAGAAGCTTAAGGAAAACATAAACATATTATATATCATATATAAATATATTCACATCTTAATGGCCACCTTTTAAGGTGTTAGAAGAATATTAAACAATCATCGTTTCGTGAGGCAAAAATTCGTCATCCACAGAAATAGTATGTTCTTTAACCATTAGATGTAGGTGTGTGTAAGTGTAGCTCGAATGCTTCTTATAACAACATCCTAGTATATTGAAGATTCTGGAGTTGTTACAAAAGAAATGAATAAAAATAGTTTAGAGGGTTGGAGAAGCAAAATAAACCAAAAGAACACAAGTGAAGACATTACCTTAAAATCGGGTAACTCTCTTTGATTTGAGCTCAAAGGCTTCCTTGTGAAGACTTCTGCCCAAAGTGAGGCTTCAAGAAGTAAGAGAGGGATGTGGAGAGACAAAATGAGCAGGGGTTGGCTGAGCCAAATGCTTGAGAGGTGTGGGTAAGGAGGTAGAGGTGGTGACCTTTTATAAGAGGAGAGGAGGGGCACTCTTGGAAAGTTACAAAATGTTACATTATTTTCAAATGAGTTTCGGATTTTAAAGGTCTCACATTGATGTATTTCGAGGATAAGGTGATAAGGGTTCGAAATATACTCATCAAATGGGTTTTTGACAAGTGTAGGTCTTAGATTTTACATTATCTTTTTATTTTATTTAAATCGTTAAATAATGAGGTAATCGCTGCATCATCATGATGTCATAAATAATTTAATTTATTTAATGTCTAAAAATTATGAAAAAAATACTATGATGTAGGAAATCTTTTTAGCTTTCCAATGAATAATTATAGTCCAAAATATCATATATGTAGATAAAATTAAAAATGTTTTACTCAGGTAATACATTCTTTGTTATATTTAACTTTCTTTAAAAAATAAAAAGATAAAAAGTCACTTTCCTCACAAAAGTGATTCCATGGGGTCCCCAAGATTGGCACAAGGAATCACATGGTTGGCCATGAGACAACCAGTAGCATTAGGACACATGTTGGTGTCATTTTTTATTATTATGATATTATTTTATTATCCTTAACTACCCGATTACTCATTAATCAAGATAATTAAAGATAATTACCGTCGTTACTATTCATAATGTACAAAAACAAAAGATTCTTGATTACATAATTTGGACCTTCTGATTCCAAATATGTAATCCATTTTACCAAATTCCAAACACAGAAATTGCAATAATTAATTTAAAAATAATTATCGTTGTCAAAACACATAGCGGGTTTTTTTGAAACAATATTTATGAAAAGTTTGGCATTAGTTTATGCCCAATTCCAAGGTGAAATTAATCCTAATGACCGCCATTGGATTAAATGGTAAAAATATATTCTAATTACACTTTAATACCAATTAAAAAGATAATCTAACCATATAATTAAATTAGATGAAAAAGCAGTTTTGATGTAAAATGCAGTATTTTTCACTATTCATAAAAAAAATGGGCATTGTCAGAAAATACCAAAAATTTATCCAATGTAAATTTCAATGTCTCAATAATAAAGAATGTGTTTATTTTGACAAATAAGGATTATGAAATTGTCAAAAGATTGATTTAAAAATAGTTTGCCATCAAAAGGCAGTAAAACAATTTTTTTAAAATATTAGTGTATTTCATACTTAAGATTGGATTTATTCTCGTTTTAAGCCTCTAAAACACTATCTAATTCATAAATAGACATAGATAACTATATCTATTATTCATTACTTACTTGGGATGTTACAACCATGGCTGGCTAGGGCATCAAGATAAGAGAACCAAGGAAGAACAAGAGACTGAGAGATAGAGGAAGAAGAAAACCAAGAGTAATCACGAGTTTACCTTGAAAGAATCAACTATATGTCTAAGGAGGAACACCAAGGAATCTTGGAGGAGTATAGATCCATGGCTAATAATCTCTAAGTCAAATGAATAAGGGAAAAATGAAGGGGTTAAAAATTGATAGGTGTATAAAAGTAAATTAGAATTTTTAAGATAACCAAGCAGACTTCACCGTTTGGTCTCACGGTTTAGGAAAGTGTACTCCAACTATGGGTTTTCACTAGAGGGTGCCTGATGAAAAACATTATTGAGTTTTTTTAAATCAAATTCCTAAAACTACTAGATTGCAATGAGTAGGGTATGTGTCCACAAGGATGGCAGGGATGGGTGAAGATCCAGAAAAATTACTAAAATTAATTAAAACAAAACAAATATGCACGAATTAACTATTGTGATGAACAAATAAAGCAGTTTGAAGATTCTTTAACAGATAAAGAAAAATGTGACAGTGAAAATTGAGCAGAAGATGAAAAATAATGAAGTGCGGGCAGCTCAACAAAAACACACCCAATGCCGGGCAGCTCAACAAAAACACACCCAGTGTTGGGCCACATTTTAGGATGAGTGCACATTCCTTCAACAGCTGCGAACATAGGTCCCCCTCCACCGAACAAATGAATGACGAGCCAGCAAACAAAATGCAAAATAGAATTCAATTCTCGAATCAGTCATCATCTTCAATGAGGCTTTGCAGCACCGTCATCAAAAATCGGATTCATACTGAATCTTCACACTTCATCCCTGCTTCGGATTGGAAGACTTCATCGACAGAGCGTTCGTCCTCTTCCAAGCTCGGGTGCCCTTGATTCAAAGAACCAGCCTCGTAATCTCGCTGATTTGTGACACTGCAAGCTTGTCGGACTTCCCTGGTTCGAGCAATCATTCAGCGCAATTTGGACTTCATCCATCCGGTCGATCTCGGATCAGTCAAACGCGCATCGCCGCCCATTTCCTTCACTGTTCTTCCGATTCGTTTTGGGATAAGGCATGGCTCAGTTTCAAATCGGTGGCCTGGTTCATGGCCGCCCCCTTCCGGCGAGGCTAGGCGTCATCCACGACGGCGAGAGGGTGGATCTTGGCGCAATCGGCATCGGATTTCGATGGCGATGGTCGGCTCGCGGCTACTCCGCTCGGCTCGAGCTTCGGTTTTGGTTCGTCGGAGGGTGTAACAGGTGGATCTTGGCTCGTCTTCTCCGGCGGTGCTCGAGGCAGTGCGGCGGCACCAGCCTCGGCCGAATTCCATCGGCGAGAAGCTTGGATGGGGCGCGGATCGGGTTTCAATCGGTGACCAAAGGGATCCAGATCTTCAACCGATCGGCGGGGAGCTTTGGTTCTCAGCAGCATCGACGGCGGTGCGGCGATGGTCGAGGTCCGGCGGCACTCGGTCGGTACGGTGGTGGTGTGATCCCCTCTCCTCCGTGGTCGGTTAACAGTGCACTGTACGTCGGCGCTTTGTGCGGTACGTTCGCACCATCGCACCATCGCACCATCGCACCATAATTATATTGACCGTGTCACTTGTGCGCGGTTACTTTAGTGATCGCACCTCCACTTCGTCGTAAAATAAATGACTGTAAATTAAATTTAAATTACAAAAACATAAAAAATAAATAAATTAAAGATAAATTAATTATCTAAATAAACAACAAAGAAGACAATAAATGAATTTATAAATTGAGTATATAATTTTGATAATAAAAATTAAAACATAAATATATTTGTTAACAATTAAAAGAAAGAACCAGTATGTTAAATAAAAATCAAAAAGATTAAATTAAAATACTAAAAATGATTATTTTGAAAAACAATTGAAATTGAAATAAAACAAATTAAAGAATGACATTAAATATTTAAAAGTATTTAAAAGAATGTATATACATAGTTTAACATAAAAAATGATGGCTTAGTAAATAAATACTAGCAAATCTAAAAACTAACCAGAAATCTAAATTAATCAATAAAATAGATATTTTAACGTAAAATCACAGTTTTAATAATTCAATAATGAATTAACAACAATTACAAATTTCACCTATAAACATTTCTTTTAATAATAAAAACACAATTAATTACAAAAAATGATGTGGCAAAAATAATAAAATAAAACCCACATCAAATTCCCTCATACTTAATCAATTGTACTTCAGGACAATTCAATGTATTTTATTTAATTACCATGTAGATGGGGTTTGGCTTAGTGATAAACAACGCATAATACTACATCATGGATGGGGGTTCAAAACACATTGACCGCAGGTACTATACCAGACTGTAGCATTGATGACTGTAGCATTGGTGGTATTATAGCAGTGATGGATATTGTAGCAAACATTGTAGCGGCAGTGGTACTGTAGCAAGTATTGTAGCCCAACAACTGTAGCAGTGCTATTCACCGAAGAGCCTTTAGACTTGATTAGCCACTCAATGAGGCTAATATTCATTGTAAATAAATATAATATTAATGTGTTTTATTATTCATAAACACCATTTTAGTGCATTTTACACTTTGAACATCATTTCACATTATGATTGTAATTCCTTCTTAAAATGCACTATTATGTGGTACATTTTTTAACATCATTTAAAGTACCCAATGATTCATATGATTTTAAGGGATGCAATTATCCATATTTTAATTTGATATTTTGGGAAATTGATCTACATTTCAATATGAACATGTTTCATTCAGGGATCAATGGAGAATTCACGGAAGAAGATGGGGATATTTTGTGATAAAAGGAAACAATTTTGGAGAAATCAGATTGGACACCAACCCACTGATGAGAATGTGGGGCCCAACATACAGGCCCAATGAAGCCCAAATTTCTTGGGATGCTAGAAGACATGTAGAGGAACAAATCATTATTCAGGAGCCAGTGCTAATTCGGCCTCCATGGTTGTCATTAAGGCGGCCCAATTTGGAGATAAAATTCTGGGCCAGATTCTGCTGCCTAGAAAAAATCCTACCAACATAATCATGTCTTGGAATCCACAACTCTAAATGGGCCCAAATTTTACAGGCGGTTAGGAGACATCTGGGGATTCATTTTTTTCTTCTATGGCCCACTCTAATTCTTCCATCTAGAAGGTAATTCAGACGCGTCTATTCGGTGGGTGAAAGCTGATTGCCACCTCGGGTCAATGGTGGAAAAATCAACTCTCCCTCAACTTTCCACCCACCTATGGCCTACCACAATTAATTGAGGAGACTTAGACTATTGGAGGCTCGACCCAAGGATTCAAAAGTGCTTATTTAAGGAAGCGGTGGTGGAGGAGTTGATCATCTTTGAGCTTTCTTTCATTGTAATGTTATGCTGCGATTTTGTTGTTTCAAGTTTTCCTTTCACATGTAAGTTGTTCAATTCAATTTAGTTTCTTAATTAAAGTTCTTCTTCTCCTCTTATTCTGTTTTTATTCATATCACATTGATATCGTTGGTTCAAGGTGTGAATTTATTCACACCAAACCTTGTGAAATTATCACACAACGGTGGAGTGATCGTTATTTTATTGTGTTTTTTTCCTTACTTCTCCATTTCCTCTCTCATGAGTCTACTTTCCGCTTCCATTGAAACCATAGAATCAATGGAGGGATAAACCATTTATGGGTTGATCTAAGGGAGTAGCAAGGGTCTGGATTGGATGTTATTTATCACCCCATTAATGTCTAATCGCTTCTTTAATTGAGATTTTTATTTGATAATTTTTAAACTCCATCATCCTTGTTGAATTTAAGGCCACACACTTCAAGTGCTAATACGAACCTTTACCTTGAAGTGCTCAAAACTTTGATCCTTCAAGTGTATAGGTGATTAGTATTAAAGAGTGTAGGTATTAAACCAGCAAGTGATGATGTTGTTTGATCTTCTTAAATGAACCCATCTCAAATATAAGAAATTGAAATAGTTGAAAGAGAATTTCATCCAATCCACCCCGAGCGATAACCTAGGATCAACTCGTTATTTTAAATTAAATTCACTTAAATCTGTTAGTTATCCTTTAAACCCATATAAAATCAACCCAAGTTGGTCACTTCATAGACAAAAACAATCCATAGAATGTACGTGTTTGTAGGTTACTTCTTAGGTCTCTGAGGATTCGATAACCCAAGCTAGACTACAAGGACCGTTCTACCTTCTTCTCTTGGGTAAATTTGAGCGTGAATCAAATTTTGGTGCCGATGCCGGAGACCCAAGTATGTCATCTAAATACTCATTCTATTCTCCCCCATTTCTTCCTTTCTCATCCAAATTCTCTTATCTCGTCCCTTTCTTGTTTTTTTTCTTTTGGTGCATGTCCGCCTACACCCGCGATCAATCAAACCGTCTAGTTAGGGTGGATAGTCCTGGGGTTGGGGAGTCAAGTATACCAAGGGAAATTTTTCCATTAGATCCTAATCTTCCATATACCCCAGAGTCAAAAATTGAGCCTATTTCAATGCAAGTTCTTCAAAGAAACGAACTCATAAACCCGGGTAGGAACCAAAATGGAAATCCAAATGAGGCAGCCCCAAACTTGGGGAATGCAGTTGATCAAACCATGAATGACTACCTCACACCTTCTTGGAACAATGCCCCCTCATGAATTATACACAACTCCCTAGGAGATTCCAACTACATTTAAACCCCATGTCCTAAACCACCTTCCCACATTCCATGGAATGGAGTCCGAGATGCCCTACCTTCACATTAAGGAATTAAATGACATCGTAGAAACCATGTGTCCCCCACATCAACTAGAATCAGCTAAGATGAGGCTATTTCCTTTTTATTTAAATGATCGAGCTAAAAATTGGCTAAAAAATTTTAGACCATCATCCAGCAACTCTTGGGACCAACTACAAAGAGAATTCTACAAAAAATCCTTTCCCCACCACAAACCAATTGCACTTAAAAAGAGCATCCAAAACTTTTTTGAAAAAGAGGGAGAATAATTCTACGAAACATGGGAGAGGTTCAAAGACACTCTAAACATGGTTCCACACCATGATATTTCTATTCCTGAATAAGTGAGAATTTTCTATGAAGGGTTGGGTCCGGGGAACAAACAATTCATTGACATTATGTGTAATGGAACCTTTAAAAACAAAGTCCCAAATGATGATTACAAGTATCTAGAAATCCTTGCTGAACAAAACCAAACATGGAGAACTTCACCTTATTCTGAAAATCCACAAAGAACTACTGGAATTCATACACTTAGAGAAGAGGAAAGCCTTAGGGCTAAACTCACAACACTCTCTAGGAAGGTTGAAGAGATAGACCTTAGGAAAGTCCATCAAATCCAAACTGTTGAACATATTTTCACAATTTGTGACAAACATTGCCATAAGACAGAAAACTGCCCAACCATTCCATCCATCAAGGATGTTCTTTTAGGAGGACCCCCAACAGAAGTAAATGCTTTGAACTTTCAAAAGCCTCAATACCAAAACACCTTCAACCCAAGGTATAATGACCACCCAGGCTTCCGTTGGAAAGATAACCAACAACCTAGCCAACCACAGGGACAAAATCCTTACCCCCATCAAAACTACCAAACCTATAACTAGTTCCAAACCCAACCTATCCAATACCAACAGCCACCAGTACATTTTCAACAAAACATACCACCTCCAAAATATCCCCCTGGGATAAACCAATCTTCTCAAGCACCAACCCAAACTGTTCCACAAAGCCTACTAGAACAATTGTGCAAAAAAATGGAAAAAATGAACTCAGAAGTCTCTTCCCTTAAACAAGAACTTCAAACCATAAAAACTGGAAAGGAACCCATGCTTACTCAAGTGGTACCATCCTCAAATTTAAGGGGAGAGTCAAGTTACACTCAAACAACTCATGAACAACTAAAGGCTGTGACTGTTTTAAGAAGTGGGAGATCAATTGAGAAACCTGAACAACTAATTCAGAACCCATATGAAGATTCAATCTTGGATGAAAATTCAAATGAACCAAATGGTCAAACTGAAAAACACGATAACATTGTCAAAGAAAAAACTCTTCAACAAACAACCCCACAACCTGCACCATTTTTTCAACGCATGAGGGGGAAAACCAAGCCTGAACTGAGTGAAACATTGAGAGAAATATTCTCACAAGTCAAGTTGAACATTCCCCTTCACGATGCAATCCAAACCATAACTTCCTACTCAAAGTACCTTAAGGACTTGTGCACTTTTAAAAGAAAATTTTCACATAAAAACCAAGTCCTTTTGGATACTAATGTGAGCACCACCATTAAAGGGACCATTCCTCCTAAGTTGGACCCGGGTTTCCCTTACATCAATGTTGAACTAGGAGTGAGAAAAGTTGTCAAGGCCTTGTGTGACCTAGGTGCTAGTGTCACTCTCATCCCCTATGATGTGTACTGCCAGTTAGGTCTAAAAGAGCTCCAACCCACATCTTTCACACTTCAACTTGCTGATCATAGCATTAGGGTTCCAAAGGGGATTTTAAAGGGCGTTCTGGTAAAGGTTGAAAACTTCATCTACCCTGCTGACATCATTTTCCTTGACAACCATCCAAACTTAGGAAATAAGGATCAAACCCCAATCATCCTTGGTCGTCCTTTCCTTGCAACAATCAACTCTATTATCCGAGTTCAAAACGGGAAAATGACCATCACCTTTGGAAACATGAGTCTAGACTTGAACATATACAATGTAAGCTCACAAATAGGAGATGACAAGGACATTCATGAAGTAAACATGATAGGAAGCATTGATAATGAATCCATAGAACATCAAGGAATATTTGATGGATGTTTAAGTCAGGATGAGATTGATTTCCTTTGTTCACATGAAGGAAGTTTATCTCCTTGGATTGAATCATTTTCAAATTTCTCTTATGATGAAGTCTTAGGCCCAACAATCAGTGAAACCTTTCAGGAAACCACTTTCATGGAGACCACTCCAACTTCCTTCCCTAAATCTGATCAAGCCAATCTAGTAGATGAACCTTCTACATGTGGGGAATAAATCCTATCTAAAACTCTAGGAAACCAAATTGAACTTGATCCAATGTCCCAATCTTCTTCTAAAATTCTGAACCAACCTGATCTTGAATTGAAGGAACTTCCCACTGCACTCAAGTATGCCTTACTAGGGGAAAATCAAACACATCATATTTCCATTTCTTCTTCTCTTGAATCCAATCATGAGAGGATTCTTCTAGATATACTTAGGAAACATAAGAAAGCCATTGGTTGGACCCTGTCTGATATTCCTGGGATTAGACCACTTATTGGGACTCATAGGATTGTTCTGGAATCTGATTCAAATCCATGTCGTCAACCTCAATGGTGACTCAATCCTAATCTCTTGGAAGTAGTGAGAAAAGAACTTCTGAAATTGTTAAAAGCCGGTATCATATATTCCATAGCTGAGAGTGAGTGGGTCAGCCCAATCCAAGTGGTTCCCAAGAAGGCAGGAATCACAATGATAACCAATGAGTATGGAGAGATTCTTCCAACAAGGGTGAGTAGTGGTTGGAGAGTCTGCATTGACTATAGGAAGCTAAACTCATTCACCAAGAAGGACCATTTCCCCTTACCATTCATTGACCAATTCCTTGTGAGAGTGGCATGTCATGCCTTCTATTGTTTCTTAGATGGGTACTCGGGGTATAATCAAATTGAGGTCTCCCTAGAGGATCAAGGTAAGACTACATTTACATGTCCATTCAACACCTTTGATTTCAAACACATGCCCTTAGGGTTATGCAATTCCCCTGGAACCTTCCAGCGGTGCATGATGGGAATATTCTCAGACATGGTAGGGGATTTTCTTGAGGTCTTCATGGATGACCTCTCTATGTTTGGGGATATATTTGAGGGGTGTCTGAGGAATGTGGAGAGAGTTTTATCAATATGTGAAGAAAATAATTTGGTCCTAAACTGGGAAAAATGCCATTTCATGGTTAAAGAGGGACTAGTTCTAGGCCATCTAGTCTCAGGTAGGAGGATTGAAGTTGATAAAGCCAAGGTTGACATCATTCATCACCTTCCATCACCCAAAACTGTCAAGGAAGTGAGGTCTTTCTTAGGACATGCTGATTTCTATAGAATATTCATCAAGGACTTTAGTTCAATCTCCCGTCCCCTTTGTGCTCTCCTAGTGAAGGATTCTCCATTTGTTTAGACAAAAAGATGTGAGGGTTCATTCTCAACCCTCAAATCATCTCTCACCTCTCCTCCCATCATGAAATCTCAAAATTGGAACCTCCCTTTTGAACTTATGTGTGATGCCAATGAATTTGTTGTAGGAGTTGTGTTAGGAAAACATTGTGATAAAACACCTTATGTCATTTCTTATGCAAGAGAATCCTTAAATGATGCCCAAATCAACTACACCACCACTGAAAAGGAGTTACTTGCTATTGTGTTTTCCTTAGAGAAGTTTAGGTCCTACCTCTTAGGATCCCCCATCACTGTGTTCACTGACCATTCTGCACTAAAATACCTCTTCCAAAAACAAGATGCTAAGGCTAGACTGATTAGGTGGGTCCTTCTCTTACAAGAATTTGACCTCACAATCAAGGATAAAAAGGGTGTTGAAAATGTTGTAGCTTATCACCTATCTAGGATGGAATTCAAAGACAACTCAAATCACCTTTCTGTGTCTGATTCATTTCCCGATAAACACCTATACGCTGTGAGTGGCTGCCCTTGGTATGCCGACATAGCCAATTCCTTAGTTACAGGTGTCATTACAACATTATTAGGGACTCAAGATCGAAGGAAATTCCTTTATGGTGTTAGAAACTATGTGTTTGATGATCCATACCTCTATAAGTTCTGTCCTGACCAAGTCATTAGGAGCTGTGTCCCAGAATCTGAACAAGAGTCCATCCTTAAATTTTGTCATAGTGAGGCATGTGGAGGTCACTTTTCCTCTAAAAAAACATCTGCTAAGATTCTTCAGTGTGGTCTCTTCTGGCCCACCCTCTCAAGGGACTCCTACACATTTTTTCAAAGCTGTCATAGGTGTCAACAAGTAGGGTCTATCAAAAAAAGGAATCAAATTCCACTCACTCCCATCTTAGTGGTTGAAATCTTTGATTTTTGGGGAATTGATTTCATGGGTCCCTTCCCAAACTCTAGGGGATATCTTTACATTCTCTTAGCTATTTATTATGTCTCAAAATGGTTTGAGGCCATTCCCACAAAATCCAATGATCATCAAATTGTGATTAGATTCCTAAAAGAAAACATCTTCTCTAGATTTGGAATTCCTAGGGCTATCATTAGTGATCGTGGAACTCATTTTTTCAATCTTCCATTCTCTTCACTCATAGAAAAGTATGGAATTTCTCACAAAGTGTCCACTGCTTACCACCCACAGACCAATGGTCAAGCTGAGTTAGCCAATCGAGAAATCAAACAAATTCTTGAGAAAACTGTTAAACCATATAGGAATGATTGGTCAAGTAAACTCTTAGATTCTCTTTGGGCCTATCGAACTGCATATAAAACCATTTTAGGAATGTCCCCATATAGGTTGGTTTATGGTAAATCATGCCATTTTCCAGTGGAGATTGAACATAAGGATTTTTGGGCAATTAAGAAAATGAATTATGACCTCTCATTGGCCGAAACAAAAAGGAAATTAGATCTCAATGAACTTGAGGAACTTAGGATAGAGGCTTATGAAAATTCAAGGATCAATAAAGCTAGAGTTCAATCCTACCAATCTAGTAATATCAAAGTCAAACATTTTGAACTGGGAAAATTTGTGCTCTTGTATAGTTCAAAACTTCATTTGCACCCAGGAAAGTTAAGGTTTAGATGGTTAGGTCCTTTCATAGTGCATCATGTGTACCCCCATGGGGCAGTAGAGATTCAATATACCACTAGTGGTCACATTTTCAAGGTAAATGGTAATAGGTTAAAACCATTAATTGAATCATTAAATAAACAAGAAATAGAGGTTGAGTTAACGGAACCAATCTATGAACCAGGAAAAAATTGATTGATTTAGGATCCATGTCGGGCTAACGATGTTAAAGAAAGCACTGCATGGGAGGCAACCCATGGTTTTCATGTTTTCAATCTTTTTGGAATCATCTTTTTATTAATCATTTTGATATTAAAAAAAGAAATAGGTTGTTGATCTGTTCTTCTATTATGAGTATGGATGGGTATGAAAGGGGAGCACCATATTCATCCATGTCATGTGGTGTGATCCTTGAGTAATACCTTACCCATAAATTTAAAAAGAAGACAATGTATCATCAATTTATTTTATTTTATTTTTATGTGTTTGTAGGTTAAAATAAAAATACAAAATAAAAAAATAAAAATATTAATAAATAAAAAAAGGGCACGTCATAGGTTGTGGGTCAAACCCCGTCACAACCGGCGAAACCGCGAGGAATCGAACCCGAGACTGAAGGGAGATAGGGGCGCGTGCTTACCACTGACCTACGACTTTTTGTGCTTCCTTATTCTATAATTTTTATATATATACTTATATTTTACTTTCTTTATTATATAAATATATATATATATATATATTGTTTTGTTTTGTTTTGTTTGTTTTTTTTCTTTTTTCCTTTTTCTACTAGGGAACTCTATAAGTGACATGGATATCAAATGACTAAATTGGAGTAGCAAGAACTTCAACTTCAACCACCAGGTGACTTCATTACATGATCCTCATATTTCAATTTCCTTTTTGAAATTCACTTATCTGCCTCTACTCCTTCTAAATTTTCATTTCTTCAAACACTGGGGACAACGTTATTTTATGTTTGGGGGGGAGATGAAACAAAAAAAATTTCTTTTGTGTAAAAAAAATGAATGATTTGAAAAAAATGTGTGTAAATGGAAGGAAAAATTCCTTTAACTTTGAACATGGTAATATAAATTGCACACTTTGAAACTGAATATCAAATAATTTAGCATGCCTCGATTCTGATTTTAATCCTTTTATAATTTCATGAGCATAGATTTTGGAAATTGTGGCTATCCAATATGATATTTCATTGTTTATATTTTCATCCAAATAAAAAAAGAATCACAATGAACATCCTTTGGATAGTGGGGTATTAGTTTGAGTTCATGGGTTCCCCCAAATAAATAGCATAGGTTTGGTGATCATTTTAGTTTTAATATGAGTATTCAAATTTTTTTTTTAAAAAAACAATAAATTTGCTCGTAGAGCAATGAAATGACCTAATGCGTGGCTTTCGGCACTTGGGGATCGTGAATCCATAGTTTTCTGGCCCATAGTTAGTAATTTTATCTCTATTTTTGGTAATTTGAATTTGTTTTTGACTGAGTTAACTTGAGATGATTCTTGAGTATGTGGGCTTCACTTGGTTCCCTAAGGTCTTTGAGCCTGGGAGTCATCGACAAAGTCTCGCTACAGGGGTTGACTCTTTTGAGTGCAATTTCAATTACCATGGAAAAATTGCAAACAAAAAAACAAAAAAAAATACAATAAAAAAAATTGAATACTCATCTTAATATTGAAATGTGATTCCACCTATCTCTTACATCATTTTCTTATTGAATAAAGATGAACCCCCATGTCTAATGCGATGCACAACACATCATCACTCTTAATTGATATTGGATGAAATATGGCGATGAATTTGAACGAAGGAATGGGCTTGAGATTGGGATCTTATTATGAAACTATCTTGTATTAAAATATTTTGATGGGTTTCATGATTTTTTGGTATAAGGGTTTTTGGTGAGCATTGTGTATTAAAATGTTTTTATAAAAGGGAATTCAAATTTCATATTGTTGAGATATATTTTTCTTGAGACTAGCAAAACTCAAGTTGGGGGGTGTGATTATCCAATAATTGAGGCTAATATTCATTGTTAATATATATAATATTAATGCACTTTATTATTAATAAACACCATTTTAGTGCATTTTACACTTTGAACATCATTTCACATTTTGATTGTAATTCCTTCTTAAAATGCACTATTATGTGGTACATTTTTTAACATCATTTAAAGTTCCCAATGATTCATCTTATTTTAAGGAATATAATTATCCATATTTTAATTTTATATTTTGGGAAATTTATTTACATTTAAATATGAACATGTTTCATTCAGGGATCAATGGAGAATTCACGGAAGAAGATGGGGATATTTTGTGATGAAAGGAAACAATTCTGGAGAAGTCAGATTGGACACCAGCCCACTGATTAGAATGTGGATTCCAACATACAGGCCCAATGAAGCCCAAATTTCGTGATATTCTAGAAGACATGTAGAGAAAAAAAATCATTATTTAGAAGTCAGTGCTAAATTTTCCTCCATAGTGGTCATTAAGGCGGCCCAATTTGGAGATAAAATTCAGGGCCAGATTCTACGGCCCAGAAAAAATCCTACCAACATAATCATATCTCGGAATAAAAAACTCAAAATGGGCCCAAATTTTACAGGAGGTTAGGAGACATCCGGGGATCAATTTTCTTCTTTTATGGACCACTCTAATTATTCCATCTAGAAGGCCATTCAGACGTGTCTGTTCGGTGGATGAAAGCTGACTGCCACCTCGGGTCAAGGGTGGAAAAATCAACTCTTCCTCAACTTTCCACCCACCTATGGCCTACCACAATTAATTAAGGAGACTTTGAATATTGGATGATCGACCCAAGGCTTCAAAAATTCCTATTTAAAGTAGTAGTGGTGGAGGAGTTGATCATATTTGAGCTTTCTTTCATTGTAATGTTATGCTGCGATTTTGTTGTCTCAAGTTTTCCTTTCACATGTCTGTTGTTCAATTCAATTTAGTTTCTTAATTAAAGTTATTATTCTACTCTTATTCTGTTTTTATTCATATCACTTTTATATCATTGGTTCAAGGTATGAATTTATTCACACCAAACCTTGTGAAATTATCACACAACGGTGGAGTGATCGTTATTTTATTGTGTTTTTTTCCCTTACTTCTCCATTTCCTCCCTCATGAGTCTACTTTCCTCTTCCATTGAAACCATAGAATCAATGGAGGGATAACCCACTTATGGGTTTATCTAAGGGAGTAGAAAGGGTCTATATTGGATGTTATTTATCACCCCATTAATTTCTAATCACTTCTTTAATTGAGATTTTTATTTGATAATTTTTAAACTCCATCGTCCTTGTTGAATTTAAGGTCACACACTTCAAGTGCTAATACGAACCTTTACCTTGAAGTGCTCAAAACTTTGATCCTTCAAGTGTATAGGTGATTAGTATTAAAGGGTGTAAGTATTAAACCGGTAAGTGATGATGTTTTTTGATCTTCTTAAATGAACCCATCTCAAATATAAGAAATTGAAATAGTTGAAAAAGAATTTCATCCAATCTAACTCGAGCGATGACCTAGGATCAAATCATTATTTTAAATTGAATTCACTTAAACCCGTTAGTTATACTTTAAACTCATATAAAATCAACCCAATTTGGCCACTTTATAGCCAAAAAAAATCCATAGAATGTACGTGTATGTAGGTTACTTCTTAGGTCTCTGAGGATTCGATAACCCAAGCTAGACTACAAGGACCATTCTACCTTCTTCTCTTGGGTAAATTTGAGCGTGAATCATGACCAGAAATATAATCCTTCATGTCCATTTAATGATCTTTATTTCCCATTGGGCCTACGGGTCATGTAATGGGTCTCTGTTACAAAAAAAAAATAACTGTTTCCTTTGTTTCAATAATAAAGAGGCTTCAACCCCAACTTAAAAAAACAATGGCCACAAAAAACAAAGATGATTATCCTGACCAAGTTCAATCGCACATGCCTAAATTAAAGAAAATCATAAATCCCTTATTTACATGAAATTTTCATGTCTCCTTTGTGATTAACACTCACTGTTCTACTTCAACACAAATTCAAAATCCAATTTTATGTGTGTTGACCAGTGAGATTTAAGTGGAATTAAATCTATAACAAGAGGAACTATCAACTTTTACACTCTCTCAGGTCCCTCAACCAAGGTTCCAATTTCCACCTCATTGATATAACTCAAAAGATTTTATTATAAATCAATTGTCCATTTCTTCATTTGGGTTTAATATTTCCCACATCTAAATGAACTCATTTTTGACAAGGCCCTTTATTTGAATTTTTTTATCCATAATTTGCGTATAACACTGTGCAAAACACTTATTGAAGTTGAAAATGACTTTTACTTAATTAAAGAAATTCACCCAGTGCTCTTATATCAAAAAATCCCCATGGGATCCCAATTGCCCATCTTAATCTAGATTTAAAGGATTTATATTACTCTAGATTGAGTTGCCTCCCTAAGGTGTTACATTTTACCAAGGCTAAGTTATTAGGTTAAAGTTAAAATTTAAAGAGACCTCAAGTTATAATTACAATTCCACAAAAATATAACCTATCACATATCCCTTGCTAGTTTTCAAACAATATTTTCATAAAATAAGTGGATGACATCACTCATAAATCACTCAACTATAAACACTCCAAAACCAGTGAAAACCCTCAAAATAAGCATGAAAATATTCTTTGGAAGGACACATTGAGTTCTTATTTTCCAAAAATAATGACATGATAAAATTTTATTTACAGGAAAAAATCAAAATTTATTTATAGACACCTAAATTGATGCTTTATTGGGAGGAATTCGAAAAAAAATTGAGGGTTTTTTATGTTGACTACATTGAAGTAAAGTTTATCTCAATTAAGAACCCCTCCCCCACACTTAAAGCTAAAAAATGTCCCTGTTATTGAATTAAAGGTAGAAGAAACAATAAAACAATTTGAATCCAATAGATTTATAAATGAAGCACAAAAAAGATTGGACATTTAGGGGTAAAATGAAAGTTCAAAAACAATTTTCCACACTATACTCACAGGAAACATATTATGCACAAGGGATCCCTACTGGCCACTACTTGACAATCAAGTACAGAAGATGAATGTCAAAATTTTGTGTGTAACATATGAGTTCAAGAAAGATTTTTGAAAGAGTATAAAACAAATAATGCAGTGAAAACATTATTTCACATAGATTCAGCTCAAAACTATGTTAGTGACTCGTTATAATTTCATAAATTCAACATGGAAGTAGATTAAACAAACCAACAACAAAATAAAATAAAAATTAAGGGTACTAATACAAAAAATCGATTAAAATAATTACTCCCTTATAAATGTATAATCTTTGACCATTATTTTACAACACATGGATCCTCCCTCAAAGAAATTGAAATAGAACTTTGGTTTAAAAGTTTGAGATCATACAAGAAAAAAATATCACATTGAGTTTCAAAATTTGAAATTAACAATAGTTTGAATGGAGAGAAGTTTTATCTAGTTTTCTCTACTAGCAGCTTCTTCTCGCATTAAAGTTCACAAAGATTTTTTCATTGGTAAAAAGTTCTCACAATCGACCATGCCCTTTTCATACAGACACTTCACTAGGTGCATGACCACTTTCCACGACAACTACACCTATTATGTACCACTGGCCATGGTCACTTGGGCTACTGCAAAATAGCTTCACCATATATTTAGGAGACCCAGGAACTTCCAAACAAAAGAAATAGAGTATGAGTGAGAGGATCTAATAGAAACTCCAAAAATTTTGGTTTGGAAACTTATTGGGACAAACAACAGAGCAAGTATATTTTATTTAAAACAAAATTAGAAAATCAAGAAAATCCTGGGTTATCTCCCATGCACCACTAGGTTTAAAGTCCCCAGCCAGACTCAAAGATTTCTAAATTTTCAAAGAAAGATATGACAACCAATCTCTTCAGCTGACCCTCAAATTATTTTTTGATTCTTTGTACATTCACCAAGAAAGGTAAGTTTTCTTCTCCTACCAGCTCAACAGCTCTATTGGTAGGCACTCGAATATATGTGAAAGGTCCAGACCACCTAGATTTGAGCTTCCCAGGAAAAATTATAAGTCCAAAATCATAAAGCATAACCTTTTTGAGTAGCTTTAAATTTTTTATTTTGAATGAAAGTATGATGAAACACTTTAGTAATTTACTTGTAAATCCTTGAATTTTCATAGGACTCTCTTATAATCTCATCAAGCTCACTAAACGCAAGAATCATTCTTTCTCCAACAGTCTTAAAATCAAAGTTTAAGTCATTCACAGCCCATAAAGACTTGTGTTTAATCTCTATGGGAAAGTGATAAGTTTTCTCGAAAATAATTCTATATGGGGACATCCCTATGGGAGTTTTTAAAGTGTTTCTATATGCCCATAATGTATTATCATTTTATAATTACAAGTCCTTCCTATAACTAAAAATGGTTTCCCCTAATATTTTTTATAATTCCTTGTTTGAGATTTATACCTTTACACTTGATTGTGGATGGTAAGAAGTTCATGTTCTATGGTAACAACCATACTTTTCCATTAATGATTTAAAATATAAAAATTAAAAATGTGTTCCATTGTCTGTTATAAAAGCCTTTGGTGCTCCAAACCTTGAAAATATGTTCTTTTTAATGAATTTGATTACACATTTATCTTGATTGTTGGGAAATTCCACTACCTCAACCCATTTGGACACATAATCCACAACAACTAAGATGTACTCATTTCCATGAGAATATGGGAATGCTCCCATCAAGTCTGATCCCCAAACATTAAAAATATAAACCTCTAAAATGCCTTTATGAGGTAACTCCTACTTCCATACAACATTTTGTAAACTCTAAAACCTATCAAAACCTACCACTAAACTCCTAGAATCCTTAAACAATGTAGGCCAATAAAATTCAGCTTAAAGTACTTTTTTGGATTGTTCTCTCTCCTCCATGATGACCACCCCAAGGTGTAGAGTGGAAACTCTCAAAAATAGGAAACATTTATTCTTATGGAACACATCTTATAAGGATTCCATCAACCCAACTCTTAAACAGTAAAGGGTCATCTGAAAAATAGTACTTAAGTTCATAGGTAAATATCATCCTTTGATTATTTAAAAAATCCTTAGGTATGACACTTACGTTTAGGAAATTAGCAAAATATGCATATCAAGAAGACTACTTAACCAAAATAGTGAGTAACTTTTCATCAAGAAAATTGGAATTAATTTCTTTGGGATCTTCACACTGGGTACCTTAAAATCTGGACATATGATCCACAACAACATTCACTACTCCTTGTCTTTCTCTAATATCCAAATCAGATTCATGTAGAAAAAGTATCTATATAATGAGTTTGGGTTTAGACTTTTATTTGACCACAAATATTTCAAGGAATTGTGGTCTATAAAAATAATGAATTTGGAACCCAAAATATACTACCGTCATGACCCGCCTTCTTCAAGATGAAGGAGAGATAATGACCCCCAAGTCCCGCCTCCAATAGGCCCTAGGGTGGCGACTAGAACCAAGGGTAGGTAAACAATCACACAAGATGGGAGACATTACCCTTTTAAAAGAAAACAATATTGTCAGATAAGACATATCAACCTAAAAAAAAATCCAAGACACATATATATAGAAACCAAAGTCCATCCCACATGCATGTTTAAAGTAAAACTGCTATAAATATAAGAAAACTCCAAATTAAGTAGAAAAATAAAACTAAGCAGTGACACAACAACCATCCCCAAAATTTGAGCTAGTAAGGTCCAACACGGTCTGCATAATCTCCCTAGAAACCTAAAAACAATTTTATATAAGTAGGGTGAGTATACAAGTAAACTCAGTAGGGAAAAACCAAAGTCACTCATGTGCAAGTGGGAGAAGCATACTAATTCCCCTATGAGAAAACAACAGAAACACAAAAGCACCTAACAAAGTATACTATCCACCAAAACCTCACCAAGACATGCTCAACAAATAATGCAAGTCAAGTAAAGTAAAGTAGTAATCACATTGATATTTGGGTTCCCCACACTACTTCTCATTGGTTAACTGCTCATCTATAATGGCAAACGTCCTGATGCTACCATGCTCTTCCACAAGCCCCATTGTCACAACCTGCCCGCACACACATATTCCATATGCCACATCACATCTCGCCTACAAAAACCTAGGCCACAAACCACAACCTCATCCCAAAGACACCTAGGAATCACCACAAAACTCATCCCAAAGACACCTAGGAAGCACACCTCACCCACATACACCTGGACCTCACAACCACCCCACAACCTGCCCGAAGAGTCTAGGGATATCAATGCCTAGAAGAGGGAGCAGAGAAGAGCCAATAACCAACCATCCATTATCCCACTGGGATATTGGGAAAGGAAACCCTCCACCATAACAATGGGGGATGTTCGGAACGTAGTGCTCAACATAGGTGGGGTGCATATAGAAACCAAAAGGAACTACATGTATATATATATAGGTACCAAACACTCAGCCCAACCTATGGAGTTTTAGAACAACAACCAGCCCACAAAAAACTGCCCTTACCACCACCTCTAAATGCACATACCAAAATGAATGACAGTCACTTCCCAATAAATGAATGTCAATTCACTGCAAGCCATAACTTGAAACATACCCCCTACCAATTCATTTAACCAATTGTCACTCTGCATTATCAATTTATTTATTTATTCCATACCTACCTGGGAAACTACCAAACACTACAACCGTTATAAGGTGAATCAACCATAATAACCACTACTAAATCCAAAGAAGAAGGGTCAAGTTAAAAGAACCCATTTTAACACCCATTCATAAAAACAAACAAAACTCAACCATCCTGTAGTCCCACTGCACACTCCCCCTTCCTGGACACCTGTTAAACCACTGCCACCATCATTCTTCAAAGTAATATTTCCATTTCCATCCTCTCAATAAGCACCCCCCCCCAAAAAAAAACTCCATCACAACCCCACTCAGTAGCTCCACTGCATAACAACACCACACCCAATACACCCATAAACATGAACATGACACAAATCAGTCCTACAACCCCGTTACCCAACCACTACCCAGATGCAGTACCACTACCTAAAAAGTTCATCTATTACACAATCAATGAATCTCTCAACCTGAGATATCATTAAACCACTCGTACCATCTCATACTTACAACCACACTCCCAGTCATAACACCACATGAACAAAACATACACAAGGCTGAACATAACCACACACAACACACATACACACCAATAAGGCAAGGTTTTATTCAGGTTTAGCAGCACAAGTTCATTAATTCCACTAGATAAAACAGGGGTTATCATAGAAGATGTTCGATATTGGGGAATCCATTTATTTAACCAAATATACATGATTAAACAGATTCCAATTATTACATTAGTGATTCAAAAATCATACATGTGTGCAAACATAGACCACCAATGACTATGATTTTCATAAGAATACAACCAATAAAATTCACAACTTGGATCAAAGATAACATATAAAAAAAGGAGATCATCATCCTTGTACTCCCAAACCCTCATTTATTACTTCTTATTATCTTCTTTAAATTGGTTTCAACTGTATTCACAAGGGAACATAAGTACGCCCAAACTACATGATGCACAAAATAAAGAGAGATGAAGGAACCCCTACTTAGAACAACATGCGATCAACAATTACTCCTTGCACCAAAAATAGGGGGTCGTGTGAGAAGTAGGAACGAATCCAGGGGAAAACCGAATAGACTACTACACCACAGGTGCACGACTCCTTAGGGAATAAAGGTTCTCATCGCACCAGGAGAAAATGGAAGGGTTCAAAGGAAGAGAAGATTCAGCTTTAGAAATCCCAGATCCTAAATCTACGGGGAAAATTTTTCAAAGGACATTAAAGCTGGATCATGACCAAGACCACACAGTTTAGGATTCAAAGTATTTTTTAGGTTTTTAGAAGATAAGTATAATTTGAAACATCCCAAAAACCCATTAAATATGGAATTTAATACATTTAACATAAATTATATGTGGAATTGGAAAAAATCAGAAAGGCTGGAAAATGACTCACCGATGGGAAAGTCACTGATGCGAGTCACCGATGCCTGAGTCACCGATGCCTAAGTCAACGACACCTAATCCACCAATTACCTGACCTACTAATGCCTTGACCTAATGACTCCCTGAGTCACCGACACCCTATGTCACCGATGCGATGACCTACCGATGCCCTGAGTCACCGATGCTGATCTACTGATGCCAACCTGCCGACATTGAGCTACTGATTCCAACCTAATGATGTTGAGATACCGATGCCAACCTACCAATGATGAGATATCGACACCAACCTATCAACACTAAGCTACTGACGCGACTCGTCGATGCCTAACTTACCAATGAAAAAATGGAAATTTGGAAAACTCTTGAAATAAGCTACCATTGCCTCCCAGAACACCCTAAATGATGGATTTTGAAAAACTAATGGATCATAGAGGACCAGGACATTACATCAGATACCTCTCAAACTATTCTCACCATCAAGAATTTAAAACAAGACCCAGAAGAAAGACGGGTCCAAATAACCACCCTTTAAGATACCTCTCAAGAATAAACCACCCTGTATTGTTTGAAAGGCGGAGTGAAACCACAACATCCAAGAAAACATCCTACCAGATTTTCCAACCCAAACAACTGCAAGAACTACCACACCATCACCAAAAGTCACACTAACCAAACATATGAATCAGGGAATTCCTTTCTCTATGTCAAGATATTATCTGCTTTGGGTGGCACTGACTCATCCACATGGGTTTAATCGCATCTGCATTAATGTATCTTGATTAGGGATAAGGTCATACCCTCCTCATACATCAAGACCTTATCATACATTAGATAACAAATAAATAACTCATCTCATAACAAAAATGGTTCAATAATTACAAGGAAAATCATAACAAGGTAGAACTCAAAAAAACTCTGGGTACTGGGCACGCATCTGCGTCTCCCTTTCCCAAATACTTTTTTCTAGGCCACCATGCCTCCAAAACACAAGAACCTAGGGAATAGTATGTCCATGCTGTACCTTCTCCTGAATATCTTAAATCTCCACTAGTCTCTCCACAAACGCTGCGTTATCCTCGATATCTAATTATCCTCAATCAATGACATGGGATTCATCATGAAGATACCGACGAAGTTGGGAGATATGAAAGAAATTTTGGATCCTTCTCAACTGTAGTGGAAATTCCAACTGGTATGCCACCTCGCCAACTCATCCCAAGATCTCAAAGGGTCTGATGAACCTAGGAGAAAGCTTACTACCTATCTCGAACCTCCACTACCCACGTCGATGGGAAACCTTAATGAAAACATGGTCCCCAACCTCGAACTCCAAGGGACTTATCCTTCAATCAATATACGAATTCTTCTAGTCATGTGTTTCCTTCATCCTCTCATAGACAAGCTGAACCTTCTTGGTTGTACTCTACACCATGTCTAGATGAAGAAGAGGTGCCTCCCTAAATTTTGTCCAACTCAAAGGTAAAAAACACAGTCCTCCGTACAGGGCTTCGAACTAAGCAATGTCAATGGAAGAGTGGAAACTATTATTGTAAGAAAAATCTACCAAAGGTAAGTGTCTCACCCAAGTCCCACCAAAGTCCAGGATACATGCCCGCAACATTTCCTTCGATGTTTGGATGGTCCTCTATGTCTACCCATATATTTGAGGGTGGAAAGTAGTGGTGAGGTGTGACTGAGTTCCAAAGGCATGCTGTTATCCCCTCTAGAATCGCGAAATAAAACACATATATTGATATGAGAAGATGGATCTCAGAAATCCATGCAGCTACACCATCTCATCCACATATCTCTGCGCTAAGACATTTACTGACCTCGACTCCTTGATTGCTAAGAAGTGAGATGATTTCATCAGTCGATCCACTACTACCTAGATTTCATCACATACTCCATGCGCCCTGGGTAATCCTGTGATGAAATACATTAATATGTCATCCCACTTCCACTCGGGGAAATCCAAGGGCTACAACAAACCACTGGGAACACATTGCTCAACCTTCACTTACTGGCACACCAAGCACTTTTCCATAAACTCTGCCACTACTCGCTTCATCCCATGCCACCAAAACTGTTCCCTCAAGCCATAATATATCTTGGAAATCCTCGGGTGTACTACTATGGATGATCCATGAAACTCATAGATAACTCCCTCACACATCGTTATGGGAAAAAATATCTTCCCATGGAACAACATCTAATTCTGACCATCTTTCGACCATCCCTCTGGGAAATTACCCTAGTCAACATGATCACACATCACCTCCACCTCCAAGTCTCCCCACCGAGACTCTTCCACCTACTACCTCAGAGGTGACTACACCATCATCTGAAATAGAAAACCTCTGCCTCCATCCATTCTTGCATCTAAGTGCAAGGTGGCCAACTCCTCCATTGGATTCTAAGTGTCCACAGATTCCTAAACAACCTCTCTATGTGATATCCTGATCAAATCATCATCTACAAAATTCCCCTTTCTTGATGTGTAATAGAACTTAAAATTGTAATCTTGGATAAACTCCATCCACCTCTACTACCATAAGTTTAGATATCACTGGGAAAATATGTACCTCATGCTCTTATGATCCGTGAAGACCACAAAGCATTCCCCAATGAGGTAATTCTTCCACAAATTTAGCACAAACATGGCCGCTACTAGTTACAAATCATGGGTGACATAGTTATATTAATGGGGATGCAAATAAATAGAACCATAAGAGATCACTCCCCATTGCTGCATAAAGACACACCCTACGACTAGTCAGGAAGCATTGAAAAACACATCGAACATCACCCCTTCCTCTGGTAACCTGATCACTAGGGTACTGACCAACTTCCCTTTTAGATAGTTGAATGCTGCCTGACACTGCTCGCTCTACACAAAATCTTACCCTTTTATAGTTAGAGCCATCAACAAAGCTTTTACTCGAGAAAAATTAGGTACGAATCTCCGATAATAGCCTGATAGACCGAGAAAACTATGAACATATGCCACATTCTTAGGTGCTTCTCAAGAAACAACTACCTCAACCTTCTCTAAATCCACTACTACACCTTTTAGAGACACCACATGTCCAAGGAAGTAGATTTACCATGTCCAAAAATTGCACTTGGACAACTTTCCATAGAGCTGGTGGTGTCAAAGGACTTCCAGGATAGCCTTGAGATGCTCAGTATGCCCCTCCTTTGACTTCAAGTAGATTAGGATTTCATATATGAATACAATGAAGAACTAGTCTTGGAACTCACAAAATATGGAGTTCATAAGCCCTATGAACATGAATGGTGAAATCGTAACACCAAAAGAAATAACCAAGAACTTGAAGTTCCCATACCTACACCTAAAAGCAGTCTTCAAGATTTCACCCTCAACTGGTGATACCCAGACCATAGATCGATCTTAGAAAACCAACTTGCTCCCCTCATCTGGTCTAAAGGATCATTTATCCTCGAGAGAGGGTAACAGTTCTTAAACGTTACCTGATTCAACTTTCGGTAGTCTATACACAGCCTCAGACCACTATCTGAATTCTTCGTAAACAATATTGGAGAACCCCACGAAGACAAACTAGGCCGGATAAATCCCTTCTTCATCAGATCATCAATCTGAATCCTTAGCTCCCGCAACTCAGACGGTGCCATCCGATAAGGATCCATCGAAATCGGAGAAGCACCGGGCTGCAAGTATATCATGCACTCAACGTTATGTTGAGGGGGTAAAGTCACAACATCCTAAGAAAAAACATCTAAGAATTCTCTGACAAATCCAGGAACCCCCAATATCCTAACATCCATCGATTGCATTGACAGCTCAGCCAACAAGGAAAAAGGAGGCTCCACATGTCGGCTACCCACATGAAAAATCTACTTGCCAATGAAAGCTACATGTTGGACATTCATGTATGAAAACATGACTCTTATCCAGAATTAGTCTATAATAGAATGCATAGATTACAACCTATTGATTCCAAGTATAACATCGTATGGATGCATATGTAGTAGAAAGAGATCCTCACTGGACTGATGTGGCCCCAACATCAGTATATATCCCAAAAAACATCAAACAAGATGGTTTAACCTCTGACTGGTGTACTCAACACTAGAGGCACAAAAAGAATCTATATGACCATTCACAGAGCATGGGCTTGACTGAGTGAAACAAAGGAGTGCAAATATCCTAAATCAAACAAGTCACAAGCAAGAGTACTGAACAAACTGATAATACCTCAAACGATCTCCGACCCTACTAGAGAGGCTACCTCTATGGAATGAAACTGACCATGCCCACCTCCTCTGCCCCTATTCTATCATTCTCCTCGATGACCATGCCCTAGTCGAGGTCCTTGTGGAATTCCCTAAGGTCGGTCTTTTCCTATTCTGTCTCCCCTCGGTGGAGCAGGAGCCTGTTGTCCATGTTTCTAAAATAGCCTAGCCGACAACTGCTGCTGAGGTGCACACTAGACCTACCCACCTCCACCATACTGAGCTCAAACTAGGTACTGAATCTGAAGGTTGTTACGACCCCCATAATTGAAACACCTCAGTCCCAAGCCTACTAGAAAAGGATGAGGACTAGAAGGTTGGAACTGAAACTACTGGGGTCGGCTCCCTGCCGACTGAAAACTAGAAAGTCCTGACATCAGAGACCTACTGCTAACAACCTTCCCCTTTGAAGAACTTGGCTGGCTCCCCTCTCATTGTAGACCTTCTCATGAGTTCATCCTTTCCACTACATCATCCTTCTTATAAACCTCTAAGTATGTCGGTAAGATGAAGGGAGTAACCACATACTGAAGAGAAGGACAAAGTGCCTCCTCTAAACATCTCACCTGAGACTCCTCATCCAGAAAGATATCCAAAGCAAAGAGAAGGAGATCCTTTAACTTAATCCCTAACTCCCGTACTGACATAATCCTCTATTGGAGGGATATTAGTTCCTCTAACTTCTCATCCTTCATCACCGAAGAGAGGAATTACACCTGGAACTCCCTCTCAAAGTCATCCCATGAAACATTAGTCTTCTTCCTCTCCCAAAGGTAAAGCATCCATCACTAATGCACTAATCCCCTTATCTGGCTCACTACCAGGGGAAACCAGTACTCTATTTGAGCCCTGATCAAGTTGAAGGTGATTTCCAACTCCTCAATATAACTCTCTATCTCTATATCTGAAATGCTACCTTCATACTTTCCCAAAGTATGCCGCTGGAAAGAACGAAGAGTCTTCTGTCATTGGTTTTTATCCTCCTCTAGATCGAACCTCTACGGATTATTCAAATTGGCCTATTGAGCCTCCACTACCTAAGCCACTCATGGATGATGACTGGGTTCCATAGTTGAAAGTTAAACAAGGAATTCATAAGGCTGAGCAATATGGAATTTATTTAGGGTTAATTTTAACTCATTATTTATTTTAATTTCCCAAAAATTCCAAAAAAAAAAACAAGAACACAAGTCATCATGATTCATATACCTTCCCTAGGGTCTTTACCCCACAATATATGTAGCCTCACTTAATTGATTGGTAATATCAAATTCCTTGCATCGTATCACGAGGGGCCATAAAATCCTATTTCCTAGCTGGTCTTCCCTGACCTATGTCATGCACCAAGATCACCTAACATTGTTTCCCTACCAACCCATGTAATCCTTACTATGAAAAACTATAAAATCCATCCTATCTCTCAACCATCACCTCTGATACCATTCTACCATGACCCACCTTATTCAAGATGAAGGAGAGATAATCACCCCTGAGTCCAACCTCCAGTAGGCCCCGAGGTGGTGACTAGCACCAAGGGTAGGTAAACATTCACACAATATGGGAGGAATTAGCCTTTTGAATGAAAAAAGATTAGGAGATAAGATCTATCAACCTCAAAAAAACTCCAATGCACATATATATAGAAACCAAAATCCATCCCACATGCATGTTTAAAGTACAACCACTATAAATATAAGTAAAATCCAAAGTAAGTACTAAAAAAAACTAAGAAGTGACACAAAAACTGTAAAGACCTAGAATTTCCATGTATTTTTTTAAATAAATGGTAATTTTACGAGTCTGTGAAAATTGGCGGCACGTGATTCTAAGGCCCGGAGTACTCGAATGAATTTTCGAACTTTTTTTTCAGGTACGTTCAGTAAATGTACGAGCGGGTTTTTATAACTTTTAAACCGGTGATCAGAATTGAAATCTAAGTGCACCGTTGAACTCGCATCGCCGGTATTCACTTAAGGATGCTTTCACCTCGATGGAAGTTGGTCAAGGGTGAAAGTTAGTTTTTGGGTTTTTCGTGAAGAAATAAAATAAAAATAAAATTTTACAAACATCTTATTTTTATTTGAAGCACCCATGTGAATATTGTGGAGGTGGGACCACAAGAGTTTTATCCTCCATGTGGAAGTTGAGAAGTGGGGACCACCTAAGCCTAACCTCCCATGAGAGGTTATGGTGGTAGGGTCCACCCGAGGTCTAAACCTCTTCAACTCCCTCATTAATGTGGAGGAGCCTCTTGACCTTCCTCCACATTAATTGTGCCAACCCTCCATAATTAATTGTGACAACCCTTGGTATCCTCCCTTTTTAATTTTACCAACGCAACCCATTTATTATTTCCAATTAATTAATCCAACTTTGAATCGCCAACAAATTAAATAGTTAAACATATTTTATTTGGTTGGCTATTTATTTTTTGGCAAAGGAGGATTGGGAGAACTGGGGAGAAAGCTCTCCAACGAAGAACTTCACCTCCCAACGAAGAATGCTCCGCCAATGAAGAACGCTGACCTCCTTCAACCTTCTTCCTTGGGACTTCTTCCGACGTGGGACGTCTTCATCTACGGTGAATCAATGACCATACTACTTTCTTGTTCCAACGTCATCAAGCGAATGAGGTAGGGGGTTTATTTGCGTGATAATACTTTTCCCATATTCTTACCTTAGTTTATTTTGTGGTTTGGGAATGAAATTTTGCGGGAAGTTGTAACTTGACGTTCCTCTTTCTTGATGAGCCATATTCTACCACACTAACGTGGAGGGTATGGGCCAAACCAACATGGCCCGACCCTTCCACAAATCTTGTGGTGTTCTTAGAGAAGGTGGAGGATCAAGACCAACCACGAAGGGGAAAAAAAAAGTGGTCGGCACCACCTCCGGCCGCGACGAAGGCGTCAGCGCCACCCCACAGCCACCATCACCGCCCCATAGCCTCCACGCCGACCGTGGCCACCGCCACCGTCTACGACTCCGCACCGCCCCATGGCCGAGGCGCCACCCCACGTGGCAGGACCGTTGCCCTATGGCCAAACCGCCGGCCCGCGGATGGACCGCCCCGTGAGGCCGGACCGCTTCCTCGCAGCCGGACCGCCAGCCCGTGGCCGGACCACCACCCCTCACATGTCCGGACTGACACCTCGTGGCAGGACCACCTCCCTGCGGCCTCGTGCCATCCTCGGATGAGCCGCCCCGGGCCGAGCCGAGCCGCCCCACGCCCTAGCGGCACCCCTTGGTCAAGTCGCCCTCACCGCACTCTTTGTGGGCCCTCGCGACCTGCCAGGCCAGAACCAATGGTCTGGGCCAAACCTAATGGGATGGGATGCACTTCAGACCGGGTCGGTCCGACCGGGTCGGACCGAACCTAGGCCCCCTACGACCCAATTACTTTCTTTTGGCCATAACTTTGGCACCAGACGTCCGTTTGACAAACCGTTAGCAGCACTGGAAATCTTGGAGCGATATGGTCCCTTTGAGTGATACCCCACTGAGATTTGGATTAAGATAGGGAACCGTCAGGTTGGATGGAGCTCGAATCCAATCGGGCCCCTAGGACTAAAAGGCTAATAACTCACAGACTGAGTGTCCGATTGACGCGCCGCCTGTTGCGTTGAGACCCTTATGACACGGCAGAACCATGGTGGGGGGCGCCTTGGTGACATGGTAGACCCACAATACTCAACAGGAGGAGTACCTCAGTAGACCACGAGGGGGAGCACCTTGGTGATGTTGCAGACCCACGGTGGGGAGCGCCTTGGTGACACGGCAGACCCACTGTACTCGACAGGAGGAGTACCTCAGCAGTACAAGGTTAGTGGGAAGTGACTCTGTGTGATGCGACAGGCCCACTGTACTCAATAGAGGAGGAGTTCTCCAGTAGTCGAGGTGTTCGGAATGTTACTTGTTACTACCCCTAGAATAAATCCTGGTGTGAGATGAGTCAGTACCTCTGTGTTTTCCTCATGATTGAGATGAATTACTTGATAACTTAGGTATATGTATGGGAATATACCTAAGTAAGGTTATCTATTGATTTAATACTTTGTGATTTATCCTTGATGGATTTTCTAAGACCTAGAGGGTCTCAGGGTCCCTACTGAGTATCATTATACTCACCCCTGCACGGTCTATGCCTTCACCTTATTGTATTGGATGCAGACGACAAAAATCGCTAACTGAGGCTGAGAGTACCAGGATTGGATGGTACTCAGAGGTGGACCATATGGAGTGTCGTTACGCAGAGGATACAAGTGGACGTGGAGTGCTGAGGAGGCGATCTGTACCTACCCTTCAGGTAGGAACCTCAGAGGACAATCCAGTAGCTGTCTCTTCTCTTTCTTCTATTGTATTGTATTTCAGTTGTACTTGTATCTTTACAATTGGGCTTGTATTATAGCCCCCTTTTTACGTTCAATTCTCTTTTGGTTATACAGTTTTCTTGTGTTCATATCTTGTTGTGTGCTTGGTTACGTGAGTTTGAAGGTTATAAAGGCAATTCCTTCCTAGTTTTAGGGAAAAAGACTTTCAGTGCTAGTCACCAGCCCTTGGCCTATGGAAGGCGGGCTTGGGGTAGTCACGACACGGGCCCCGGGGGACGGGTCATGAAAAATTGGTATTAAAGGAGTCTGTTCTACCACAATACTTAGGACTCTGGTCTTTGTTTTTAACAGAAATAGTGTTAAGTGTAGTGAGTGTGGTTATAAATTTAGGGAATCCAGTGTTGGTGCGGCGACCGACGTATCCATACACCAGGACCCTGACTTCTGATTTCTGACTTAGTGCACAAAAACACTGATTGCGTGTGTGTTTTCAAAATTTTTCTTTTTGATCTTTTGAGTTATCTCACCAGGTATAACTTTAATCTCACCAGGTACAACCTATTAACCGTGGAACACCTGTTACTTTTTAGTATGCCTCCACGAATACAAATAGCTAGAGTTTCGAGAGTTGTACGAACTAATAGCCCACCGAGCGATGAGGCCTCGGTGCAGGGCTCTTTTCCAGTAGAGGCACCAGCGGAGGCACCAACGGTACCATTACCCATTGGGCCAACGATGCCACCATTCCTAGCAGCAGACGGTGCACGCCGCTTCAGCGCGTTGCATGAGTTCCAGCATCAGAGGCCTCCCAGGTTCAGGGAAGATATAGACCCACATGCGGCTGAGGATTGGATGAAGGCTGTGGTGAGAGTCTTCCAACTCGTAGGGACACCAACCGATCTCATAGTGATATTTGCCTCCATCCTTCTACAGGTAGTAGAAGAAAGATGGTGGAGCTTGATGCTCTGGGTTCATGATGAGGGAACACTTCTCTGGGCAGACTTTGGGAGCCTGTTTCAGGCAGAGTTTGTTCAGCGACTCTCTGTGCAGTGCGCATACATGAGCTTATTCATCTGCAGTAGGGCAGTATGATTGTGGTTCAGTACTCAGTGAGGTTCACTGACCTCTCATGTTACTCCACCGATATGGTGTGGGACCCTTTCTTCAGGTCCTGAACCTTTGATAAGGGGCTCAGGAGGGAGATTAGGGCTTCTGTGATCTCACTCAGCATCCCGACATAGGCGGGGGTGTTAGAGAGATCCCTCTTGGTGGAGAGTTTCCTTGCCGAGCAGTCACCAGCAGCGATACCCACTACCATTCATCACGTAGCAGGGTCTTCTACAGCCGACATGAGACAAACGTCACAGGGTTCCAAGAGGACCAGACCTACTAGTGGACAACCGCATGACTTAGGATCGGTTGTGTGGGGCACCTGAGGTGTAGACAAACATACCAGGATCGGGTAGTGTTTCACATGTGGCGGGCAGGGTCACATGGCTTGTGACTGTCCAACCCACAGTGCAGATGATTAGAAGATGGTTGAAGGACCACCTAGGTAGAGACAGTGGTTCAACTGAGGAGGTTCGTAGGGAGCAGGCAGATGTGACCGAGGAGTTGGCTATGCAGCTGGCGGTGGGAGACGATTTGAGATGTTACCGCCACCACCACCAGGAGGTCCACCCCGACCGCAGGGAGCAAGTGGACAAGGGAGAGATCATCTCCATGCAGCTAAGGCCTACGATCATGGCGCTCCGGAGATGATACGAGGTAAGATTTTTGTCTACTTCACCTTAGCTGTAGTACTTATAGGCATAAGTGTCAGTAATTCTTTTATTTTCACTGCCCTTGTCCGGAGCTCAGAGATTCTTACAGAGCCGTTGGCTCGATCCTTATGATTATAGACTCCTATAGGAGTAGATTCGATGATTACACACTATTTTTGGTAGTGTGAGATTACTCTATGAGGTGAGAGCTTCGGCTAGGATCTCCTAGTAGCAGCATCGAGGCCTTAGGATGTTATCTTGGGTATGGAATGGTTATCTATAGTCCATGCTTAGATTGAATGTATTAGGAGAAAAGTGTAGTGTGTCGTATATATGGGACTAGGTTTACCTTCACCGACAAGAAGGGAGCCTTTGCAGCACAGGATGAACTTACCCAGAGGAGGTTGAAGCCGATCACTCATCAGTTGGCTAGCCTTACCCTCATATCGGTTGAAGTGGAGAGTCCGAGTTATCTTGTAGTAGTGGACCAGTACATGGATGTTTTCCCTAATGATGTTCTGGGTCTACCTCCTCATAGAGAGGTGAACTTTTACATTAACTTGTACCCCAGGATGACACCGATATCTACACCATTGTATCGGATGGCTCCCACAGAGATTCGTGAGCTGTGGGTACAACTAGAGGACTTGCAGGGGAAGGGATTCATCTGGCCCAGTGTTTCACCTTGGGCAGCCCTGATTCTATTCGCCAAGAAGGAGTATGGGAGCTTGAGGATTTGTGTTGACTACCGGTTCCTGAACCAGGTGATCGTGAAGAAAAATTACCCACTCCTAAGGATTGATAAACTCTTTGATCAGCTGAAGGGAGAACTATGATTTTCGAAGATATACCTCAGATCAGGCTATCACCAGCTCAGAGTTCGAGATGAGGATGTACAGAGGATGACCTTCAGATTCCAGTACATCCATTAAGAGTTCTTGATTATGCCATTCAGTGTAACAAATGCTCCAGAAGTGTTCATGGGACTCATGAACCTGATCTTTCAGCCATACCGTGATCGCTTTGTAGTAGTTTTCATCGATAACATTCTGATCTACTCGGCTACTAAGGAGGAGCATGACTATCATTTGCGGGTAGTACTAGACACACTCTGAGAGAACTAGCATTATGGTAAGCTCTCGAAGTGCCATTTTTGGATCCTAGAGGTTCACTTTTTGGGACATGTTATATCGGAGGCTGGAGTTGCAGTGGATCCAGTGAAGATTGAGGTGGTACTTGCTTGGGAGCCACCCAGGAGTGTGTCAGAGGTACTAAGTTTCCTGGTTTTGGTAGGATACTACCAAAGGTTTGTACCAGACTTCTACAGAGTTGCAGCACCACTATCAGCCTTGATGAAGAAGGGGAAACCCTTCGTGTGGTCAGAGATATGTCAGCAGAGTTTTCAGGAGTTGAGGCAGAGGATGACTAGTGCCCCCATCTTGAGGCTTCCAGAGGAGGGAATAAGGTACATAGTTTACTGAAACACATTAGGGACCAGACTCGTATGTGTACTGATTCAAGAGTGAGTAGTGATCACATATGGTTCTTGAAAAATGAGACAGCATGAGCAGAACTATGCTACCCATGACTTGGAGTTAGCAGTAGTGGTCTTCTCCTTGAAGATGTGGCGACACTATCTGATGGGTGAGCATTTTACAGTGTACTATGATCACAAGAGTATCAAGTATATATTTTCTCAAAAGTACATGAACCTGAGACAACGACGTTGTCTTGAGTTCCTCCAGGACTATTATTTCGAGATAGTCTATACTCCTAGGAAGGGGAACATTATAGCAGATGCACTCAGTAGGAGATCTGGTATACAACTTCTAGGTGAGGCGATGTAGCAGCTGGCCACTTTGTAGATATCCTTCGTGGAATGTGATGGAGCAGATTCAGTCTCTTACAGTCACCCCCCACTTCTTCAGCGAATCAGGGAGGTGCAATGTGGGGACGCTGACTACGAGGCTCAACATTCTTAGATACCCACAGGGCAAGCACCTGATGGATTTTCTGAATGTGGGGAGCATGTCATCCTCTTCAGAGAACATACCATGGTACCCGTGTCACTTCATGAAGAAGTGTTTAGGGAGTTCCACACTTCCCCTCTAACGGTACATCTAGGAGTGATGAAGATGTACCAGGATCTCCAATGACAGCACTGGTGGCCAGGAATGAAGAAAGTAGTAGCAGAGTTTGTCTCTCGGTTCCTCACATGTCAGCAAGTGAAGGTGGAGCATCAGGTACCAGAAGTCTTGGTTTCGCCTTTAGTGGTCCTAGAGTGGAAGTGGGGTGGGATATCCATGGACTTAGTGACAGTACTTCCACGTACATCCAGAGGTCATGACTCAATCTGGGTGATCATCGACTGACTCACCAAGTCGTCCCACTTCCTATCGATCAAAGATCAGGGTTCAGTAGAGAGCTTGGGACACCTCTATGTGTGGGAGATAGTATGACTACATGGATTACCCTCGACGATTGTCTCTGACCGTGATGCACATTTTACTTCCTGGCTATGGAAGGGGTTGTAGGATAATTTCGGAACACATCTTCATTTGAGCACCGCCTTCCATCCTTAGACGGATGTCCAGACTGAGAGAACCATTCAGACCCTCGAGGACATGCTGCGTGCTTGTGTCCTTGACTTCGGTCGCAGCTAGTAGGATCACTTACCTTTGGTGGAGTTTTCATACAATAATAACTATCACTCCACCATTAGGATGACACCATTTGAGGCGTTGTATGGGAAACCTTGCAGATCACCCTTGTGCTGGACTGACCCAGGGGAGTCAGCACTAGTGGAACCAGATATTGTATGAGCTACCACAGAGAAGGTACAGGTCATCCAGGAGTAGATGAAGACTGCATAGAGTAGGAAGAAGTTGTATGCCGACAGGAGATGGAGACCTCTAGAGTTTGAGGATGGTGACCACGTCTTTCTACGAGCCTCACCTCAAAGAGGTTTGTGGAGATTTGGATGAGGCGAAAAGTTATCTACGAGGTTCATCGGGCCCTTTAAGGTCCTCAGCTGAGTTGGCGAGGTGGCGTGCCGATTAGCTCTTCCACCTCAGTTGCACCGGGTGCACGACATCTTCCACGTATTCTAGATGAGGAGATACATGAACGACCTTCTCACATCATCGACCATGGAGAGCTGGACGTCAATGATGGGGTGACTTTTACGGAGGTTCCGGTATAGATTGAGGATCGACAGGAGTTGGTCCTTCATGGATGGTCGATACCTCTGGTGCGCATTCACTGGCAGCACGGGAACCTCCAGGAGAGCACATGGGAGCAGAAGGCTCAGATGTGTGCTCAATACCCCCACTTGTTTACCTAGTTTGAGTTGTGGCTTACGGGGACATAAAGACCTAAGGCGGGGATAATGTAAAGACCCGTAATTTCCATATAATATTTTTTAAATAAATGGGAATTTTACGAGTCCGCAAAAATTGACGGCACGTGATTCCGAGGCCCGGAGTACCCGGAATGAATTTCTGAACTTTTTTTCGGGTATGTTCAATAAACGTACGAGCAGGTATTTATAAATTTTAAACTGGTGCTCAGAATTGAAATCTGAGGGCACCGTTGAACTCACAGTGCCAGTATTCGCTTAAGGAGACTTTCACCTCGATGACTGTTGGTCGAGGATGAAAGTTAGTTTTTGGGATTTTAATGAAGGAATAAAATAAAAATAAAATTGTGCAAACATTTTATTTTTATTTGAAGAACCCATGTGAATATTGTAGTGGTGGGACCACATGAGTTTTATCCTCCATGTGGAAGTTGAGAAATGGGGACCACCAGACCTTAACCTCCCATGTGAGGTTATGGTGGTGGGGACCACCCAAGCCTAACCTCCCATGAGAGGTTATGGTGGTGGGGGCCACCTGAGGTCTAAACCTCTTCAACTCCCTCATTAATGTGGATTATCCTCTTGATCTTCCCCCACATTAATTGCACCAACCCTCCTTAATTAATTGTGCCAACCCTTGGTATCCTCCATTTTTTATTTTTCCAATGTAACCCATTTATTGTTGCCAATTAATTAAGCCAACTTTGAATCACCAAAAAATTAAATAGTTAACCATATTTTATTTGGTTGGCTATTCATTTTTTGGAAAATGAGGATTGGGAGAACTTGGGAGAAAGCCCTCTAATAAAGAACTTCACCTCCCAATGAAGAACGCTCCGCCAATGAAGAACGCCGATCTCCTTCAACCTTCTTCCTCGGGACTTCTTCCGACGTGGGACATCCTCATCTACGACGAATTGACGACCATACTACCTTATTGCACCAACGTCATCAAGAAAACGAGGTAGGGGGTTTATTTTCATGATAATACTTTTCCCATATTCTTACCTTGGTTTCTTTTTCGGTTTGGGAATGAAACGTTGCGGGAAGTTATAACTTGACGTTCTTCTTTCTTGATGAGCCATATGCTACCACCCTAATGTGGAGGGTATGGGCCAAACCAACATGGCCCGAAACTTATGCAAATCTTGTGGTGTTCTTTGTCAAGGTAGAGGATGGAGACCAACCACAAAGGGGAACGAGAACGGCGGCCGACACCACCGTCGGCTGCGATGAAGGCATCGGCGCAACGGCACCGCCCCGCGGCCTCTGCGCGAACTGTGGCCACTACCACCATCTGTAGCTCTGCACTGCCCTGCAGATGAGGCGCCACCTCATGCAGCCAGACCGCTACCCCGCGGCTGAACCGCTGACCCACGGCCAGACCACCCCGTGTGGTCGGACCGCTGCCCCACGACCGAACCGCCAGCCCGCGGCCGGACCGCCGCCCTTCGCGCGGCCAGACCACCACCCCGCGGCCGGACTGCCTCCCCCTGGCCGAACTGCCACCTCACAGCCAGACTACCTCCCCACAGCCGGACTGCCACCCCGCGGTCTCGTGCCGTCCTCGGCCGAGCCACCCCGGGCCGAGTCGAGCCGCCCCGCGCCCTCACGGAACCCCTCAGCCGAGCCACCCTCGCGGCACTCTCAGCGTGCCCTCGCTTCCTATCAAGCTGGACCTAGTAGGCCAGGACAGAACCAGCGGGTCAGGCTGGGTTGGGCGGGGTCGGTCCGACCGGGTCGGACCAAACCCGGGCCCACTACGACCCCATTACTTTCTTTTGGCCATAACATTGGCACCGGACGTCCGTTTGACGAACCGTCAGTGGAGATGAAAATATTGGAGCGAGACAGTACCTTTGAGAAATACCCCACTGAGATTTGGATTAATATGGGGAACAATTAGGTTGGATCGATCTCGAATCCAACCGGGCCCCCAGGACTAAAAGGATAACAACTCACAGACCGAGCGTCCGATTGACGCGCCGTCTGTTGTGTTGAGACCCCTATGACGCGGTAGACCCATGGTGGGGAGAAACTTGGTGACATGGAAGACTCACGGTACTCGACAGGAGGAGTACATTAGTTGGCCACTAGGGGGAGTTCCTTGGTGACGCGTTAAACCCACAGTGGGGAGCGCCTTGGTTACATGACAGACCCACGATACTCGACAAGAGGAGTACCTCAGCAGTCCAAGGTTAGTGGGAAGCGCCTCTGTGTGACGCGGTATGCCCACTGTACTCGATAGAGGAGTTCTCCAGCAGCTGAGGTGTTTGGAATGTTACTTGTTAATACCCCTAAAATAAATCCTTGTGTGAGTTGAGTTAGTACCTCTATGTTTTTCTCATGATTGAGATGGATTACTTAATAAGTTAGGTATATGTATGGGCATATACATAAGTAAGGTTATCTGTTGATTTCATGCTTTGTGATTTATCCTTGATGGATTTTGTGAGACCTAGAGGGTCTCGAGGTCTCTACTGAGTATCGTTATACTCACCCTTGCACGGGCTATGCCCGCACCTTATTGTGTTGGATGCAGACGACATACAATGCTGACTGAGGCTGAGAGTACCAGGATTGGATGGTACTCAGAGGTGGACAATACGACGTGTCGTTACGCAGAGGATATAGGTGGACATGGAGTGATAAGGAGGCGATCTGTACCTACCCTTCAGGTAGGAACCTCGGAGGACGATCCAGTAATTATCTCTTCTCTTTCTTCAGTTGTATTGTATTTAATTTGTACTAGTACCTTTACAGTTGGGCTTGTATTACGACCCCCTTTTTACTTTCATCACTGTTTTGGTTATATAGTTTGCTTGTGTTCATATCTTATTGTGTGCTTGGTTACGTGATTTTTCATGTTATAATGGAAATACATTCCCAGTTTTAGGGAAAACACCTTTTGGTGCTAGTCGTCATCCCCTGGCCTATGGAAGGCGGGCTTTGGGTAGTCACGACACGGACCCTGAGGGACAGGTCGTGACAACAACCGTCCCCAATGTCTAAACTAGTAAAGTCCAACACAGTATACACAATCTCCCTGGGAACCTAAAAATAGTTTTATATATGTAGGTTGAGCATACAAGTATACTCTATAGGGAAAAACCAAAGTCACCTATGCACAAGTGGGATAAGCATACTAATGCCCCTGTGCGAAAATAACAAAAACTCAAAAGCACCTAACAAGGTATACTATCCATCCCAACCTCACCAAGGAATTCTCACCAAATAATTCAAGTCAAGTAAAATAAAGTAGTAAGCACATCAATATTTAGGTACCCCACACCACTTCCCACTAGTTAATTGCTCATCTCTAATGGAAAACATCTTGACGCTACCATGATCTTCCACAAGCACCACTATCAAAACCTACCTAAACACACCTGGGCCACATACCATGTTACATCTTTCCCAAAAAATCCTGGGCCAAAAAACAAAATCCCATCTCAAAGATACCTGGGAATCACCATACAACTCATCCTGAAGACACCTAGGAAGCACACCTCACCCGTAGACACCTGGGCCTCACAAACACACCACAACCTGCCTGAAGATTCTAGGTCTACCAATACCTAGAAGATGGAGTAGAGAATAGCCAATAACCATCCATCCATCCTCCCACCAAGATGTTGGGAAAGGACACCCTCCCCCATAATAATGGGGGTGTTCAGAACGTAGTGCTCAACACGGGTGGGGTTCTTATAGAAATCACAAGGAACTACATGTGTATATATATATATATATAGGTACCAAACACCCAACCCAACATATGGGTTTTAAAAACAATAACCTACCCACAAAAAACTGTCCTTTCTCCCACCTCTATATGCACATACCCAGTCAATTCCTAATAAATGAACCCTACCTCACTACAAGCCACAAATCAAAACATACCCCCAACTAATTCATTTAACCAATTGTCTCTCTACATTATCAATTTATTTATTTATTCCATCCCTGCCTGAGAAAATACCAAACACTGCAACCATTATAAGGAAAAGAAACCATACCAACCACTTCCAAATCCAAACAAGGAATAAGGTCCAAGGTAAAAGAGCCCATTCTAACACCCATTCCTAAAAACGAACAAAACTCAACCAACTTGCAATCCCACTGCACACTCCCCCTTCTTGAACACTCATTCAACCACTTCCACCATCATTATTCAAGGTAATGCCACCATTTCAATCCTCTCAATAATTAAACCCCCCAAAACAACTCATCACAACCCCACTCGATAGCCAAAATTCATAACAACACCACATCCATTACACCCATAAACATGAACATGACACAACCCAGTCCTACAGCCCCACTACCAAAACACTACACAGATGTAGTCCCACGGCCTAACAAGTTAATCCATTCAAAAATCAATAAATCTCTCAACCTGAGATACCATTAGACCACCCATACCATCCCATACTCATAATCACACTCCCAGTCACAACACCACACAAAGAGCACAAACATAAGGCTAAACAGAACCACACACAGCACACAACCACACCAACAAGGAAAGGTTTTATTCAGGTTTAGTAGAACTTGTTATTTAATTTCACTTGATAAAACAAGGGTTTTCATAGAACAATTTTGATACTGGGGAATCCATTTATTTAACCGAATATACGTGATTAACCAGATTCCAATTCTTACGACAATGATTCACAAATCATACAGGTGTGCAAACCGAGACCACCAATGACCATGATTTTTAGAAGAATACAACCCATGTAATTCACAACATGGATCAAATATGACATATAAAACAAAGCGATCATCATCCTTGTACTCACAACCCCTCATTTATTACTTCTTATTATCTTCTTTAATTTGGTTTCAACCATATTCACAAGGGAACATAAGTACACCCAACCCACATGATGAAAAAAATAAAGATAGATGAAGGAACCCCTACTTGGAACAACATGTGACAAAAAATTCTTCCTTGCACAAAAAATAGGGGGTCATGTGAGAAGAAAGAAAGACTCTAGGGAAAAAATGAACATACTGATACACCAAAAGCACCTAACTCCTCAGGGAAGAAAGGTTCTCGATGCACCAAGAGAAAATGGAAGGGTTCAAAGGAAGATAATATTCAGATTTAGAAAGACCTGATCCTGAATCTATGGGTAAATAGTTTTGAAGGCCATTAAAGTTAGATCACGTACAAGACCACACGGTTTAGGAGTCAAAGGAAGATTCAGATTTTTAGAAGATAAATTCCACTTGAAACGGACCAAAACCAATTAAATATGTCATTTAACTCATTTAATGCCAAAAATATACAGAAATAAAAAATGTAGAAAGGCTGGAAAATTACTCACTGATGGGAGATTCACTAACACCTGAGTCATCGATGCCTGAGTCACCAATGCCTGAGTCACCGATGCCTAAGCCACTAATGTCCTAACTTACCAATTACCTAACCTACTGACACCCTGATTCACCAATGCCTTGAGTCACTAACACGACGACTTACCAACACCATGAGTCACTGATGCTGAGATACCTATGCAAGCTATTGACACAAGCTACCGACATGAGCTATCGATGCTAAGTTACTGATGTTGAGCCACTGAAACCAACCTACTGACACTAATCTACTGATGTGACTCACCGACGCCTGAATCACCAATGGAAAAATTGAAATTTTTAAAACTCTTGAAATGAGCTATTTTTTCCTCCCAGAACACCCCCAACACTAGATTTTGACAATGTAATGGACCATAGAAGTCTGGGCCATTACAATTACCTAACCTTATCAAAAGAAAAAACAATATCCAACAACTCCTTATTAGTAGTGGTATAACTTATTCGAGCATCATCTTGCAGCCTTATAGCATAATACAAAACATGAAATTTCTTATCTCTTCACTATCCTAAAAATACTCCAACTTCTATATCACTAAACTCACACATAATTTCAAAAGGAATTTTCCAATAAGGCGTAGTGATGATGGGTTAAGAAGTGAGTTTTTCTTTAATAAGGTTAAAATATTCAAGATAATTTTATTCAAAGACAAAGGGTGAATCTTTGGATAGTAATGAACAAAAGGGATTTGCAATTTTTGAAAATTCATTGATAAATCTCCAGTAAAACCTTACATGCACAAGAAATATTCTAAGACCTTTATCATTAATAGGAGGGGAATTTTTTTGAATGACCTCAATCATAGCATTTTCAACCTCTAAAACCCTCTTATAAACTTGATGTCCTAAAACATTTCTTTATGTGACCATAAAATGGAATTTCTTCCAGTTTAAAACTAAGTTGGCCTCTAGGAATATTTCTAAAACATGTCCCAAATTCTATAAATACCTCTCAAAATTGTTTCCTACACTAGAAAAATCATCTATAAAAATATCAATGTATCTATCAATCATGTCTGAAAATATTTCCATCATGAACCTTTGAAAGGTATCTGAGGAACCACACAAACTTAAGGGTATTCTCCTATAGGAAAATTTTCTAAAAGGGAATAAAAAGTGGTCTTACCCTAATCTTCTAAGGCTATAGGAATCTAGTTGTAACGAGAATAGTCATCTAGAAAATAGAAAAATTTATTCCCAGCTATCCACTCAAGAATTCTATACAAAATTGAAATAGGAAAATGATACTTCCTAATGATAGGATTGAGGTTCCTGTAATCTATAAAAACTCTCCATTTGGTTTTTTTATCACTTAATTTTTTTTCATTTTTCTCATTGGTTACTATAGTGAATCCTCCATTCTTTAGAACTACTTAAAGTGGGCTGACCCAATCACTTTTATAAAAGGGGTATATAATTACAACATACAGTGGTTTAATAATCTATTCTCTCAAAACTTATTTCATGTTTGGGTGTAGTCTCTTTTGACATTATAATCCTTGTTTATAGTCGGGTTCCATAGGAATCTTATGTATGAAAAATGAAGGGATAATCCCTTTTATGTAATTTATAGAAAAACCTATTTTAGTTTTTAATTTCTTCAGAAAATCCACCAATTTTTCCTCTCAACTTGTATTCATATCAGAATAAATAATGAAAGAAAATGTTGATTTTCCACCTAAAATTGAGTATTTCATGTGTGTAGGGAGTGATTTAATCTCTGAATAGGGTGAATCTTCACTAGATGGAAGACTCTTGGGCCTGGAAGGTCAAATATTTTTAATATGTTTCTTAAAATAAGTTTGAAAACTAGAAAGGTTTTGATTTTCAGGACTATATTTACATTTTTTCACTATTTTAAAAGGCGGAAAACCTAATATTATGAATTTATAGATCATATTTCAATAAATTAAGCAAATAAAAATCATCACATTGTTTTAAAACTCCCCTCATCCTTTTAAATTATTCAATATTGTTTTTAGAAGGTAAACCATTATCAAGTTCTCCTAGAAACATCTTATGCTCAAAAAATGAAAATTCATCTTCATGAAAGATTTCTAGAGTTGGAATAGAGTTACTTTGTAGATCTAAAAAATTATGAATATTTTTAATTTTAGCACTTTCAACATGTTGGAAAAAATTATTTCCAACATACACATGATTTTCTTTAGCTAAATATTATTTAAAAACTTCGTCTTCTTATTTTAATGAGTTCTCAAATTTTAATGAGATTTCTTCAGCCGAAGTTTGTTTCTCAAACTCCTCCTAATGATCAAATATATTTTCAAATTCTAGAAAATTAACTCTTGAATAGTTTTAACCAAATTAAAAATCCTTTTCATTTTTAAATACATTTAATTCCACATTTTTTTCTCCAAAATTAAAAAACAGTTGACCCTTTGACATATCTATGATAGCTCCCCTTATAGACAAAAAAGGCCTTCCCAAGATGATATGAAATTCTTTGTCACATTCCATATCTAAGATGAGAAAAATAGTAGGTAAAAATAACTCTCTAACTCTAACTAAAAGGTATTAGACTCTTCTTATGGGATGTATAAAGGATCAGTCAGCCAATTATAAGACCACAATAGTGGGTTTCAATTATCCAAATCCCAATTATTGGAATAGTGATAAAGGGATCAATTGTTTCTTACACCAAGATCACAAATAACATTAAATTGAAAGATTTTACCCATGGTATAGGGTATGAAAAAATTCCATGGATCTGTAGTCTTTTGCGGGATTTTATTTTGAAGGACAACACTGCACTCTTCAGTGAGGCTTTAAGTTTCAAAATCTTATATTTTTTTTGAAAAAAAATTTATTGGGTGATTTAAACTATGACGAAATCTTAATTAATGCTAGGATAAAAGGAACGTTCAATTATAAATTTTTAAACAACCTAAGGAATTGAACAATTTTGTTTTGTTATTTTTGGATTTCAACCTTTGAGGGAAAGTAATTGATTGGGAAAATTTCTTAATAATGGAATGAATTTTTCCAATTTCCTCCAAAATATTTTATTTCCATTTATTCCTTTTCATTTTAGAGTATTTGTCTTCTTGATTTTCATGTGGAACCATGTGATTCTCTTATGTTACAGTAGTGCTATCTATAATTCTATATTGAGTGTTTTGCAGATTTTGGTGTCCAGATTCTTGCATATTTTTAGTATGCATACTCCTAGAGTCAATTCTAACATCCTCTTTGGTTTTTAAACAACTCCTGGTAACCATATCCATGACACTCTCCCTAGGATTTATCTCTATGGTACTAGATAGCTTACCTTTATCTCTTAAACCAAATACTCTAGCCAATTAACACATTTTCATTTCTAAATTATGAACTCTAGCATCATTTTAGGACTTATTAGAATCATGTTTGTCATTTTTTGAATCAAGTTTCCCCATTAACTATTGAAAAATCCATTTAAAATCATCTTGAGAATACAAATTTTTATCCTTAAATTGATTTTCAAATTGTGTTCTTTGCTGATTTTGAAATCCACAAGTAGGAAGTTTCTATCTAATCATTCCTTGTTCTCTCCAAGAAAATTTGGGGTTGTTCACATAGCTATGGTTATAATTGTTTGAAAACAAGTCATACCTAATTTTTTTCATTTGACCATATCCAAAAAAATGGGCATATTTTTATGTTTGGGTTGGAATGTAAAAGTTTTAACATCAAGGAATTGAGTGCCCAAACATTCCACATTGTTTACAATATTCTCTAAGACTTTGGTCCTAGTTTTGATAGAAAACTTGATTATCATATTGTATGAAATTTTGGTTTCTTAGGTACTGGACTTGATCATTAATTTCATATAATTGAGCATTCATTTCCAACCCCAGACCAATTTCATTCCCTCCCATACCCACTCTTCTTCTCCTTGAATATTTATATTATGAATTCATAGAAAAAGTATTGAAAATTTGTCTAATATCATCATCATTTTTTCTAGTGTAATTTACTATAGAAGAATGGTCAATAAAGTTCTAACTAGTAGGTGACATACCCTCATAGAAGGCATCTATAAGTAGGTGGAAAGGTATATAATGATTAGGGAACTACCTAAAAAGTTCCATGAACCTATACCTAGATTCATAAAAATACTATCCGTCTTTTTGAATGAATCTAGTGATTTTTTTCTTAGTTCTCCCATAACTATCCTTGGATAAAATTTCATTACAAAGAGTGGTACATTTATTCCCAAGTTTCAAAACTAATTTCATAAAGGAACAAAAACCAATTCCTTGTATTTAGAAGAATGGGAAACCTATCATTTTTATCTCATTATCACTCAAACCTTATAGTGGAATCTATTTCACTATGTTGTAGAAATCCATAATAAAGTCTAAAGATTCCTCACTAACAATCCATTGAATAAAGGTAGAAGTGAAATGTAATATTTATTCAGCTCATAGTTCTAGGATCTAGGTGTAATTCAGATGGAAGATGGATTACTTGACACCTAATGGAGTTGATACTTCATCATCCTAGGTTTCTCAACATTTCCCTGGATTAGTTCTGGTTGATTATCTTTAGTATCTCTCCCCTTAAAATTTTCAATTTTAGTTTTTTATTTTCTCATAGCACTTAACAGTTTTTCAATTTCTAGTTTAGTGGACTCTAGATTGTGAGACACAGATCTGATTTGAATTCATTGAAGAAGTTATTATCAACACACCACATTTTCATCTTTTTTGATTGGATTTTGATGTTTTTTTTGTTTTGGTTTTTTTGGTTTTCTATTTTTTATGTTGTTTTCTATTATTATTTTTTTTTGTTTTTTTTGAATTGGACACTCATTCATTACTAAAAAACAGACAAAAAAATTTGATGAAACAATCATTGATTTTTCTCAAATTAAATCTCTAGAACTACTAGACCATAGTGAGTAGGGTATCATGTTCATAGGGTAGGCGGTGATGGGTGCAGATTCGGAAAATAACTAAAAAAATTAAAACAAAAAAAACATGAACGAATTAACAATTATAATGAACATATGAATTAGTTTGAATATTATTTAATAGATAAAGAAAAATGAGATAGTGAAAATTGAGAAAAAATGAAAAAGTTTGAATGTAAAGGGGAATTTTGATTTCCTAGTTAAAATATTCATTAATTTTTAAGTTTCAATTGAATTAACATTCAGAAACTTGTAGTCAAAATCTCAATTGAGAAGATTGAAAAAATAGAAGATTCTATAGTTCATTTCTTAAAAAAATCATTCAATTTATTAAGAAGATGAATTTTATTAAAATTTGAAAAATGAACACATAATTAAGGATAGAAAAGATAAACAGGTCTAATCTAATTTCCCCATGCTAATAGATTTATCCAAAAATCATTTCAAAATTCATGAATTAAAAATTACAGAACTAGAAAAAAGAAGGAGGACACGAGTCACCTTCCATTAATTCTATACTCTTGAAATAGATCCAACAACACTAATATCCTCTAATGTCTACTATGTGTGCTCCCATAAATTATATAAGGAATAGATATATGGATTGGGATCAGATGACCATCCTCTTTCTCCCTAATGATACTTTGTGTATCTTCTTCTTTTTAATTGAAATATCCACATGAAACTCAATTTTTATCTCACCATCATAGCTTTAAAACCTCCTTCTTTAACTTCCAATTGGAATCCTTTACTATGTATCTTCAACCTATAGTAACTTCAGAACTGCTCTTCCAAGAAATTGTGCTCCTAAAATGTGGGCTTACTTCCTCACAAGTAACAACACCTACACAAACTTCCTTCTAAAGTTCTCTTGAGTCGTTAGAAGACTCTAAAATCTTCCATAATTTCCAATAACTATATCATTCTCGTTTCCCTCTTATTTTAAATTTTAAAATCACATAATCTAAAAGTTATCATGTCATTTTGATAGAACTAACATTACCAATCTCAAACTTAAATTTATTTCCAACTCATCATAGTTCCTTTTCACACTAGAACTTCACCCTAACTCAACTTTGATCATCTTTTAGTGACATTCCCCATTCTATTTTCTTCATTAGGTTCCCCCAACCAGTGCTTGGAATCTCAAAAACAATACACCAAGTGTTCAGAAATCACTGTGACATTTTAGAATGATTGCACGTTCCTTCATCTCTATAGTGGAAACACTGGGAAGAAAAGAGGACCCCCTTCCACCGAACCTGAAAATGAATGATGAACCAACAAACAAAATTAATTTTTTTTTTAAAATTATCAAATCATTTATCTTCTTTAATGAGGTTTCAAAACACCTTCATCAAAAATTAGATTCACACTGAATCTTCACTCTTCATCCCTAATTTTTATTGGAATACTTCATTGACAGAGAATTCATCACATTCTAAATTTGGGTGACCTTGATTAGAAGAACTGATCTCTTAATATCATTGATTTTACAAATTTTAATCCTATTGGGTTTCCATGGTTCGAGCAATAATTTAGTGAAATTCGAACTTCATCCATCCAATCGAGATCAAATTAGTCAAACACGCAATGTCGACCATCTCCTTCATTATTATTCTGATTTGGTTTGGGTTAAGGGTAAGCTCAGTTTCAAATCGGTGGCCTGGTTCATGGTCACCCCATTTTGGTGAGGCTAGGTGTCATACATGGCAGTGAGATGACAGATCTTGGAACAATCAACATCAAATTTCAATGGAAGTGGTTAGATCATGGATACTCAACTTGTCTTGAGCTTCAGTTTTGGTTTTTCAGAGAGTGAAATAAGTGGATCTTATCTCGTCTTCTCCAGTGAAGCTCAAAATAGTGCAACGACACTAGCCTCGACTGAACTTCATTGGCGATAATATTGGATGGGGAATAACTCTAGTTTCAATCGGTGATCAGTGGGATCTAGGTTTTCAACCAATCGATGGGGATCTTGGATTCTCAATGGAATTGATAAAAGCATGGTGAGGCTTGAGGTCTGGTTACACTCGGTCAGTATGGTGGTGGCATGATCCCTTCTCCTCCATGGTCAGTTCATAGTGATGAACTGGGGTGTGGTTGGTAGTCTCATTTTAGGTACAATCCCTCAGCGCATGGTCAAGTGGTTCATGGTAAGTTGTACCAGGTAGTTCATTGCACATGGTCTGTAAAAAGTGATGACATGGTAGGTTGATAAATAGGATCCTGGTCACTATAGTGACAATGCATAATAGGTTTCACTTTGCACAGTAGGTTGGCAGCATCACACACAGTTAGTATACAGATCGTGTCACTTGTGTGTGTGGTCACTTCAGTTATTACACCTCCTCTGCACCTAAAAAATAAATATCATTAAATTACATTTAAATTAAAAAAACATAAAATAAAATAAAATTAAAATAAAGATAAATTAATTATTTAAATTAACAAAAAAAAATAAAAAAATCAATTAATAATTTGAATATATAAATAAAATAATAAATATTAAAACATAAATAAATTAGTTAAAAATTAAAAGAAAAAATGAATCTGTTAAATAAAAATAAAAAATATTAAATTAAAATACTAAAAAATATTATTTTCAAATAAAATTGAAATTGAAATTAAAAAAATTAAAGAAAAACATTAAATATTTAAAATTATTTAAAAGAATGTTTATACATAATTTAACATAAAAAATTATGGCTTAATAAATAAATACTAATAAATCTAAAAAATTACTAGAAATATAAATTGATCAATAAAATAGATATTTTAACATAAAATAACAGTTTTAATAATTTAATATTGAATTATCAAAAATTACAAATTATTCAACTATAAACATTATTTTAATAATAAAACACAATTAATTACCAAAAAATGATGTGAAAAAAAGAATGAAATAATACCCACATTAGTGTCCATATGTAAGGTTTTTCATACAGTTTACCCACAAGGTTTAGAGAGCCATGCACTAACTATGTGAAGCCCACTTGAAACTCTCATCTCATTATGCATGGTTTGGGTGCACAATTACTACTAACCATGTGTTAACTGTGCACCCCATCCAGTTTCCCAATTTTTTATGTTTTCAACCTAAAACTCCCAAAACTCAAAGAATTAAAATAATTAAAAATATAATCAAAATTAAATAAATATTAATTACCTAGGGGTTTCATAATATTTCCCACCACCCCCCTTTCTACCCCCCAAAAAATATCAGCACTTCTCATTAGAGAAAAGGTGATTCAATTTCTCTTGTATTAAGGCCTTAGACCCCCAAGTCCCATATATGTCTTTTATATTCTTCCATATCACAAAAAATAATATAATTTATTTACCAGGAATCAATATATCATAATGAACCATAACACAGATATACTATTAAACCATGATGGTTTTAAGTTCCAAATCTACATCCTCACACTCAAACATGTGATCTGGGTTTGGATAATTTTTTTTCAAATATGGTATATGAAATAGATCAATAATAGAATCATTTGGTTTGGTTTTCATAATATTTATAGAAACTATTAGCTGAAAATAATTTTTTTAATCAATTAAATCTTACTCATCATCTCTTGAACAATTATCAACACCAATAAGGAATGCTCACCTAGTTATAACCAATAAAGAGGATAACATTATGTTCATCTATAATGGAAGCCATATTTTTTAAGGATTGATAAGTATTATTGTAATAAAATTCTACCAATGATATATGTATCACCTATGAGCCACTAAATTCAAGAACACATGCTTAGTGAATATCCTCCAAAATCCAAATAGCCTATTCAATCTGACCAATTGTCTATGGATGATATGTTATGTTCAACTTTAACTAAAAACTCATAAATTTTTAAGACCCTTATAGAAAAGGGAAATAAAGTATGAATCTTGATCAGAAATGATAACCAAAGTCACACTATGAAGCTTTAAATTATATTTGAATTAAAGATGTCTAAACTCCTATACTTTCATAAAATTATTAAAAGGAAAAAAATTAGCTGATTTCATAAATTCGGGACAATCACCCATATATAATTATTCTCTCCAAAATACTGAGGATGACCAATCAAAAATTCCATGTAAATATTATCCCATTTCCATAATAGAATGAGAAGATGATGCAATAACCCTATGAGACATTAATTCTTATCCTTGATCCTATGGAAGGTAAGGAAATATGAACAAAAATTAGTAACCACCCACTTCATCCTAGGCCACTAATACCAAATATTGAGATCATATAAAATACCAATAACCTTGGGATACAATTGCCAACTAGAATGGTGCCCACCTCCAATCACCTTTTGTCTCAGGGTAAAAGTAACCAATAATATATTTCTAAAAAAATGGAACCATTGAGAGACTAAGACCAATATACAGAGGTTTCCCATCCATTTAGGATTCCAATAATACATTGAAAATAATGATACACTACCTACTCTATCTGAATTCACTCATCCAAGGAGGGCGTGACTTTCACACTATCCAACAATACCTAGTCCACTTCATCCTTTACATCTATATGTAAATCAATGAATAAGATCATCAAATTTCACTCCTCTAATTATTTCACCACTTGAGTTAGAAAACATCTATATCAAGTCATATTATACTATAATCCATTTACTAGGGGTTTGTGATAAATCTAAATTAAAGATCCGTAGATACTCTTCCCATCAGGTATTCTTGAGATTCAGATCCATATAAGAGAATATGTGTTTAAAACTCTTATTATATCTATACATAGTGAACCTTTCCCCAAATAGATAATGACAAAAAGTCTTCAATGCATACATCACTGCTTCTACCTCAAGGTCATATGTGGGATATTATTTCTCATTAAGGAGTAAATTGTGAGGTTCATATTTAATAACATGATCACCCTGCATCATAACACACTCCACCCATATATATAAGCATCAAAATAAACTAAATAATCACTACCGGTCTCAAGAAGAATCAAAATAGGAGTTTATGTCAACTGAGCCTTCAATTCCTCAAAGGATCTTTGATATTTCTCACCCTAATCAAACCTTACTCTATTTTGATTCAAGGTTGTCTAGGTAGAATCCAATCTATATAAATCCTAAACAAACCATCTATGATATCCATCTTGACATAATTATATCCTAATCTCAAATACTTTCCAAGATATTTCCTAAGATATTATCACCTTGATCCTCTTAGGGTCTATAAAAATTACCTTCCTTGATACCAAATAACTAAAGTATCTCACTTCCTCAATCTAGAACTGGTACTTTGACAATTTTTCATATAGGATATTCTCCTTTAAAGTTTCCAATTCAATGTTCAAAAGGTCCTCATGGTTCTCCATTATCTTATATTAAACCAAGATATCATCCAAAAACTACATAATGAAGGTGTTGATATACTAATGGAATATATAATTCATTAATTCCATGAAAACATAAAATTAGTAATCAAGGAAAATGGAATAATAAGATACTCATAATGATCATACCTACACTTTAAGGTAGTCTTAGGAATACATTATTCCCTTAATTTTAATTGGTGGTATCCTGATCTAAGGTCAATATTAGAAAACCACCCTGTTCCCTTAATCTAGTAAAAAATTTCTCTAATTTTAAGAAACTGTTACTTATTATTAACATTCACCTAATTAATCTTCCAATAATCAATGAAAATTTGGAGACTTCCAACTATTTTAAATGTAAAGAGAACTGATGACGCCTGTAGTGACATGATCTGATGAACAAAACCCCTGCTATCGAGATCTTCCAATTAGATTTTAAATTCCTTCAACTCAATAGGGGTCATCTGTTAAGATGAAAAATAAATGGAACTCATCCCAGGGAGTAGATCAATAAAGAACTCTACCTCCCATTATGGCAGAAACCCAAATAAATCATCATAGAAAAGCACATAATACATATCCACCACTATTATAAATTAATAAATAATTTATGGCCAATATAATCAAATATAAAATTAGATATCTAACATAAAATTATTCCAATATCTAGAACATTGGGTCCCACCCTACCTGATCTCACAACCTTCTAACCTTGGAAGACTTGAGTGTTTCCATCAAGAGAAAGGAACCAAAATATCTAATTATAAAAACTGATATGAGATTTAAATATATCCTATCATTATTTAGTGAATATAAGATCAAATATATCCATATAAAGAACTAATAAACCCCAAATGATCTCAACCTCGACAACAATAACATATCATCTAAGTCATTTAAATTCCTCCTCCCTCCTCTTTATTAAGGGAGTGGAAATATCCATCACATATGGAATCAAAATAAAAATTAAATCCTGAAGAATATATCAATTTAAATTAAATAAAGGAATGGGATTAACCAATGTAAAATAAATCTAAGTCCATATAAGAATAAATAAACACCATACCTCTAACTGTTACTATCCCAACCTCAGGTTCCTCATGCACATGCTTTGTTGCATATAAATGCCTTGATTGAGGACCACTATTAGAATTCATTGAATAATTATAATCTCCATTAATCTAAGGATGAGATCATTCTCCCTTAGATGCATCTAAATACACCTAAGAGCCTCTAGATTAATAATATCCAACCTTACTACTCTGAGTAGGGTTCCTACAAAAGAACTATAGATAAAACAACTGCCAAAATTGATAGAATGTCATGGGATTCTATTGAAAATCTAATTTTTCATGACCTAACTTTCAAAATTTGAATTATACCACTAACCTGTTACCTAAAAATTACATGGTAGTGGAAGAAAAAGTATTATGAACTCTCCCACTACCACCCTATAGGGATTCTTGGAGTTTTCTCTTTTAACTAGATAAAGAATTATGGCTTCCTCCTATAGAATTATAGGCACCACAAAAACCAATAAAATCTATTATATCCTTATATATATTGGCATGTATAATGGATTTCCACTACAAAAGAACAATCCTCAATATGAGACTATCTCAAATCATCAAGCCTTGAGATAATCATTCATGAAGAGCTTAGGGGAAATGTGAACCAATTCCACAAACCAAGCAGCATATTCCAACATACAAAGAATTATTTTCTCTAAATTAATAAACTCTCTATAATTATCTATCCTAAAAGTATCTAGGTAAAACTAATGGATGAAAATATCCTTAAACTTGGCCCAAGTGATATCCTTATATATATTGGCATGTATAATGGATTTACACTATTTACAACTTAGTCCTTCTAGAATTTACATCACAATAAAAATATTAAATGTTTTAGTGGTTTTAAGGAAACCAAATATATTTTCAATATTTTTAATCCTTTCCTTGGGTTCTTGAGATCCTCAGTTACCATGAAACATAGTTGGATTCCACTAAGTGAACTCCTGATCATGGCCTAATACTAGACCTTGATATCTCTTACCTTAAAAACCTAGATATTAAATAGTTATTATTATTGAATTTATAAAAATATGGTTCACTAGAGTGTTATATTATGTTGTATACTCTGTATATCCATCTTTACAGTTCTCTGAACACCTTATAGGAATAATTTTCTACAAAACAAAAAATGTAAGACTAAATCAGTAAATAATTTGACTCTTAATAACATGGTTAAATCATAAAATATCACCCAATTAGTTATAAAAAGTAAAGTTAATAATAATAAATTTTTCTAAATATCAAAATGGGTGAAAAAATCAAAAAAATAAACATTTTTCAATATAGATTGTTTGGAAACACATTTTGGAGAACAATGTGCTAGTCGTGTGAGTAAAACTGGAAGATGTATAGATCCTATTGTATGACCACCACATAGTTTTATATACCATTCAATTCAACCGTGTTCCTTTAGTTTCCTTCCCACATCCATGAAAAAACATGAAATTTCCAAAAATAACTCTAGATATTCCCCTAAAACTCATAATTATAGAAAATCACATCAAATAATACCAAAATACCCAAGAATAATGATAAAATTAAGATAAAATCCTTGAACACCCATGGAAACTTAGGGTTTTGAATTAAGAAGAGTTGTCCATACACTCATTTAATCTTACCTCTTAAGTTCCTATGGTCCTACTCTATAATATCATTACTCCCTCAAATATCAAGATAGATTTAATAAAATTTTGAAATGAACTAACCTAGGATTTAATTTCAACGTCACTTAGGTTATTAAGTCACTTATAGAGATGATATTTTCATTATTTTTCAAGTGTGTTAAAATTATTTAACCCCTAAAAATTAATAAATTTGATCTGATTTGCATCATTTTGGTATTTTTAGTGGATTTTGGACTTAAATGTGAACGTTGTTTAATTCTAGAAATTTAGTTGTTTTGTGGATATTCTGTATTTTAGGAATATCTTTTACAATTTTTATCCAAATTGAGTGATTCATTTTTTAGGTTTTCCTTTCTCATGGGATTCAAATTTTTTTTTCTGGAACTAGGTCTAATTCGACACACAATGGCCCAAAAAAATAAATCAATTGGACAAAGTTTGATGACCGATAGAATGGACCCCACCTTAGTTATTGAAGAATATATCGGCCTATAAAACTCTAAATGAAGTTATTTCAACTGTAATAGAAATAGGAATCCTCTTTTTAGGTAAATAATAAATTTTATGGATATATTTGGTCATTAAGGAATCCATTTCATGCTCAAAATTTGAGGTAGTTGAGCAGTCTCCTTAGAAAAAAAAGTCTTCATCAGCAATACGAGGATAATTTTTTGGAGACTTGTCCAGGTCTACTGAGAATTTGTGGAAACATTATTAAGATATATGGGAATACATTTTATGAATTAACCTATCCTATATTATTCTATTTATGATTCTAAATTTACTCAAACTTTAGGAAGAGTGAATCTAGAGGGAAAATTTTCCACCACTCAACCCTGTTTATATGAGTGCCCACTTCCATTCAAGGTTGTTGGAGAAGGTAAAATAGGGGGTGTACTGGAGGATCAGAGTCTTGAAATGTTTTTTATTTTCTATTTTCACTTTTATTAGTTTCATTATGCTCTCTTCTTCTTCTTTCAACTCTATTACCCTTCACATGGAGGGGTAAAACCTTTGACTGATCGAGGAAGGGGGAGTTTCACTTTTATAATGTCAGAGTCTTGAACTTAAATTTAAAACTCTCTTTTTATATTAAATTATTTATATTTTAATTGATTACCAATTCTCCTAATGTGATCATGTTTTGGGTTTTGGTGTATTAATTGTTTAAATCTTTTTTTGAAGAACTTTTAACTCCCTCTGCCTAGTGCAATTTGTCTCAATCGAGCATATTGTGTTAAGTGGTGAGTGTTTAGAGATCATTGGAACATGTTCAAAACTAGTGAATCATTTATAGATTTCTAAGTATAAACAATTTATGATCAAGAATTGACTTAGTTTTTTAGGAATTGTTTATGAACTTCCATTCACATAGGAGTGGGTTCCATTGCTTTATTCAACTAAGGGTGGTTGATAACTCGATTGAGGAAAATTTCATTTATTATTTAAAACGAAGAGAGTGTGAATTATTTTTATGATTATGATGACATTTAAAAAGGTGATAATACACTAAAACCATCACTCTCTTTATCTACTTGTGTTCAAAATTTATTTTCAATTGCTTGATTTCTTTTTAAACTCAAACAATTTCAAAAACAACCTCTTATTCATTCTCAAATTTAAGTGACAAACGTAATTGTTGTGAAATCCTCTCTGGAGACAACTTAGATTACCCACTTTATTTCATTTTAAATTAGGTAATATTTGTTTTTATAACACCCCATGATATAAATGTGTCAAAACTTGGCACTGTTATCAGGGAGGTAGTGCCAACATTTTTTCTCTATCTTTCTTTTATCTTTTCTTATTTTCTCTTAAAAATTGCATGACTAAAACCTCAAACACTGAACCTTTACCCCTTGATCCTGAAATTGAAAGAAACTTGTTGAATATACTTATAAAACTTAATTTTCAATCTAAATTTGAGTAAATTTCTCTTGAATACTCAAGTGAAACATCAAGTGTTCACTCTAAGCCTGTCATCATGGATAGAAATCAAAACCAATCCCTTAGAGAACCTTTTCCACCAAAATTACTTAATCAAAACAATAAAATTTCCATGACAATGTTATAAAATTATTTTGATATGAAACTTAACATGATTCCATTTCTTCCAAAGTTTCATGTCTTGGAAGGTGAAGACCCAAACAAACATATTAAAGAGTTCACACATGTCTATGCTACTTTAAGACCTCATAGAGTAGCTGAGGAACAAGTAAAGTGGAAGGAATTTACATTTTCATTGAAAGGAGATTCCAAATAATAGTTTTATGGTATAAAAAAATAATATATGGATGATTGTAATGAATTTGTGTGATGCTTCATGGAAAGATTCTTCCCCTCCTTCAGAAGCACATCTATTACAAAGGAGATCTATTCCATCAGGCAGTCATCTGGAGAAACCCTTTACGAGTACTGGGAAAGATTTAAAAATCTATGTGATAGATGCCCACATCAAGAAATTGAGGACAATCAATTTATTGTATTATTTTATCAAGTCTTAATGTACAACAACAGAATCCTTCTGGATGCACCATCTGGAGGTGCATTGATTGACAAGTCACCAGAAGAAGCTAAGGGATTGATTGAAAAGATATCTCATAACTCACAACAATTTGGTACAATAGGTACTGGTGAAATAGGTATTCATGAGGTAAGAACTTATTATCCATCACCTTTATGAAAAATAAGCTTGATCAGATAGCCAGTTTGGTGAGACAGATGGCCTTGAAACAAGTGGGTGGCCAACAAGTACCGGTTAAGGTATATGGTTTATTCTCATCACCTGATCATTTCACTAACCAATGTGATGAAATATAGGGAATGTAAACTTGTGTGGTGACCTTTAAATCAAGGAAGTACCAATAAAACCAAGGATGGAGAGAGACTAACTATGTTCAATGTGGGTTTGTAAATCAACATAATCAAGCTAGACCCCTGTATAAAAACCAATTCAAAAACCCACCATAATTTCAAAAAAAAAAGAAATCATGTAACCTTAATTATTACCACTAACCACAAAATTTAAAAAGACCCTATGAGAAACCATACACCAGTGCACAACCCCCAATTCAGGACAAAAAACAGATATATAAGATTGAGGGGATAAAAACACCATAAAATATTTTTCAAACATATTTAAAATTCTTATGGACTTCCTAACCAAAAATCCTGGGAAACTCCCTTCCAAAACAATACCAAAACCAAAATATATTTTCAACATGATAACAAAAATAAGTGGAAAATAACTCTCGCCACCAAAATCTAATGAACCTGAAATAAGACCTCTTGAGTGGAGGGATAATGAAGTGGTAAATTCTGAAAATTCTGTGAAAATGCACCATGAAGAAGAGAAGAAATAAAGTAAGGAGAAGTATAGATTGAGGAGTAAGAGAAAATAAACACCATTTTAAATTCAATAAAGGGAGAATAAAGACTTACCCTCACCGTTTCCATCAAGGATTATTGAAATAAAGATATTTCAGGAATAATCACTTCAAAAAGAAATTATAGACACCTTCTAGAAAGTGTAAATTAATACCCCCCTTCTTTAAGAACTCAAAAAAATTCCAAAGTATGCTAATTTTTTTAAGGATCTTTGAACTAATAATTTGATACTTCAAGGTAATGAAAGGATAAACTTGGGAAGAAGTGTCTCAGCCCATATCACACCATAATTTCTAACCAAATGTCAATATCCAAGCAAATTTTCCATTCAATGCACTATTGGTTATTTATATTTTTCTAATGGTTTGTGTGATCTATGTTCTTTAATTAATGTATAGACTCACTAAGTATAAACTTATTTTTATATGGGAGACTTAAAGCCCACAAGAGTGGTGGTCCAACTTGCAAATAGATCCACAGTCTTCCCAGCAAGAGTTCTGGAGGATGTCCTTTTGAAAGTCAAAGATCTCTTATTCCCAACTAACTTATATGTGCTGAATATAGAAGAATATCAGAGCCCATCACACTCATCCATCATTTTGGGAGACCTTTATTGAAGACCTCCAAAACCATCATCAATGTCTATTAAGGGACACTCACCATAGAGTTTGTAGATAGCACTGTCTACTTCAATATTTTTGAATCCATGATGCACCCATTAGATGATCACTCACTCTTTGAACTCTTCCATGAAGTTGGTACTGAACCCATTTAAGAATCAGGTATGTTCCATTAATTCTTATCCTTAGGAGAGACTTATTCTATTTAAAATATCATTGAATATGTGGATACCCAAAATGTTGGAGATTATGATTTTATGTGGGAGGAAGAGGTAATATCTGATATCATTAATAATTTGTTAAATGATGAATAAGATGATATGATTTCTTGTGTGTAGGATGTAGAAACATTGTAAGTGAGGAACATTAGTGTAGTTTCATCTCATGAGAATCCCCTTGACCATGAATTAAAACCACTCCCCACTGATTTGAAATATGTGTACCTTATGAAGGGAGAGAAATTACCAGTGATAATTGCTAATAATTTTTCTAAAACCCCAAAAAATCATTGATTGATCTTTTAAGATAAAATTTCCAAGAAATATGGTATATCTTAGGTGATATCCCTAGAATAAATCCAAAAATACGCTAACATAGAATTTTTCTTGAGGTAGATTCCAAACCTGTCAGACAACCCCAAAGGAGGTTGAATCCCACCTTAATGAAGGTTGTGAAGAAGGAGATCGAGAATATATTGGAATATGGGATCATATATCCCAAATCATATTCACAATGGGTTATCCCAATTCATGTAGTTAAAAAAAACTATCCTAACCACTGTGAGGAATGAAAATAATGAATTAATCCTTGTGAGAATTCAGAATAGCTGGAGAGTGTGCATTGATTTTAGGAAGTTGAATTAGTTCACTTAAAAATATCATTTCCCCATTAACTTCATCAATCAAATGATATATATATTGGTAGGGAGAACTCATTATTGATTTTTGGATGGATTTTCAGGATATTTTAAGGTACCCATTTCTCTCAAGGATCAATAGAAGAAAACCTTTACTTGTCCCTTTGGAACTTTTTTATATAAAATGATACCATATGGATTATTTAATGATCAAGGTACATTTAATAGGTGAATGTTAAGCATATTTTATGATCACATTGAATATTTATTGGAGGTTTTATTGGATGATTTCATAGTTTTTGGAAATTCTTTTGATTTTTTTTTGAAAAATCCGAATTGTTTTTGAAAACCTACATTGAAAAAAATATTGTTTTGAATTTTTAAAAGTGTCATTTCATGGTTGAAAAAGGAATTTTACTTGGTCATGTCATTTCCAAAAAGGTAATTGAAGTTTATAAATAAAAAATTGAGGTGATAAATTCTTTACCTTACCCAACTTGTGTGGAGCATGTTAGATCATTTTTAGGACATACAAGATTCTACAAGAGATTTATCAAATATTTCAGTAAGATTTATATCCCTCTCTCTAGATTGATTTTGAAAGATGTTGACTTTGATTTAAATTGTTCATTTAAAAAATCCTTTGATGATATTAAGAGGATATTGATTACACCACCTATTATGCATCCACCAAAATTGGAAGAACCATTTGAGCTACTTTGTAATGCTTCCAATCAAGTACTTGGAGAATTACTTTCTCAGCGAATTGAGGACATACCAAAAGTCATTTCCTATGCCTAGAGATACTTTTAAGTGGATCAATTCAATTAAAAAACCATATAAAAAATGTTTTTAGCAGTTTGTTTTGCATTATAAAGATTTACATCATATCTTCTTAGAGATAAAGTCACTGTGTTTTCTAATCATGCAGCTCTTAGGTATTTGATGAAGAAGGCTGAAGCTAAACCGAGGATAGTGAGATTGATATTAATATTTTAGTAGTTAAACATATAAATCAAGGATAGGAAGGGATATAAGAACCAAGTGGCTGATCATTTAAGCAGACTGCCTAACACTACTGAAGCTGAAATTCTAGAAAAAGAAGCATTGAATGATCACCTTTTGGGAGAGCATTTGTACTTGGTTTAAGGAGAAGTTACTTGGTATGCTGACATGGTCAATTATATGGTTACATCTCAGGCCCCATATCATTTAAATTCTTACCAAATTCACAAACTGAAATCTGAATCTAGATATTACATTTGAGATGATCCATTTCTTTGGAAGATTTTCAATGAAAAAGTGATAAGAAGATGTTTTATTGAGAGTGAAATTGGTTATATATTTGAGTTTTGTCACAATTTATCTTATGGAGGCCACTTTTGACATCAAATGAAATCAAGGAATGTTTTAGAATCTGGAATTTATTGGACCACCCTTTTTAAAGATGCTCATGAATTTTGAAAAGGGTGTTAAAAATGTCAGTTTTTAGGAAACATTTCAAACATATAAGAAATTACCCAACAACCACTTAATTTTTATAATATTTTTAATTTCTGGGGGATAGATTTTATGGGACCTTTCCCAATGTCATTTTGAAATTCTTATATCTTGATTACGGTTTATTATGTTTCCAATTGGGTGGAAGAAAAAAACACCAAGATCGACGATGCTAAAGTCATTTGTGATTTTGTTTGGACTAACATATTTTGTAGGTTTGGAGTTCCTAGATCCATCATCAGTGATCAAGGTACTCAATTTTTCCAAATGATAATAAAGGATTTATTAAAGAAGTATAGGGTACATCATAAAACATCAAATTCCTATCACCCACAGACAAATGGTCAAGCTGAAGTGTCCAATATGGAAATCAAAGTAATTTTTGGAGAAGACTATTAAACAAAACCTGAAATATTGGAGCCAAAGGTTTGAATACACATTATGGAATTATAGGAAAGCCTATAGTACCCCGATTAAAATGAGTCCATATAGGCCGGTTTATGGTAAAAGTTTTCACCTGCTTGTGGAATTGGAGCATAAGGTGTATTGGGATGTTAGGAAGATGAATTTGGATCTTGAAAGTGCTGGGAAAGAAAGAAGATTGTAGTTACAAGTTCTAGAGGAAATTATAAGAGAATAATTTGAAAATTACAGAATTTATAAAGAGAGAACAAGAGTGTATCATGAAAATATGATCCAACCTAAAGACTTCCAACATGGAGACAAATTGTTGTTATTAAACTCAATACTCAAGATGATGCCAGGTAAAATTCATTCCAGATGGGAGGGTCCATTTATAGTTACTAATTTATATCCTTTATAGGTTGTTCATATTGTGAAGGATGGATAGAAAGATCTATTCACTATTAATGGAAATAGGTTGAAGAAATTCAATAAGACCATTCCATCAGATCTTGCATAGGAGATCACACTCCTCCAACTTATCTATCAATAAAATCCATTATGACATACCTCTCCTATACACTTTCTTGATTTTTTGTGATTAATTTTAAAATTTTATTACATTTTATATTCATTTTAATTAATTTAAGACACTACATAATTTAATTATGGGGGAGGTAATCTTTTTAGTTTAGGATTTTCATTTGTTGTGTTCCTATTTTTTTTAAAAAAATTGTGCATGTTTTCAAATTTTTGTGGCTTTATTTTTCAGTTTTTGTGTATTTTTTAAATTTTTGATTTGAAATTATTATCATTTATATTTTTTAAATCCATGTAAATGAGTGAAACATTTTATTCTAGGAAACTAAGCTTAAATTAATGCTGAAAATGACTTTGTTTCAAGTTCAAATCTTTTGGAATTTCATGCAAAATAATCTAATTTTTGAATCTCATGCCACATGTCACTATATTTATCTTTGAAATAACTTTAATATGAGGATTTTGAATCATTTTTTTCATATTATTTTCATTCACCTCACTTCTTGAGAGAACCAAACCAGTATTTATTTAACCATAAGTTGATTTATTCCTTACAAAAATTGAGGGTTGAGGTACTTGTGTTTTAAATTATTGAAGAATTTCATTGGTTTTAAGACCCCGTTTTAAAATAATCCTTTTCATCATGTCCTGACTTGTACATTAAATCCTTTTATCCCTTAGAATCCAGGAATATCCTATTAGGTTATCCACATTACATGCCAATTTTCCCTATCCAACCTGCTCTTAAAGTGAAATTGAATGATCTAGTTGAACTTAAGTGTGGGGGGAAGATGTATTGTATTGTGCTACCTAATTTGGTGATAATTTGGGTGGAAAATAAAATTTTGAAGAGATGTGTTTGCGGCTGAAAAAAAATTCTATATAAATTTTTTCCATTTCTAGAGCTTTTAAGAAAAAAAAAATAAATTGTGCCTTTTTGGAACTTTTAATGGAGGAAGAAAGCTTTGCCTTTTTTGGAGGTTTCATGAATTTTTTTGAGAAGATTGAACTTTTTTATACTTAAATTATGAATTATTTAAACTTTCTTTGAGTTTTTATGATGATGGAGATGATTTTCTACTAAGGGGAGTGAGGAGGATACCATACTCGAGTGAAAATTAGAATCTTACAATTTTTTTTAAAGAGTCGATCCCTCCTTATTCGGGATTAAACATTTTCACATAAAAATCCTACCAACTGAAAGACACAGAAAAACCCTAAAAATTTATCATAATAAACACATTTTATTGACTCAAATAAGATGGGGTAGTGGGAGTTTATTAATCATATGGTGACTCTTGCATTGTTTTGGATGAGAAAAGCCTTTCTGAAAATTAACATTTGTGAGATGAGAGAAAATTCATGCAAGGTAGGTGTCTTGTGTGAATGGGAGGAGAAATGAAGAGGAAAAATATTAAATGATCTGAATAAATAACTTGGAATAATGGTTTTTTATGAGGTATTATATCCTTTGGTTTCTTATTATGGAATTGGTGGATCTCATGAGCATGTGTTTTGAATTTGCATTGATTTGATTTTGACTTGTCCAGGAGTCCAAGTGATAAGTGTGGGGGAATTTATATAGATAAAATTTTAATTATTTTTCATGTGAGTTTTAATGATTTAACCCTTTATAATTAATCAATTTGAGCATATTTGCATCATTTTTGTATTTTTAGTGGATTTTAGGCTTAATTGTGAAAATTGTTTAATTCTGTAAATTTACCAGTTCTGTGGATATTCTATATTTTGGTCATTTATTTTAAAATTTTGATCCAAATTCAGTGATTCCATTTTTTAGGCTTTCCTTTCTCATGAGATTCAACTTTTTTTTTTCTGAATCTAGGTCCAATTCGACACATAATGGCCCATAAAAATAAATTAAGTGGAAAATGATTGTTGGCTGACAGAATGGATCCCAACTCAGTTATTGAATATTATATTAGCCTCAAAAACTCTAAATAAATTCATTAAAGATGGAATAGAAATATTAATCCATGTTTCATGTCCAAAATAAATTTCATGGATATATTCGGTCATCAAGGCATCCATTGCATGCTCAAAAGTGGAGCTAGTTGAGCAGTCTCCTTGGGAAGAAAAAGTCCTCATCATTAATCTAGGATAACTTTTTGGAAACATGTCTAAATATAATGAGAATTTTTGGGAACATGAGAAGGAGAGATGGGAATAAATTTTATCAAGTAACCTACCTGATATTCCACCATTTATGATAAAAAATTGAATCAAGCTTTCAGAGGAGTGAATCTAGAGGGAAAATTTTCCACCTCTCAACCCTATTTATATGATTTTCTACTTCCATTGAAGGTTGATTAAGAAGGTTAAATAGGGGTTGTTATGTAGGATTGGAGTCTCTAAGTGATTTTGATTTTCTATTTTCTATTTTCTTAGTTTTATTATGCAATCTTCTTCCCATTTCAACTCTATTAACCTTCACATAGAGGGGTAAAATGATTGAGTGATTGGGGAAGGGGGAATTTCACTTTTGTAATGTCAGGGTCTTAAAATTAAATTTAAAACTCTTTTTTTTATTAAATGATTTATATTTTAATTGGTTCCCAATTCTATTAATGTGATTTTATTTTGGGTTTTGGTGTATTCATTGTTTATATATTTTGTTGAAGAACCATTTATTCCCTACACCTAGTGCAATTTTTCTCAATTGAGCATATTGTGTTAGGTGGTGAGTGTCTAGAGATTGTTGGAACATGTGTGGAAATAATGAATAATTTATAGATTTATAAGGATCAATAATTACTTATTTGTAATTTCCTTAGTTGTTTAGGAAATTTTTATGAACTTCCATGCACATAGGATTGGGTTCTATTGCTTTCTTCAAACAAGGGTGATTGATAACTTGATTGAGGAGTCTTTAATTTATTATTCAACAATAAGATAGGGTGAATGATTATTATGATAATGACGACATTGAAAAAGGTTATCATACCCTAACCACATCACTCAATTCATCCACTTTTGTTCAAACTTTATTTTCAATTGCCTGCTTTCTTTTTAAACTGAAACAATTTAAAAAACAACCTCTTATTATTTCTCAAGTTTAAGTGACAAACATAATTGTTGTGGACTCCTATCTGGATACAACCTAGGTTACCCAATTTATTGAATTTTATTTTAGGTAATATTTGTTTTTTTCACACGCCACAAGAGGAAAATGTCAGTCACAAGACTCAAATATCATTCCTAATCACCATAAGTTGGAAACAAGTATTAACAGTATAAAATAAAACCATTGGGAATAATTTCACCCTAAAATATATATAAACCACAACACTGAATCCACCCAATAATCTAGTACAATGTATCAATATCTTATAAAACCATGGACACAAATAAGAAGCTTCGACATTAAGAAAAAAATATATTACATAATAATGGGAATAAAGAAACATCTAAAATCACTTTATAAACCAAAATTAATTTCATAAACCAATATCATATACATAAACAAAAATCCAAAATAAATACATGGTTAAAGAGGCTGATAACCCAAAATCCAAACTCATAGGTCCCCAAAATTCTCCTGATGATCTAACTCCTGACGACCTATGATCACTATCAATCACCATACCTAGAAAGATGCGAGATATCAGGAATCACCACCAAATGAAGTTTCTAATTCCCCTTTTCTTGAATCAAACATAACAAAGTATATATGCATCCAATGGATGTATGTAGGGTGTGATTAAAATCCTATTAGGATACCACTATGAAAGAATATAATATAGTTTACAATACACACACTTTTATGAATTACTATAATTTATGTTAAGGACACATTGGTGGTGCACTGCTGGGTTTATACTCACACCCTGTAGGGGAATCTTGATATGTGTGAAAATTTCATGGTTTAGGATCAATCTAAGGGAAAGGTCCCTATGTCAGGGAGTTGAAAAGGTTGGAATTTGTGAATGAATGTGATTTTGGGATAGACTCTAAACTATTTATTTAGTTTTTAGCTTTTTTCCTTTGGTTTTCTTACTTTAGAGGACCTTTTACATTTGGTACTTATTGGTTTATACTACATGACTGGTATTCTATTTTTTTATATGAAATTATTGTTTACCTTACGTTTTTATTTATTTATTTTTACTATGTTTCTTATGTATAACCATTATTACCAAGGGAATAATCTTCCCAAGGTACCATTTTGGCCCTCGCCACTAGTCGGCATACTCTTGCATGCAGGGAGGCCACTATGAGGTCATGCAGTACTCCAGCCTAGACCCGGTGATTTCATTCATGTTGATACAAAATTTATGCTAAGAGTCTTAAGATTTTGGATCTTGAATAAAGATATTTTTTTTTGAGAATTAATGGTTAATTATAGTTCAATAGAATAATGAAATCAAGAAAGGGATGGAAGAAAATATCCATGCATTGAAAGAAAAACAAAGATTTATTATTAATAAAAAGAATTCCCAGTTGGTGATGAAGACTATAGGGATAAAATAGCTTGAAAAATAATTATAAGATAATAAAAAGATACATGAAGAATATAAAATATGGTTTGAGTTAAAAAAATATTAATTTAAGAAAGAAATGAATTTAGTTGAGTATGTGAAAAATATCCTCAATATAAAGTGTCTTGAAATAGATATTAAACCAAGAGATCTAGAAGTGGTACTAGATGAGTCTTCATAAACTAGTGATATAATAATTTTTTTATATATATTTTATATGAAGATACTATTTCTAAAAGATATATTTCTATTATAAATAAAGGATTGAAATATCTATTTATAAATCGACTATATACTCAAAAAAATAAATTTGTTATGGAAAAAAATTTCATGTTAATAATGATTTCAATCATAGCTCATATCATAAATAAAATTATAGAAATATATGGGTTGATAAAAATAATGATATACCAATTATTATAATTGAGTTGTATGTAAGAATGTGAATAAAAATAAGTTCCTCAAAATAATCTCAAATGAAGTATAAAATTCCACAAAAATATTGATCTATTAAAGTTATCCTAAATGTTGACCAATGAATAAAAAAAGTATCACCATTGGTTTTTTGAAATTTTTTGGAATAAGGATATTAATTTTTGTCATAATATGTCAATTCATGGAAGACAAATAATTCTTACATCAAGGGGGAGAAAATTTTATTCAAATAAAAGTACACTGATTTAAAGTAAAAATATGGTTATTTATGATGGATTTAGAAGCTCAAAAAATATATTTAGAAATTGGAACAATTATTTTCACTATGATAATGTAATTTGGTTTAATTAAACCAAGGTTTTTCCAAATTAATTTAAAGATGGAAGATAAAAAAGATAAGGAACGAACAAAGAAGAAGCGACGGTGAGTTTACCTTGGTGTTTTTATAAAAATAAATTTATAAATAATACACACCTAAGAAGGATGAGTAAGGTACTACACTAAAATAAAATATAATACACTTATATTTTAGAATAAAAGGACACAACATGGGATATTATATGCAATCCATTAGTGTTTGTATTGATGGAAACAAGATAGAACAAAAAATAAGAGAATAAATCAAAGAAAGAAAAAAGGGTTGGATGGTGAATCTCATATATGATAATGAATATATATATTCTAATTTCATGAGAAGTTTCCAATAGAAGGTGACTCAAGAATTTTTGAGAAGCTATGTTGAAGTTGAAAGAAAGTTGCACACATTTCAAAATACTTCATGATAATACTTCCAATACAAGAGGATATATTGAAAGGTTTGAAGTAAAAAAAAATTAATGTGTCATCTAGATGTTGTGAAAGAAGAAATACCACACATGAATAAATTTTATAGAAAAAATAACAACATGTTTCCCAAGGAGGTTATTTCCTAAAAATCAAGGGAGTAAACCTGAAGAGTTATCTTAATAATAGAGTTAAAAAGAAAGGAGTTTCTTAGTTGAGAATAAATACTCAACCTTATCTCTCTCACTAAATAGATATGTATAATAAACCTTATTATTATATTTGTTTATATGTAGGGAATTAAATGTGATTCATGGATGGGGAGAGAAGCAATGTGAGACCTACGAAAATTTATAGCAATCTGGAAGATCTATCTTAGAGTGATTCATCATAAGTTGCATCAATTCTTAAATATATATTTTAAAAATGCATACTTGGAATTTATTTTAAGAAGTGTTTATCCTTGATTAATAGAATATTGAGTGTACCCTTTGTGGGGGATAAATATATGAGAAATATTCCAGAAATTTATTTTTCAGGTAAATCTATAAATCTTATAAAGTGTTTGGGTTTTTCATTATAGAGCTATGTTTATCAAATTATCCCATACTTGTTTTGAAGGAATAATTTATAAAGTTAATGGGGTGTAATTGGATGACTCAGTAACAATTATAATGCTAATATTTGACATATACATGGCTATAAAGAATGGTGTTAAGATTTAAATTAGTCACTTTTTTTTCTACGCTGAGCATTGCTCAAGTTGACCTAGAATTGATTAATTGATGAATCAAATATAATATCATCCATTTTATTTATTATCAATAAGGGGTGGAAGATAATGTTGTCAAAAATATATTAAAATTTCATTTTCTTTATTGGTAATGATAACTAATCCAAGGGGGGAGGATTATTAGTCCATTAGATAATGATGTGTTATATTTGTTTTTATTAAGTAATAATGTAAATATGTATTGAGATGATGGTTTTTGATAAATATTGAAGTATCATAGAAAGGGTATCAATATGTATTGGGTGAAGATGAAGAACCCATTGAATTAGAAGATGAATGATATCATTGGAAGTAAAAATAAATTTGAGATACAAATTTAAAGTATTTTTTATTTATATATTATACTATAAAGAGATTAAATTTCTTCCATTTATTATGTTTCATTTAATATATTCATTTGTTTAAAAAGGTAAATGTAATCATATTAATAAATTTAAAGTTTATTTACTTCATTCATAATGAAAATAATACTAATTTTTTGTTGTTGTTGGATTACATTTCATACAACCATAAAGTAGTATGATGAGTTTTTTCATGGAATATAATTTATTGGATAAGATAGTATATGGTTGGAAATATTTTTACTTGGATTTTGAAGTTATTTTGTAGAATTGTTGTATATAATTAGTTTATTAAGTTGTTTTATGTAATTTTCTTGAGAAGATAGTTAGGTAAGATAAATTCCATGGCTTATAGATATTTATAAATATGATGTCACTATAAAGGAGTTCTAAAGATTGTAGTGTGAAATCCTAATGAGATTTTGTTCAAATGGAGAAATATAGTTTTGTATTTTGGTAAGGTTATATACTTATGTTATCCAACTTAACAACTACTATAATATATATAAGTATCCTTTGTATGTTGATTAAGATTGAGAGATGAATTACAGAGATAGGTGTTGTATTGGATGAAAAAATATGAGAACAACATTTCTAAAGAATATATAAAATTTGAAAAAGAGATGAAGAAATTAAGGAAGTGGAAGTTAAAATAATCAATTTATTTTATATATATTATAGAGGATCAAGACTATATTTCATTGAAATGTATTATGTGTTTGGAACTTATAGTTTTTATATTGGGTGAACATCAGATATGTTTCATTGTGAGGTTACATCATGTTGATTTTTCATGATGCAAAAGATATGGTACATCAAATGGATATCAGTGAATGGAGAGTAACGTGGACTTGGCCTCCATATTTAGGTATATTTGGGAAGAATGAAATGATCACAAGTTTAATGTAAGACCATGAAACGATTCTCTCTTAAAGTTGAATGTGTTTTCTAAAATTCATGATATATCACTCTCATCCAATGTATTAAATAAGTGGATTGGTTTATTTTATTTTATTTGTGGTTATCTATACTCCATAGATCACTCTGGACATTGGGTTTCCTATATCGTAGCTTCTTTGGATCTGAAACAAAATTAAAATAGATCATATATTTATAGAATAATGAGAGGAGGGGGCATCATTCATGACATTCTCATATCAATGATAATGGACTACTATTCCTTTTATGGTGTGGGTAACCCAATCATAAAATAATTCAAATCCCTACTGAATGTGATATATATTTATAGGGATAATAATATCTTACTTGTGGTGATTTAAGTGGATACAACTCTGATCACCAAATAATTTAAGGTAACATGTCAGCTCACTGTTTAATAACTTATATTATTAGGGAACACAGGTACATTTTATCTCCCAGTACTATGATTCATCATACAAGGCATGAAGGTAACAAATCAGTGGATACTATGGATGGCATGGGAAGTGTTTCTTCCCCACTATCTACTTTTTTCATCTTTAGGCTTTTTTCACATGCTTGTGAAATTTTTATATCTAAGGAAACAAAAGTCCTTTATTACTTATGGACTCTATGATCCCTATTTTTCCTATGTTATTCTATTTTGAATAAATATTAGCTTTTTAGATCGATTTTATCTCTAAGGATCTGGAACTGGGTTACTGATATATAAGAGTAACCTACTCTCACATTAGATAACTCAGATAAACACAAGAGTAATATTTAGTCTTCATGGTGGTACATAAGAATAACTATAATATAAAAAATAATAACTCTATATTTATGATGGGTATATAAGAGTAACATGAATCTATGAAAGATTAATATGGTGCTACTTAAGACTAACTTTGATGTTTCACTACTCAATTAATATTATTTTTGAGTCTATGTAATAATAATTATGAGATTCCATAGGATATATAAGAGTAAATATTTCTCAAATAAGAATAACTCTAATGTCATTTAATAGTAACCTAAGGATTTCAAAGGTTGTGTAATATTATTCTAAATGTCACAAAAATATTAAAATTAAATTCCCAGGGATCATGTAAGATTAAACCAAATGATATTGTATTTTTAGTCAATGAATAAACATTACTAGGATTAATGGATTAATCCACACTTTAAGTTAATATTGGTACTGAGATTTTAAGAATATTTTTTCACTATGATATAATGTTTTACACCATAATATTATATTTACATGTGATCATGAATACGTTTCAAAAGGAATAAAATTTTTGCAGAAGCTTGAAGGAAATAAAAAGTTAAGATTTAAAGAGGATTAAATTTTAATATCAAAAATAATATTACATGATATTATAAAATATTTGAATTAGAAGTTATGTTTCCAAATATTAAGGATAATTGTTGTATTATTATGGAATAAAATTTAACCGACATAAATAATGATAATTATTATGAATATTTTGATGCAGTTTTAAAGGGATTTTACAATATAGAATATTATCCTCATGATTATTTATTATTCTATAAAGTAGAAGATGCATTGAAAAAGAAATAGAGATATATCAATGTGTGTTCCATCTAAAAAATAATATTATGGGAATTGAAGAATATGAGAGAGATAGAATGGGGTATACTGATATATTACATTTGAATATATTATGGGTCAAATAAAAAAGAATGGGAGAGATATATTAAGTGTTTGGAAATATATATATTTTGGTTGTTGATGTTATTAAAGAAGAGGAAGAGAGGAATCCACAAGGAGATTTTTGAAAATGTGGAAGAAGTTATAATCTGTTCAGTCCCATTGAAACTTGTACTTACTATTGATCTTACTTTTTAAGGACCCGGCTGAATTTGGTTATAAATGAAGGACTTTGTCAGTGTCAGTGTCTATGAAGAGCTGAAAGTGGGATCTTATTGGAGTTGGTTGGTATTATGCATTGTAATCTAGTTGGTTCCAAGTATAAGGGTTCTAATTACCCATATTTTTTATGGATAACAAAAATATAAGTCATATGTGTATGGGATAACAACCACCATACACTAAGTACTAGCTCACACATTGTGAGTAAACCTCATAAATATTCATGTGTTTTGTTCTTATTTGTTTCTTGTCTTTATTACATGCATGTAGACCAAGTGGAATATATTAGATTAGGATCCATTAACTTCAATGGGTGTAGAGGGAAAAAGTGAAGAGTTTTAATTGGTAAATAGTTGGTCACACTGGTTCACCCCCTCTTAGTGTGTCTTCATCGATCCTATAACACTAATAATGACACTTACACGCCCTTTGAAAAATAAAAATCACTATAAATGTCACAATATTTAATACATTATTGAAATAATTCACCCTAATGCATCCTTTGGTTCAAAAGTTTCACTGTTATGAAGGCTTCATAATTTTTATTCATAATGTTTTCAATTATTTATAGTTTACTTATTTTAAATAAAATCCAACTATTTATATTTTCTATGTTGAAACTAAAATCCATTAAATCATTAACTCAAAAAAACTTAATAATTCATTATTTACTCCAAAAAACTCAATATTATGGGTTTAAAAAAATACCCTTTATGTTAATAAAAAGAAATAATGTCATTGATTCCAATAATAATTTACAACATTTTCCATGCAATTCTCAGTGAAAACAAGAGAGGTAAAAATGGAAATAGGTTATATTAATAATAAGACGATGGTAATGATTATGATGATGATGATGATGATGATGAATAATTACTGAGATTAAAAACTAAATGACTCTAAATAGTTTTATGAAATTAGAAGAATAAAGAGAATAATAAGAATAGAAAACCCCCTCCCTTGTCTAGCGTAACACCCTTAAAAAATGGGATAAATGAGGAAATTACTCATTTATTATAGTATCTTATTATTATTAAAATATAATAATAATATTGTTTTTATTTAATGAATTTAATAAAATAAAATAATCATTCTAAAATTAATCAATCATAAGTAAAACAAATCCACATAATAAATAAATACCAATTTAATCCCAATTCATTTATTAGAAAATGCTTGACGAGATCAAAATTGAAATTTAAAAGTTTGGGAAAGTTTTTATAAATGCATGATTAATAGGAATAGTTATCTACATGAATTACTAAATATATATGTAGAGTTTTATCAATAATAATGAGGAATGGTTTATTTCATGATTTCCTTAGCAGGTCATCTGGTTGTTCTATAATTAAAATTATTTCCTATTGAATATAAAAATATTTTCATGATTCATAGGTGTATCTTTTTTTTAAAAAGGTTGAGGCCAAAACCTCATTTTTATTATTAAATCAAAGAAAATACCTCTTTTAACTGGGTGGAGGGAAACCCATTACATATCCCAAAGGCCCAGAAGGCTTGTAGCCCATTACATAGCCTGTAGGCCCAAATATATGGCTCAATTCACATTCTTTGAATAGTAACCTACTTTCTACAATACCCGCACAGTACCGCCACCGCTATAGTGTCCTGCCGCCGCTACAGTACCCGCTGATGAATAGTGTCGCTGCTGCTACAGTACTGCTACAGTGCTGCTACAGTACCTGCGCCCAATGGGTTTTGAACCCCAATTTTTCATAGGTGTATCTATTAAAATATGTACTAAATAGAAGAGAAAAGTAGAAAAATAAAAAACTTGGGGAAATGATTTAGTATGAACACAGACAACCCAAATTTTCTCAGCAACAACATCATTGTGATATGATACCACATGTTTGGACTGGTCTCTTATAGGTTCTTCATGAGCGAGAGAAGTGAATCGGGGTGTGATAAATTTTAACACCTTTAATAACTTCCATTCTTTTTCCCAATATTGATCTAAAAATTAGATATATTTTTAACCATTTATTTTCTTAATATATTAATCATTTTATCACTAACACCATGAAAAAAAATCAATCACATCAACACGAGTATTTACTTAGTTCACCTCTAAATAAAACAATAATCTATGGTACATAGATAGATCACCACCTCTATGTACAAATGATTAAATCACTTATAGTGATAGATTTTACTCAAGGATACTCCTCACTAGACCTTATTTACCATTACATCATTTAGTCCCATGACTTCCTCTTAATCAAAGAACACTACTTATGAATTCAAGAGTTACACTTGAAAAGGTCTCAATAGAAAAAAATATATTGAGTATATGTCACAAAATTATATGGTGAATAGTTATTATATCACAAAAACATCTTTATCAATGAATTAACTTTTATTCTCTAAAATTTCATGCTCTATTATTATAACCTATTATTAATTAGGTATTTAATCAGTCTTAAATTATGATATCCACATCAAAATAATTGAGATGTGATCATCATAAGGTCAATGCACATGCATCATAGGATTAATCCACATGTCAATGATGGATTTTAGAAATTCCAACACATTAATATTCTATAGATTTAAAAAATATTTGAAATTCACCTACACACAGATAGACACACCCATAATTTTTTTTAATTTTCCATGATTTAAAAATATTTTATTTAAAGACCGATGATCATTTTTATATTTTATTATTTACCATGTGTTCCATAATCACTTTGATTCATACTCCAAACCATAACTTCAAAATTAATATATAAACCATAGATTATGACTCTTTTAATACAAGGAAATATATATTTCACACACAATACTTTATCTACATAAATTTCATTGAAAATTTCATGTTTCTTGAAATTTAAATCGTAACAATCACAACTAATATATTTCAATTAGATAGTTAATTGAATTTTTCTACATGAAAAATATTCAATTAAAACATTTAGTCAGATTTGAGATGGTGTTTGAAAATAAAATTCATGATAAATCAAGTAATACTGCAACAGAAATCTACCTTAACAAAAATAATTTTCACGATCAATCTTCCTTCATTAAATAAATAGTCATAATTAACTTTCCTTTACTAAATAGATAGACATAATCGATCCAATTTCACAAGAAAATCACATGATCAATCTCCCCCTTGATTATTCTCTACTCCATATAGAAAGGTCTTCTTCTACTTAACATAATTTTTTCATATTATTATTTGTGTATGATCACATCAAGATTCATTATTCTATTCCACCCTTATACCATTTTTTAAACTGTTTTTTTCATTTTAATTTACCGAATTAATAATAAATTGAAAATTAAATTTTAGTTAATTAATTAATTTTAAAAAAAATTAGAAAGGTAAATTCCAATTTTTTTGATGTTTTCATTGTAGTCAGAGGTGATTTAGAGAACCCAAGATAAAGATGAAACAAAATGGGCCAAACTACATGTAATCCCAAGCACACATGTGCATTGATATTCAAATTCTAAAAAATATTCCTATCCAATTAGGCTAATATTTTGTGAGAAAATAAATAATTATGTGGGATAAAACTCTTTTTAAAAAATATAATCTAATTAAATCCATTTAGAGGCCCAAATGATGTGATGTTTTTTACAATACCGAAACTGCTCTAAGTTAAGAGTACATCTTTGAATTTTGACAATATATCCCCTTATATAACTCCAATGGCTGAAAAATTTTATATAGAGATATTAAATAGGTATTAAAAAAACACCATAGTTTTTTAAAAGTTGAGATATAAATATTTACTTAGCCTAAATAGAGACAAAAGTGGTATTGAGAAATTTATGTGTGAAAACTACTACCTGTCCTTGCCTATAAATACATACATTGGGTATCTCATTTTAATTTTAGGCCAAGGGATAAGGTTATAAAATTTTGAAGATTGTTTAATTTATTCAAATCACTTTAGATGTTTTATATATTCTTATACTCATTGGAAGAGGTGGAAGGAATATGGAAATTCATTCGAGATTCCTCCTCCTCTCAATGGAAAGAAACTGGTGGGAAATTGATGAAAGGGAAATATGAACATTTAAAGGGATTCATTCCACAAAACATTACTATAGGTTTGGGGTAACATGGGTTTGAAAATATTTCATTTATTTTTATCTTATTTTTCTTCATATTTTAATGTTTTGTTTTGATGTGAAATAATGAAATCCACTTTAATTTATAACTAATTGGCGTTGGATTTTGAGTGTGTGGATTATGTTGTTTTGATTGTAAAATACAAGAATCCATTTCTATCCTGAATTCTTGAGATTTAAAATTTAATTGGAAGCTCTTATTACACATATATGGGTTATAAATTGAATACATGATTGTTATGTCATGATTTAGTTTTTCATGCATCGATTTATAGGCTTATAGGATGATCAATATTTATTTAATCATAAACCAAATGATTTTACCAAAACATAAAAATTAGTTTAATAATAATGACCATTAAGTGCTGTGTAGCGAATTTGAAATGATAACCATCTCTTAATTCTCTCAAAACCCACTTTATTTTATACAATCCATAATCTATTTTATTTCATTGTTTTAATTCAAACCATTTTACCACCCCAAGTTACTTTTATAAAACTTATCTAAAATATACACTCATAAACCATCTAATCTCCTTAATATATAACCTAGGGTATATCCTAGTTTTTAAATAATATTTTAAAACATAATTAGATTTTAATTTCATATCAACATGTTCAAATTGTAGTGTCATTTTCAGGGAGCACAAAAATTTTAAATGTGTGTTTTGGATAAGAACATTATTTATTTTATAAATATTTTATTATTTATTTACAATTTTATAATTTTTTATATCATGTTATTTTGTAATTTTTTTCATTTTTGTATTACATGTTATTATTTAAGAAAACTTAAACCATTCAATCCTATTATAGAGATGATTTTATTTCATCAACACCGATACATGAAATTTAATCCATTTAAGGACACACAACCCATTTAAAATCCTATAAAATATTCTTCTTCTTGATTTAAAAGTGAACTAGGGATTAATTTGTACTTCATGGATAAAATTAACTATACAGTAAAGGAATTAACTTCACCTGATATCAAATATCAACCTGTATATATCCAAATTCCTTGGGAAGAACCTAATTTTAAAATAAAATCCTTTTTGATTCACATATTATAAAAATTTTATAGAGATACTAGAGATTACCTACATAATCATTCAAATGTATTCTACACTATGTCCTCAGTATTGAAACCTATGGGAATGGCTAAAGAACTTGTTAAACTAAGATCTTACCACTTTTCCCTAAAGATACTATAGAGTTTTGGTTTTACTATTTTTACACCATAATAGAATATTTGGTGGATATAAAACACTTTTTTTTTGAAAAATACTTCCTAGAATATTAAACTATTACAATAAGAAAAGAAATGTGTGGAATAAGAAAACCTCAAAAAGAAACACTTCATGAATGCATGTAAAGGTTTAAAAGGTTATCTATAAGTGCCACTCATCATTAAATTAAGTGATCAAATACTAATCCATATTTCTATAAATTATTGATCTAACTACAGGTGGTTATATAAGGTACGAGTCTTTATTCACGGTGAGAAAAATAATTTCAAACATGGGAAAAAATACAACAGTTTGGTTTGTGGTTCAATATTCCCATCAGAGGAGTTTGTGAGGTGCAGAGTTCTAATTTCATAAAGAAATTGGAAATAGAGTTTAATGAGGTAAGTACCATACTATGACATCTTTCTCTTTTCCACAAGAAATATCATCCTCCACCTCTAGTTCATTATGGTATCTATTCTACATACACTAACTATTATGACCAATTCCATCAATTGAGAGAATCTTTTTATATTTATGATTAAATCTTTTCAAGAAACCCATAAAACCAATCCAATAGGAAATAACTTTAATATCCATCAAAATCTTGATGGAAATATAACCTATGTTATATGAAAGATGGTATTCCAATCAACCCCAATAGTTATAGAACCACCTGATGTAGGGTATCCATCCTCAACTACCACCCAAAAATCCTCATATGACACAAATATCTTTCCAAAACCTCCCTATAAAAGTCAATCCTAGCCTATAATACCTAATGAAACAATTTTCTACAAGTAACCTTCAATTAAAAAAAATAACCCAGGTTTTCATACAACTAAAAACTCAATTATGTCGATTCGCCAAATCAATGGTCACAATCCAAAGTCAAAGATTGAGTAAAATTATTTCTCAAACTATAGTGAACCCTAGGGATAAGGGTAATGTTAGTGTCACTACCCTTAAGAGTGGTGTGAAACTAAAAATCCCAATGACCCATTCATTAAAATCATCAAATCCTAAGGAAACTTCCATTTCAATAATCCCTAAACATCCAATTGAGTAAATCACTCATCCTAAGAGAAGTACCACTAAAGGAAAAAAGTGTCTTATGATGATCCACTTAGCTTAAACATTCTTCTTATATTACCTTAATGGGTTAACCAACCAAGGAAACAAAAAAATTGAAATTTATAATAAAATATTAGAAACATTCAAAAAGTATAGGTTAACATTCCAATTATTGAGGTTGTGAAGAAAATTCCTCAATATTCCAAGTTTGTGAAGGATATGTATACACACCGATGATGACTTTAAGAAGAATAAAGGGTGATTTTCAGAGGGATTTCTACTCATTGATTTTTCCACCACTTCCTAAAAAATACAAGCATCCTTGAACATTATTATTTCCATGTACCATGGGGGATTATTTCTTTTCTTCTTTTATGATCAATTTGGGTGAATTTATAAATGTGATTCCTCACTCTATTTTCTTCCCATTTCAGGTTGGGGAGCTTAGTCCTACTGAAATATTTTCTTAACTAGTGAACCACAGTACCATAAAACCCATTGGTGTTCTCAGAGATGTTCTTGTGAGGGTAAAGAATTTAATTTTTCCTATTGAATTTTATATTCTTAAAATAGAATATGATATGAAAAAATGGAATTACACGATTATATTAGGGGAAACTACCTTAAAAACCTCCAAAAACATAATTAATATACATAATGGTAAATTATACATATATTTTAGTAGTGATATTTTCCACTTTAATATCCTTGATTCCATGAAGATCCCCTCAGAATAAAATTACTCTCTGTAAGTTAATTTAATTAATTCCATTGACCCCCTTTTTAAGTTTTAAATATTAATAGAAATGATAGGTAATGATTAATATGTTTAGTGTCATAATGGTTTGGAAAAATTACATGAATTATTATTAATTTATTATTTCTTGTACAATGAAGGATCAATGACCATTGATGAATCTACTCATCTTTTAGGATCACATTCCTCAAATAAAGATGATAATATTATGTATTTACATGAGATCATGGACCCATATCCTTCTCATTCCCTCTCTTCAATAAAAAATACCCAAGAATTAGAAAAAGAAAACAGTTTCAAAATTTTAAAAAATTATATCTTAAGTATATAAACAAGTTACCTTTCATCATTACTAGTTCACTCGCTCCAAAGCATGAATTGTAATTGCTTTGATTTTTTAGGGACTATAAAAAATAATTAGGATGGACACTTAATAAAATTTTTAGTATTATTACATAAATTTGTATACATCATATATTATTAGATAATTAGGCTAAACTAGTGAGTAGGGATCAACTTTGACTAAACCCAAACCTATTTGATTTCATTAAAAAGGAGGTAACCAAATTATTGTATAATGGAATTATTTAACCTATATCTAACAGCTAGTGGGTTATTACAATATAGGTAGTTCCTAATAAACTAGTATAATGTTAATTAAAAATGAAAATAAGGGAGTGGAACTAATACATGTGTAAAATAGATGGCATGTCTATATAGATTATCACCAACTAAATTGGTACACTAGGAAATACCATTTCCTATTGTCATTCATCAACCAGATACTAGAGAGGTTATTAGGGTAGTACTACTATAGTTTCTTATATGGGTATTCTAGATATTTTCATTTCCATATTTCACATTGGGATTAGGAAAAAACAACCTTCATGCACCCCTTACCCAAAATTTTATAAAGGAGGATTCCATTTGGTTTATGCAATGGTCTAGGCACTTACCAATAATGCATGGTTAGTATTTTTTAGATTATATAAGGAATTGTGTTGAAGTATTAATGGATTATTTTACTATCTATAGTTCTTCATATAATTAGTTTTTGATTAGTATATATTTTATCCTTTAATATTGTATTGATATTAATCATGTATTAAATTATGAGAAATGTCATTTCATGGTATGATAAGGTATTGTACTTGGACATTCCATTTTTTAAGATTATATCCATGTTAATAAATTAAAAGTGGATACTATATAATCCCTTCCATTACTAATAAATGTGTGGTATGTGTGGTCTTTATTAGGTCATGCTATATTTTTTCACCATTTCATTTTTCAATTTAGAAATATTTCACTTCCCCTCTCCCTATTACACTAAAAATATAATGAATTTGTGTTCGATAAAAACATATAGGAAACTTTTAATAAATTTAAATTTATTCTCACATCACCCTTGTTAATCCAACAACATTGACGGGATTTAACATTTTAGCTCATGTGTGATGCTTCCAACTATGTTATGGGGGATGTCTTTTCACAACATATTGATCAAGCTCCACATATCATTGTATATGCCTCATCCACACTAATACCCTACACAAAAAACACCATAAATGAAAATTAATTTCCTACCATTTTTTTCCATGGATAAATTCAGTTCATATCTCTTAGGTTCCAAAGTGATTGTGTATTATGATCACAGAGCCCTCCAATGTCTCATAATGAAACCAGAATCCAAACCATGCCTCATTTATTGGATGATCCTCCTTCAGTAATTCAATTATGAAATTATGGATAAAATGGTGTGGAGAATGTGGTGTATGATCATATCTTTAGGATCCTTCCATCCTTATACATTGACTCATCCCCTACATTCCAATAAATGAAAATTTTCCTAATGAGAAATTATATTGAGTGTATGATATTATTCCATAGTATTATAACATTGTAAATTATTTGGTAGCACCTTTAATTCCTACTAATTTTAATAAAAATCAATATGAGAATATTAAACATGATCCATGTTGGTATATTTTATATGAACCTTACCTTTGGTTCACATGTAGTGATTAATTCCTAAGGAATTGTGTTCCCAATAGTGAGTTTTATTATGTTGTCAAATTATACCACACTCCTCCATGTGGTGGACACTTTTTTACCCAATGGACTACTTATAAGGTACTTAATTCTATTATATTTTGGACAAAATTAGTAGTATTCCTACAAATTTTATAGAAATTTTCCTCATTGTCAAAGGACATTGAATGTCTCTAAACTAAGTCAAATTACACAATTAACCTTGATTTACCATGAATTTTTTGATGTTTGGGGTATTGAATTAATAGTATCATTTCTTAATTAATTTGGAAACATGTACCTTCTTCTCAAAATGGATTACATTTCAAAATGGGTAGAATCATGAACCAAAATTGAATATAAAAAAGGATTATAATTTGAAAATAGTTAATTGTAAAAAATATTATCCTGGAAGTGTATCCACAAATCTTATTTCAAAAGATATTGAGTAGTATATTGTTGAGTATCACCAGTCTATTTGAGCCTTGTATTGTAGACTAAGGGGATTATTTTCACTCTACATATAATATAAGGAGTGTGATAAATTATAATTCATGAATATTATATATGGTACATCTTGTAGATAGTGAAACTATAGAGATTATGGGAAAGGGTGATGTTTCCATTTGGACAGAGAATGGATACTTGTAGGAATTTAAAGGATTTCATCCCATACTAAGGTTAAGGGAAAAAATATTATTTTTAAATAGATATATGATGTGGGTTGTTGTATTACTTTTTTAGGTGGGTGTGGAAATCTACATGTGGTTCCATGTTGGTAGAAAAAAGGAGTGAATGATATACTATTGTACCTAATAGTAGTTTCAGAAGGAGTAATCCATGACCAGGGAAAAACTTCATCAAAATTGTGGCACGAATTTCTTGGTCACTTAAATGAAAAATAAATGAATGTACTTACTTATAAAGGAATGTTGAAGATTATAATAAATTAGTATATAGAGTGTTAAGAATAAATACTTGGGAAGTAGTGGAATGTGTCGTTCTAAATAGAAGGAAATATTCTCAAGGATCTAATGATAAATCCAGTTTATATGAATGTATAGAAACATTTTCTAGTCCATTATCATATAAGATCATTGTAATTTTATGCCTTCATTGATTATGTGACATGGAAGGTGTGGTTGTTCTTCCTAAATCACAAGTACATAGTTTTTGGAACCTTCAATCGATGAAGATCCATGTTGAAAAATGAGACTAGATATAAATTAAAATATCTTATGTCTAAAACATTGGGGAATATAGACATAGATAATTTCATAAGTTTTTTTTGGTGAAAATGAATATTATTTGAGAAGACCATGCAAGGAACTCCACAAAACAATTGGAGTTTTGGAGATGATTAATCAGCCTTTGGTGGGGATTTATCTCAATATATTTTCATGAAAAAACTAAAAGGTTTCATAGAAAAATGGAATAAGGATCATATATGCAATCTAAAATGGACCCTTTATGCATTGAAGTAAGAAAGAAGGTAGTGGAACTATAATTTTAATGGCTTCATGGAGGAACAAAACTTCTTCCATATAAATGTGGACCATTATTGCGACTAGAAGTTATATGGTGGTGGGAGTTTCATAATTTTACATCTCTTTGTGTATGGAATTCTAATTTCTACACTAGTAAAGGAAATTATTGATGAGATGAAGGATAATATATCTGGAAGTTTTAAAACAAAGGATCTAAAATCTACAAAATTAATTTTTGTGATACAGAATGTAAATAACATAAAGTTTATAAAATTTTTCCTAACTTAGTTAGAATACATATGGAAGGTGTCATAACGGTTCATAATGAGTGAGGTGGAATTGGTTCCCACTCCCTCGGTCTGAAACTTTATGTAAATAAAGAATATGGAACATAGAGTGCAACAAGATATTGAGTTCATACAGAAGATTCTATTTTCCTCATTAGTTGGGACCTTTATGTATTTCATCATTTATATGATGATAGACATTTCACATGTAGTGGTACTTAATAGTCGGTTCATGACTAATCCCAAAAGAGAATAGCGGGAATCAGTAAAGTGGATCCTTTGGTATCTCAAAAGTTATGGAATTTTTTATCATTAGTTTGGAACAAAATGAACCCTATATGGGTTTATAAATTTGGACTTTAGGGAAGATGTAAACATTTTAGGTGAACCAAAAGCTGTGTGTTTACTTATAGAGGAATGAATGTGAGTTGGATATGGAAGATTCAACCACAAGTTACAAATTCAACATTAGAGGTAGGACTTTTCACTTATGGAATATTGGAAGGAGTTTATTTAGATGAAGGAACTACTGGAGGATCTCATAAGTGGGTGGGAGGTCGAGACTTTGTTTTTTGATTCAAAAAATACAATACACTTAGATAATAATTTGATTCATCATTACAATACAAATAATATTTAGCAAAAATATCACTTTTTAAAGAAGTTTTTTTAGGATAAAGTGATGGATATATGGAATGTGGGTAGATTTTAGAATCTAGAAGATATCATGACCATGTTTATAGTCTGGGGTATGTTGGGGGTGATGTTTTTACTTATTCGAGAAGGGATTAATGGAATAATGTTTAGGGAATAATGAGGATACAAAATAAGATTTAAAGTATAAGTGATTTTTAAATATTGATGGATGAATTGGCAGAATAGCCAAAAAATGATTCTAATGTGGAAGATTGTTAGATATTGGCTGGTGTGGAAACCATTATTTTGGAAAAGTGTTATAACTACTAGAAAAAGTAAATCTAAAAGTATAATTATAAAAATGTATGAAGACTATAGAGTGGTTCCAAAAAGTATATAAGTACAGAAGAAGAGAAATCAGATGAAAAAAGATGATTCTTGAATAAAGAAGTGAAAAAATGCAAAGGACTTATATAAGAGTCAATTATGAGGTTATTTAAAGTTTATTTGGCATCCATGAGGGATACTTAAGGGTTATTAATAGTGATATGTAATGAAATTTAATAGAATTTCTAGATACATTCATTTTTCATATAATGATTCAGTTGAGGTGATGGAACTCAATCCATGATCAAACCTTGATGGATGGTGGCCTGCAACATTGGGAAGGTAGTATAACTGGTTGGAATAGTTGGTCCCTACTATAAATCATAGGACATGATCATTTATTTTTTAACTATTTGAAATTGTAATCTTCTTCCAATTCATTAATAAAGAGTATACAATGTTCCCCCATTGATTATGAATTCTTTTGAACTGTGTAAATACTTGTGTTGTTATTTTCTTTTTTCTTTATATCATTGTATTCCAGAAGTTATTATCTAGTGTGTATATTAGTTTTTTGGTGAGTGGATGGGGTGTTATGTATTCCAAGTTCTTAACACATCATGGATATGGTTTTTTTCCAATTTTTTAATTTTTAAAACTTGTTTTTCTTTTTTATATTTTCGAAGGGTTCTTTGTAATTAGAGGTTCTAAAACGAATAACACTATTAAGGAAAATGATCCTCCTAGTGATCTGAACACTGATGTTTGTATTAAATAAAAAAAAATCAACATCATGGATACATGGAAATATTATTTTCAAATAATTAGATATACCTAATTTCCTAAAATATGTAATTTTTTCTTATTGGTAAATTTTTCCAGCATGGTCCTTCTTTGAATGAATTAAGAAAGTCACTCAAAGCTATTGGATTCATGGGTTTTCACATTGGATTTTTGAGCACCTCAAATTTTGACTTCAATTTCTATTTTTAAAATTATTATTATCAATTTTGGATGAGGATATAATGGGTTTTTGGGGGTTACTCCATGAAAGTTATAAATGGACCCCAGACTTCGATCCTTACTTGGAACCTCATATTATTCAAATTTGGTTAGGATTTCTTGGACTTTTAATTCAATATATCAAATATGTGTCCCTTATTCCAATTGATAGCTTAATTATCCAATTGGTAAAATAGGACTTTGCTACCAAACATCTTTCAAGACCCTCAATTATGAGGGTTTGAAATAAAATTTAAATCTCTCAAAATATTTTTTCCTATGTTTGGATTCAAAATGGTGATTCAATCTTTTACCAAGAGGTATATTATGAAAATATACTAGCCTACTACAAAAAATTTCACAAAATTGGCCATTCCTCCAAAGATTACAGCTATTGACAAACTATATCATTCCATTTAACCCTTAAAAAATCATTATGGGTGGAAAGGGTAAGAAGAAGGTAGATATTGATGAAAATAAGGATCATGATGATAGAAATTTAAGGAAAATCATGTCCTTTATTGGACCTATTGATAGACAACCTTCTTAAGAGACTATATTGTTGGATAATGCTAAACTAGGCCCAAGGGAGAAGGCTAAGTGGGATCTAATGAGGCTTACATCCAATAGGGAATTGGTTGGTCATTCTATGTAGCTTTATCCCCATATTCCTAATGTTGATGACTTATCTATATTTTTGGATACTTTTAATAATTCTCAACCCATTTCTATTACCTTGGATGTTACTACCCATGTATAAGGAATTAAAAAAAATCACTGTGAATCTATTGAATCCAAACAATATATACTTGATCAATTATTCCAAATTGATAATGACTTCCTACACACTAGTTCTAAAAAGTCCAGAATCCAATTCTCAAATTAGATGGCTCTATTAATTCACACCACAAGAATACTTGTAAATGTATAGATTACTCTAAGTTGTAGATAACTACTACCACTAGATCCTCATGGATTCAATTATAAAAAAATGATATCCCACCACAACCATAAGTCAACGAGGATACCTACTCATCCTCATATGATGAGGATTCCTCCTTGTCCTCATATGAATAGGATCTGAAGTATTATATTAAGATTAATAATCTCACATATGTTATCATTAAGGAGGGATATAAAGAGGAATTATTCCCCTAAATTTAGGAAAAAGAGAGGCATACCTTTGGATAATATTTTAATAAGGAGATAAATATGGATGATTATATAAGTATAAAAGAGAATATGTTTTATAAGGTTGAATCTTAACTTGATAAAAACCCTGATTTTGATTTTTTACACCTTCCTTGGGAAAAAATATACTTATAGAGAATCACTTGGTTGTTTACAGGCTGGTATCTAGTCTTTTTATCCCATATTGTACCTATATAGGGAAGTGGGTACCTGAATGTGGTTATGAAATTTATGGTGTTGTTTTGATGTTTATTTTAATCCAATTTCATGATGGAGCATGGGGTGATGCCAATTTTCACTCCACACTACTTGGTTATCTAGATAATAATTATTTGAGATGTTATTGTCTTGATAATTCTAGTTATCCTTACGCATGCCGATAGATTTTTCCATAGAACAAATTTTTGAACATTCTTAAATATAAGAATTTTCACTATCATGGATAGTTTTATGGATTATATGCATGAACCATTTTTTTTAGATCTCCCCATCCCTCAAAATGGTTGGCCTATTGGCATGATGGGTGTATATCTTTGTTATTTGATGGATTTTCAGGTCATAAAAATGATAATATAAAGTGATTGTCTAGTTTATAGTGATTTTGTGATTCCAATGAAGGATTATTATTGGGTTTTATTGGGTGATATTGAGTTTTTTATTTTTTAGTTCATGATAGATGGAATGTGCTCGAGGAAGGAGATGAATGGGGTGGTCTAATAGTTTTTTATCATATCACACTCACTCTATACTACTATATGTTTCCTTTTTTGTGTGTGGTATTTTCATGCCCATAATTCTTATTTCATTATTGGTATATTGGGCTAATATTGAAGAGTAATACTTTCATTTAAAATGATGATATGGTGGGTTAATAGATTTATTCTAGATGATGACATGAAAATTCATTTCACTGCTTTCAATGATTTGATTATGGATAAAGGAAACTGGAAATAAATATCATTGTTTCATTATATCAACAATTAAGACTCAATTAAGACTACTTGGTTTATTTTCATGGATTTTAATTGTGATTTAGTTATTGTTAAGGATGTTTATGGTTGCGTAGGGGATGCATATAGTGTGTCTTTTTTGGGATAATATAGATGATGATTGTTTTTATTTAGATCATCTGGAGTAGAATTAAGTATTTTTTAAGGAAACTCTAATGATGGGATTTTCAATGTGGTTATCTTTGGAATTGGTAATTATGAAATTGTGGAGTTTGTTGAATTATAAATTGTTTATTTCTACTCCTATGGAAGTTCATCTCTATACAGATGACATTTCATTCCATTATTTTATTTGTTTCTAGTATGGAATCTAAACTAGCTTGATTGGAAGCATGATCTCATGGACAATTGTGATCTGGTGTTTTATGAATATCTAACCCATTACTAATTTGATTAATAGTGGACTACCAATGCTATAGTTATAGAATTTAATTCATTTTGGGATATTGAACCATTACTTGGTATTTCTTTCGATGTGTGTATGATGAAATTTATTTCTGAAATCTCTTTCAATATTGATGGTGTGTGTTCATTACACCTCATGCACTCATTATACTTTAAAATTTATTTAATAATTTTTGAGGGGAATGGGTAAAGAAACCAACACATGTCGTGGGTCATTTTGGATTCACCAATTTATTTAATAATTTTTGAGGGGAATGGGTAAAGAAACCAACACATGTCGTGGGTCATTTTGGATTCACCGTTAACGGGAATTGGCTTAATCTCTATTATGAAACCCATCTAGAGTATTTAGTGGAAGAACTACCCCTTGAAGAAGAAATTTATTAGCGACACACACCAGATTATATCCTTCCTTCTCAAATTCTATTTAATTAAAGTATGGAAACTAAAAATCTTAAGTGAGGGGGTGGATGCATTCTTGAATCGGTTAGGAATTTTGTAAATATTCTTCATTTTCTCTCTTTTTTGGATTACTTTGATGTATTTTCTTGTTTCATTCATCCTTCTTATTTTTACCTATTTTTCCTTATTTTATAGTATTTTAAATTTTCTTCTTCTTATTCTATTTTATCACGTTTTTGTCAGAATAATCATATAAAATGCCTATCTCAATAAGGAATTTATTGAAAAATTCATGCCAAATTTCCCTATTTCAAATTGTATTAATATTTAAAGAAATTTTTTTCTCACCAATGGAGTGTGATTATAGGTGTGGATCTAAAATTGATTATTTATTTAAGTAAATTTGTTTTTGTAAATGATATAATTTCTTGTTTCTTTACAAAACTTCTAATATTTTGATATTATCTATAAGGTTTTTTAGTATAAATTGTTTTCATTTAATATCTCCACACATCATTACATATAACTAGAAAATAATAATCTTTTATACATAATTTATATATGAAATCTTGCACACTGTTACATTCCATTTCATGGGCCAGATGTTATAGACACCATTGGTGGTGGTCCATTGAGATTTATCTCATTCCCTGTCTGGGTGTCGTTTGGTACCCGGGGAAAATCACATGAATATAGGTGTTGATAAAGGGAAGCATATGACTTCAAACACTTGATTTATTTCTGTTTAGGATAGATCTTGATAACATATGAACAAGACATAGCTCAAGATTCTTTGGGTAGTTTTTTTTAATTATTTTATACTTTGGTGGAACATGTTATGCCTATTTTCTTCAATCCAAGTTTTCTAGTGACATGAAATATCATCATCATTTGTTGTATACTTGTATGTTATTCCAGTTATTTCATTTATTGTTGTTATCGTCTCTATTTTTCACTGTTCCTTTTGTTTACTTATACTGCTTCCACTATTTAACTTTGTTTATATTTATCCATTACACTACACTTTGGTAATTAGGGAATAGTGTTTCCATGGTCACACCCTAGGCCCTTGCTGCTAGTCGACAACCTCTTGTGTTTGGGGAGATGCACTTGAGGCCATGTGACCCACTGGGATCAAGGCTCCCATTAAGTGGAATTTAGGTCTGAGATGTCACAAAATTAAACCAACCTTCTATTACTCCCATATATTGGTTTATATGATCCATGATAAATATACACAACTTTAATTCCAGGGTACTTTTTTCCATTTTTAACATTGGAATTATCATTCCAAAATCCCCCCTTCATGATTTTCATCATGATAAATCACCCATCTATCATATATTAATGGTATAAATCTAGTGTATGATGATGGTGGATATTTCATTATATCCATCCCTCTTATACCCATCTAATACAACACATCCTTAAGGCATCTAAATATTAGATCTGAGTGAGAAAACCTTAGCTTATGGTTATAGTGCATGTGTTTCTACATCCAATCCATCTAGATCCATATAAGTGTACAAACTCAGGATAAAACTGAGTCTTTTGGTCCTTTATCTCAAAGAAGACTAACCCCAAATTAATGTGATGGTATATACATCATTATATATAGATTCCATGTATCAAAATAATGGTACATGTTTTAAGGATAATTAATTCATTCATCTTTCACTATTGACTCAAAAAGTTAAAGATTATGAATGACTTGATTCATACCCACACAATCTTCAAGTGGATTTATTTATCATGGTATTATCCATTAAAAGATTCATAGATTATCATAGATCAATAATCAAAATGAGATAGAATATTGGAAATAGTTCTAGGAAAAATAATTCATGTCATTCATTGAGCAGAAGAAGATAGGAGCATTCATAATCTACAACCGCTCTCATTATATAAAAATAATAGATTATAACATCTCTATAAGTCACTCTCAATAGATTTTCAAATTTGGGATATTTCTTAATATTATTTTTGATGGAATGTTACAGTTTACCCAATGTTGCAGCTTCAGCCAATTCACTTATTTTTTGGGTTTCTTCCCTTATAATAGATTCCATGTTGGTTTTTTTGTCTCTCCAGAAAAGCTCTTATTAATCCACTATATCATTCTCAATAGTTTCCAAATCATGATTTTTTCCCATATCATGGAGAATATGGTCCACCATGGCCATTCCTTCTATGATCTCCTACTGTATCGTTGTTTTAATTTCCACATATTGAGAGTATTCTTAAAGTACATAGATCCCAAGACTTTTAAAACATGATACTAATTCTACCATGGAGTGGTTAATCATTAATTATTACTCACATTTTCTTTCATGAATAATTTCATTCATGATATCATAGACAACCTAGTAAATTAACCCATTGTATCCCAGGGATGTGAACATATGGAAAAGCCAGTTTAGTTTTATATACAATCCATGCATGAGGGTTTTAGAAATCAGTTTCCAAATTATCTTCCATATATTTTATCAGGAATAATTTTAGTCACTGAAGGGTTCTTGTTCCAACTTATAGTAACTTCTAGAGACTAAAATATACTCTAGATTTAGATCACACATAGGTGTTGTTTACACATCAAACTTTTAGATTATGGTTCCTAGAATAATATTAGTTTTTGTGCACTCTAGTGATCATGATACTGAATGGTTTTCCTCTTAACATTCTTCTTAATTTAAGATGGTAGTTCCATAAGTGGCATAGAAAAATTTCACATTAGCTAGTGTATTTCAAAGTAAATAGAAGGTATTGTGGATACTCACATGTTTCCATTAGAGCACTAGCTTCTTCAGCTAGTTCCACTTACTCTAATGGTTTTGTGTGAGTGTATCCCCTAGAAGGTGATTCTCCAAATTTATTGATAAATTCATCATCTATTTTCATCATATCGTCATTTTTCACAATTAGAGAATCTTATCCCACTTCTACGACATGATAAAGTGATATACCTTAAACCACTCCCCCAAAAATTGCTTCATCTATCAGTGGGGTAGGAATTTTCTGATAAGGTAAACCTATCAATGGACTCCTATGGTTTACCTTAAAAGTTTCAAATGGATATGACCTTTTTGGTTCTTGAGTCATCAATTTATCTAATCGGGTAGGTTAGATATCTTCAATTTCCTATTGGTGGATATATATATATATATACATATATATATATATATATTCTTTGTAGATAAATTTGTATGAGTTGGGGTAAAAAATTAGTATTCCATGTGGAAAAAATATCAAACATGAGTAATAAATAAATAATTACACCCATATTACTCCTTGTTTAAGTCACATAATTCATCTAGTGAGGTGTGAAAATCTATAGTTTAAAGGAGAACTTAAACCATGTGTGTTATTCTAGAAAGGATGATGATACCTATCATGAAATATAAAGTATGAAAGGTAATGTGAAATGTAACCATCACACTCATCTATTATACCTAATCCCACTATTCCTCCACTAGTGGAAGAATTTAGATAAAGTTCTATCAATTCTTCTTCCATCACTGATCAAATACTTCTACAGAAAGAGGTGGAGATTCATCCCAATATTTCTATATGATATCTTATTGGTTCACCACAAATGGATCCCTATTTTAAAAGAAATAATATGATCAGAGGATCAAAACATTGGTATTGAGATGTTTATTATATGTAAAAAGTGGAATCATATAATGGGTTCAAGGACAAACCTCTCTCACTAGTAATTATGTGGATCATTAATATCTTAATGTTCTATTAGTGTTTGACCTCATGTGTAGGGTAATACTACCTCATCTTTGGGGGAGATGGTCTTATAGGTTAGTAGAGGGAAAATTGATTTCCCCCCTTGGGTTCCTCTATCACCCTATGACCAAATAGCATCTCCTCTTCTTCTAAGGTGTCCAATCCCGAAACACATATTAGGGTTCCACCTGTGGTGTTCTCTAGAGATTCCATGAGTACATTCTTCATCTCTACTCTATAAAGGAAGGTAAAAGTGATATTTCTTGGATAAGATTTGAATTTAAATATAATTTTCTTAAATGGAAACCATTGACTTACATACTTAGGTTGAAAACTTCATTACATTCCTCATTGATGCATTGGTTGCGGACCCCTTTAATGGTGCCTTGATTTTTCTAGTCTCGCACCCATTTTTGATGGGGATATTTTTTTTAAAATTCTAATATTAGTATCTATATAACCTAGATACATTTTGAGGATTCAACATTATTGGTATCAAATTCATATTATTTAGTCCCTTCACATTTATAATTTTAAGTAGATGGATTCTACCTTGAAAGGTAGCCCATAAAGCCTTGAGTTACATAGAATAGGGCCATGTTTCAAAAAAGAGAGTGGAATTGGGACATATATAGTTCAAGGAGACATAAAACTAACCTCATTTAGGTATTTATTAAGACTCGATATCTTTTTATTTCAATCATTTCTCAAGTATCTCATCCTAAATTGGACCCCAACACTGATGGAAATGGCTAGACCATCTTATCATAGCTTCATGATGCATTTACCCTTTGATTACGAGTTACCAGGAAGCCTATTTTTGGGGATGATCCAGTAACTCATGCTCCTATATAGTCTCATGTCTCTTATAGGACTTTATTGTATCCCACTTCACTTTATCTGGCGCTGAAGATACAGTCATCAAGGAAATACTGGTTGATAGACTTCCCCAAGGATATGAGGACATACAAGAGAATTCATATTCAGTTATAATCTTGATTAATATTATTAAGGGAGGTAGATTGATCAAAACATCAATGGTATTATAGGATATCATCATATAGAGTTTCCATCCCACCTTGGGATGATGCTCTTTCCTAAAATCCATCAGTAATTCCACCATTGGTTGTTGTTGGAACCACAATTGATGTGTGAATTGATAGAGTCCATAGGCCTCATAAATAATATAACATTCGAGCCGGTCCATTGGGACTCAGTCCCTTATATCCATCATGTTTGACTATACTTTATTCACCATGACAATCATCAATAATTGACCCAATGGTAGTCATGTTGTATAAGAGGAGGTTGAATTATAAGTGCAAATTCAAATGTTTTTGGACCACATCATCCTTAAATGATAGTGTTTGGATATATTAGATGGCATGGTTGAATGTATAGAATCTAAAATTTAGAATATAAACCTCTACCTAGAGCATGTACACATTGAAGTGAACTTCCATCTATCCCCACAATATTTTTAATGTCCCTAAAATGTGGAATGTAGACTTCACTTTATAAATGTTCAGCAATAATTGATGAATTTTTTTCTGATACCATCATAGCTAGGCCCATGGGACCCCCTCTACTATATTTTCATACATTAAAAATGTTCTCATCAAAACATTTTTATGGGATTTGCAGACCATAAGTAGTTATCAACTCAAAAACACTCCCATAATTCCATCAATCCAAGTTTAAGGAGGAATTTTGGGTTTAAAGTTATATCTAAACTCTTTATAGTGGTATCACTCTAATTAAGTCAAATATATACCTAGAAATCCCTTCTTCTATATTTAATGATATCCCATTAGGACATTTTAGATTGGAACATTTTCATGAGGCACCTGAAATACCTTCATCAATATATCGAAGTTGACATCAGTCCACATACAGGGTTCTGTACTGATGTAATTTATGGATTCCCTAATTAGTGCTTAGAATAATAAGGGTTTTCAGCTAAGAAATTATTATGTAGCATTATAGGATAGAATTTCATCATACATATCTCTGAGGAATAGTTACCTATAGACTTTATAGACATCCCGAATATTGACACCCACTTTTTATGCATCATGTGGAATGTATTTGTTTGTAGGATCCAATGAATCAACTAATTGAGGATTTGTTTTGGGATATTATATATATATTTCAATGATATCAAAAAGGCTTAAAATATTTCCACAACCTTCATTTGTTATTCAAACTCAACACATGCTAGGAGAGCCTAGTGTAACCATATCTACTTAGGCTAGGAACCACCTCTATGGTGAAAATATCAATCTTGGTTCCATTAATTTCACAGATTAGTGTATAAGAAATGAAAGATATATTTATAGTAATTTTTAGGATATATTATGTGTTCATATTAGTCTAGGGAATCTTTGGATTAATGCTACATGAAATCCTAGTTGGTCTTCCCTTTGTTAATAGAGTCTCCATTTGAGAAGATGTTGGATCTACCTAGATTTGTATGCCCATAGAACCAATAGTGGGTTATGTTTTCATCAATAATTTTCATGTTTATATCTATTAAGAGTCCATTACTATTCAATGTAAGGAAATAAGATAGTGAATATCTTTGGTGATGTTACCTAGTATCCCTTCAAGGGACGAAATGTGGGACTTATGATGTTGGGTATGTCCTTGATCGACATCCTTGACCATCATGTCAATGTGTGCAATGACTTAAAAATTCAGGTTTATATTTAAATTATAATGCATTTAATAAAAATGGAATAAAAACAAAATTAGTTAGATTCATAGATAGAAAATATGAATAATACCATAGTTAATTAATCCAATACGAGAAAAATAGAAAAAAATATTTGAAAAAGGGAAAAATTTATCCCATGTTGCTTCACCCAAGTATCTTCACTCATGCATCTTCTTTCAGGCCCCTTAATAAATCCCCATTTTCCCAAGTTTATTGACCTAGGTGAAGGATCTACACTCAATAAGGATTCACCCTTCACTTCCATATTAAGTGTGGAGAAAAGTTTGGTTTGTGGGTTTACCATCAGCAGATCATGAATTATTGAGTGAAAAAAGAGCATGTAGGAGTAAAAAATTATTAGGTCATAGTATTTCATGTGATTGCAGTGGCCCCTTATATTTATAGAGGTAGAGTCTCACCTAGTTCCCAAGTTCTTGTGCACATTTCCTAGATACCAAAATCACATAGTGTGTGATATGACTTCTGCATGTTCATTCTAGGCTCTAGTCTATGTTAACCATGGATTATTTATTTGATAAAAATTTCACACCAAAGTCAAATTTTACCTTAGAATTACATCCTAATTTTCCCAATAAAAACCAATTCTAGGGGGGGATTTTTCTCCTCTTTTAGGATGGATGGTAATCCTAGTTGAGTTGGGAAAAGTCCTAGTAAATAAAATTACCAATAAAACTCATTCCTAGGAATGTGATCAAGTCATTTAACCTAGTCCCCCAGGAATGAATCTAGGTAACTTAAAATAGGCCTCCTTATGCACCCCAATTTACCTTTATATACACCCAGATCTCTTTCATTCAAAACATTTGTATTTATGTTTCATATGAATAGATTTCATTGTATAAACTACCTTCCACACCCAGATTTCATGTTCCCTAATACCCATGTTTAACTATAAATAGAACCCATGGGTCTCCATTTTAGGAACTTAGACACATGCGTTGATATAGAGAAACACTAAAACCCCAATCCATCTACACACATTCTTAGGTCTCTCCGCCTTTCATACATTTTATTAAATCTGAAACCAAAAGGGAAATAACTAAAATAAAGGGTAATTACATCAACTGAAGATTTTAAACACATAAAAAACTATGAAATTACATTTTATCTATTATACTTAGGGAATAGGGTAAAAGATCCAAACCCACGGACTCCCCACTTGGGTGAAACATCACCCAAGTCTTTAATTAGGGTTACCACTTCACCCAACCCCATATTAGGGTGCATTATTTTCCTCACAACATAATATGGAAACTTGTATTCCCCTACAGGTCACATGTATGTTTAATTTTGATCTTGTTTTATCTATTTTGAGACCATAGAGGCTATTGGGAGTCAGGGGTTAGAAATAATGTTTCGGGGGAAGATAGTCCAACTGAATGGTTTAGGCACATGGTTTTTAGTAACTGTGTGATGTGGCTTTGTGAGTTCCACTGGTGATTTTCTTAGTATGTATAACCATGAAAGTCACCAATAAAGATATGTGATAAGATACGTTTGGTATAGAGGTTTTCACATGGATTGAGTAGGGTTTTTCTAATCATGAATATATTCCTAAGAAATTGTGTGACTTAGTTTTCAAGGGATAGTGTTTACCACACATTTGGTGTATGGTTTGTCTAACTGAGTGACTTAACCATGAAACCTGATTCAAACCTCGTAAAATTGGAAATTAAATTGATGAAGTTGATTTTTTTGACTCTAATATCCTCATAATCCCTCATTATCTCAAAACTACCCCTAAATAATGATTTATAATACTCTCCCATTGATTCTATAGTGATCCTCATTCGATTTGGGTGGATCTCTTCAAGGTATATTCGATTTTACTCTCAAATTATCCTTTTTTCTCAATATTTTATCTTTATAACTCTTTTCCTTGTCTCATTAGAACCCTATTGGTATGTGATTTATGGATCTAAAGTGTTTGAGGGTGTTTTTATTATATCTAATCTTGTGGGGACCCGATCTATTTTTCCCATCATCGATTTAGAATGTAATGTTTTTTTCATTGATCTTAAGGTATGTGTATCTATATTAGGGTTTATACCTTGGAATACTTTGTGTTCTTGTGATTCTATCCTTTGGTTTTGATTTATGAAATTGAATTATTGATCTTTGGGGGTAATGGAAAGTGATTTAAAAATATATTTTCCTTAATAACTATATTTTATGAACATAATATGTTTGATAAAATGCGTTAATGATGGATTTCAATTTGAAATGTTTTTTAATCATGGTAGAAATATGGAATTTCTATAAAACAATTTAGAAATAAAATTCCCCAATGATGGATTATAATTTGAAATGTTTTTCAGGTATAAAAGTCATATAGAATCACAATAAAAAATGTTTTATGAAACGTGAGTATAGTTCTCTTGAAATTTATTGATGAGATATAGAAAATTGGGAGGACTTGGAATATAAGAAAAAAATAAACACAAAAGAACCTTAGTGGAGTAGACTATCACTAAGGTAGGTTCATACGATTTCATGTATTTTAGTAGGTATCTTTATAGGGGAGTAATGGTTCATAGATTTTAGGATTCACTTATGTCATCCAAGTGTTTCTTTATATGTATTAGTTTTTTAAACCCTTATGGAAAGGATTTCACTTCTGTGTATTTTGAATACATTATGTGAAGGTTTATTTTATATTCTTATTTTACAACCTTATGTGGATATTGATTCTTTAAACCTATTTTATTCAATTGCTTATGACTCATGAATAAATATTATGTCATATTTATTTCTTTATTTAAATATGGAATGCTTTTGAAAAGACCACCAAATAATTCTTTTATGTGTAAAATGACTTATTCTGGAAACAAATTAGAAATATTTTTATACAATAATTAATTGATGTATATGTATAGAAATTATGTCAAATATTTAGTGGAATCCTGCTCAGATTTATTTCTCACCCCCTACTTTTTTCTTTGAATGTTTTTGGACTTGTTTTTTCATGATATAGGTAAAGAGAAGACCTTCATGTAGAGGAAGGATCTGTGGTATCGTGTTGTGTTTCTAGTGGGTTGGGATGGTGGTGGAATATAGTCGTAAGAAGATGAAACCACGGATTTTTGTGAGCTATATGTTGATGGTATTTTAGTTTTTTCATCTAGACATTCTTATCTAGTTATTGTATTTTACCATTATGGTTTGTTTTTTTTGAAATATAATTTATTTTGGATATCTATCATAATAATCTAATTTTTTTCACAATATCATATGTCTAGTGAGGGTGAAACTATTCCCATGTTTCTTCAAATGATACCTTGGTGATTTTTTCCAACCTTTGGTGATCAGGAATGCTCTTCGGGTCATGTGGTGGTCCAATTTGGGAAAATTATGGTTTTAATAAGGAAGGTATATTAAAAATTAGTATCAAATCCTCAGGTTATCATAAAATAGTTTGGTTATTCTTTTTTATCACTCTATTATATATGGGGTTAGTTGATATATTATAGATAGGAATATCATAACTTGATAGCTTGTGTGGGAGTGTTCCCGACCATATCAATTTCATCATAAAACTTAAGTTTCCATGGGAAGTCCAAGGTTTTTTAAAATACTTGTTTATTATTTTATCCTATTGGGTTTATTTCTCTTAACATCAATTTATAATAAATAAATGATTTTTTTTCTTAAAGGTTTTTCATCTTTTTGTTTTTTTGAATATGAGTCCTATTAAAACACCATAGCCAAATTCTAGAGAGGAAACTTCACGATGACCCCCACATGTGAATACTCCAGTTGAATCGGTATTGGTGAAACTATATTTTGAATGATCCAATATTTATCCCAGGTAGATAGTGTTGAACTAAAATAGAAGGTAGGCCATTATTTAGAACTCACTAAGTAGTAGCCACCAATATTTCACAGTGATTAGGGACCCAAGGAATAAGATTAATGGATCAAGAGTATTGAGAGGAGTTTCCATTTTTTAAAAACTCTATAAGAATCCAAATTTTATTTCTCCACTTATACTATTGAAAGGATGGAAAGTAACTAGTTGTAATCAATTATTCAAGCCATGTTTAACAAATATCTCACCTAGACCACTTTCAATAAATCCTTCAATCAACAGTTCTATCTTGAGATGATGAGATTGGAAAAGGTATATGATTTCATTATTATGGATCAAGAAGAACATTCTATAATGGATTATGCTTCTTAGTTTGTTGATTTGGTGCACCTATCTCCAAATCTTGTTTTTAATTACTACCTCAAGGCATGGAGGTTCAAAAAGTGTTTTAGGCCCAAAATTTGGTCTCTGTTAATCTATATGTTCCTACCCACATTCACAGAGGTTGTAGAAAAAACATCTATGGATAAGATGGATATATATAAGAATACGAGACTATTAATAGAAACAATGATATTATGAGGTAGCTAGAGTTTTTCTTTTGGCTAGAAGAGGAAGCAAGGTGACTAATGTCGAGGTGGTGGTAGGAATTCACAATAGATGTCAGTGTAGGGGAAGTTGGTCTAATACTAGTGTGGGAGAAAGCGACACCTCAAACATGATTTTAATTAATCACCCAGGGTACATCAAGAGTATGAGTAGTCTACTCATCATCAACATTTATATAAGATAACATCTTGGAGTATTAGAGCTCGATCCACATTCACCTTGGGCTCTATGATTAAATCTAATTTGAAAAAAGTAGTGTAATATCAACCTCATGACAAGGGCGATTCCTAGGTTATGAATAAAGGGATGAATGAATCTATATGTATATAAACAGTTGAGTGTGCACCATAGATGTCTGATTAAGGACCAACTATTGTGAGAGGTACAATGTTTATTGTTTGATTTGGATCCCCAAAACCAACTACTTTATAATTTAGATTTTCAATATATTGTTGAATTTGAATATTAAAAAAGACCTTATCACATATTGATTATTGTTTTACATAAAATTAAGGTGATAATGTCATAGGGAAATCTATTGTATCAAAAATAGTTCATAGAAATTACCCACTATGATGGGAATCATAATATTCTCGGATGATATCTCTTAAATATTAGTCTTATGGTTAGGATAACAAATTATGACTAGGCACATAGTTTCTTGAATGTTAGGTGTAAATTATCATAATAGGAAAATTATTCATATCATAAATTTCACACTTGGTGGTCTCCAATATAGGAGATTATAAGGACATACCAGTAAATAGTAATTCTAGATGTTTGTGTGTCATCAAATATTCTTGTATATGAGCATATGTAATTGTACTTTGACTTTAATATTATTATAAATACATATCATGACTTATGTACTTTGTCTTATTTCCAAAAAAACATGATGCTCTATGTTCATAATAACAATGGTCTTTTGGGTATGTCGTGATCAGTATGTTATTAATGAATGAGTCGATGAAGGATTTGTACCTTATATTTATAGAAGTTAATATCTTCTTACTTTGATTAGAATGAAACCATTGACATAAATTCCATATAAATAGTGATATAGACATGTTTATTCTTGATAATCAAATAAAGATATACTAATAATTAATGTTGATGAAACAAGAATGAATCCTTCTTGATGAGATATTGTGAAAAAACGGTTATATTACATAGTGATCATTTGTATATGGTTGTTGTCATTATGACATATATTTTTTCTCTGTTGGTTCCTTGACCTATTTATAGATAGTAATTTTGAACCTTAGGAAATCCTGCCTAATTCCACTGAGGAAGAGGCCAAAATGGTCACCAATAAAGTGATTATGTTGATCTCAATTAAATATTAATTATATTTAACAATTGGAATAAATATAATTCTCTATACTGAGAGTAAATATTTATTCAATATACATTAAATAATTGAAAATAATAAATAAACATTTATTCACTAGGTAATTTTTAAGTTATGAAAATTTAAAATATTTATTTTTCTCTTGTTATTCACACTATAATAAATAAATATTTATTTAATAAACAATTGATTGATTTAGATATGAAATTTTTAAATAATTTATTATTCAAAATTATATGAATAGAATATTTATTTATTTATTGAATGAATAAATATTTAATAAAAATATATTTATTTAGGAATTTTATAAAAGACAAGGTCGATGAGTTGAACAATTTTAGGTTTTGGTGATAATATTAATTTTCAAGATCATAAAATCATATTTATCATTGCAACAGCTAGCACGCACCATGGAATAAAATTATGATAACATTATTTTAAAAGTTATGGAGTTCCTTTTGGGTTTAACATATTATTAAGGGACTTTATGAAATTAGTTAATATGAAACCCTAACTCTAGATCTATAAATAGACTATTTTGAGAACTATGAATCATTGGTCATTATGCACAAAATTCACATTTGTAGAGGATTATATCTTAATTAAGAACATCTATAGGGGTTTCTCTCATTATTGAGAGATTATATCTTCCTACATTTCTCTCAAGCCATATAAATAAAGAGATGATCCTTCCAGACCGAATGAATCATATTTTCGATCAAATGAGCGATGTAAGATGTGTGGTACCACCATACTAGAACCTAGAGTATAGTTGGTGACATTATGAGATCAATTTAACATGTGTGGATCACCTATAGTGGGGTTCTACTTTAGGTCCTCATCTATGAAATGAAAACATAACTAAACTACCTTTGGATGATCAACACCAACATCAAATAAAGAACTTAAGATTGAGGTATTTTTTCATGTTACTAAATTGATTATAAAATTTACATGAAAAAATATATTCTCTTGGTTATATCATTTTATTTTCCAATATTCTTTGGAAAAAATTCATTTTTCAGGATGTTTATGTATGGTACATTGTGACTGATCCATCAAATCCAACAAAATATGATTTGGCCACTGGCCCAACATGTGCTTCTGCTATGTCTAGAACCATAATGTTGTATCAGCATAGTCATATTAAAATTTATAAATTTTTATTTTATTATTGATCATTACACATTTAAATGTTAAATTTCATTTCAATATTTATTCATTCTTTATTAAATATTTGAGATATTTTCTTCCTCCTCTTAGTTTATCACTCTTATAAACCATATCAGTTAATAATTAATGAATAAAACATCTGAAAAATCCATCAGGAGGTTCCGAGAACTATTTTTGGATAACATAGGGTTACATAGTGTGTAATATTTTATGAAACTCCATGTATCCTTGTTTGTTGAACCAAGACACTCATGTGGAATCTGGGTCATTATGTAATTAATACACAACAAATGCAATAAATTCACCATGTATTAACAAGACATGGTGGAACATGGTTTTACCAAACTTCACTCCATATATAATTCTCACACACCATGTGGTCCACATGTATTCATAATGGAACACACTAGGTCTAGACATGTTGTGTAATTAATACACTACATGTTTTTAATACACAATGTGTAAAGGTTGGTAGTCGTGTAACTTGAAGTACACACTATATAACCTTATTACACATCATGTAACTCATTTATTTCTATGATAAGTACACACTAAGTCCCTATAAAAGTACAGTGGACATTTGGAAAAGAAAAGTACATGTCGTGTGGTCAGCTTGCACATGCCATGTACTTTACCTATTTATGAGAAAATTTTAAATTTAATTTATTACTCCATAAACATCAACATTATATGTTATTTTTGTCATTAATTTAAATCATACATTCCATATGATAGATTTTATATGATATTAAATTCTTAATTAATTTTCACATAAAATCTGAACTGCATACAATTTATTGTCGCAATACTTTGACCACTTCATGTGCATTTAAAATAATTACATGTTATGTTAATTAGAAAGTGTTTCATAAGTAATTTAATTGAAACATACATGAAATGTAACTGTGTGATAAAACGTGTCTACTAAATTCCAAATGAGTATATTTTATGCGATCTCAATACGCACAAAGTAGTTTAAAAAGTCACTCACCGAGTCACTTACAAGTAAAAACTATGTACTATTTTATAAAATAAAAAAAATATTTTATTTAAACTCACAGAGAATGGGAATTTGTAGGAAAATTAGATGTAGTAATAAAATGATTTAATTGATTAAAAGATAATTAATTAGATTAATTCATGAATTTTGTCTTATCAATGGATGAATTCAAAAGAATTCTAGCTAGATATTTTAGATGTTTAGTTGTTTCATGTGTATGACCGATAATGATCTTTGACCAGACATGTGTATTTTTTGGTTTTTTTTTATTTAATTTTATTACACGAGTTTTAAACTATTTATTATTAAATTAAATATGATGGAATGCATGTCATCCCTCCATCCTTTATTATGTAGATCCAACATTTAAAAGTTTTTTTCTTTTAATTAACCTTAACCAATATTTTGGTACCCCTCACCTAAGTGTGATTTATAATACATATGTAATCAAAGGAGTATCTAAAGGCGCACATAGTCATTTTAAGGTAATTCTCAGGTAGAGGCAGTTTAGGATAGGATTGAGGAGAAACCAACTGGGGTAATACATAGGTGGACAAGTGGGATACTATAACTAATGATATGACCATCATAAGGAGTTTTACCATAGGTTCATAGGTTGATGTATTTCCCTCTAAATAAATAGACCATTAGATAAATCATAGGATCATGAAATTTAATAATTTATTTTATTTCTATGTTATACATGATTTATTTTATGGTTGTAAGGATTCTTTGAAATAAATAAGTAGACTAATATGAAATTATGGAATTAAAATAAATGGATTATGCATATGTTTTTAGGAAACATAGTTATAATATTATGTACAATTATTTTAATATTAACAATGCATGTGAAGGATAAAATAAGAAATATTGATGTATAATAAATATAATCCTTTAAATTAATATTATGTAAGACTAATCCTTCCATTCCTTGACTATGAATGAACAAACATAACTATGTATTTGACAAACCCTTGTTTGGAAACTTACTTATATCCAGGAGTTCTTATGAAAGTTTTGTGTTGGATAACTATTTTAAATCAAGGGGAGTATCCCTTTATAAACTTGATGCATCTTGAAAGAATGTGTTGACTAAACTGGAGCTTGGGTTTTGCATTGGAGAGTCCAAATGAAGGATCAAGGAGATGTAATTCCACATTTGGAGACAACCTTACTACCTAAATACCTTCAAGTAATTAACTAATCCCTTGGTTGGGTTGTGAGAAGGGGCATATGGATCATTTCCACTATAATTTATAAAGTGGTATATCATTACAAGATAAATGGTGAGAGTCATTTAGACTTGATAAAATAGTGTGAGACTTAATAAGATTAAAATTATTGTTTCTCAAATACTTAGTAATCAAGATAAAACGAAAATATACATTTTTTATTATAGGAAAAATTGAGTGGATAACCATGAAAACAATGTGATCATTACTTAAATTAAGGTGTATATTTACAAATACAATTTTTTGGATATGATACATTTTTTTATATAATTCACTATTATAAAAAAATTTGAATTATGTGTTAGAATATCATATTACTATTTTTCCACCTCTACAAGTGAGAAAAAGGTGAAAAGGATTTCTATCAAAGATATGTTTAGGATAATTCCTATGTCTATTGTATTATATTATAAAATATGTTTTGATATTTTATGATACAATATAAGGACATGGATTCTTACACCATAATATCACATCTTAATTTTCTTAAGAAAGATAAGAAATTACTTGAAATAAATAAGTTTTCATTGTCGTATATCAGTGTAAATTGGAAGAAAGGAATCCTGCTACTAATCAATGTTTCAAAATTATAGGGTATATTGATTAGTCATAAAAATTGTGCTTCTACTTAGATAAGAAATTATCCATTAATCTTATTTTATTAACCTTATAACTAAGGTTATCTATATTAATCCAAACATAGATAAATGAAACAAATAAGTCTCTTAGGAATAATTTTCCAATACTTCACATAGAGGATAAGGATTGGTTGAAATATGTTTCTCCACCCCATATTGTGAAAATATTTAAGGATAAGGCTAAATATCCCTTGTCTAATATAAATAAAAATAATCCTTAAATCATCCTTCAAAGAGACAAAGGATTCAAAGGTAGAAGAATAAACATGAGACTATTTTATTCTTATGTGGAAAGAATAGAAAATGGAAAAGAAATTACAATAAATTGAAGAATAAAATAATTTCATCAAATTTAGGTATATTCATAAAGTTTATATTAACCAATTTTTTATTAAAATGAAATATACTTATAACATACATATATTTAATTACAAGAAATGAAAAAGAATAGAAACATTATCAATTAGACTCAAAAGTATCTGAGAAAGGAAGATTACTATATCGTACTAGGGGTTATCACTACTTTTTATTACCAAAATGTATTGATTAAAGTTTGTAATGAGTGTTAACAAAAAATTTATTTTATTATTAAACTATATGAAATAAGAAATTATTTCACATTTTATAATAAATTTTGTTATGATACATCATACTAAACTATTGTCTCAACAAATCTTAAATCACAAATATTCATTACAATGAATGATGAATATAAATATAAGAATCATATAAAGTTTTGTTAAGATAATTCTTAGTCAAAATATAATTCATGATATACCTATTATGATGTTTATAATATTTTGGGGAAAAAACTCTTACATATATGACACAATTATGTTTTATACTAAGAAAACTTTAAATATAGAGGTATGATATAAAATTCTTAGAGTTATTTCAGATAAATATATTGAACTATTCTAAATTTAAACAAAAGGTAACTTCATATAATTTATGATATTCATTTAAAAAAATCTAAATTCTCAGTGAAGTAAATGTGTGCACTTGGTAATGAAAGATGAATATCTGAGATGGATTTTTATAAAAAAACTTATCCAAGTAATAATTGATCATATATTTTGAGTAATGGTATTACTAAACTCAAATTTATTTATATGAATCAATATAATGATGGAAGTAAAAGTAAGATCAATGATGAGTCTTATATATATATATATTGAAAATCATCCAAAATTTATTCTAAGCAATGTTTTGTAAATAACAGTGAAACAACTAACCATATGAAAACTATATTTTATAATGGATATTATATCTATTACGATAGGTTAAGAAAATAATAGTACACAACTATAAGTGTTCACTGAAAATAATTTTTTAAAATATATATTTCACTACAAATGAACATCAAACACTTGGTGTATCTCCGTTAATAATACTATAGGAACTAAGGATATTAATGTCTAGTTAAGATTAACTATGTTTCAATAAAGGAAACATATATCTTTAAGGATAGTGGGATAAGACTTAACCTCTATGGTTTAAGGATTTTGATTCACATGATTTGGCATGAGAATACTGGACTTCATGGAGCTCGATATGAGGAGTAGTTCGGGAGACACAAAATATATAGTAAGACATAACCAAAGAGGTGGTTTATGTTCACCAAGTTGGGTGAGACATATATTATTATTTAAAAATAAATATCCTTATAAATAAATAATAAATGGAAACATGATAAGTTTTAAAATTATATATAAATTAAAGTAATGCACCCCATATATCAAGATTATGGGACTCCGTATTTTGAATGTTTCAAAGAATCGATACTGCTAGTGAGTATTCAAGAGGAACTAGATATGGATGGTATAATATGGTACCAATAAAGAATTATTGATTATTCAAAGGTTTAGTCTATAATGAAACCTATACACCAATTATCATGAATAAAATTTATTTGAATTCTACTTATCAAATAATACTTCTATGATCATCATATTGTGATATTGATTTTCAAGGCCACCTCATTTGGAGGAAACATTTTAGAATATATCAATATAATGAAACCAAAAATAGAGACTATGGTATATTTCTACAAGGAATAACTAGAAAGGGTTAGTGAAATCAATAAATTCCAAAAAATATATTCATATTAAACAAATTCATTTATGAATAACTCATGTATAGTGACCATAGAATACTAATGTAAAAACTAATGAGTGAAATGTGTTTATAATAGGTTAGTGTGAGAACTATAAGTTTTCAGGATAGATATTTTGATAACATATGAAAAACAAATTCTATTTCTTACTAGTTTATTAATACTAAGGAATTAATTTCACTAATAATGACTTTAAGTAGTTACCATATTCTAGGGAACAAGATATAAATAAATCTAACCATGAATTTGTTAAATCATTTCATACTATATTTATTAACAAAGTATTTAAAAATAAAAGTTCAAACAATTCATTATTAAATTTTTGATGGAATATAATTCTTCTAGTATAACATTCATGGGAATAAGAAGAGATTATTGAGATTAAAAGAATTTCATAAGCATAAGTACTATGAATTTATCTCATATTCCATGATATGTACCAATGTTTGATATTAATTATACATGATTCATAGTAGTTAGATATCAAATATATCCAACATAACTACTTCAACATGTAGTTAAAAAAATCAAAAAAAATACTTGAAAAGGTATAAATCGATAACTTTTTGATTTTAGGAGAAGTATGAATACCAGTGATCAAAGGAATTGATTTTTTTTTGTTAATTTAGTTATACTTTATATCATATTTTAGTATGTATAAGGTAATATTCAAGAAAAACTTATTACAGCCAATGGTTGTCATATCTACAATATCTGGGTATGTTATTGTTTCAGATGTAGCTTAAGAAATGTCTTAGAAACATCTTGTTCCATTTCGGGTTATAAAAAAAGAAATAGTTTTATCATTATTATGATAATCTTGGTCTATGTACTAAATCAATGTGCTATATTTTTAGAATGGGAGAATGCGGTGTATAATTGGTAATTTCACAATTTGAGGGATTTCTTCAAGGTAATGAAGTCACAATAAGCATATTTTCCACTCATACATGTGCCTCTTCCAAACCTATTCAGGGAATCATGGTAAACCCAACAAATATATCCATACCTAGTAGAATCATAATATGTGAGGACTAACAAGTTTTTAGTGGTTGGATCTAATGAAAGTGGGAGTCTGTTGGAGTTGGTTCCCTAGAACCAACTACTTTGTACATTAGATTTTCTGTATATTCATGAATTTGAATATTAATAAATACCTTATCACATATTGATTATTATTATGCATAAACTAAATGCGATAATATCCTAGGGTATCTATCGTATCAAAATTGGGTTATAGAAGTTCCCCTATATGATGAGAACCTTGAGATTCTATGATTATGTCTCTTAAATATCATCCATACAATCTGGATAATGAACTATGAAAGGGAACATAGTTTATCGACTATCAGGTTTGAGTGTTCATAAGAAGATGATTCTTTATATCCTGAAGTTCTCACTTGGTGATCTCCAAGATGTGAGATTATGAGCATAGACCTACGAATGAGATTCTACATGTTTATGTGTCATCAGATATTCTTATCTGTGAGTGTGAAGAATAGTCTTTATACTTTAAAATTAGTAGAAATACATATCAGGACTTGTGTACTTATATTTATTTTTAAAACCCATGATTCTCTATGTTCATGACAAGTAGGGAATGTTGGGTACATCAAGATCAGTATGTTATTATTGAATAAGTTAAGGAAGGATTTATACCTTCTATTTATAGAGGTTAATATCTCATCCCATTGATTCGAATGAAACTATAAAAATAAATTCTACATCTATAGCGATGTAGACATGTTCTTCCCAGATAATCAATGAATGATATATCAAGTATTAAGGCTTATAGCACATTAATGAATCCTTAATGATGAGATCTCATGACCAAGGGATTATATTATGTAGTGTGCATTCATATGTGGTTATTATCATTAATACATACCTTCTTCTTCTATGGGTTCCTTGACCCATTCTAGATAGTAATCTTGGACTTTAGGAAATCTCTCCTAATGACACTAAGGATGATGCCTAGAAGGTCACACACAAACTATTTATATTGATCTCTGTTAAATATAAATTATATTTAATTATTGGAATATATATTATTCTCCATGCTGAGAGTTAATATTTATTCAAGATTTTTAAATGATTAAAAATAATAAATAAATATTTATCAATAAGGTAATTATTTAATTATGAGAATATATAATATTTTTTTACCTCTTTTTATTCATGCTATAATAAATAAATATTTATTTATCTAGTTATGAAAATATTGAATAAATATTTTTCTATCTATTTTTGAATAGAATATTTATCTACTTACTAAATGAATAAATACTTTATAACAATATATTTATTCAGGTATTAATTAAATGTTGGGGAGGATGAGCAGACCAAGTCTAGGTCTAGTGATAAATATAAATTTTCAAGACCCTAAAATAATATTTATTGTTATGAAAGTAAGTACATGCTATGGAACAAAATAATGATATTATTATTTTAACTGGCATGGGATTCCTTTTGGTTTTAACATATAATTAATGGACTTTATGTAATTAATTATTATGAAACCCTAACCCTGGTTCTATAAATATACTATTATGGGAATTGTGACTTATTGGCCGTTGTGTATAACATTCACATTCCAAGAGAATTATCTCTCAATGAAGAACATATCTAGGTTTTTCTCTCAAGATTGAGAGTTTATCTCTTCTTCTATTTCTCTCAAGCTATAAAGATCAAGATATTATCCTTTTATACCAAAGGGATCATGGTTTTGGTCATAGGAGAAATGAAAGACAAATGGTACCACCTCACTAGCACAAAAATTGTCATTGATGATGTTTTGAGATTAAAGGATCATGTGTGGATAATCACTAGAGGGACACTACTTTGGGCCCTCATCAATTAAATGAAAATAAAATCAAATGGCCTTCAGATGATCAACAACTACATCAGATAAAGAACTAATGATCTAGGTATTTCTTCTTGTTGTTAAATTAATTATAAAATTGACACGAAAAATATATGATCTTGGTTTGAGTATTTTATTTTTTAGTATTGTTTAGAAAATAAAATTTGGTCATGAAATTTAGTTATTATTCATTGAAAACGATCTATCAAATCTAAAAAATATGAGTTGTAAATTTCCCAACATGTATTTTTTCAACACATAGAACCATAATTTATTGTATCCTCTGTGGTTATGGAATTATTTGATACTAGTGAAATTAATTTTTTTATCTCTTCTAAACTTATCGATGTATTGGGTTTATGTTTAGAGATTATGCCTTTCATTATGAATCTTTCCTCTACTTTAGGAAATAATCGGTGTAGGGTTGATTTATCTCATCACCGACATAGATTAGATGATTATCAATAAATCCCGGATTGATTGTTATCATCTTTGGGTCTAGTTTCTTTCTTCCAATGGAGTCAGTCATGTCTTCCAGTATGAGTGGGATACAATATTAGATAGATCAGGTCCCATTTTCCATAGGGATAAAATGATCTCATTCAAGTTTCCATAAATGTTTCTTGATGTTATTTATTTTCATCTTAGTTTCCCTTTTCTTGTGGTGGTGAGTGAGTATCCTGATGTTTTTACAAATGATTTCTATAGGTTTTTTCCTTAAAGGGAAGTCAAATTTTCTATAGGAATTATTTTAGGGACAATAACCTATTAGGTCAAAATATACAAAGTAACACAAGAGAGGGTGAATTGTGTCTTTTCAAAAATCTTCCACAATTTTGGATTTTGTCACCCACTGTGATTTATGTGGATATGCAGGGGATAAACATAAATAAAGAACACAATTTTTTATAGTGGTTTGGGGAACAAATATCCCTTAGTCCACTCTACCAATCACTCTCTCTGTGAGCTTGATAAATTTCACTAGAATGGTCCTCTTAACACAAGACTATACATTTACAACTGAGTGCAGGCAGTTGACACCTTTACAATTAGACTAATAACAAAGACTTTTGGTTCTATAGTAGATAACCTATTATCCACAACTTAAATAGAGAAGCTGATACTCCACCATAACTGGGTACGAACAGTTGGAACTCCAATAAATAAAAAGAGTTTGATTTGAAAGGTTCGGGTTGTTCTTCACAGTTTCAACATCAATAACTAAACATTGATGGATCCTCTTATTCAAAAAAATGTCTTCATGAATGAAATAGTCTAAAGTAATCATTTTTTCAAAAAGTTCTTCAATAAGGTGGAAACTAAACCATAGTAGTAATCTTACAAGAGTAAAAGATTGAACATGTAAATATCTAAAGTGTAGCTTCTTTCAGAATCGATCGTTCATTGTGGTAACACTGTAAAAGATAATTTCAATAATATAGTCGCAAATGAGAATATCTTATCACACACACACATATGTATTTATTTTAAGAGATACTCTAAAAGAATGTATCGAATATAAAACTTGCTTTGGTATTCCAGATCCAAAAAAGAACAACATGATTGATCATGAAATTTTAAATTCTAATTGACTAGGGGAGTCATAACTTCCCATAAAAATAGGAGATATTTTCTCCAATGAACACAGTTCTTTGAAACAATCAAAAAAATCCTTGAATCAGTCTTTAATTTTGACTTGACCTTTACAACAATCTCAAATTGAAAATGTGGCTTGAAAAACTTCACCATTGAGAACACAATATATGGTTGATATGCATAGCGTAGGGTTCCTTTGTGTAGCATAGGGTTATTTTTCATAGAAAAAGGTTTCTTAACCATACTTTCACCTTTATGTAACATAGGGAACAAAATTAGCATATGGATGATAATCCATACGTTTAGCCTTGTCAGCATAAAATCTCTAACATAACATTGATTAATCATACGTTCAGCTTTTCTGCAAGTAGGGTATGAATAGTAAATATCGACTCAAACGTAAGGTTATTGATCCATACATTTGACTATTATCTGAATGTAAGGATTTTTATCCAAATAAAAACTATTTATTCTAGTGTAGGGTTGATACCATACACAAGTGTTTCACCTTTTTAGCGTAATGTTGGGTTGATACCATAAGTTCATTTACCGAATTTTGGGTTTGAAACAGGGTTTCCATATTAATTCTTATAATTTCAAATTAATTTAACCTGTATATAAATTTCTGAAAACTCATTCAAGAAAACTTCATTAGAAAACAAACAAGGGTATTTGTGAACATCAAAATAATCATAAATTATTGGGTATTGTTGAGATAATACATTCCCAAAAATCTCCCCCTTTTTTATGATCACAAAACCCATAACATAATACATAACAAACTTTAAAGAAAATGAAGGATTTTTGAACTTACAAAAATAGATATAGAAAATATTTTGATATTTATATTTCACAATATTATTTTGATGATGAAAATAGATACTTGTAAATTAAATATTTTCTCTAATGAAATGTTGTGGTATGAAAATATTCTCCCCCATCTCCCCATAATCATTGCGGAGATTCTACATTGATTTTATTATAAATATTCACCCCTTCATTAAATATTCTCCTCTTTTTTATGATATAAAAAAGATGATTTTAAAGAATAAATGACATAAACCATAGATAATGTGGCACTGAACTATAAATGAATAGTTTATGAAAACTTATAAGAGTAATTAATTTAGGATTAGAATTTTAAACATTGAACCAAAATAAAAGACACTAAAAACACAATAAGAAAGTAAATTGAAGTTAATATGAATTCAAATGTTCTAAAAAATAAAGTACAATCCTCAATCAACAAAAGGGTCTTCAAAATGAATGGATTTGGTCTGAAACAGTAGGGACAAGGGGTTCATCAGTATAAGGAAGGTCTTGAACTGAACTACTAACATCAAGAAGCTTCAAAAGAAGGCTCTAGAAATGGTTGTTGAAAAATTCTGACCATTGTTAAAGAAACTTCTTTGAATCATTTTTAACCTTCAAATTCTCAATAATATTAACCCCTACAAATTCATTCATAGTTTCCTATAACTAAATGAATGAGGTCATATTTTCCTTAATTTGATTAATCACTAGTCCCAACTAGGATTCACTTGAATTTTATTGACTAATCAGATGTCTTTGATTTTCCAAAAACACACTAAAGGATTACTATCACACTAAAGATTATGTAGTCTATATTTGAACTCATCCAGTATAGAGGTAATAGATTCAAAATTTATGAGTAATTTTAGAGGTTTCTATTAAGAGGAGGTTGATTCTTGGCTACTTTCCTTGAGAGACTGAAATTCTCTCCCTATCATCAGCTTAAACTCATCAAAATATGATTTCTTAACAGATTAATCTCTTAACAAATTTAACTCTCTATAAATATTGCTGATAAGATCTTTAAGGTCTCCAATAGAAATTAGATTCCCTTTTAATTCCCTTAAATGGAGCTTCTGAGCTTCAAAATCAGATCTTGGCATTGAATAAACCTTTTATTCTTAAAATTTATTTTTCTCATCCTCTAATTGTTCTCTGATAAATAAATTATGAGCCTCCAAAAAATGATCTTTTTGAATAATTATTAAGCCTAAGAATCAAAATATTCAAGAGATAGAGTGTCAACATCAAGAATATATTCCCTTTGACTGAATTATACTAAGGACAAACTTGGGTCATCATTACCAACTGATCTATTTCTTAAGGTAGATACTCCAAAAATTTCAGAATCAGGATATAAGGCCCCAGCCTTAAACATTACTTAATCTTGAGTTACTTTAAGAATAAACGTTGAGGATCTTTTCAGGTTTAGAGTTTTAGAGAATTAGATCATAAAACATGCATTACATTCCACATTTAAACAAAGTGGTTAAATAAAAGATAGTACTAATTTTTCCCATCAGCGGAAACATATTTAAAATAAAACATGGATTCTTTCTTGACACTTCATTAACACTATCATCACATCATGTACCTTTCCCTTGACCTGTGAAAAACATTTCAAAAACTTGGGATGAGAATAAAAAGCTCAGTAAGGGATATAAAAATATGGAAAGAAAACACGAGTACATGTATACATAAGAATCAATGAAATCATACTTTACTCATAAAGCATAAGCACTTTAACATACTTCATCAAAACATGAATAAAACATAGAAATCATAAGACATAAAAGTAACTTGAGGCATTCATAACATTCTTACGTAGGGAGTAACCCTCTTGGTTACATTTGGAATACCCATGACAGTATATTCCCTAAATCTCTTCGGAGAAACCTTAACATTTAACTCCTTCGTGTTACCCAATGCATTGGAGAGCTATATCGGGCTCACCCACCCTTAGTTTATCACGGAACCACCCGTCTTAATAACAATGCCCAAGAACCATAACATAATCGTATCACATAAAACATACATAAAGGAAACATAACATTTCAACATTTCAATCACAAGATATCAATACAACACATTGATATAATAAAAACATTATGAAAACCATTTTCAATACCAAAATAAAAGAAAAGTAAAACATGGTATTTTTTTTATTTAAAAAAAGGCATGGCTTGTAGAGGAAGCCAAAACTCAAATAATGGTCACAGTGGCGGAGAAGTCGTTGTCGCCGCATACGTACGACAAAAAAAAACATTCCCTTTTTTCGTTTAGTAAACGATTCGTATAAAAATATTCCTTTTTAATAAACGTAAAAGTCAAAGGGGTTTATACACCATATAAAAGAAAGTTGTGTATAAAACAAAATATGCCTCAATGAAAGGAGATTGAGACAAAGTCCCATACCTCAGGTCCAACTTGACTCGATCGTTCTTTAACCTCCTGAATAATAAACTTGAGTTAATTTATACTTTCTTAATAACCTTTTTCAAGTTCATTATTCCTTTTATATTACTTATTACCATGTTATGAACACTAATGGTCATTTTTTCGATCATTGGTACTTGAGTAAAAAATAAACTCTTTATAATTACAAGTTGTTAATGGGGTAAAATATCCATTATATCCAGAATTATATTCATGATGTAGATATCATATATATCATATATATCCAGTATTTACATGAATTTATAATATTACATAACATTTATAGGTAAGAAATAAAATGCACCGTTCATGGAGACAGTAAGACGTACGTACACATGAACGTTGCTTTCATTTCTATTTCTTACTTAATGGAGTGAAATCATAATGATATAAAGGTATATAATAATTCAAGTATAATATAATATATAATATCATTAAATTTATCCTTTATACGTACCACATATGGTATTAACGAATCAAATCACTTTGAGGGGGCAGTAGTCCGCACTTCCTAAAATGAAGATATCGCGTTTACCCATAATGGAAACCATAAAGGTATGACATAAATGAAAAATACAGAAGCTTAAGTAAAACATAAACATATTATATATCATATATAAATATAGTGACATATTAATGTCCACCTTTGAAGGTGTTATATGAGTTTTGAACAATCATTGTTTCGTGAGGCAGAAATTCGCCATCCACAGAAACAATATGTTCTTTAACCATTAGATGTAGGTGTGTGTAAGTGTATCTCGAATCCTTATTATAAAAAAATCCTAGTATATTTAAGATAATTTTTTTGTTACAAAAGAAAGGAATGAAAAGAGTTTAGGGGGTTGGAGAAGCGAAATAAAACATAAGAATAGAAGAGAAAACACTACCTTTAAAACGGGTAACTCCTTTTGATTTGAGCTCAAAGGCTTCCTTGGGAAGACTTCTACCCAAAGTGAGGCTTCTAGGAGTAAGAGAGGTATGTGGAGAGAGAAAATGGGCAGAGTTTGGCCGAGCCAAAGGCTTGAGAGGTATGGGTAAGGTGGTAGAGGTGGGGGCCTTTTATAAGAGGAGAGGAGGGGCACTCTTGGAAAGTTATAAAAGGTTACTTTATTATAAAATGATTTTCGGATTTAAAAGGTCCCAAAATTATATATTTAGAGGATAAGGTGATAAGAGTTCTAAATCCACACATCCAATAGTTTTTTGACTTGTGTAGGTCTTATATTGTACATTATCTTTTCATTTTATTTAAATCGTTAAATAATGAGGTAATTGCTGCATCATCATGGTGTCATAAATAATTTAATTTATTTAATGTATAAAAATTATAAAAAATATATCATGATGTAGGAAATCTTTTTATATTTATAATTAATGTTTATAGTAAAAAATATGACTTGTATAACCCCATTTAAAAATTGTTTTAGTAAAACAACTCATGTTTGTGACATTTTTATTTTAACTTTAAATAAAAAGTTATTAATGTCATTTTCCTACCAAAGTGGTGCCATGAGGTCCCCAAGTCGACCCATGGATTTTATTGGTCAGAAATGACACATCCAATAAGGGTAGGCCATGCGTCTAGGTCATTTCATATTATTAAAACATTATTTTTACCTTAAACTACACTAATTACCTCTAATCGCGATTAAAACTTAAAAGTTACTATTCACCAAAAAATTATTGTAATCCCATTGAACCAAATTTGACATATTAATGACAACCATGTATGTCAGATTTTTGAAATTCAAAACACAGAGGTGGTAAAATTTCATTTAAACGAAAAATCAGTTTTTTAAGTACCACTTAGTGGTTTCACTATTCATCAAAAATTGAAGTTTTTCAGAAAAATACCAAAACTTCACCCTAAGCTATATTTGATATTCCGAATTAAAAAATGATGTATATTTTACAAAATTCAAAACATATAAGTTAAATTAATTAATTTAATAATTAATTCCCGCTGTCAAAACAAATAGCGTGTTTTTATGAAACAATATGTATCAAAAGATTGACACTAGTTTAAGTCCAATTTCAAGGTGAAATTAATTACAACGACCACTATTGGATTAAATGGTAAAAATATATTCTAATTTCAATTTAAAACCAATTCAAAAGATAATCTAATCATATAAATAAATTAGACTAAAAAGAGGTTTTGAATTAAAATACAACATTTTTCACTATTCATTAAGAAATGAACTTTATCGGAAAAATACCAAAAATTTACACAAAGTAAATTTTGATGTCCCGATTCTAAAGAAGAATTTTATTTGGTCCAATAGAATTTATAAGAGTGACCAAAACTATATTTAATGATGGTTTTCCATCAAAAGGCGATAAATGGACCTTTAGTGAATATTAGAGTATATATGCCTAAAATTGAATTCTTTTCATATTTTAAGCCTTTATCCTTTATTGGATAAATGTAAAAACATTTAACAAAATTATATAATCATATTTTAGTTATTTCTATTCATTCCCGTTAATACAACGACTACGTGTTAACTACCATTTAAAATAATATTATTTTATTACTAGTGTGCAACATAAGATTTCAAAGAAACTCGTTGTTACATATTGGGCACGCTATCGAACATAGAAACCCCTTTAAAGTAAAATTAATATTTAATTCGTAAATATTAATAAATATGAAAATGCTTTATTCTTTATTTACCTGGTATGTCACACAGGAACAACTTGAGTTTGAGTATCAAGAACAACTATTTTGATAAGTTCTTTAGAATGATCCTCTTGCTCAACTTTCTCATCCATTGGATTCTCATGCTCTGTTACTCCTAGTTCATCATCCATTGTATCTGGAATGACAACTGTAATTATTCTTTTCTAAACAAGATATTCTTTTGGCCTTGAAGTTCCTTCTTCATCATGCATCTATCTCAATGATCCAACCGAAGGAATCATCTTTTTCTCCCCCTAAGTAGTTGACAACAACCTTTCTATTATTCCCCACCAACTGGTAGAAGATTGTTGCAAGAGTTGCTCTAAACAAATCCAAGATTCTCCATAGTTCTGGCATTCAAAGTGTTAATGTGGTGAAATGTTTTTCCAAAAAACATATTGAAATTTTTTCCTTTATTTCACAGTAAAAAGAAAAAATCCATCCATAGGGATAATATATCATATTTGCATCTGTGTGGTGGTAATGTTTTATATATCTTATCATAAACTAACATAAATGAAAATTTATTTTACTAAAAAAACAATGATATACATGTCTGGATATAGGACTTTATCTAGCTTAGTAGTCCTAGGAAAATTTCCAGATTTAATAAACTTCATCAAAACATGATGATTAAGAGTAAGTTATTTCGTTATTACCTTCTTGACATTTCTTGTTCCAAACAATGAAAACATAATGTCTTATGATGAATGTATTCCATTACTGATATTACTTAAATTAAACTAAAACTCCCCCTCATGAGAACAACATAACATCTCCTCCATTTCCACAGAAGATGAATAAAACTTAAAATCGTTAACCTTAGATATAATGGAATATTCTTCAAATCCAATAATAAATGATGAATTTATAAAAAATTCCTTTAATTCAATGTCTTAAACCATAGGAATATTATCTTATCCAAAATAATAAACCAAAATTTGAAATCATATTACTTCCTTGAGCGAAAGATTCATAAAATCTAAATAACCATAATCAATAACCTTTCTCTGGAGCACTTTGTGGGCTTTCCTCGAAGCATAAGTATTGTTGTTCAACTCTCCATCTACATATCTTTAAGAGGTTATCATATAATAAGGTTTCAAGATTGAAGGGATTGAAGGTTTAGGGATTTGGTACACATGAATCGAAAGAAGATCTGTAAACTGAAAGGACGTGTAGGAGAGGATAAAGAGAGCGGGATAAAGAAAATGGTTTGCTCACACTGATTGAGAATGTACTCATTAGTTTTTAATTTTGAAAATAAAAGTAAAATAAAATTGAAATTAAATTATAAATTAATACATAATCAAATAAAACATATTAAATAAATCTTACTAAAATAAAAATAGATATACTGGAAATAAATTAATAAATAATCAACTTAACTCAAATATTCCTAACTCCCTCTTAATAAAATAAAAAATAACATTGGTAAGTGGTTTAGTAGAAATTCCAGCTAATTGATATTCTGTATTAAAAAATTCTAAAGATATTTCCTTTTTAAGGACATGATCTCTTATAAAATGATGTCGTATATCAATGTGTTTAGTCCTAGAATGACTTATATGATTTTTTAAAATATTTATAGCACTAGTATTATCACATAAAATTGGCATACTATGAAAGTTTAGTCCAAAGTACAGTAATTTTTTTTTCATCCACAATACTTGTACACGACAACTGCTAGTAGATACATATTCTACCTTAGTAGTTGATCGAACAACTGAGCATTTTTTCTTACTAGACAATGAAACTAAAGTTTTTTTCTAAGAAGCAAAAGGTTCCTGAGATACTTTTTCTATCTAATATAAAACCTCTAAAGTCATCATCTAAAAATGAAATCAAATTAAAATCATAATTTTTGGGGTAAAGAAGATATTGAAAATATTTCCTTTTAAATACCTAAATATTCTTTGAATGAGGCTATTTTGTATTTGATTGAAATCTAGCACAAATACATACAAAAAACATAATGTCTAGTCTACTAGCAGTAAGATATAACAAACTTCCAATCATACCTCTATATAACTTTTTGTCAATTGGTTTTCTAACTTCATCAAAATCAAGTTTTATATTGGTACACATAGGATTTGTATACATCTTGTTCTTCTCAAGTCCAAAATTTTTCAATAAATCAATAATATACTTACTTTGATTTAAAACATTTTTAAAATATTTTTTGTAAATCTAAAATCCTAAAAAGAAATTCAGTTCTCCAATCATACTCATTTCAAATTCTTTTTTATTAAATTATAAAAATCATGATTTTTTTATTATTTGAACAAAAAATAACATCATCAACATAAATTTGAACTAGTGAAATATTATAACAAACAATTTTCTTGAAAAGTGTTGGATTTTCTAATCCAACAGTAAATCCATTTTTCAAAAGAAAAGAAATTAATATTTCATAATAATCTCTAGGTTCTTGTTTAAGGTCATAGAGAGATTTAGTATGTTTAAAAACACAGTTTTGTTTTTGAGAATATTCAAAACCAAGGTTTTGTTCTACATAAACTTAGTCCATTAAATAACCATTTAAAAAGGTAGACTTAACATTCATCTGATATAATTTAAAATTCATATGGGATGCATAAGCTAAAAGGATTCCAATGGCTTCTAATATAGATACAGGGGAAAAGGTCTCATCATAATCTATACCTTCTTCCTGATTATATATTTTATCTAATAATCTAGCTTTATTTTAGGTTATAATCCCTTGATCATCATGTTTATTTCTAAAGACCCATTTGGTTCCTATAACTGGATAATTGGTTGGTCTCTCTACTAGTTCCCAAAATTCATTCCTTTTGAACTGGTTTAGCTCTTCTTACATTGATAATATCCAACTCTCATCTTCTAAGTATTATTCAATAGTCTTAAGTTATAATTGCGATAGAAAGGAAGAGAATTTAGCTAGGTTTCCAACATTTCATCTAGTTCTAATTATTGTTTCTAGGTCTCCTATAGCAATTTCTAAAGGATGGTTCTTTAGAGTTCTAGACTGTCTAGGAAAGACACTTTCAGGTTCTTTAGTATCATGATCTTTTTAATTTGACTTAATTTTATTAATATCATCTTCAAAATCATTTTTCGAGGTTTTAAGTCATGTGTTGTCAAAAGAGTCATCTACTTCATTAGTTTGATCTTTCTCTTTAAAAAAAAGGTTAGTTTCATCAAACATCACATGAACCGATTCTTAAAAAATACTTGACTTTTTATTAAACACTCTATATGCTTTAGAGGTAGAAAAATATCCCAAAAATATTCCTTCATCAGCTTTTAGATCAAACTCACCAAGGTTTTCCTTAGTATTCAAGATATACACCTTGCATCCAAAAAAATTAAAGTACTTTAGGTTTCCTATTATTCCGAAGTTCATAAGGTGTCTTTTTAAAAATAGGCCTTATTAAAACTCTATTCATTCTATAGTAGATCATGCTTACAAATTCTTCCAAAATATAGGTAGGAATACTTTATTCATTCATCATAGTCCTTTCCATTTATTGAATAGTTATATTTATTCTTCCAAGAATTCCATTTTGTTGGGGTGTTCTTGGTGTTGAGAAGGTGTGTTTAATACACATATTTGAGCAAAAATAATTTAATTCTTGATTCTCAAATTCTCCACCATAATCACTTCTCAATTATATTATTTTAAAACCTTTTTAATTTTAAACAATTTTACAAAAAATTTCAAAAATAGTGAAAACTTCACTTTTTAGTTTTAGAAAATAAACCCAAGTAAATCTAGAATAATAAACTTCTAAAACATAAACATATAATTTACCAGCCAAAATTTATACCCTTGATGGTCCAAAAAATCAATATAGATATGTTTTAAAGGTTTAGATGCAACAATTATTTTAATAGATTCGAAAGAAGATTTGTGCTGCTTTCCAATTTGGCATGCATCACAGAAGCTATCATTATTAAACTTAACAATAGAAAAATAAAAAACTAAATATTTATTAGATAATTTATGTAAAGAATATATATTATAGTATCCAAGTATTTTATGCCTAATCTATTATTCCTTTTTCTTAGTAGTTAAACAATTCACTTTCTATTTACATAAGGAATTTAAATCCAATGTATAAACATTATCAGTTCTAGCTGCTCTAAATTGAAGGAAATTATCTTTAAACACAGAGAAAGAATTTTTAGAAAACTCAACACAAACACCATCATCATATACTTGAGAGATACTTATCATGTTGTGCTTTAACCCTTGCACAAATAGTACTTTATTAATTCAGATATTCTTTGGATCTCTAAAAATTCCAACTCCAATTATTTTTCATTTGGCATTATCACCAAAAGTGACTAGTCCTCCATCCATTTGATTCAGTGTATAAAGGTTTGTTGAGTCTCTACTAATATACTTGGAATAACCACTTTCTATATAACATATGGTTTTTTTCTATGACCTGTTTCCTACAAATGTAATTAAACAAATGTTTTTTTGGTACCCATATCTTCTTGGGTCAAGCAGTGTTATCAAACAATGATATGGGAATCTATATCTGCTTTATTTTTTCCATAATTTACATCACTTACTTCAAAAAAACTTTTAGAAATAATAGATCTTTTAATACCACTAATTTCAGATTTTTCAAATACAAATTTTTAGTGAAATGACCTTTTGTTCCATAGTGATAACATGTAGTATTTTTAGAATTGGGAAAAAAATAATTTTTATATAATTTTGATTTCTCTACCTCACTTATAATTCCAAATATTTCCCATTTAATGACATTATTTCCAATAATTTAATTTAAAATATTTTATCCTTTAGTAAAAATAAGTGCATCAATCTTACAGTATTCTACTTTATCCTGTGACTACTTTATTTTATTTTCTTGATTGATATTGTTTGATGCATAGGAATTGAATTTTTCAAGCATCTCTTTGTGTTATTTTAAAATGGTATCAATTTAACCTAACACAATGTTATGAATTTTTTTAGAGATTTATGTTTCTCTAATAAGGAATAATATTTTTCTTCTAACATAGAATAATAGGCTTCCAATTTATCAATTGAGAAACTACTAGTATCAGAATCATAAGAGTAATAAGTTTTTACATTTTCCTCTTCCTCCATAAAACACATATTGTCTTTTAGATTTGATTGATCCTTCTCTAAATCAGACTTTGAAGGGATGTTGTAGTCTCCAGATACACTCCATGCAACTTTCATTGCTCTTTTTCTTTTGTGCCCATAATCAATATTTTTATGATATCTCTTTTCTAGCCTTTTTCTTTCATCTTTCAGTTGAGGACAATCAGGTTTGATATGATCCAATTTCTTTAATTCATAGCATTGAACCTATCTTGGTTATTTTTCATCCTTCCTGAAGGATTTTATGAATCCTGTTTTCTTTTTGTATAATTTGATGAAATTTATGGCTAGCTGTGCCACTTCGACCCTCCGATCATTTCGGGCCAACGTCCCTACAGATCTCTGACAACATTTGTGACATGGTCTCGTGTTTCGAACATGGTCAATGGTCAACCCTCATTTTTCTGTCCCCATTCTAGGCTAACATGATATGGATGCAGCGTTTCCGCCATGGTTAACAGTTATCCTCTATCGTCATGCCGCCGTCATTGTGATCCAGATCTCAAGCGTCATGATTCACACATTTCCACTTCCTCATGTTCAAGTGGGATTCCAACATACTCAGCTCTATCTCTTCACGCATATAGGTGCGCCACATGGTCGCGTTAGTATTATTGGGCTCGTATTCACCGAGAATCCCTTCGCCCTAACATGCCCCTTCTTGTGTCAGGAAAGTTCTCCATTACTTCTTGTTTCCCACATCGAGTATGACTCACATGGGATTAGTAGTTTTCGTGGGATATGTACTGATGAAACCAGGATTCTTATCGTCCTACATGATGTTAAACTGTGCCTCTAGAACTACGTACGGCTTGATTCTCATCATTATGGGATACGTAGATACATCCCAGAATTTTTCCCAGGGTCCAGCCTCCAGGATTTGTAAAACATGTTCTTCCCCTTTTCCGGCCCCTTGGCCGGACCCCTCGTAGGGAACCAAACAACCACAACTCTGTCCTGAACTAGTTCGGGATGCCCCAAGATGATATTGGGAAGCGACAGACCCCCTCACCAGAGAGACCCTGTCTGAAAGAAGGAATGATCCATGATCAAACCGATGCACCCATCTAGCGTACTCCCACCACGGTGGTGTAATTTAATGAGTGTTGGATTCTGTCTGAACAAACCATCACTCCACTTCCCATGCTTTGCGTGCTCATTATTTGGATCCCCATCCTCTTTCATGTCTAAAGGGACCCCTTAACGGCCTGGTCCCATGCCGCATCGGATCACCTACCGTCCTGGGCCAACGTTCCGGAAGACTGGTCATGTTTGGAAGGACCCCCTAACAGTATGGATGCTCGACCTATGGTCTGCCTACTGTCCTGGGCCAACATCCCGAAGGATTGATCGACAAAATTTGTGACATGGTCCTGTGTTTCGAATATAGTCAACGGTCGACCCTCATTTATTGTCCCCATTTAAGGCTAACACAATAAGGATACCATTTCTCCGCCATGGTTAACAGTTGTCCTTTATTGTCACGCCACCCACACTGTGTTCCAAATTTTGGGTATCGTGATTCACATCTTCCACTTCCCTCTGTTCGGATTAATTCTAACGCCGCTGGCATTACCCCGATCATGCACTAGAGTAGGTTGGGAGAAGCAGGACGACCATCCAGAGAACCATTCTCTTCAGCCGTGACCCCTCTCTCTTTCAGGATTCTCCCATATGGTTATTGATGTCCCATGCAATCCTTCCGTTGTTTAACGCTCTCGTACAGGAGCACCAATTATATCTTGTTTCCCGCACTGAGAATGGATCACGCGGGTTTAGAGATTTAGTCAACTGTCTCTTTAATATGATCGAGATGCAATGGACTCCAAGACACACGTTTTCCTTAGTTGTTTCCTCAGAACGCGGTCTGCCTCTCCCTCCTCATCCTCGTTGGACCCCGTTCTTAGGGGTGGAATTTGTTGGCACCGGGAAACGCGTCCCTAAAAATTTTCCAAATGCTTCCATAAACGATCCAAGATCATATTCCATTTCGCAAGCTTCGAATTGGTAGGTCGTAGGGCCCGAACGGAGCTATGGATTAGGAGTTATGGATATTTGAAGTTGGACTGGAAAACTGGTTCGCAAATCCCATTCGCGAAGCCCCCCTCCGTGATCGCGAAGTGTCGCCGCGAAGCAATGAGGCGGGATGCTCCGAGAACCCGATTGACATTCGCGATGCACCGCAAAGACCTTCCGCGAAGCACAGGAGGTGGTAACTCTCTGCAAAGGCCCTGACGTTCGCGAACCCGCCGCGAAGCAGTGAAGGCGGTACCGCTCCACGAATCCGGTTGACGTTCGCGACCCGCCACGAAGCAACCGAATTCCCCCTTCGCGCCGTATGATATTTGTTTCATGGCGACCCTTGACTATAAATACCCAGCTCGACCCCCTTCTCCAGATGACCATTTTTCTGCCCCTTGGGCGGCTGATTTCCCGGTCCGCAGAGCTCCGGTTTGCGGCTCTGCGAGCCCATGCTCCGCGAGCAGCTTCCTTCGCGTTGCTGCTCCGTGAGCCAATGCTCCATGAGATACCTCTACTCCGCGAGCTACCCTTACTCTGCAGAGGCCATTACTCCACGAGATCCCTCTGCTTCGTGATACCTTTGCTCCGCGAAGCTACTTCGCGAGACCTTTGCTCCGCGAAGCTACTTTGCGAGACCTTTTCTCCGCGAAGTTACTTCGCGAAGACCTATCCTTCGCGAGGATCCTACCTTCGCACCCATAGGTCCATACCGCAGGGGTTGCGCCCCCGCACCCCTACTTGGGGTGAGTACCGGGCTGCGGTCCTGGCCCTCCGGGCCGGTCCCTTTGCTACCATCATAGACCACCATGAAAAATGGGGAGTCGCACCGCGAACTTTTCGGGCCGGGATGTCGGGATTTTACATTGCGCACCCACCTCCCACGTTTGGAACACCATGATTTGAGATAATCCTCCACACACCATGAGACACCTATAGTCAACATATTCCTCTTGGTTTCATTCCCATGTCCTGAGTTGATATTCTCATCATCAATTCCCCGAGTACCTCGAGTCGAACCATTCCTCAGGCAACTCCTCCAAACCCAATCACTTGGCTCCTATGCTAGGTTGAACCAGAAAGGGCCTCCCTTGCGTAAGACCCAAAACCAACCATTTCTAGTCACCTTCTGCCCAACAGTCCTATCTACATGACTATAAACTGTAGTACTCCCTATCTAACCAATGATAGGATGCCTCTTGCTCCAAACAAAAGATTCCTTATGCTCCAAGCATTAGACGCCTAATAGTCCTATCTACATTACTATAAACTGTACTAACCCCTATCTAACAAATGATAGGATGCCTCTTGCCCTATATGAGAGATTCCTTATTCTCCTAGCATGATATGCCAGTAGACCTACCTACAAGACTCTAAACTGTATTGATCTCCCTATGTTCCAAATATAGGATGCCTCTTTCCCTATACAAGAGATGCCTTATGCTCCTAGCATGAGATTCCAACAGTCCTTTCTACATGACTCTAAACTGTAGTAATCCCTATGTTCCAAACATAGGATGCCTCTTACTCCAAATAAGATATGACTTATGCTCCAAGCATAAGATGCCTAATTCCATGATTATAGTGGCATAATTCCAACGCCCCTTGGCATTCTCCCTCTTGTGCACCAGTGCATAAGTGAAGGCCTTAACTCACTAGTGAGTTGGGATGCCCTCATGGACTGACATGAGGAAGACATTACAGGCAGTTCCTTGCGTAAGCCCCATCCACCATTGCCTCTCCTTAGCGGCACCCAGGCAACTCCTAGCGTAAGCCCCATCCACCAGTGTCGCTCCATAGCGGCACCTGGGCAACTTCCTAGAGTAAGCCCCATCCACCAGTGCCGCTCCATAGCGGCACCCAGTCAGCTCCTTGTGTAAGCCCCATTCACCAGTTCCGCTTCATAGCGGCACCCGGGAAACTCCTAGCGTAAGACCCATCCACCAGTGCCGCTCCATAGCGGCACCCGGGCAGCTCCTTACGTAAGCCCCATCCACCATTGTCGCTCCTTAGCGGCACCCGAGCAGCTCCTTGCGTAAGCCCCATCCACCAGTGCTGCTCTATAGTGACACCTGAGCAGCTTCCTAGTGTAAGCCCCATTCACCATTGTCGCTCCTTAGCGGCACCCAGGCAGCTTCCTAGCGTAATCCCCATTCACCAGTGCCGCTCCATAGCGGCACCCGGGCAGCTTCCTAGCGTATGCCCCATTCACTAGTGCCACTCCATAGCGGCACACGGGCAGCTCCTTGCGTAAGCCCCATCCACCATTGCCACTCCTTAGAGGCACCCGAGAATCTTCCTAGCGTAAGCCCCATTCACCAGTGCCGCTCCATAGCGGCACCCGGGCAGCATCCCTGTGTAAGCCCCATCGACCAGTGCCGCTCCATAGGGGCACCCGGGCAGCTTCCTTGCGTAAGCCCCATCCACTGTGCCGCTCCATAGGGGCACCCGGGCAGCTTCCTTGCGTAAGCCCCATCCACTGTTGTCACTCTATTCAGTAGTAAGCCGTTGACATCCTTATCCAGCGGCAAGCCGTTGTGATCCTATTCAGTGGTAAGCCGTTGACAACCAATCCAGCGGTAAGCCGTTGCAACCCTATTTAGCGGTAAGCCGTTCACATACTTAGAAGAACTATGTGGACTTTGATTCCCAGCCACGGGGATACTTAGGAAGCCTCCTCAAGGATCAAGCCCGAAAATATCATCATCCTTCTCCTCGGGCCTCTATCCTGGAGTAAGTCCCAGCACCATGGGACGCCCAACGCGTAAGACCCTCTTCGTTTCTCACGGACGCACCCTTCGCGACGTGATGGTCAGGTCTCTGTTGGATCTTGTTTCTCACACCGATCACGACTCACGTGGGCTTAGAGTAAGCATTGGCCATTACAACACCCCGTCCAGCATGACGTTAAACTATATCCCCCATCTAGCATGATGTTAAACTGCACATCCATTTGAACTACGAGGCCTTTGATCCATGTCAAGGCATGGTACGTAGGAAGCCTCCATGAGGTTCAAGACCACCACCCATCATTTCTTCACGTCAGATTCCACCCTCATCTTGCATGACGTTAAAACTGCATTCCAGTCCGACGACAAGCCATTGTGACCAACCTGAACTATGGGGACTTTGATCCCTATCAAGGCACGGTACGTAGGAAGCCTCCCTGAGGTTCAAGCCCATCCCCCATCGGACCAAGGTCCCTTCTTCACGTCGGTTCACCGACACCCACCTCCATTCCCGAACTACGAGGACTTTGATCCATGTCAAGGCATGGTACGTAGGAAGCCTCATGAGGTTCAAGCCCACCACCAGTGGACCCCCGGGTTCACCTTCACGTCAGTTCACCGACGAAGCCCCTTTGAACTACAAGGTCTTTGATCCATGTCAAGGCATGGTATGTAGGAAGCCTCCAAGAGGTTCAAGCCCACCACCTGTTGGTCACTCCGACCTTCTTCACGTCGGGTCACCAGCACCTGGGCAGCCTAGTGTGTAAGCCCCGCACCATCCGGACCAAGGTCCTCACTCGAGTCGGTTCGCCGACACACCATGTGAACTACGTGGACTTTGATCCATGTCAAGGCATGGTACATAAGAAGCCTCCATAAGGTTCAATCCCATCCCCCCGGTATTTCCGACCTCCTTCACGTCGGTTCGCTGATAATAACCATCGGACCAAGGTCCACATTCACGTCAGTTCGCTGACGACACCCATCAGGCCAAGGTCCACCTTCACGTCGGTTCACCAGCACCCTCCCGAACTACGCGGACTTTGATTCCCTACCACGTGGATACGTAGGAGGTCTCTTCGAGGCTCAAGCCCGACTTCACTGTCTCCCTTGCGATGGTCCCATTTCATTCCCCCTCCAGTTCATTCATCCATCCATCACCCATCCTGATTCTCACCCGGGCCGCCACATCCTGGTGGGATCAGGCCATCCACCTCCTCGCTGCTCCTAACGGCGCATGGGCCGCTTTCCACGTGTAAGCCCCAGCATATCTCTGGGTCGTTCTCCTCTTTTTACACCCCGATTCATCACCCCTTCGAACTACGTGGGTTTTGATCCTTGTCCTCTAAACAGTGTACTTAGGAAACCTCTAAGAGGTTCAATCCCAAACAATGGAAATCCATGGCGTCCCCCATCCTGGGGCTCACTTCCCCTGATCCTCCCTCAGTGGTGTTTAGGTCAGACATTACGGTGTGAAATCCCCCCTCCTAGGAGCGCACCACCTCAGATCTGTCCTCATTGGGCGTCCTAATCTATCCATCTTCTAGGTATCCCCCCCTTGGGATGTACCAATCTGATCCGTCTCTATGGGACGTTCTGATCACCCTCATACCATATCTGCTGGACGTTAAACTTGTGGCCTACCTCGTGATAAACATGAGATGCCTAAGGAAAACCTCGGATGGCATGCCTTTGGCGTAACCGTCTTCGCAAGACGTTAAACATGATGCATACCCTGTGTTAAACATGGGAAGCTGAGGAAAACCTCTGGTACATGCCTATGTAATATGGTTCCCTGCATTCGATGTGGGATGCCTTAGATTCTACACCCTTGAGATGCCCTCTTATGAGGAAGAATACAGGTTCCCCAATTTCCACGCACCCAGAGATGCCCCGATATGCCTAATGTTGTCATATACTCCGACCGAAGGTGGCTACCATGTCAGGACCCCATGTAATGTCCTGACGGAAGTAGTGTAATTAACCGGCGTCCATGAAGATATGGCACCGAGAATGAGATTTATGAACCACGTATTAAATCTATGAGGGAGACCTGGACTAGGTGACGAGTTCTGAGGAGGAATCCACAGAAGGAAGAACTGACATCCCCTCATCCTGATTTCGATCAAGGAGAAAACTTCCCTGAACAAGGAACAGATGTTGCCTGCCTTTGGAAAGCAGGAATGTGGGGAAACAGCTGCGTGCCCTCACAGACGGATGCGCGCGCCCCGGCGAAAGCGTCGAAAATAGAAATGGGGAACCCGACGTGAATCTCTTCTCCTTCAATAGAGAGTAGAACAAATGTGTCGGGAAAATTGAGACATCACCCATGTGAATCCCCTCTCCATTGTATGAGAGAGGATGAGTAACATTCGATGTTTGAATACTACGGTCCATCGGCTCCTCGCCGACTCTGCCGCCTCAAGAGGCCGCCAAGGTGGCATTTGCCACCCGACTCCTTCGGCTTCTCACCGAATTCCACCGCCTCAAGAGGCCGTGCAGGTGGCTCCGACACCCATCTCCTTCGGTTCCCGCCAACTCCGCCGCCTCAAGAGGCCGCACAGGTGGCATCCGCCACCAATATCCATCGGATCTTCGCCGACTCCGTCGCCTCAAGAGGCTGCGCAGGTGGTTCCGCCACCCAACTCCATCGGCTCCTCGCTGACTCTGCCGCCTCAAGAGGCCGCGCAGGTGGCTCCGCCACCCATCTCTATCAGCTCCTCGCCGACTCCTCTGCCTCAAGAGGCCACACAGGTGGCTCCGCCACCCATCTCCATCGGCTCCTCACCAAATCCGCTGCCTCAAGAGGCCGCGCAGGTGGCTCTACCACCCATCTCCATTGGCTCCTCGCCGACTCCGCTGCCTGAAGAGGCCGCGAAGGTGGCTCCGCCACCCATCTCCATCGGCTCCTCGCCGACTCCGCCACCTCAAGAGGCCGCACAGGTGGCTCTGCCACCCATCTCCATTATCTCCTCGCTGAATCCGCTGCCTCAAGAGGCCGCGCAGGTGGCTCCGCCACCCATCTCCTTTGGCTCCTCACCGACTCCACCGCCTCAAGAGGCCACACAGGTGGCTCCTCCAACCATCTCTTTCGACTCCTCGCCGACTCCACCGCCTCAAGAGGCCACGCAGGTGGCTTCACCACCCATCTCCATCGGCTCCTCGCTGACTCCGCCGCCTCAAGAGGCCGCGCAGGTGGCATCCGCCACCCATATCCATCGGCTCCTCGCCGACTCCGCCGCCTCAAGAGGCCGTGCAGGTGGCTCCCCCAACCATCTCCATCGGATCCTTGCCGACTCCGCCGCCTCAAGAGGCCACACAGGTGGATCCACCACCCATATCCATCGGCTCCTCGCCGACTCCGCAGCCTCAAGAGGCCACGTAGGTGGCTTCGCCACCCATCTCCATCAGCTCCTCGCCGACTCCTCCACCTCAAGAGGCCGTGCAGGTGGCTCCTCCACCCATCTCCATCGGCTCCTCGCCGACTCCGCCGCCTCAAGAGGCCACACAGGTGGCTCCGCCACCCATCTCCATCGGCTCCTCGCCGACTCCGCCACATCAAGAGACCGCACAGGTGGCTCTGCCACCCATCTCCATCGGCTCCTCGTCGACTCCGCCACCTCAAGAGGCTGCGTAGGTGGCATCCGCCACCCATCTCCATCGGCTCCTCGCCGACTCCGCCGCTTCAAGAGGACGCACAGGTGGCTCCGCCACCCATCTCCATTGGATCCTCGCCGACTCCGCCACCTCAAGAGGCCGCACAGGTGGCTCCGCCACCCCTCTCCATCAGCTCCTCGCCGACTCCGCCACCTCAAGTGGCCGCGCAGGTGGCTCCGCCACCCGTCTCCATCGGCTCCTCGCCGACTATTCCTCCTCAAGAGGCCACACAGGTGGCTCCGTCACCCCTCTCCATAAGGTCCTCTCTGACTTCGCCACCTCAAGAGGCCATGCAGGTGGCTCTGCCACCCATCTCCATCAGCTCCTCGCCGACTCCGCTACCTCAAGAGGCCGCGCAGGAGGCTCCGCCACCCGTCTCCATCAGCTCCTTTCTGACTCCGCCACCTCAAGAGGCCGCGTAGGTGGATCCACCACCCATCTCCATCGGCTCCTCGCCGACTCCGCCACCTCAAGAGGCCGCGCAGGTGGCTCCCCCACCCATCTCCATCAGCTCCTCGCCGACTCCGCTGCCTCAAGAGGCCGCGCAGGTGGCTCCGCCACCCATCTCCATCGGCTCTTCACCGACTCCTCCGCCTCAAGAGGCCGCGCAGGTGGCTCCGCCACCCATCTGCATCGGCTCCTCGCCGACTCCGCCGCCTCAAGAGGCTGCGCAGGTGGCTCCGCCACCCATCTCCATCGGCTCCTCGCCGACTCTGCCGCCTCAAGAGGCCATGCAGGTGGCTCCTCCACTCATCTCCATCAGCTCCTCGTCGACTCCGCCACCACAAGACCCCCATGAATAATGGGGAGTCACACCGCGAACTTTTCGGGCCGGGATGTCAGGATTTTCCATTGCGCACCCACCTACCACCTTTGGAACACCATGATTTGAGATACTCCTCTGCACACCATGAAACACCTCGAGTCAACATATTCCTCTTGGTTTCATTCCCATGTCCTGAGTTGAGATTCTCATCATCAATTCCTTGGGTACCTCGAGTCGAACCATTCCTTAGGAAACTCCTCCAAACCCAATCACTTGGCTCCTATGCCAGGTTGAACCAGAAAGGGCCGCCCATGCGTAAGACCCAACACCAACCATTTCTAGTCACCTTCTTCTCAACAGTCCTATCTACATGACTATAAACTGTAGTACTCCCTATCTAACCAATGATAGGATGCCTCTTGCTCCGAACAAGAGATGCCTCATGCTCCAAGCATAAGACGCCTAATAGTCCTATCTACATGACTATAAACTGTTGTACCCCCTATCTAACAAATGATAGGATGCCTCTTGGCCTATACGAGATATGCCTTATGTTCCTAGCATGATATGCCAATATTCCTACCTAAAAGACTCTAAACTATAGTGATCTCCCTATGTTCTAAATATAGGATGCCTCTTGCCCTATACGAGAGATGCCTTATGCTGCTAGCATGAGATGCCAATAGTCCTTTCTACATGACTCTAAACTGTAGTAATCCCTATGTTCCAAACATAGGATGCCTCTTGCTCCAAATAAGAGATGCCTTATGCTCCAAGAATAAGATGCCTAATGCCATGATTATAGTGGCATAATCCCAACGCCCCTTGGCATTCTCCCTCTTGTGCACCAGTGCATAAGTGAAGGCCTCAACTCACCAGTGAGTTGGGATGCCCTCATGGACTGACATGAGGAAGACATTATGGGAAGCTCCTTGCGTAAGACCCATCCACCATTGCATCTCCTTAACGCCACCTGGGAAACTCCTAGCGTAAGCCCCATTCACCAGTGTCACTCCATAGCGGCACCTGGGCAGCTTCCTAGCGTAAGCACCATCCACCAGTGTCGCTCCATAGCGGAACTCGGACAGCTCCTTGCGTAAGCCCCATTCAACAGTGCCGCTCCATAGCAGCACCCGAGAAACTCCTAGCATAAGCCCCATCCACCAGTGCCGCTCCATAGCGACACCCGGGCAGCTCCTTGCGTAAGCCCCATCCACCATTGCCGCTCCTTAGCGGCACCCGAGCAGCTCCTTGCGTAAGCCCCATCCACCAGTGCTGCTCCATAGAGACACCCAGGCAGCTTCCTAGCGTAAGCCCCATTCACCATTGCCGCTCCTTAGCGGCACCCGGGCAGCTTCCTAGATCAAGCCCCATTCACCAGTGCCGCTCCATAGCAGCACCCGGGCAGCTTCCTAGCATAAGCCCCATTCACCAGTGCAGCTCCACAACGGCACCCATGCAGCTCCTTGTGTAAGCCCCATCCACCATTGCCGCTCCTTGGCGGCACCCAGGAAGCTTCCTAGCGTAAGCCCCATTCACCAGTGCCGCTCCATAGCGGCACCCGGGCAGCATCCCTGCGTAAGACCCATCCACCAGTACCGCTCAATAGGGGCACCCGGGCAGCTTCCTTGCATAAGCCCCATCCACTGTGCTGCTCCATAGGGGCACCCGGGTAGCTTCCTTGCATAAGCCCCATCCACTGTTGTCACTCTATTCAGCGGTAATCCATTGACATCCTTATCCAGCGGTAAGCCATTGTGATCCTATTCAGTGGTAAGCCGTTGACACCCAATCCAGCAGTAAGCCATTGTGACCCCATTTAGCGGTAAGCCGTTAACATCCTTAGAAGAACTACGCGAACTTTGATTCCCTACCACGGGGATACGTAGGAAGCCTCCTCAAGGCTCAAGCCCAAAACTATCGTTATCCTTATCCTCGGGCCTCCATCCTGGAGTAAGTCCCAACACCATGGGCCGGCCAAGGCGTAAGCCCCTCTTTGTTTCTCACGGATGCACCCTTCACGACGTGATCATCAGGTCTCTGCTGCCTCTTGTTTATCACACCGATCACGACTCACGTGAGCTTAGATTAAGCATTGGCCATAACAACACCCCGTCCAGCATGACGTTAAACTGTATGCCCCCGTCTGACATGACATTAAGCTACACATCCATTTGAACTATGAGGTCTTTGATCCATGTCAAGGCATGGTACATAGGAAGCCTCCATGATGTTCAATCCCACCACCCGTCATTTCTTCACGTCAGATTCCACCCTCATCCAACATGACGTTAAAACTACATTCCAGTCCAACGGCAAGCCGTTTTGACCAACCCAAACTACGGGGACTTTGATCCGTGTCAAGGCACGATACGTAGGAAGCCTCCCTGAGGTTCAAGCCCATCCCCCATCGGACCAAGGTCCCTTATTCACGTCAGTTCACCGAGACCCACCACCAGTCCCAAACTACGAGGACTTTGATCCATGTCAAGGCATGGTACGTAGGAAGCCTCACGAGGTTCAAGCCCACCACCAGTGGACCCCCGGGTTCACCTTCACGTCGGTTCACCGATGAAGCCCCTTTGAACTACAAGGTCTTTGATCCTTGTCAAGGAATTGTACATAGGAAGCCTCCAAGAGGTTCAAGCCCACCACATGTTGGTCACTCCGACCTTCTTCACGTCGGGTCACCAGCACCTGGGGTGCCTAGTGTGTAAGCCCCGCACCATCCGGACCAAGGTCATCACTCGCATCGGTTCACCGACACACCATGTGAACTATGTGGACTTTGATCCATGTCAAGGCATGGTACGTAGGAAGCCTTCATAAGGTTCAAGCCCATCACCCGGTCGTTCCAAACTTCTTCACGTCAGTTCGCTGACAATACCCATCGGGCCAAGGTCCACATTCACGTCAGTTCGCTGACAATAACCATCAGACCAAGGTCCACATTCATGTTGATTCGCTGACGACACCCATCGGACTAAGGTCCACATTCACGTCGGTTTGCTGACGACACCCATCGGGCCAAGGTCCACCTTCACGTCGGTTCACCGACACCCTCCCGAACTACACGGACTTTGATTCCCTGTCACAGGGATACGTAGGAGGTCTCTTCGAGGCTCAAGACCAACTTCACTGTCACCCCTAGGATGGTCCCATTTCATTCCCCCTCCACTTCATTCATTCATCCATCACCCATCCGGATTCTCACCTGGGCCGCCACATCTCGGTGGGATCATGCCATCCACATCCTCACTGCTCCTAGCGGCCCATGGGCTGCTTTCCACGTGTAAGCCCCAACATATCTCTGGGTCGTTGTCCTCTGTGTACACCCCAATTCCTCACCCCTTAGAACTACATGGGTTTTGATCCTTTTCCTCTACACAGAGTACGTAGGAAACATCCAAGAGGTTCAATCCCAACCAATGGTAATCCATGGTGTCCCCCATCCTGGGGTGCACTTCCCCTAATCTGCCCTCAGTGGTGTTCAGGTCAGCCATTACGGTGTGACACCCCCCTCCTAGGAGCACACCACCTCGTATCCTTCCTCATTGGGCATCTTAATCTATCCACCTTCTAGGTATTACCCCCTTGGGATGTACCAATCTGATCCGTCTCTATGGGACGTTCTGATCACCCTCATACCGTCTTCGCTGGACGTTAAACTCGCGGCCTACCTCGTGATAAACATGAGATGCCTGAGGAAAACCTCAGATGGCACGCCTTTGGCGTAACCGTCTTCTCAAGACGTTAAACATGATGCATACCCTGTGTTAAACATGGGAAGCTGAGGAAAACCTCAGGTACATGCCTATGGCATATGGTTCCCTGCATTCGATGTGGGATGCCTTGGATTCTACACCCTTGAGATTCCCTCTTATGAGGAAGAATATAGGTTCCCCAATGTCCATGCGCCCAGAGATTCCCCGATATGCCTAATGTTGTCATCTACTCCGACCGAAGGTGGCTACCATGTCAGGACCCCATGGAATGTCCTGACGGAAGTAGTGTAATTAACTGGCATCCATGAAGATATGGCATCAGGAACAAAATTCACGAACCACGTATTAAATCTATGAGGGAGACCCAGACTAGGTGATGAGTTCTGAGGAGGAATCCACAGAAGGAAGAACCGAAATCCCATCATCCCTATTTCGATCAAGGAGAAAATGTCCCTGAACAAGGAACAGATGCTGCCCGCCTTTGGAAAGCGGGAATGCGGGGCAACAGCTGCGCGTCCTCACAGACAGATGTGCGCGCCCCAGCGAAAGCATCAGAAACAGAAACATAGCATGTTTACATTATTTTAAATAAAATTATAATACTATAATTGTGATCATCCTATGAATATTATAGGTTCATTCTAAATTATATTTATTCATCTGTATCATCATTTTTCATTCATTCTTCACTCTATATAAAATTTTGGTTTGTTTTATGCTTTGATTTATAACAAAATATCTAAAATATAATAAGTGGAAACCTAATGATACATTTTTGAATTAAAATACCCCTCTATTCTAGAAATGTAATCCTAATATAATTTATTTGTGCTCAAATTTACTTCAACCATAAATTAGAACCATTTTCGGGGAGAAAACCATTTCTCACTGTGAACCTAATCACAATTTTATTTATTTATTTCATGTTATATTTATTCAATTTAATATCACTTGATAATAATAAAAAAAAAATTTAGAGGGAAAACATATATTATTTTATATGTACACTACCACAGTTAGAGAAACCACCCTTAGGACTGTGTTGAATAAGAATAAGGGAAATCCATTTAGGAAGAAGAAGAATAGTCTTGGGTTAATATTGAAGAAAATTTTATCTTGAAAGAACTTAAAAATATATGAAATTACACATATGAGATCAATACACAACTAAAATAGGGTTTATAATGATAAGTAAAATAACCCATAGTCTAAAATATTCTATTATATAAGGTTTTACATGAATATTTCTAAAATGAGGTTAAGGAGATCAGGATGTGGGTCAAGGTGGAGTATCTTCTACCTAAATCATTTAAGGATATGTAACCATATGTAATGTACATGGATAAAGAGTTTAAAGTTATGAAAATAGGGTGATAAATTCATTTTGTATATTATATTCAGTTATGTTTTATTAGGAATAATTTATCTTTTAATACCCCCTATGTTGAAATTTCAGAATTAGTACTTTGGAAGCATTCCTAAAAGGATTATAAAGAAGATTACATAGAAGAGGTGGTGTAATATGAAGAATGTATAGAGGAGAAAATATATCCAACCACTAATTAAGATAGATTTGGAACCAAGATACATGTATAATAACAATCCACTTCTCAACACATAGAAGATGAACAACTTCATAAGAACCACATAGAACAAACAGTGGATCCAATAGTTACATAAGTTTATAAAGAGATATAGGGCCCAGTATACCCTCCATCCCCACCATTTGATCTATTTTCCACTATACAGGTAGTGGAAGTAAATTAAATTGATAAAGGGGAATCCCTGATCCAATGTAGCCTTAAGAGTATTAGGAAAATAATGATTTAGTGGTTCACATCATAGAATCCACACCCACAATGGATTTGGGATGATCCACTACCACTGTCTAACTACAGATAGTGGTACATAAAAAACCATTGATGGGGTTCAAGCCAAGTATCACATTAATATATTTTATTATCTTTCATTTATTTTATTTTTAATAAGTTTATCATGTCATATATATTATTTTCTATGTTTTCTTTAGGAAGATATAGGAGTTTAACTCAACTTCCTCTAAGAAAATAACAAGTTTGTATTAATCCTACTCATTGATATCATAACTATCATTTTTTATGACACTATATGTACTAAATTTCAAAATAACTTGTGTTATCTATTTATAAGGTAAGATTTTCATCTTATTATAGGTTTGTGTTTCACCTCACTTGTTTGATAACTACCTAAAATTTTTCTAGGAGATATTTTCACCTTTAAACCATTGAATCTCGTTTTTTTAGTTTTAGAAAGTGAATTTTAACTGAAAATTATTTAGGTGCATTGAATTAAACATGAACACACTAGATTGATGAACTTAATAAAGGGTGTTTTGTTTGTTGTGAAAAGTAAAACCTCAATTATCCACCTTAAACTATAATTATATATTTCAAAATAACTAGAGTAAAATGAGCATATGGTATCATACTTTAAGTTTCTTTATATAAGTTGGAAATGAGTGTGTACGTAAAATATCAAAATACATAAAATATGAGTAAAATTAATTCCTTAGAGTTGGAATATTTTACCCTTATTCTATTCCATGACTATTAAAATTATTCTTTGGGGATGTTGGCTATAATGGATGGTTTAGTTTCATGTGGTTCATACTCATTGAATAAGTGAAAATGTAGAAGCAATGAATTAAAAAATGGAAGTGTCAAGTTATCAAGGGAGATGGATTGTAAGGGGAATTTTGTACTCATTTGAATTAGGGGTAGACAATGCATAATTTTTTTTTATAATATATATCATGGAAGTTGAAAATAAATATTTGGAATGGAGATTTAGGGAGAGTAATTTAAAAATGTGTGGGATTTTGAAAATTACTCTAACTAATTACCCATCACTAAACATTCAATAACCCAGAACTTTACTTGAATGGAACTAAAAAATGTTTTAATTTTTTTAGGGAATTTTAATGATGAAAACTAATCACTCAAGTGTGGGTGAGTGTGGTTTGTACATTTTTTTCATTATTCTTCATTTATTTTTTAGCATTGATTTGTGTGTTTTTCTTATAAATATATACTAATATATTAAAAAATAAGACCTTTTGTAATTTAAGGAGCTAATTCTTCCAAATATTTCTAAAGTGATTAATTCCATTAAAAAAAATAATGTTATTTGATGTAATTTATTTGTTTTATATTGAATGATATAGGGGATATGGTTATAGAATAATAAATAGAATAAATCATGGGTTGTGGCAACATAGAATAGGTAGGATTGACTCTAAGTTTTAAGGATAATTTATTTCTATATTAGAGGATAATATTATATTAACTCTATATCATAGCCCCACATCTTAAACCTCACATATAAGTAATTCATCAATGTTAATTGTGATATCCCCTAATAGTATGTTAGATTTAAACATATCCTAAATGAATCCCTATATAATACACCATCAACTTAATGTTTCTTTATGGATTACTCTTACATTAAAATTTCTAATTCAATGTATCCCTATAGAAGGATCCAAAAATATTCTAGAGAGTCAATAGAATAACAAATGTAAGTTCTAAGGATGTACCAAGTCACCAATATAGTATCATGGTGAATCTATACACTTCAATGCCTCACTAATATACATTATGTCAACTACTAAGGATAGTTTTCTTATACCAACGAAACCTTAACATTCAATTCACTACAAATGGACCCTCTAATTATCTTTTCATTGTGATTCCTTGTTTTATGTGAAGTTCAAATGCCTCAGTGACACAACATGTTCCAATTCCAATATAGCCTCAAGGGTAAACAAAAATTCTATCTACCAGCTAATATATATATATATCCTATAATTAAAGAGTGAACCCACCATAAAAAAATGTCTTAATATCTAATGAATATTACATCAGGAAGAAAACATAACCTCAATATACACTGATCCAAGCTAATTCAAGAACAATCTTAAATACTGAAGATGGTTGCATGGCTTTCATGTGTGGACGAAGGAGAACAAAAATATTCATCCATACCTATTTCTTAGCCAAATTTGGAAAGGATACAATGAATAGTAAGTATAGTGAGAAGTCAAAGAAAGAAAATAAAAAAGAAAATGGGATCTAATTCCCATTCACTGAAGCTTGAAGATGAAGGCATCCACTATCCATGTTGAAGGATCTCATTAAAGACCAAAGTCCACATGTCTATTATCTTAGTATCCAAACCTCTAATTTTTTGAAATAATTTATAAAATGGGGATAAAATAATAAGGGTTCTCATTTAAGGGATTGATACAAGGATAAATAGGATTTTTATTCTACATTTTTGGTCTATTCTTAAGATTTATACCTATGTTTCTCACTTCTATATCCATGTAATGTTAAATACATGTGGTTAGTCTAAGAGAGATCACAATTTTAGGTTTTTCAATTCTGTTATAATATTTTCAGGCTTGTTTTACTATATTTTATATCACCATCTAATATTTCAAAATTTTGAGCAATGTGGGAGAAGTTTCATTTACTAATATTGTTATTTACTGTGATTTCTTAACTATATTATGGAACATAAATGAACCCTTACCTCAATGATACATTGTAAGAAATATAATTTTTAATTAATTAGTGAATGGGCCAATATAATGGATAGATGATTTAGATTGTTCTTTGGTATCTCCTAGATCAAAGCATACCTTGAGAGAGGATATGGATATGTATGAATATTATTCCAAGTAGATTACTCAAGAGGGGATTCATTAAGAATCCAAAATTTATGTATCAAAATTAAAAATTTAAAACTTAATATCCTCTAATTATAAATACCCTAGTTAATGGAAATGATATATATATATATATATAATTTATTTCTTTAAAATAATTTATCAAAATATTGATCAAAACCTTAATTAAAATATGTTAGGTTACTTTAACTTTTGAAATTATTTAAATCACACCAATATATATATATATATATATATATCAAAAATAGAGATTATCTATTAGAGTAACTTTACAATCAGTGTTTAAAAAACATTACTAAAAAATAAATAGGGTTTTCACGTAAATTTAAATTAAGTAGTGAAAATAGAATTACAAAACATGAAATAATTAAACAAGAGGTTAGATAAAATATAGATCCTATTCCTCTCCATTAGATTGTAATACACTACCAATACCACTTATTAAAAAATAAAAAACAATCCACAACCTAGATCAGGTTTAAAAAAATTACACACAATGTAGTCCAGGTTATACATAGCCTCTTCCATAATATTTAGTGGAATAATTGAGGTAAATAAATAATGGAAGGAGTATAATAGTACTCCCCTTTACAATATTGGAGAATTTATTTGTAAATGTATAGAAAAATCAATCACAACTTTATGTAAAAGAAATATATAGAGAGAATAAATCATAGGAATTTTGATGAAGCTCAATATCTAATTAAATTTATTTTAATAGAATGGTTCTTATCCTTGTATTATTTCCTCTGAGATTTATAGAGAGAGTTCTTTTCAATTCATAATTCTTCTTAGTTTTTAAAATGTCTCCTAGAAAACATAGTATAAAAAATAGGTTAATTAAAGATCAAGATCAAAATAAGAATAGGTACCATGAATGAGTGAATATTCCTATAAATTATAGAGGGATCATTTATAATTATCCATTGGAAAATAATCATAAAAATCCATAGATTGAGAATGAAGTCCAAAATTCCTCTACTACTCTGACTTTTCATTAAATTCCCCAAAAATATAGACATTGGGGTATTTTAATGACTTATTTTTGAATTATACTAGATTGATTTTATCTATAAAAATTCAATTATACATAGTCACTTGATCCTTATGGTTTATATAAGACCCTTTATGTGGTTAGTTTTCTGTTATATGGTCAGAATAGCTCAGTAAATCATAACATGTGGTCAAATGAATTTTGTCTTTCATTTTCTCCATCATTCAATGTGTGGTTGATCATTGGTTAGAAAAATTATTACTCTATTAGAAATCGTTAATTGAATTCATTATTATGGTCAATAATTTCTAGTTTATTAATTTTTTACATGTGGTCACTCAAAAGTTCAATGTGCAATCAGTTTATAGGCATGGTTGGTTGAAACTTATTCTTACCATAGGCTTAATACATATAAATATTTCAGAAATCTATCATGGTCATTTAAAATCATTTTTAAAATCGATCATTATCTTAATTCGTTCGATTTTATCCTTTAATGAATTTATTCATGGTCACATAATTTTTCATGTGGTTGATCTTTTGGTACATTTAGTCACTTTACTTAATTTGTGGTTGAATTCCATATAGTGTTCCATCACTTCCATACTAAGAAAATTTTAAAATAAATTGTATATATTTTTTACTATCATCAAACACATAATTCATTTAAAACATGAGAATCATGATTTGGGTTCATTAAAATAAGGGATTTTTGGACTAAAATAATAATATCCCACATTTTGATGATTATATATCATTCTAGAATAAAATTTTCAAAGTAAAAAATGCATAAAATTATTTAAATATTAAACCTATTAAATTAGGATGAATTTGATATCATTAGTTACCCTTCACTCTATTTCCATACATGTACTCCCTCTTTTGAATTTATAAAAAAGTAATAAAAGTTAAAAATAAACATAAATATATTTAAGTACATAATATAATCAATATAAGATAAAAAATAATCAATCTATGAACAAATATGATTCATTTAAAGTAAGTATAATAAAAAATATTGTGCTCTATTAGATTGCCTAATCAAAATAAAAATTATAATCTCTCATTGTTGTAGGATCAATAAAATAATTTTCCTTCTCCTAAGAAGGTTGAGTTGGAGGTATGAGTCTAGTTTATAGATGAGTAGAGGAAGGTTTGGGAATAATAATTTCTTTGGAAATAGGTAAAAAATTACAAATATCCAGAATATATGTGAATCTAAAAGGATACATAGAAAAATAAGATAAGGTGGGGACAATAGTGGTCAAAGTTGGTTTCACAGAAGGTAGAGGCACTGTTGAAGATTCAAAAATGGAAGTGTGAGCTCTATAATTATAAGGCTCCATGAGATATGTGAAGTCCTTCAAGGCCAATGATCCTTTCTCTATAATTTCAAAAAAAAAATTGATCTTTCCCATCATAAAGATCTCTAAAAAAGGTTTTAACACCTTAAACTTATACACTGATCTCACCATATATAAATATAAATAGAGTTTTAAAATTAATTTTAGTGAACATTATACATAAATAATGATAAATGGATCTCTTCGTAATCTATTTTACTTTTCTAGATCATAGAGAATCATCTCTTACTAATTCAAGGGTTATAGTTTTATGAGTTTGAAAAACAAAAATCACCATTTATCTAATGTTTTAAAACCATCTAGCACCATTTGACTTCATTATATACAATATTTATTAACAAATTCTTATAAAATATAGTATGAGTAGTTACAATAGTATAAGGTGAAGGTACGCTAGAAGAATATGCAGCAACAGATTGTTCATAATTTTGAGAGAGAAAAATTTGAGATATCTTTGAACTAGATGCAACTTCATATACTTAGGATCAATATGAATAACCCCAATAGGATATTGAATCCTATGAATATAAATTTCCATATGATCAATCGTTCTAAAAATAATGGGTTAAATATGATGTATAATGGATTAAATAGTTACAGAAATTATTTTTTCTTTCATAGCCTCATATATCCACTTGAAATTTCATCAAATAACCACTTGAAATATAGGAAGAATTACTATTATTAGGAGGAGTAGATAGTTTATGAGGTGAATTCCCTCCAACCACTTCTTCCAATGTAGGTGTTTTCTCTTTAAAGGGAGACATCATACCATCTTCCTTGGTTTATTCTATCATATGATTATAGATTCCATTGAAACATCCCCTATATCATCAAATTAAATCAACTCTCTCACTAGGTCTATAATGGCCCAAACCCTCCCGGTCTAGTAGTTCTCTAAAAACTTGGTTCCACCAAACGGTTCCACCGTTACAGTGGCATTGGTCACGGTGGAACTTTTATGGTGGCCCCATCACGGTCACACTGTTGCGGTGGCACCGCTTACAATGTCTCACCGAACCAGTGGCACCATCATGGTCGCACACCGAAATAGTGGAACTGCTTTTAGTGTCTCACCATTATGGTGTCACCATGTCTTCCCTTTTTTGCCTTGCCTTTTTTCCAGTTTCCTGAGTTTTCCCAGTTCCGCCTCCACAATGCATCTTTTAATGTAAAAGTGTTTTAATACCCAATTGAAGCCATTAAAATCCCATAAATGATATCTAAAATCCCCCAAGACCCGAGAGAACCTTGACTTACCAAAATTTTTGGCCTTTTCTTTGGTGTCACACCCTTTTCCGGTACTTTCCAGTTCCGCCCCTGTTACGCATTTTCCTCTAATTAAAGTAAACTGTTTAACACACGACTGTTATGGCCACCTCTCCGATGAGAATTATTAAATAAAAATTAATTCCATCATGTGTAACCATCCAACTGCATGGTGAAACCATGATCCACATTTTAATCCATTCAAAATTCATATCTCGTAACTCCAGGATCTCACCTTTTTATCACATGAGAAATATTTCTTCTTATGGGATGGTCTCTTTTCCTTTTCTTGGTGCGTTTGGTGTCCCCATTCCCGAGGCTAGTGGTGTGCCTGTGCTGGAGCCTTTCCTGCCCATTCTTGGAGCTCCCAGAGTTCCTACCCTATAAGTCGCACATCCCCAGTTCCTAGCATGTGGAAAAAAACTTCGATTGTTGATCATCCAGGTAGGGTTTTTTCTTCATCTCTCTTTACTATGTATCATGCGGGGTGGGTATGCTAATTTTTCTATGGGGATGGTTGAAAGCAAACCTTAATGAAGATAATAAACAGACTTTTAAAAAATTAAGGGGTGTATTTGATGATGCGGTTGTACTCTTTTATTCTTGATTATATGTTGTAAATTGTATGGGCTTCTATCCACTGAAAATCATGGCCGTTGGTGGTATTTCCTTGCGCACTAATGGACCCCTGTCTTCTGTGATGATTAAATGGCTGTAAAATAGAAATTGGTTAATCACGTAATCTCAGTTGATTAAATGGATGTCCAGTGAACAAGAATCCTTGAGTGATCACCGCAGTTAACCAAACAGAAAGAAGGAACTTAATGAATGGTGAGTTTGAATATGAAAACTCCCTTACTCTGTCATGGTAACATGTGTGGTTGTTTTTCTTGTTTCTTATGGGGTGACGTGGATGGGTATGTGATCCCCTGTTGTTGTTCAGTTGTTATTTTGTGGATCTAAGGCCGTGTGGGGCTATATATTAGAGGTTGGTTTGGTTTCAGTACTTCTAGGGATCTCATAGACCCCTTTTGTTGTTGTGACATTACAAGAGAACCGAGTGTGAATGCTTAAATTGATTCTTGATTATTTTTCCTTCCTTGGCTGGTGGCTATGCCTATTAGTTTCTCAGAAGTGAATAATTATTTAAATTGAATCATTTGAATATGAAAACAAGAATGGGTTCAATGTGGAATTGTTTTCTGGGAATGAGTTGTGACTTGGTTGTGGCTGTTGTATTTTTTTATGAATGAATAGTAACAAGGGTGTTTGTGTATGGGCTAATGTTGGAACCCCTAGGTTGGGATGAGTTCTTGTTTACCTATATGTATAATTTAGTTCTTTTGTTTCTTATTTGAACCCCACTATAGTTGAGCACTTTTTGCCGAACACCCCCATTTCATGGGGGGTGTTTTTTCCAGCACTCCTATGAGTGGATAGTTATTAGCTCATTTTATGATCCCTTTCCCGAGTATCCCAAGACTCTTCGGGTAGGTTTTGATGGATTGAGGTCCATTATAGCCTAATATTCTTTAGGTAGGGGATGTTTTATTGGTTTGCCTAGGTGTGTGCAGGTAGGTTGTTTCTCAAGTTTCTTTGGGATGAGGCCCAGGTGTCTTCGGGCAAGGCAGTAATTGTTCGGGCTGAGGTGTCTTTAGGCATGGTGGTAGTTGTTCTAGACTATGTGTCTACGGTTGTGGTTACATGTTGTTGTTGTGGACCAGGTGTTTTTAGGAGGTTTGTGTGGTTGTAGTAGCACAAGTGTGTGCGAGCGGGGTATGACAGTGGGAATGTAGTGAGAATAGCAGGAGAGGCCTGACACGTAGGATGTCTTCAATAAATAGTGGGAAAGTGGTGTGGGGTACCCAAATATCTATGTTCTATTACTATTATTTTACTTGAATTTCGTTATTTGGGGAGTGTGCCTTGGTGAGGTTGGGTGGATAGTTTTTTTTCTAGGTGCTTTGGTTATCTCCTTTTTCTCACAGGGCATTAGAATGCCTCCCCACTTGTGCATGAGAGATTTTGGTTTTCCCTACTGAGTATACCTGTATACCCACCCTATGTATATAAAACTGCTTTCAGGTTTCTAGGAGGAATTTAAGGACCATGCGGGACCGTACTAGTTTGGACATCGGGACCGTTGACATTGTTGTTTTATTATTTTGGTACTTCCCTTTGGAGTTTTATTATACTTTGTAGCACTTTATTATTGAAACATGCATATGGGAATTGATTTTTTTGGCTTCACTTTTACTTCCAACTTTGGAGTTTTTTTGGATTTACTATCTTATCTCCCAATACTACTAAATAAAAAGGGTAATGCCTTATATATTATGTGTGATTCTATACCCTTGGTTCTATTTTCCACTCCAGGGCTTATTAAAGGCGGGTCTCGAGGGGTCATTATATCTCATTCAACTTGAGGAAGAAAGGGTTTGGCAGTCTGTTGTCTCTTCCCTCATCTTAGTCAAGGTGGGTCTTGACAGAATGGTATCAAAGGGTGGAGGTTGGTTGAGAGATAGGATGGAGTTCAGATTTAGGCATAGTGAGGATTGCATTTAATGGAAGGGTAACAGTGTTAGGAAATATTGGTGTGTGAAATAGGCCAGGGAAGACCGGTTAGGACATGGAATTTAGGGCCCCCTGTGATCCGATGCAAGGACTCTGGGCCTACCAAATGACCAAGTGAGGATACAGTGATTGCAGGGGAGAGACCCTAAAAAGGTACATGCATCATAATGACTTGTTTTCTTGTGTGTCTTGGGTATTTTGGAGATTTAAAATAAATAAAAAGTATAAGAAAAATTTAAAAGCAATCTTTTAAACTACTTGGGCTTAGCCATTCCTTGTTTACCTTGCAGTTATGACACTCAGATGGTGACTACAAGTAGTGAGGTCAATCAAGGCCCAGGAGGCAGATTTGGATGATCAGCAGAGGGCTGATCGAGAGTAGGAGGATGACTAGTGGAAGAGGATGCTTCATTCCTTTTAGCGACTGACCCTCAGGAAGTATGAGGGAAGTGTCTCAGACATGGAGATAGAGAGCTGACTCGAGTAGATGGTGATATATTTCAGCTTTATTCGGGATCCGATGGAGTACTGGGTTCCTCTGGATGTAATCCAAATGTGGGGAACAATGCGTTAGTGGTTGAATCTCTATCTTGGGGAGAATAGGGAGCATGAGGTTTTGTGGACTGACTTTGAGAGGGAGTTTCGGGCATAATTCCTCTCTTCCATGATGAAGGTGGAGAAAATGTAGAAGCTATTCTCCCTTCAGTAGGGGAGTATGTCAGTGAGGGAGTTGGGGATCAAGTTCAAGGATCTCCTTCACTTTTCTCTAGACCTATTTCTGAATGAGGAGTGTCAAGAGAGATGTTTAGAGGAGGCACTCTGACCTTCTCTTCAGTATGATGTTACTCCCTTCACTCTACTGACATACTTGGAGGTCCAGAAGAAGGATGAAGTAGTGGAGAGGATGAAAATTCTAGGATTTGTGCCCCTAGAGGGGATCTAGTTGGGCTCATTAAAGGGGAAGGCCATTAGCAGCAGGCCTCCAGCGTCAGGGCCTTCCCGGTTTCGGTTAGTGGGGAGTAGGCCCTAGTAGTTCCAGTTTAGATCTCTCGGTCCTCGCCCTTTATTTGTGAGCCCAGGACTGAGATGCCTCATCTTTGGTAGTTATGTGCATCTTCAGAAACAGTTCCCAGACTGAGTGCAGTACAACGGGGGTGGGAAGGTTCTACGCCCACCTCAACAGCAACAGTTTCCAGCCAGGCCCTTTCAACAGCAGCATCAGGGACAGTGAGCTCCTGATCCTCCAAGAGCAGACATTTCAGGAGGGGTCCAACCTCAGGGAACTCCTCAGGGACCTCGACTAGTGTATGGTTGGGGTGGCATGCAACTACCTAGGGGAAGAGTAGCTGGGAGTGGGCAGTTTCACACCATAGAGGCAGTAGTTCCAGCAGGGCCAAAAGTCATCTGAGTTATGATCAACTTGTTTAGTACTCTTGCCTATTCCTTGTTTGATCTAGAAGATTCTCACTCCTTTATTGTACCCAGTCTGTCCTATACCTTGGGTCTAGAAATAGAGAGACTTCCTATACCCCTAGTTTTGAGTACGCCAGTCGGAGGTCAGACCAGCTTGTCTCATGTTTGTTGGAGATGTAGATTGATGTTGAGACCACATCAGTCCAATGGGGACCTTCTTTTGCTGTAGATGTAGCTGTATGATGTCATTTTAGGCATCAACTTGATATTCTCTATATGTCCTATTATTTAATACTTCCAAAGGAGGGTCATGTTTTCAGATATGGGTGGACAACATGTGACTTTCGTTGGTGAGGAGGGTTGTTAGGAGGGCAGCCAGAGAGTGGAGCCCCTTCTTTCCTTATTAGCCGAGCTGTCAGTGGAGTTAGAAAACTTTGGGATGGTGTAAGTCCTAAGGATCATCAATTAATTCATGGATGTCTTCCCTGAATACGTGGTGACTCTACCCCCTCAACGTGATGTTGAGTTCGGTATAGACTTACAACTTGGTGCCCATCCAATTTAGATGGATCCCTATCGGATGGTTCCTTCTAAGTTGTGGGAGTTATGAATTCAGATTGATGATATGATGAAGAAGGGTATTGCTCGACCAAGAACGTCACCATGGGGTGCTCAAGTCTTGTTCATGAAGAAGGCAGATGGTGGTCTCAGGCTGTACATAGACTACCGAAGACTGAATCAAGTAATAGTCAAGAACCATTACCCTCTCCCAAGGATAAATGAACTTTTTTACCAGTTGAAGGGGGTAGGGTGGTTCTCCAAGATCGACCTACGGTTAGGATATCCCCAGTTGAGGGTGAAGGAGAGTGACATCTCGAAGACTACCTTCAAGTGAAGATATGGGAACTTTGAGTTCATGGTTATGTCGTTCAGCATTACGAACACACCAGTCGTGTTCATGGGGCTCATGAACTCCATCTTATGGGAATATCTAGGCCAGTTCGTAGTTGTGTTTATTGAAAACATATTGATCTACACAATATCATAGGAGGATCGTGCTAATCATCTAAGGATGGTTTTAGAGGTCCTCCAGCAGCACCATCTTTATGGGAAGTTTTCCATGTGTAAGTTCTGGACACGAGAAGTGCACTTAATTGGACATGTGGTGTCTGAGTAGGGGATAGCAGTGGACTCATCAAAGGTCTAGATAGTTTTTTCTTTGGAAACACCCAATAATGTGACATAGATTCATAGTTTTCTAGGTCTATTAGGATATTACTGAAGGTTCATGCCTGACTTCTCTCGAGTTGCAACTCCTTTGATAGCTTTGACCAGAAAGGACTAGGCCTTCATGTAGAGTGAATAGTGTTAGAAATCCTTTAGTTACCTGAATGGGAAGATTTTTAGTACCCCAATACTGAGGTTTCCAGAATAAGGTGTGATTTTTGAGGTGTTCTATGATTCTCTAGTCCAAGGATTGGGGTTTGTTCTGATAAAATAGCAAGGGGTGATCTCTTATGGGTCTAGGAAGTTATGTATCCATGAGTGTAACTATGCCACCCATGACTTGGATCTCATAATGGTTGTGTTCTCACTAAATTTGTGGTGGTACTACCTCATTGGGGAGCACTTTTTGGTCTTCACGGATCACAAGAGATTGAGGTATATCTTCTCTTAGCAACACCTGAACTTGCAGCAGTAGAGGTGGATAGAGTTTCTTCAGGACTACAACTTTGAAATTTCATACACCTCAGGAAAGGGGAACGTGGTGGATGATTCCTTGTGTAGGAAGTCACAGAAGGATGTGGTTTGAGAATTAGAATATGCTTGGAGAGAGATAAATGATTTGGCTACCCTACACCTAGATGAAAGGGTGGAGGATGGTAGAGGCTGTCTTTTCCAGATGATAGTGTAGTCCTCTCTATTGCGGCAAGTAGAGGAGTCTAAGTGGTAGGACTTAGAGACTGAAGTGATGCGCGGTCATGTTAGCCAGGGTGATTCTCCCAGAGGTTTGTCAGAATATGGGAATAATCAGATGATTTTTCATGGGAAGTTGTTCATCTCGATGGAAATGCTCATGAGAGTTCTTGGTGAGTTCCACAATTCACCCCTGGTGGGGCACCCAGGAGTTTCCATGATGTATTGTGGATTGAGGGGTCAGTTTTGGTGGCCTGGGTTGAAGTGGGTAGTGGTAGAGTTTTTGGCGAAGTGTCTCATGTTTCATCAGGTGAAGAATGAACACAACATCCCAGGGGGTCTGTAACAACCTTTAGATGTCCCTAAGTGTAAGTGGGATGACATCTTGATGGATTTCTCCATAGGACTACCCAGAGTTCAAGGGGGTTGCGATGCTATCAGGGTAGTGGTGGACTGACTGATGAAATTAGCTCACTTCCTGGAAATCAAGGAGTTGAGTGCGGTGGATACCCTAGAACAACGGTACGTGGAAAAAGTGGTGTAGTTTCATGGAGTTCCGAGGTCTATAGTCTCTGATCGGGATACCCGATTTACCTCATGGGTTTGGAAAGATTTTCAACATACTTTTGGTACCTAGTTGTGCCTTAGCACTACTTTCCACCCCTAGATATATGGAAGATAGAGCGCACCATCCATACGTTGGAGGATATTCTATGGTCATGTGTTTTAGACTTTGGGGGATCATGGGTACGACACTTTCCTCTGACAGAGTTTCCCTACAACAATAGCTATCACTCAACCATTGGGATGGATCCATTTGAAGCCTAGAACGAGAGGCTGTATTGATCACCCGTGTGCTATATAGAGGCCGGGGAAGCAGGTTTTCTTGGTCTGGAGGTAGTGTAGAGCATGACGTAGAAGGTTCATCTTATACGGGAGAGGATGGAGGTGGTTCAGGACTGGCAGAAGTCGTATGCCGACCATAAGAGGAGACCGTAGGATTTCGAGGTTGGTGGCCACATTTTCTTGAAGGTCTCCCCTCAACATGTGCAATGGAGGTTCAACAGGGGGTGTAAGCTTTCTCCCAGGTTCATCAGACCCTTAGAGGTGTTGTAGTGGGTCGGTGAAGTGGCTTATCAGCTGGTGCTACCACCGCCGCTACTGAGGGTGCATGACATCTTCCATGTGTCTTAGCTCCATTAGTATCTACACGATGATTCACACATCCTCGACTGGGGAAAGATAGATATCGAGGATGATTCAATGTTTATGGAGTGACTAGTGATGATCAAGGATCGTGAGGAGAAGGTGATTTGTGGATGAACCATTCCCTTAGTTTGTGTGTTGTGGAGGCATGGTGACCTTGAGGAGAGTACCTGGGAATGGGAGGCACAGTGCACACCCAGTACCCAGAGTTGTTTTGAGTTTTTTTATCTTTTGTATCGTACTAGTTTGTGATGTAGTGATTAACCTTGAAATGTGATGTTTTCCTTGTTCTATTAAAGTGTGTGAAGAGTCCTGAATGGGGAAAGTGGAGGATCTGATTCTTAATAAAGACACATTAAAATGGATGCGGTTAAACCCATACGGGTGAGTCAGTGCCTCCCAAAGTGGATAGTATCTTGACATGGATAAAGGGAATCCCTAATCCATATGACTGGATGATATGACCTTTACATGTTTGTGTGGTTACTTGGGGGAGAGGAGCAGTAGTGTATCTGTTGTTGTTCTGGAGATAGATAATGAAGATGTGTTACTAAATATCGAGGTTGTTCTAGATTTAGAACAACTCTTGGGTGGGTTTTCCTTGAGAGGTATCTTACGAGGAGGTTGTTTGGACCCCTATCTTTTTTTGGGTTTATCCTTGAATTCTTGAGGATGAGAATAGTTTGAGAGGTATCTGATGTAAAGGCCCGTAACCTCCTAGTCCAATAATTTTCTAAAAAACTCGGTTCCACCAAATGGTTCCCCTGTTATGGTGGCACTGGTCACAGTGGAACCATTATGGTGGCCTCGTCAAAGTACCACCATTCTGGTGGCACTACTTATGGTGTCTCACCGAACCGGTGGCACCATCACGGTCATACACCGAAATGGTTACACCATCACAGTTGCACACCAAAATGGTGGCACTTCTTTATGGTGTCTCACCGGACTGGTGGCACCGTCATAATGGCTCCATCACAGTATCATTGTTATGATCGCACCATCATGGTCACACTGTCACCGTCGCACCGTCACAGTGGAACCGTCATGGTGGCACCATCACAGTTGCACCATCACAGTCGCACACCAAAATGGTGACACTGCTTATGGTGTCTCACCATTACAGTGGTAAAATTATGGTGGAACCATGTCTTCCATTTTTACCTTGCCTTTTTTTTCCAGTTTCCTGAGTTTTCCCAGTTCCACCCCCACAATGTATATTTTTACGTAAAAGTGTTTTAATACCCCTTTCGAAGCCATTAAAAGCCCATAAATGATATATAAAATCCCTAATAGCCAAGAGAACCCTGAGTTACCAAAACATGTGGCTTTTCCTTGGCGTCACACTCTTTTCCCGTACTTTCCGGTTCCGCCCCTGTTACACATTTTCCTATGATTAAAGGAAACCATTTAACACACAACTGTTATGGACACCTCTCCGATGAGAATTATTAAATAATAGGTAATTTCATTATGTGTAACCATCCAAACTCATAGTGAAACCATGATCCAGCTTTTAAGACGTTCAAAATTCATATCATGTAACTCTAGGATATCTCCTTTCTTATCACACATGAATTTTTTCTTCTTCTGGACTGGTCTATTTTCTTTTCATTGGTGCATTTGGAGTCCCCCCTTACTGAGGCTAGTGGTACACCTATTCTAGAGTCTTTCCTTCCAACTCTTGGAGCCTCTAAATTTCCTCCCCTGTAAGTTTCTAATCCCCAGTTCTTAGCGCATGGAGAAAAACATCGATCATTGATCATCCAGGTATGGTTCTTCCTTCATCTCTCTTTACTGTGTATCATGCAGGGAATGTATGATAATGTTTCTACAGGGATGGATGAAACCAAACCTTAACAAAGATAATAAACATACTTTTAAAGAATTAAAGGGGTTTGTTTGATGATGTTGTTGTACACTTTTACCCTTGCTTATATGTTGTGAATTTTATGGGCTTCTATCCACTGAAAATCATGGTCATTGGTGGTATTTCCTTATGCACTAATGGACCCCTGTCTTTTGTGATGATTGAATGGATATAACATGGAAATTGTTCAATCACCTAATCTCGGTTGATTAAATGGATGTCTAGTGAATAAGAATTCTTATGTGATCGCCCTAGTTAACCAAACAGAAAGAAGGAACTTAATGAATGGTGATTTTGAATATGGAAACTCCCTTACTCTATCATGTTAACATATGTGGTTATTTTTCTTGTTTCTTGTGGTGTGACGTGGATGGGGATGGGATCCCCTGTTGTTGTGAAGTTGTTGGTTTGGGGATCTAAGGCCATATGGGGCTCTATGTTGGAGCTTGGTTTGGTTCTAGTACTCTCAGGGATCTCACAGATCCCTTTTGTTGTTGTGACGATACAAGAGAACCGGGTGTGAATGCTTAAATTGATGCTTGACTGTTTTTTCCTTCCTTGGCCGGTGGCTGTACCTATTAGTTGCCTGGTAGTGAAGAATTATTTAAATGGAATCACTTGAATATGAAAAAAATAATGGGTTCAATGGGGAATTGTTTTTTGGGAATGATTTGTGACTTGGTTGTAGATGTTATGATTTTTATGAATAAATAGTAATGAGGGTGTTTGTGTATGGGATAGTGTTGGAACCCCTAGGTTGGGATGAGTTCTTGTTTACCTATATGTATAATTTAGTTATTATGTTTCTTATTCACACCCCACCCAAGTTGATCACTTTGTGCCGAACACTCCCATTTCATGGGGGAGGGTGTTTTTTCCAACACTCCTATGAGTGGAAGGTTATTATCTCCTTTTATGATCCCTTTCCCAAGTATCCCAAGAGTCTTCGGGCAGGCTATGATGGCCTGAGGTCTATTATAGAATAAGATTCTTTGGGCAGGGTATGTTGTAGTGGTTGGCCCAGGTGTGTGCGGGCAGGTTGTTTCCCAAGTGTCTTCAAGATGAGGCCCATGTGTCTTCTGGCATGGTAGTAATTGTTCAGGCCCAGGTGTCTTCAGGCGTTGTGGTAGTTATTCTAGCCCAAGTTTCTGTGGGCATGTTTGAATGTGGTTGTTGTAGCCCATGTGTTTGTGAGTGGGGTGTGTGGTTGTGGTAGCCCAGGTGTGTGTGGGCGGGGTATGGCAGTGGGACTGCGGTGAGAATGGTGGGAGAGGTCTGACGCATAGGATGTCTTCAATAACCAGTGGAAAAGTGGTCTGGGGTACCCAAATATCGATGTGCTATTACTATTACATTACTTGGATTGCGTTATTTGGGGAGTGTTTCTTGGTGAGGTTGGGTGGATAGCTTCCTTGTTAGGTGCTTTGGTTATCTCCTTTTCCTTACAGGGCATTAGAATGACTCCCACTTGTGCACGAGAGCTTTTGGTTTTTCCTATTGAGTATACCTATATACTCACCCTATGTATATAAATCTGATTTTAGGTTTCCAGGAGGACTTTGGGGACCATACAGGACCGTACTAGTTCAGACACTAGGACTGTTGATGTTGTTGTTTTTCTTTTCTATTGGTACTTACCTTTGGAGTTTTCTTGTACTTTGTAGTACTTTATTATTGAAACATGCATATGGGAATGGATTTTTTTGGATTTACTTTTACTTATAGCTTTGGTTTTGTTTGGGATTTACTATCTTATCTCCTGATCCTACTAAATAAAAAGGGAAATGCCTTCCATTTTACATGTGATTCTATACCCTTGGTGCTAGTTTACACTCTGAGACCTATTGAAGGCGGGTCTTGGGGGGTCATTATCTCTCCTTAAATTGAAGAAGGAAGGGTTTGTCAGCCTGTTGTCCCTTCCCTCATCTTGGTGAAGGTGGGTCATGGCAAGATCAAACTAGTTTTGACTCACCACTAGTAATGGGATATTTATAATTTCTTATTGATATAGGTGCAAACATATTATCTAGAAATTATTAAATAGTTAGATTGGTATAAAATTCAATTACCAATGTCCTAGGAGGAATGGAATCAATTATTTCCTCATAGTCTATTTGAGAAACTATAGAACCATAAAGTGATATTGGAATAATTGAGATGGTAGTTCAACTATACCCAAGAGGACTAGCTCTATCATGATTATCTCCACTGACATCCAAATCTGGGTAGAAAATTAATGGAATAGATGATCAAGGATAATTATCCCAATTAGGATATGTTTCTACCTTTTATGCATTAGACTACTCCCTATATCTATATTTAATTTTGTTTCACCAATTTAGGGAGTAAAAATCTAATCAAATAATACTTCATCTTACTCAGAACCAATCTTATCAAGATAATTTAAAGACTCTTCAGAATCCTCAGTATCATCATCATCCAAATCCTCTTCCTAAGAAGGTAAATATGGAGGATATTCAAGATGTTGAAAAGAAATTACCTTGGGATTAGGGACTCATGCATCCAATTGCTCATGAAAATATATCTCTTATTTATAAGATCATATAGATTAATCATTAAAAACTGATATTTATTCTTTAAAAAATCTTTCAAATTCTATGTTGTGAACAACAACTAAATCTTCCGATATATTCTATACTTCTTGACATTATTTAGAAAATTATTTCTTAGAATAATATTCTACTACTTTATTAGGTTGTAATCCTGTACCTATATTATCCTTTAGTATAATAGGTTTCTTCGATGGAATTAATTTCTTAAACACATTTTCATTATAAAAAACCCATAATTTTCTCCAAGGGTTCCAATTTGCCCTCATTTTTTGAAAGTAGTATGGTTTAGAAAAATTCCACCATAGATGATATAATTTCATTCCCCTAAGGAACAAGTCTCTTGTATGCAAATAATGAAAATATAAACATAGGATAGTGAAAATAATTACACTTGGAAGAGAGTTTATATAGTTCTTACATATATCTTATAAAAAACCCAGAAAACTAATATTCACCCCAATATTCATTAATTATATATATAAAATATATTTGTGCCCTAGTATGCTAAAATCCACTTTACTTGGACAAATTAAATATTTAATGAACTTAACCAAGAACCTAAACTCACCACCGATCTCCATGGTAGTTGTCCTTTTGGTATTTTTATTCCCATTTATCTCCTATAAGACCTTATCAAACTCAAAATGATCATAGTTGATAGGATAACATCTATAGTAATCCTCAAAATCAATTTTGAGAGGAACTTTAAAATATATTTACTAAATAATTAGATGAGATGGCTAGTGGTTATCTTTTTACAAAGGCCCTTATGATATTCTTCTTTTCACTAACTTTAAGCTCTATATCCTCATAAAAATATTTAACTAAGATCAGATAAAGAGATATGTTTTTCTAACTGAACCACACAACCCATGTTTTATGTTGTATATATTTCTCAACTAGAAACTTACTTGCTTTTAACCACTTATAATCTACTTCCATATCTAGTAAAACCTATGGATTTTATATAATAAACCTGAGAGGTTAAACATGTGTTCTAGATATAGATTTTATTTTCCTTGAGGGGGGTAATGATTCTATAGATAAGAATACAAGAAAAAGATTATACTTCACCATATTTAACTGATATTTGAAGTAGGTGGCATCTAGGGTTTGGTTTAGAGATAATATCAAGGGATTAAGATTTTAAAATGAGAGAGTTTTAGGGTTATGAATGATATATCTGATTTAAAAATGAATTAAATGTATTTAAAGTCATTTAAGGATTTAAATTATAATTCATGATAATGATAAAATATAATTTAAAATTTACATAGAGATGGTAGCCTGACTAACTGTGAGCCTTGAGACAACTTGATACACCATTCTAACATGACTTACCACTCAAAAAAATCATGGTAACATGCCCTAGTCACTTGAGGTTCTACGGTATATTGACTAGCCGTACATTCAAATTACCTATATATTGTTATAAAATCTTAACCAACTATATGCATAATTTTTCCATGGAAAATAAAGACTTACGATAGATCTTGGGATTATGGTCACTTGCGAAATTTATAATTTTAAAATATATCAGATTAGGCATAAATTATGAAACTATTAAAAAATATATAATATAACTCTATTAAAAATAAAAAATTAAAATTAAGAGATCAAACCATAATTTAAAAATATTAAATCGATACATAACATAAAATATAAAATAACCAATAAATAACTTGGAGTAATTAATCTTTCCTAATTCATGTATGATATATTTCATTCTCTCTATATTCAATGGTTTTGTAAAAATAGTAGTAAGATAAAGTTTATTTCTAATGAATTCAAGAGTAATATCCCCTTTTTGAAAATGGTCACTCAAAAACTAACATCTTATATAAATATGTTTAGCCTTGTAATATGATATAGTATTATTAAAAAATTATAGAACATGTTTCATAACAATTTATAGGGACATGTTGCAGTTGAAAACTATAGTCTAGTAATGTTTGTTTCATCCACAAAATCGGTGCACAAGAATTGCATGAAGCAATATAATCAACTTTAATATTAGACACTTAAACAAATTTCTAATTTTTAATACCCCAAGACACTATATACTTTCCAAAAAAGTCACATATACCAAAGGTTTTTTTTCTATCTAAATTAAAACCACCAAAGTGAGCATCAGAATAACTAACCAATTCACATGCATGTCCTCTAGAGTAATGTAGTCTAAAATTAATGGCATTTTTTAGGTATTTAAAAATCCTTTTGATTTCATTTAAATTTAATGTTTTTAGTTTTCTTGAAAATGAGAACATACACACACACTAAACATAATATCATGCAGAATAGTAGCCAAGTACAGTAAACTCTAGACCATACCTTTGTAAGAAGTTTGGTTAATCGGTTTAGCAGTTTCATCCAAATCTAGTTTACAACTTGTAATCAATAAAGTATCACTTCCTTTAGTGTTATATAATTAAAATCATTTTAAAAATATTTTTTATAATTTATTTTATTTAGAATAATTCCATTAATGATTTTAGAAATCTTAAATCCAAGAAATAATTTTAACTCGCCCATTAAACTCATTTCAAATTCATTTTACATTAATTTAGAAAATTAAATACAAAAATAATTTTTGTATGAATTGAAAATATTATCATCAATGTAAATTTGAGAAACCAAGACATCATTTTAAAAACTCTTTATAAATGTTGTATTATCAGCTATACCTCTTGAAATTCTATTTGAAATTAAGAAGAAGAATATCTCATCATACCAAGATCTAGGAACCTATTTTAAATGATAAAGTGATTTTTAATATTTTGAAAAAAATATTTGGAAAATGTGGAATTGAAAATATAATGGGTTTTCCAAAAAAAAATATCCACAATAATATAACTATTTATTTGTTCACCCTTAACATCCATTTGATATAGTTTGAAATTAAAATGTGCAATATAATCAAGAATTATTCTAATGGATTATGTAAGAACCCGAATATTCTTTTCAAGAATGTTTTGTTTTCTGGTCATTTTTTAGAAAAAGGGAAATTTCTAGAAATTTTTGAAGTACATGCCATGTACTTTATGAGTACATGCCGTGTAATTGGTTGTCACATGAATCCATGTGCTGTCCGTGTAATGGCAGCACACACAGCCGTGTGGGGGTGAACTGGAGACCTCCTAAAGGGGAGTACGAAAATAGAAAGTACACGCCATGTACTTCCAAAGTACACGCCATGTATTTTTTTTCATTAAACATACCAGGGTCGTGTCTAATTGTCAGAAAGTCCTTCATCTCAACCTAGTTCATACGAGAGAACCCGTACGACCACGATCTTCCTCCGAGCCCCCGACCGAGCATCTGATATTCGATTCGAGTGCCGTCGATTGCGTTGGTATCGCCTTGGTAAGATATTCCTTCTTCTAGAGCTTCATTTCATGATTCCTCATCTTTCTCAAGTTATCCTCCATTGAACGTTTTAGATGTTTTTTTAGATATATGGTGTTCTTGGGCGATTCAAGGCTTGAGGTTCACGTATATCGATCTCCCCACACTGAGGTAGGTGGTTTGTGCCTTTCCGTTAAAAGTCTTTGAGTTATATGTGCAATTTTTTCTAACACCCTTGAATGGGGTATTGTGTGTTTACCGTTTTAACCCTGTTATTTTACTGCTATGTTGGTATGCATGAGTAGAGGTTAATTGGATGAGAATAGGGTTGATTGTTATGATTTGGATGTGTTTTCCCATGCATTTTCAGTTTACAACCATTTGGTATGTTTAGCTCATTAGGCTTCCTTGATGTTTTTTCATGCCTAGTACTGTAGGATGGAGTGATTATTTTTATCTAACATGCTTTATATGTTTTAGACTATTTAGCCAAGTAGTTCTTGAGTTTTACCTTGGTCGTATTACATTGCAATGCTTGTTTGACTTACACAGGGCCATGAGAACCTGGTTTAGTAGACTATAAGGGGAATTGACTGTGTGAGCTTCCTTAGAGAGTCTTTATCACTTTAGACTATAAGGGAAATTTACCGTGGGAGCTTCCTCAGAGAGTCAATATAAATTTTAACTATAAGGGGAATTGACCATGTGATCTTCCTCAAGGAGTATTTAACGCCTTGGACTATAAGGGGAATTGACTGAGAGAGCTTCTATAGAGGGTCTTTGTAGTATCCTTGTTTTGGTTGAACTGGAGGGGTTAGGCTGAGAGTACTACCCAGAGGGTTACCTACTTTGATTAGATGTTGTTGACATATGGAACTTATTTCATCAAAACTGTGGAATGTTTACTCCTGAGTAATTCTTTGTTTACTGGTTCCTTTTACTTGTTACCTGCCATATATTCACTGACTTTTAGGCACAAATCTTATGGTGGTTGCCTACTAGGATTTATTCTCACACCCTGTTTGGGTCATGATTTTAAGCCCAAACAGATTATATTGCTACAAGTATAGATAAGGGAAAACACCTTTCTACTTCAGGTTTTTGACTGCTTTGGATCTGGAGAGCATGGGACCAATCTTAGGCTTGTGATGCTATGGAGTTGTTACTACTTTTCTTTGTACTTTGGTTTTGTACTGTATTTCAGCATTGTGAATTGTTTGGCTACTTTCCTAGACACATGTGTCATGCATCATATATATATGTGTGGTCCAGTTGTTCTTTCATCAGTCTTACAGTGTTCTATTGTTTAGTATGTTTATTGCTTCCACTATTGTTATCTGCTTCTCTTACACTGTTTTACTCTTCCAATGAGGTCATAGTTTCCCCACTATCACACCCAAGGCCCTAACTGCTGGTCGGAAGCCTCTGGAATTAGGAGAAATGCACTTGAGGCCATGTGACCAACCAGGTATGGGGCGCCTCTGGGCGGATTCTGGAACTGAGACGTTACAAAGTGGTATCAAAGGGATTATTTTCTTCTTGACTAACTGTTTGGAGCCTATAGTCAGGGATAGGATGGAATAGGTAATTGGTAATAAGTTTTTCCTGGGAGTAACTAACTTGTGTATAGGGAAAAGCCAATTTGCCTCTTTTATTTAAATTTTTCTTGTTTTTCAATTTTACAGTTGATTTGATTTTCATCATTGGCTGATTCTCATGTATTGTGTTGTTATTGTTGATGTTATTAAGGTTCTATTTCTGTTGAAACCCGATGAGATGAGGGTATGATATCTCATGCATCATATAGGCACTTGTTAGAAATCACATGTCATGCATTCTTTCCATGCCATTTAGGGTGCATTAGTGATTTCATGTTGTTTTGATAGATGTAGTGCTAGATATGCATGCTGTTTTGATAAATTATTTGATATAATACTTGATGTTTGATAGGGTATTGATTTTCTTTTTTATTGAATGAACGGTAAACTTTGGTTCTTGAGGTGTTATGGGCCCTAATGGACTGGAATTTAGTGGATCATTTCCTTGTATTTGATTGTTATAACATGTATAAGATGCCAAGATTTGATTTGCAGGGAGTATGGGCCCTCACAGATCGGAATTTGGCACTTTGGTGTTCGTTTCTGTGTTTTTATGGGATCCGGAGTAGTTTCTAAGGCTTATTGTCCGGAAAAACCCAGAATACACGCTGTGTAGTTTTGACTACACGCTATGTGTTCTTCTATTCAAGAAGAAACTATTTTTCTTAAGTACATGCCATGTACCTTATGTACACGCCATGTAGTCTCGAACTATGTCATAGGTCGTGTGGGTAGAGACACGGGATAGGGAAATTCTTGTGGGAACATGCCGTGTACCGGTTATACATGTTGTGTCATGTTGACCCTGTGTCTGCCCATGTGACTAACAACACAGACAGAGAAATCTTAGGTTATACACATCGTGTCAGTTATAAACACTCCTTGTAGTGTAACCATAAAATCGAACCATGTAACTAACAACATAGGTCAGTGTTATATTTTCTAGTAGATTTTGTGTCTGTCTAGAAGACGCCGTGTGGTGTCAACCGAGTATCCGGCCCTGTCGCGAACAACATGGGTCGGTGAAGGTCGTTTAGTACACGCCATGTCTAGCACAAACATGCCATGTAATCTCATTCTAAGGAGAACCATGTGGCTTAGTCGTGTAGAAGGACACGAGCAGGGGAAGAGAATTCAAGTACATGTCATGCGTAAGGACAACACATCATATGTTTGGGGTGTTACACGACTAGTTCTGGAAGAAGTACATGCCCATGTGAAAGGCTTAAGGGAACATGTCGTGTAGTAATTATACACACCGTGTATCCATGTTTTGAAAAACTTGAATGATTTATTTCTACTGTTCCCTTATTATACTTCTAAGTTTCAGTCCCTGTTAATCTTGATCTAAGGTTTGTGATTTATGTTGTAGAGTCATGCCACCGAGATGTCCTCCAGTTGTCCGCCAGCTAATGGGTTGTGATCAGACACCAGACATGGATGATCAGGGACTACCTGCAGATCCTCCAGTTCTGCTAGTCTTGGAACCAGCCGTCATTCCGCACATAGGTGCTGACACATAGTTCTGAGAGGGATTCATGAATTTCATGCAAACCTTCCACAGAGCACCGTATCTTTCCCCATCAATGGTAGAGATGAAACGGGTTTTTCAGCAGCCGCATCCTCCCACCATCATAGGGTAAGGAGGAACTTAGGCTGTAGAGTCATGGTTAGAAGCCTTTCTTTCTATCTTCGAGCATCTGGAGATGCCTCCAGAGAGGACGGTGAAGATCACTACATAGATGCTTCGGGATTCCGCCAAGAGATGGTGGGATGTGATCTCACAGGAAGGACACCAGCAGGTTATGGTGTGGGATGAGTTTCAACATTCTTTCTATTATTACTTCTATTTGGAGACTTTGAGGGCCGATTGAGCCTGAGAGTTCATGAGTCTGGAGCATGGTACTCTTTTTGTTATGGAGTATTCTTCTTGCTTCACTGAGCTGCATCACTTCATGCCTATTCCAGGAGGTGATGAGTTATTCCTGGTAAGGAAGTTTGAGGATGGTATGAGGCATGAAATCCAATATTAGGTGAACATTTTCTGGTTGACTTCCATCACTTCTATCGTCAACCAGGCACTGATCACAGATCACAATCTAAGGGATTCTGGAGTTGTGAGCCAGGGCGGTTTGACATTCGGAGTTAGTATTCCTCCTACTGACAGTAGGAATCTCCACAGGGGGTCTTCACGCTGTGATCTAAGGAGGAAAGACACTTCTTCTGGTAGCTAGGTGCTGTGCTACCAGTGCGGGAAGAGCAGTCATATGAGGCCACATTGCCTAAGATACCCAGTGGAGTGCCGATCTTGTAGAAAGATGGGGAATCTTCAGCATTTTTGTCCGATATTCTTACCAACAACTGGTGGCAGTGGTTCTTCTATGACTCTACATTCAGGAGCAGCGCCCCCAGTTTCTCATCAGTCTGGGAACTGGAGTTCTTCTGGCCGTTCAGGCCGAGGTGGAGGTCGCGACCATGGTATTCAGTTGCTAGGATTTCAACAATAGTAGGGTGGACCAGCTCAGAGTGGTCAGGAAGGGTCACAGGGCCGCGGTATGGTCTAGACTTTTGCAGTGGAGCAGACCCAGTGGGAGGAGGATCCCAGACCTTCTACAGTTTGAGGTACGATCTTAGTTGCCTCAGTTTTAGCTTCTACTCTTTTCGATAGAAGGTCTTCCCATAACTTTATCTCTTTTTCTGTTGTGGAGAGCCTTGGGCTCTGCATCTTTTCTTCTACTGATATCTTGACACTAGACACTCCATTGGGGACTAGAACAACTAGTGTGCAATAGTGTAAGGAGTTCCCTCTAGAGGTTGGTGGGTGTCACTTCTTATGGGACCTCTATGTCTTAGAGATGATAGGCTATGATGTCATTCTCGGAATGGACTGGTTAATTCCCTTCTAGGAAATTGTCAATTTCTATCATCGTATGGTGAGTTTCACATCACGAGAGGGCAGATCGTTTCTTCATAAGGGAAAATGGGATGTCCATGCGAGTAGAGCAGGACTCGAGCATCATGGGTTGGGAGGAGCTACATACCAAAGTGCTAGTCTATATCTAAATGACCAGGGGACTTCACAGGTGGAATTTCCTCCAGTGCTGGATCATTTTAGGGACATCATTCTAGAGGACTTTTTAGGTTTTCCTCCAAAGAGAGAGGTGGAATTTTCACTTTAGATCATGCCAGGAGTGACATCGGTGTCCATTCCTCCTTACAGGATTGCTCCACTAGAGTTACAGGAGCTTAAGAAATAGTTAGAGGAGTTTCATGAAAAGGGTTTCATCTAACCCAATACTTCTCCTTGGGGTTCTCCTGTCCTGTTTGAGAAGAAGGAGGATGGTACCCTCAGGGTTTGTGTGGATTATCGGAAGTTGAACCAGTTGAAGGTCAAGAAACGATATCCCTTGCCAAGGATTGATGACCTCTTTGATCAGCTTCGAGGAGCCCATGTGTTCTCGAAGATTTACTTGAGATCTGGTTACCATCAGTTGCACGTTAGAACATCTGATATACCTCTTATAGCCTTTCGGAGCAGGTATGGTTTATACGAGTATGTAGTTATGTTGTTCGTTCTCACGAAAGTGCATGCAGTTTTTATGGAACTGATGAACCAAGTGTTCCATCCATAATTGGATTCCTTCATGGTGGACTTTGTGGATGATATCTTGGTGTACTCTCATACTTGACACGACCATGATACCCATCTTGAGATCATTTTGAGTACACTGAGAGAGAATTAGTTATATGCTAAGCTCTCAAAATGCCACTTTTGGATGGACCAAATTCACTTCTTGGGTCATGTTATCTCGGAGACAGGAGTATCAGTAGACCTAGAGAAAGTGAGAGCTATGGTCTCCTAGGAGCATCCGAAGAACATCTTTGAGGTATGGAGTTTTCTAGGGATAGAAGGATAATAAATATGTTTTATATAGGGCTTTTCATTCCTAGAAGTGCCATTGACGGGCTTGACTAAGAAGGGTGAAAAGTTATTGTGGTCATATTCTTGTGAGTCATCCTTTCAGGAGTTGAAAGGGAGGTTGACTTCAGGACCGATGCTAGTATTTCCAGATCCAAAAAAGATCAATATTTTTTACTATGATGCATCAGGTATTGGGTTTGGATCATTTCTTATGCAAGGGGAAAGAGTCTTTGTGTATAGGTCTCGGCAGTTGAGGCCACATGAGAGAAATTACCTGACACACGATCTTGAGTTGGATGTAGTTGTTCATGCCTTACGCTGTTGGAGACATTATCTTCTGGGAGAACATTTTGTGATTTTCACTGAACAAAAAAGTCTGAAATATATCTTCACTCATCATGACTTGAATTTGAGACAACAAAGGTGGGTTGAGTACCTTCAGTCTTTTGACTTCTAGCTTGCCTACATGCCTAGAAAAGGCAACGTAGTGGTTGATACGCTAAGCTGGAGGACTCAGATACAAGAAGTTTAATAGGATAACAGTGAGTGGTAGCTTATGTTTATGTTCTCTGAGATGCATTTGGAGGTGCACGACAGACAGGGGAAAACGTTTCTTTATTATGCTGCTGTTACCTCTACTCTTCTTGATCGAGTGCGAATGAGGAAGCTATCAGATTCTAAAGGCCTAGTCCTACGGGAAAGCATGTCAGGAGAGGACCCTATTCCTATATGGACCATAGGTGGGGATGAGATCTTGAGTTTTCATGGGCACGTATGGGTGTCAGCAGACTTATGTGAGGAGTTGGTGCGGGACATTCACTCCTCAGTTTGGGAAGTTCATCCTGGTGTCACCTAGATGTATCGTGATCTACACCATCAGTATTGGTGGCCAGGTATGAAGAGAGAGATGTTGCTGGTTTCATGATGAGGTTCTCCACCTATCATTAGGTGAAGGTAGAACATTAGTGACCAGCAGGGATTTTGCAGCAGTTACCCATTTCCAAGTGTAAATGGAATGATGTCTCAATGGACTTCATAACAGGTTTGTAGAGGTCACCTCGAGGGAATGATTCTATTTGGGTTTTAATTCACAGACTCATGAAAGTTTATCACTTCTTTCCGATCAAGGATACTTTCAGTGTTGAATAGATGGTAAGGTTTTACATTCGGGAGATTGTATGTTTTCATGGAGTTCCACACTCCATTGTTTCAGACAGGGGTTCCCGTTTTACTTCTCGGGTTTGGCAGGGGATTTAGAAGGCTTTGGTTACACAGGTGCTTCTGAGTATATCTTACCACCCCTAGATAGATGGCCAGTCTGAGTGTATGTTTTAGGTGCTTGAGGACATGATTTGATCATGCATCCTAGATTTTGGAGGTTCTTGAGAGAAGCACATACCTCTTGGGGAGTTTTCCTACAATAATAGTTTTCAAGCAACTATTCAGATGGAACCTTATGAGGCTTTGTACGGTAGGCCATGCCGATCACCCTTATGTTGGCTGGAGGAAAGAGAGGCAGCTATGCTGGGACCTCATCTTGTCCAAGAGACCACAAAGAAGATAGAGTTGATTTGAAGGAGGATGGATACTGCACAGTCTCGACAGAAGTTTTATGTAGATCAGTGGCGACGACCTCTGGAGTTCGAGGTCAGGGATCAGGTTTTCCTACGTGTCACACTGAGGTTGGGAAACATAAGGATTAAGAGACAGAGTAAGATTTCACTGAGGTACGTTGGGCCGTTTGAGGTTTTGGAGAGATTTGGTCCGGTTTCCTATCAGTTTCATTTACCTCAGAGGTGCCGGGCTATGCACGACGACTTCCACATTTCTCAGCTTCAACGCTACTTCTCAGACCCATATCATATTTTTCAACTCGAGGAAGTTGAGCTAGAGGTGGATAAATCTTTTGAGGATCATCCTATCCAGATTGTTGATCGAAGTACAAAGGTTCTCCATGGCCGGTTTGTTCCTCTGGTACAAGTGCTATGGCAGCATAGGTGAGTATAAGACAAGACTTAGGAGGGGGAGTCAGATGTACGATTGCAGTGGCCGGAGCTGTTCGAGGTTTCTTCTTCTACACTGCCTTGCTAGGGAAATTTGGGGACTAATTTCTTTAATGGGGGAAGTTTTTAAGAACTCGAATATTCTTTTCAGGTATGTTTCCTTTTTCTATTCAATTTTGAAAAAAGAGGAATTTATGGAAATTTTTGAAGTACATGCAGTGTAATTTATGAGTACACTCCATGTACTTAGTTGCCACATTAAGTCATGTGCTGGTCGTGTAATGGATGCACACATGGATGTGGGGGGGTGACCTGGAGACCGGATAAATCAGAGTACGGAAACATCAAATACACACTGTGTGCTTCCAAAGTACATGCCGAGTATTTTTTTTATTAAACATACTGGGGTTGCGTATAATCGCCAGAAAGGCCTTCTTCTTGATCTAGTTCATTCGAAAGAACCCGTATGACTACAATCTTCCTCTGATCCCCTAACCAAGAATCTGATATCCAATTCAACTGCCATTTATTGCATTGGGATCACCTCGTTAAGCTCTTCCTTCTTATAGAGCTTTGTTTCATGATTCCTCCTCTTTCTCAAGTTATCTTTCATTGAACATTTTAGACATTTTTGTAGATCTACGGTGTTCTTGGGAGATTCAAGGCTTGAGGTTCACATATATAGATCTCCCCACACCTAGGTAGGTGGTTGGTGCCTATCCATTGAAAGTCTTTGAGTTATATGTGAAATTTTCTCCAATACCCTTGTACGAGGTATTACGTGTTTACTGTTTAACCCTGTTATTTTCCTGCTATGATGGTATGTGTGAGTAGAGGATAATTGGATGTGAATAGGGTTGATTTCTATGATTTGGATTTGTTTTCCCATGCATGTTCTGTTTATGACTATTTAGTCTGTTTAGCTCATTAGGCTTCCTTGATGTTTTTCCATGCCTATTAATGTAGGATGGTGTTATTATTTTTATCTAACATTCTTGATATGTTGTAGACTATTTAGACAAGTAGTTATTGAGGTTTACCATGGTTTTATTTCATTTCTATACTCATTTGACTTACACAGGGCCGTGATAACCTGGTGTAGTAGACTATAAGAGGAATTGACTGTGTGAGCTTCCTCAGAGAGTATTTATCATTTTAGACTATAAGGGGAATTGACCATGTGAGCTTCCTCAAAGAGTCTTTATCACTTTATACTATAAGGGGAATTGACCATATAAGCTTCCTCAGAGAGTCTTTAATGCCTTGGACTATAAGGGGAATTGATTGAGTGAGCTTCCATAGAGAGTCATTGTAGTATCCTTGTTTTGGTTGAACCAGAGGGGTTAGGCTGAGAGTACTACCCAGAGGGTTACCTTATTTGATTAGCTGTTGTTGATATATGGAATTGATTCCATTGAAACTGTGAAATGTTTACTGATGATTACTTCTTTGTTTACTGGTTCCTTTTACTTGTTACCTGCCATATATTTACTGACTGTTAGACATAGATCTTGTGTTAGTTGCCTACTGGGATTTATTCTCACACCCTGTTTGGACCATGATTTTGGGCCCAAATAGATTATATTTCTGTAGGTATAGATAAGGGCAATCACCCTTCTACATTAGGATTTTGATTGCTTTGGAGATAGATAGCATGTGACCAAGCTTAGGCTTGCGATGATGTGGAGTTGTTACTACTTTTCTTTGTACTTGGATTTTGTACTTTATTTCAGCATTGTGACTTGTTTGGCTTCTTTCCTAGACATATGTATCATGCATCATATATATACATGTGCTCTAGTTGTTCTTTCATAAATCTTATATTGTTCTATTGTTTAGTATGTTTACTGCTTCCGCTATTGTATATCTGTGTACTTCCACTGTGTTACTCTACCAATGAGAGCATAGTTTCCCCACTATCACACCCAAGACCCTCGCTGCTAGTCGGCAGCCTCTGGAATTTGGGGAAATGCGCTTGAGGCCATGTGACCAACCGGGTACAGGGCGTCTCTAGGCGGCTTCAAGAACTGGGATGTTACAGATTCAATTCTAGCTGTGGATCTAAAGTTATATTCCTAATCAATCACTTATTCATGTATATATTTTTGTGAAACCAATATAGATTTTTTTCTAACTATGGTTCCAAAATCATAAACCTTGTTTCTATATGCCCACTTAGTTCCAATAGTCAGGTAGTCTTGAGGTATTTCAACTAATTCCCAGGTTTTATTTCATTAAAACTTATTCAATTATTCTTTCATACTTCTCACCCAATTTTCATCACTAATTACATTAATTTTTTTTTGTTAGATATTACATAAGAAGGATTGATATTCAACCTGGTTTCTAAGAGAATTTTAGGTTTGAGTTCCTTTCTCTAGATATACTACAACAACATTAAAAGGGTGATTTTTCAAGGACCTAATGGTTCTAGGAATTTAAGTTCTTGGTTCTTCCAAATCTTCTTCAACATCAATTTGGTTAAGATGGTCTTTGATTGGATATTTTAGAGGTAAATCCATAGAATATTCAAAAATATTATATGTGTTATTAATATTCAAATTTCACATATCATCTTAAGGGTTTTATATTGTATGTTTAGATTCATATGCATGTATCTCATCAAATTTGAGATGAAAAAACTCTTTTAAAACTTTTGATTGTTTGTTAAAGACTCTATATTTTGTACTTTAGGCTGAATAACCTAGAAAAATTCCTTAATAACTCATCGATAATTTTTTTTTCTAGATTTAATTTTTTGTTAAGAATAAATACATTACATCTATAATATCTAAATTAATTAACTTTTGTTTTTCTAACTTTAAAAAATTCATATAGAGTATTCTATAATGTAGGTCTTATCAAAACCATATTAATAACATAACAACAAGTATTCACAACTTAATCTCAAAATTAGATAGGTAAGTCATATTTACTAAGCATAGTACGATTAATTTCTTAGAGATATCTATTTATCCTTTAAATAACTCCATTTTCTTGAGGAGTTTTAGGTGTAGAGAAATTTCTTATGTGGCTATATTGTGAGCATAAAGTTTCAAATTCCTGATTCAAAAATTCATGCCCATGATCAATTATTAAGTTTTTTTATAGTAATCATACTAAGGTTTTCTACAGAACTTTCATATTTATAAAAATATAAAGTAGATTCACTTTTTTGAGCTAATAAAAATACCATGTGTATCTTGAATAATAATCAATAATCATATAATCATTACTATTTCCACATTTATTAGAAATTATAGAAGTTATAAACAAATCTATGTGATCCAATGCTAGTGGTTGTGATGTAGAAGGATCTTTATTTGGTTTGAAATATATTTTTTGTTGTTTTCCCTTTTGATAGATATTTCACACTTTTCCTTCAGGAAACTCTACTTTAGATTGATCCTTGACTAATACAATTCTATTTATCTTCCTAATAGAGTTTACATTGAAGTGGCCTAGTCTATTATGCCACAAATAAGATTCTCTATCAAAGGCCCTTAAGTAGGATGTTTTTTTTAGAAAATGAGGAATCTAACTTTATTGCATAAACATTGCAATTTAATAAGGTAGTAAACACTAAGGAATGATTCGAATAACATTTTTTACATGAATTATTTTCAAATTTAACATTATAACCATCATCACACAATTAAGATATACTGATTAGGTTATATTTTAAATCATAAATTTATAAAACTTTATAAAAACAATAGTTTTAAGGTTACCAATATATCCACGAACAATTATTTTTCCTTTTTAATTATCAGAAAATGTGATATATCCATCGTTAAATTTCTCTAAAATTTTTAAGCTTGAGTAGTATCTAGTCATGTTTTTGGAACATCCATTATCCATATACCATCAAATTTTGTTGGAGATATTCAAGCATTTCACCTATATAAAGTCAAACAAAAAATGATGTTCATACCCATACATTCTTAGGTCCAAAGAAGAAAGAAAATAATTCATTGGGAATCCAATTCTATTTCACAAGTTTAATTACAATAGTATTAACATATTTTGATAAAAATGCTTCATTAGGCCCGGAAAGATGTGAGTCGTTACCATAACTATAAGTTACATTAGTATTATAGATTAAAGTCTTATTTTTAAAGAAATAAAGAATGTTATTCTTATATAGATTACTTTTCTATCCCAATTATAACCAATTACAATGTTAATTATGGGCATTTTCTTACTTCTTGGTATCATATTCAAGCTATTAGTTACATTGGTAATTTTTCTAGATGTTTCTTAAGTTTTTATTTATACATTTTCATCTCATCATTCCCCTTAAATAATTTGGAATTCTTTTCTTTTTTAATTGTAAGAACAATTTTATCATGAGAAGATAAGGCTTGTAACCTTTTCAAATTCTTGTATTTTTATTTAAACTCATTCATAGTGTCTTCCAAGATAGAGAAGTATTAAAATATATATATTCATTAAAAAATTTATATTATTATAAAGAACTATCACAAAAAAAAGTATAAGTAAAAGTAGTGTTTTATACCCCAGTTGAACTAGCCATAAAGAAAAAATTTGTTTTTTAACTAGAATTATCTTTTCTAGAGTCAAAGTCACTGGATCTATCCTCAAATAAAATCTAGGTTTCTTTTATTTATTTATTTGGATTATTCTCTCTATCATCATACTTTATTTTTTATTTTAGCCTAGGATAATCATCCTTTATTTTTTCTTTTCCTTTTACATTCATTGAATGTAATGTCTCCAGGGGAGTCATTCATTTTTCAATATTTCATCCAATTTCACCTCCTATCATACTTTCTATTATAATTTATCTTTCATAAAAGCATATTATTTTTATTGAATTTATTGAATCTCCTAGATAGATTATCCATCAACTTATCACTCTTTAAATTTGATTCATTTACACATGAATCACCTTTGATCACCTCTTTTGATTTAGAATCAGTTGTCTTAAAGGATACATTTTTATTATTAAGTTCAACATATTCATTGTATTCTTTAAATTATTTTTTGTACATAACCTTCTTTCCAATCAGTTCCTTGCCTTATAGCTTACTAATGTCACCTGATTCTCTAATTGAAATAGGTATACTTCTTCATCTATCTGGTAAGTGTCTCAGTAATATTAGAACTTTATTTTTATCTTCCAAATGTTTTCTAAGTGACCTCATAGTATTAATTATTAAATTTAATCTACAATATATTTCAGAAATGGATTCATCTAGTTTTATATTAAAATATTCATACTTCATAGTACATTTTTTAGTCACATTTCTTTAACATTAAAAGTTACTTCATGAGAAATAGCTAATGAATCCTAGATTCAAAGGTGGTAAAAAAATAAAAATTATATTAAACTAAAATTCACCAAATTCCTAGAATACATCATTCATGGGTTTTTAATTAAAATCATACATATATTTTGTTTCATTACTCTAGTGTTTTTTAAGAGCTTTAGTTTTTTCTTATTTATCTTCAATAGTTCCCCTTATATAAAATCCAATGATTTCTAAATATATTTTTATTTTTATTTTCCATCCATAATAATTATTTTCAATAAAGAATGGAGATTTATTAGAATCATGACATTTATGTCTAGCATAAAAAATTAAAATGTAAATAAATATAATGTAAAGATCTTATTCTTATAAATTTATCAAGTTTGAGGGAAAATAGAAAAACTAAGAGAAAAACTACTATAATACCGAATATTGGTCCTGGTAGAGTGCTAAAGGGGGTGAATTAATAATCCAAAAGTTTCCATTTCAAAATTAATAATTTAAAACATAAAATTACACAATTAAAAAGAGACCAATTAAACAAATAATATATATATATATATATAATTATATGCTTTAATTTTTTTTCAAAGTATCAATCAAAAACTTTATTAAAACAAATTAAGTTACATTAAATTTTATAATTATTTAAATCACACCCAAAAAAAACATATATCACTAATAAGTGTTAACTATCATAGTTACATTAAATTCACAATTTAAAAACACTTACTAAAAATTAAAAAATAATTTCAAGTAAATTTAAATCATTTAGTGAAAATAAAATTAAAGCACATAGAATAATTAAAGAATATGTTAGAATAAGTTGTAGATTAGTCCTATCCACTTGTTAGTAAGACACTTCCAAGTTCTCTTATTAAAACTTAATAAAAAAATCCCCAACCTGGATCAAGTTTTACTACAAACTCTGACAAGGCAGGTTATACCTATCATATTCTACAGTTCTACATGGGATAATGGAAGTAAATAAATAAAGGAGTATCAGAGTGTCCCTAATTATAGTACATGATAAGTTCTATGTAAATTTATTGAAAACTCGAACACAACACAATATGTAAAAATATCAGAGAGAGAAAATAAATCATTGGAATTTATATGTTGCTCAATCTATGATCAAAGTTGGTTGATGAGAAATGTTATTATCCATATTTGATTGTCTGGTTATCTTGAGAGAGAGTGAACTATGTTGTTAATTTAAAATTATTTTTATTTGTTTTTTCAATATCTCTTAGAAAATAGAGTTTTGAAATATAGGATAATAAAATATCAATATCTAGAGAATCACATGAACCATTCATAAGGGATTATTCCTCTTAATTTTTTAGAGATATTATATAATTATACAATCAAAAATAATCACAAAAAATCATTATATTATGCATGAAATCCATAATTCCTCAAATTCTATAAATTTTCATTAAATTCTCTAACATATTTTAAGGAATTTATTTTTGAATTAGAACTAGTCGATCTAGCCTCTAAAAAGTCACTTAAACATGGTTAATTTATCCTTGTGGTTTATTTGAGACTCTTTATGTGGTTAGTTTTCTATCATATTGAAAAACTGAATTAGTGGATCATAACATGTGTTTGATCAAAATTTTTCTTATGGTCGATCAATAGTTAGAAATTTTTTAACTCTATTAAACTCAATTAGTTGTATTTATTATTATGTACAATCATCTATGGTCAATTTATTTTCTATGTGAATTTGCTAAAAATTTCAATGTATGGTCAGTTGATAGGCACAATTGGTTGAAACTTATTTGTGTGGTAGCTTCAACACTTAGGGATATTTCATCTACCAGACGTGGTTAGTTTAAATTATTCTTGAAATTCATCTATATCTCCATGAATTCAAAATGAAACATTGAATAATTTATTTATGGTTGATTCATTTCTCATGTATTCAATCCTTTAGTACATGATATCACTTTACTTAACTTTTATTTTATGGACATATAATATGCATTCACTTCCATACTTAGCAAATTTTCTTATTTTTTTATATATTTTTTTACTATCATGAAACATATAATTCATTAGAAACATGAGAAAAATTATTTTAGATCATTAATGTAATGGTTTGTGCCTTCTTGGACCATTAAATTTCTATTTGAGTAATTGGAGGCATTTAGAGGAGGTCTAGAGGGCTCAGTGGAGCTAGAACTGCAGGGTACTGCAGCAGGTGGTTCACAATGTGAACCATATTCACAACATGAATAGGAGTTTCATGACTTGTATAGATAGCTAATTTCATGGATTTTCTATAGGAAAGGGGGGGCTGTGAAATAAATTCACATCATGAAAGTCTAATTCAATATGTGTAATTAAATTAGGATGAGGAGACAATAATTTTAGAGGAAGTTAGAATTTTTGAAAACTTGTGGATGATGAATCATGAAAGGGATACAAAACATGAAAGGGGAGGGTTATATGTTTGTAAATTCTTTTGTTTGGATTATTTTTATTCATTCATCCATACCCCTTTCTCTCTCATTCTTGGGTGAACCCTAGGTGATTTTGGAGGATCTTCCATCCCTTCTTCTCTTGCTTTGACCCTTGGGTTCTGGTGGATGCCTGTTGGATATTCATAGTGAGTTATATACTCTTACCCATGTTTTTAATTTAATTATTATAATAAGATATACTATGTTTTTGTGGTTTTGGTTTGGGGTGTGTATGGGTTTTTTTAACAACCCTTTTTTGTGGTGTAGGTTGATCCATGATTTCCTTGAGTGGTGGTGGTTTTTGGGCAGTTTCTCCTTTTGAATATGATGTGTAATGAGAATAGAAGGCTTCCTTGAGGTAGGGGATCCTCTTTCTCACCATTTTATGTGATATGTGTGGGATTTTCATGATTATTCTTACCTTTTTGGGGATATTAAGGGTTCGTGTAATCAAATAATTAATTGGAATAGTTGAATTGATGGGTATGGGGAGTTTTTACATATTTTACTAATATGATATATGTTATTGATGATATTATCCATTTTTGTTTCCAATTATGAAAATAATGGATGTTTGGATCCTTTTTTTCACTATAATTTTTATGGTGTAATGGCTGTTTATGTGTTTTTTGTGTGATTTCACCCTTAATAAAAGGATAAGAAACATATATTTGGCTAATAAACTAGTTTCCCCTAGATTTTCATTTTTGTGATAATATACATGATAATTAAAGAAGTAAAGTTATAAAATCCATTAAATAATTGTTTTAACTAGTTTCTGATGTTTTTGTGTATGCTTGTTCTTTATTAGTTTCCCTGTATGGATTGGGCTATTGAACAGTGATAGAGGTGATTGGTTGGGCCATATGATGTGTGTGGCTATGATGTGGAGGTTGGTTAGAATGGATTTGATGTGGTAAGTTGTGGGATGTTTTGTGTATAGTTATGATGTGGTTATGGTGTGTAGTGGTGTGATGATTGGTGATAAAAATGTGTGGTGGTAATCATTTGGTTGTTGCATGTAGTGGTTGTGTTGTGAGATATGGTTGTGGTGTGGTTTTTATGGAGATGTGGTCATGGTGCATGGAAGTTTGGTTGTGTGAATTTAGGTTGTCAGGGTTAGATGGATTGGGAAATGTGACGCAATGATGATGGCAGATGTGTGTTATTGTGGTAGTGGTTGTGTGAGTTAGGCTAGTTTTTGCATGGTATGGTTGAGATAGTTTCCTGGCTATCCATGGGATGAAATGTGATAATAAATGAAACAAATAAGCTGGTAAATAAATGAGATAGACTAAAAATGAATGTGTGGAAATTTTTTAACTAAATTAAATAAATGAATGAGTATTGTAATGTGGAATGGAATGGATAATGAACAAACATGGGGAAACCTACAGCTAAAAGTGAAAAATGTTGTGTGGATTTTGTGGTGGTTTTATGGTGTTTCATATAACGGTGGTATTATTTGTGACAATTAATGTGTTGTATAGTGGTGGTGATGTTGTGTGTGCTAGTTCAGTTTATGTGAACCCATAGGACAAGTATTGTGTATAATATATATCATGTATGATTATGTTATTTTTATATGTGCCACACCTGAGTTGGATATGCTTACTAATGCTTAGAGGTGATGAGTTCTGGTTGTTTTCCCCAACATCTAGGATGGTAGTGATACATATATATAGCTACCCCTCTTCCACACTCTTCCTTTAGTAGCAATGACACAATTTTATGTTAGAGATTACCCAACGATGATGTGTGTCCCAAGTGTTTACAGGCAGGATGTGATATGATGTGATGTGTAAACTCAGGTGTCTACAAGCAAGATGTGATTTGGTGTGATGTGATCTGTGGTGGGGATCATGCGTGGTAGAAGGAGGTAGTGAGGTTGATGTCCTTCTCATTCATGATATGCTAATGCTCCAGTTTTGATGGGATGTGATGTGTGTCTTAGGTGTCTATGGGTGGGATGTGATATGATGTGATCAGTGGCCCATGTGTTTGTGGGCAGGAAGTGATTTTATGTGTGGCCTAGGTGTCTGTGGGTTGGATGTGATGTGATGTGATGTGTGGCCCAAGTTTCTTCGGGAGGGATGTGATTTCAATGTGATGTGTGGCCCAGGTTTCTGTAGGCGGGATGTGTTGTGATGTGTGAATCAGGTGTATGCGATCAAGATGTGATGTGATGTGATGTGTAGCCTAGGTTTCTACATGCCAGATGTGATGTGATGTGATGTGTGGGAAATTTTCAATGGGAAGGATGTGATGTCATGTGATGTGATATGTGTATAAGGTATGGTAGAACTGAAACAAGAGTTTTTAGTCTCTCCTTACCTATTTCAAAAATAATAACCTAAGGGATACAATATAGTTGTGAAAAAGGTTGTCTCCTAGTGAGACTGCCTTGTAGGAGTTAATTTGTCATGATTTATTTTATTTACTTTTATTATTATTATTTTAATTGTTTTTAAGGAAATTATTATTATTGTAAACTAAAAAACACTAATTTAAATATTCAAAAGGATTTGAATACTGAAAGAATAAAACCAAGAACTAATTGAAACATTGTGTGAAAACAGCGGGTAACAAAAAAAGTAGTAAATAAAAAATATATAAAACTGGCCAAATCTAGTAGATCTTTTGGATCAAACTATCTTAATTTATTGAATAAAATTACATAAAAATCTATCATTTCATGAATCAAGATATCAATGTGTTCAATCCACTCAACTTAAAAATTCAAGGTAGTAAACTAAAATATCCATTCTAACCTTATTTCATTAGGGGTCTATCGAGGTGCTCAATGATCTCTGACCACCATGACTTAATTATGCTCCCACTATGATCTAAATTGTTGATCAATAATTGAGATAATTAAAGGATGAAATTTAATCATCTAACCCCTAACCAGACTAATTTAACAGTACATACTCCATGAAAAACACACTATGATTGGCTATGTGTCGATCACAAGATGGAAGAGAAAATAAGAACATGAAGTAATGGAAAATATAATCATTAAACATTATTCAACTATTCAAAAAACATTAATTCAAAGAGATATTAGAGTAAAATATACACAAAATGAAATCTCATAAAGAAATCTCCACTTGATTCTATAGGATATGACCACTAGAAAACTAGTTACTCATGTTCACAGAGTGTAGAGAACACCCAATCTTTATCCGCATTTTAAGTGGAAGTATTCATGCAAAATATCTTATCTTTCCAATCCCATCATTTTTCTTAGGAAAAAGTCAGTGGCTCATAACTGTATTTTTACTCTGTAAAAAGTTCATCCCCCAATAAATTCACCAGAGATTTATTTTTATTCTTCTGAAGAAAATTTTTCACATTATTTTTTATTTATTCCCACTTCATTTGGTGAGTGTCTATTACAAGAATTAATTTCTTGTCTTTCAGTCACTTTCATTGTCATTTTAACAAAACCCTTTAATTAAGTCCACCACCACAAATTCACTCAATTTCTAGAACTATAGTCATCATCAAATATCATTGATACAATATTTCTCCAAGATTCCACATGTCTGGTTAGCTCATTTTAAATCAGAAACTTAGTTCTGAATTCATGCACACACCCAATTGTGCATCCAATTCTCTTGGATATACAGATCCTGTAACATAAACAAAAACATCAAGTAAAATTATTCAAATTCACATCCATAATCTGGATTAATATTAAATAGGCTCTTCTCATCCTCCAATCTTGGACATAATCTACATCAAAAGACTCTATAGTGATAGATTTACCTCAATTAGAATTTCATTTTGGTCATTCTATTCTTTACCCAAACTATGGTTTGGATTTAAATGAAATACAGTGTGGTGGGGTGACTCCTTGGTTTCAACAAGCATGGATTCATTAGTTTCGGAATATATATAAAATTGGTGACATGAATTGGTCACCCAATTCATGCCCCAAAGGAATTTATTGAAAGAAACAAAAGTTACAAAGAAATAATGAGGTGTAAAGAGCTTACAACAACAGGGGATTGAGGGAGGGATACAAGTTGAGACTTCAAAGAGAAACAATCCAAAAGTTGGAGTTCAAAAAGTCATGTCAGAGTCCTGTCATCAACCTCTCAAAAAAACTTCCTCTAGAAGGGGGAATTAGGCTACCCATTGAGTGAACCATAACCACAGAGAAATCTCAAATAATTTTCCATTTGACCTTACTAGAACATCAGCAGAAGATGTCCATTTATCATACACCTTGACATGAAAATAGACTATGGAATGAAAGATCATGCCTTTGTTATTGTCGGTCTAGTTTTTCAGGATTATCAACTGGTGCGACACTCATCTTCAACAATCAGGTTGTAATTTTTCTTCAATTTGAGATAGTGGTTCATCGATGGCGGATTCATCTTCCATGGAATCAGTTTGATTCTATTGGTCTTTTAGTGGTGGCTTCACTATCTCCGAACAGATCTCATTGTAGTGCCGATCGATCTCGATTGACGGCTCCCAAAACTACATTAGCCTTCAGCGAAAATGTTGGGCTAGATCTGACCAGTGGAATTGTCTCCTTTTCATGAAGCTTGGCCTCAAAGTCTCTCACATCTCAGTGACTTCAAATATATGGGATTCCAAAAATTTTTCGATATGATTAGTGGATTCCAATCGATTACTTGGATTCCCTTTGAAAACTACTTACACAAATCCCCTATATGAATGCAGTGAAATCTGTCTATGTGAAATCCAAAGAGAAATCAGCCACATTACTTAAATCGAAAATAAATAATTAAAATGATAACATAAAAATTCAACAAAATAATTAAATAAAATAAAAAACAAATAAAAATGTTAATTAATTATTAATGAAATTAAATATTTAAACAAAATAAAATCTAACTTATTATTTCATCAAATAAAAAGATTAAAAATATTAATTGAAATAATTAAAATAAATAATTGTTTTATTAATTAACTAAAATAAATAAATGATAACTTTTTTTAAATAATTAAATTATTAATTAAATTTAGTAATAATTATTATATTAAAGACATTAATTTAAAAATTAAATTAATCATTAATCAACTAATTATTTAACTAACATAAAATGAAAATATAAAAACTTAAAGAATTGAAATTAAATTTAAGTGAAATAAAATATTAAATAAATATTAATTAATTTAAATATAAATAAAAAACAAATAAATTGGATTAATAAAACAAAAAATTAAACAAAGATGCTAAAATAAATATTTTAAAATTATCTTAAAAAATAAATATTTTAAAAAAAAGTTAAACAAAATTGTATTTAAAATATAAAGAATCACTAATTAAACACAAAATCATTAAATTAAGAGTTGTATTATTTTAACAAAAAACTAATCAAAAAAGTTAATTATCCAATTAAAACATTATTTTAACATCAAAAACATAATTAAATTAAAGATATTATATGGAAAAATTTTATCACAATATCATCATATCAAGTATAGGACGTTCAATGTTGGGGCATGAGAGTGGAAAGTTAGTGGGGAAGTGACAGTGGGGCACCTTTCTTTGTTATGATCTCAATGATAAATTATTATATTGGATTTGTGATTTTGTGAGCAATTCATGGTGAGGTTGGGTTTGGTTAGATAAACTATATTTGTTCTTTTTGGATCTGTTGTTTGTTCGTTGTCACTTTAGCTTTTTCTTTTCACTGGTGCGCTTGAGTACTTGGATATATCCTTACTGAGCATACATGTTATGCTCACCCTATGAATATAAACTGTTTTACAGGTTTCTAGGAGGACTTTGGGGACTGAACTGGACATTACAATCTAGGTTGGAGTTGTTATTGAGTCATTGTCGAAGATTTTTCTTTTTGGTATTTTGTTGGGGGATTTTATATGTATGAGTTTTACTTGATTCATGCATTATGGGGTGGTTTTTGGTTTACCTTTATATTTTTTGCTATATTTTTGTGGTGATTGTTTATCCTATCTTCTAGTCTTGTTTCATTTATATAGGGTAATTACTCTCATACTGTGATATTTTTAAACCCTCAGTGTTGGTTGCCAACCCAGGTCCTATTAGAGGTGGGACTTAGGGGTTCGCCGTCTCTCTCCCCTCACTTTAATATATTTGTATTGAGGGGGTCCTAATAGAGTGGTATCAATGTTTTGGTTGAGATTTAGGATGGATTTTGGAGTTAGTAACTATGAGGTTTTCATGAGTTGCTATGGAAACAGTTCTAGTTGACCTTAGTGTGTGATGTACGGTAGGGAGACTAGCTTGGACACGAGATTTGTAGCCCCCCATGAACTAGGGCACTAACTCTGAGCATATTGAATGACCAAGTTAGGTGGACCTATTTTTAGTGTAGAGAACTAGAATACGTACATGCATCATGATGACTTGTGTTTGTGTTTGAATTGGGTGTTTTTGGAAATTAAAATTAATTAAATAAATAATTTTTGATAAAATTCTATGCTAACAGGCTTAGGATATTCTCCTTGTTTTTAAGAATGGATCTTGTTCATCATATGTGAGTCACTCAGGAAGTTGAGGTTCATCAGGATGATATGGTTATTCATCAGGATGATCTGGTTGATTATCATATGGTTGAACTAATAAAGGAGGATAAGGAATGGCAGTGAGATTTTCATGCCTTTCGGAAGTAGAGTTTGGTAATGTATGGGGGGAGTGTCTTAGATCTAGAGATGGAGAGAGAGGTGGAGGTGCTCAAGATCAATTTCAGTCTTATCTAAGAACAAGTTGAGTTTTGGGTACCATTAGTTGTTAGTTAAATGTTGGGAGTTGCATGTCAACGGTGGGTGATATTTCTTGGTGGATGCAAGGAGGAAGATGTCTTGTGGCCTGAATTTCAGAGGGAGTTTCAGGAATAGTTTCTTTCATCGACAATGAGGAAAACCAAGATTCATAAGCTTCTATCCCTTAAGTAGTAGAATCTAAGTTTCAAGGATCTTATTATTAGATTCAATGACCTCCTGCACTTTTCTCTAGATGTGTTTTCAGATGATGAGTCCAGACATATCTAGAGGTTTCAAAATGGATGATGTTATCAAGAAGATTCTTTCCTTGGTATCTGATCCCCATAATTGTGGCTAGTATGATGTTTTTAGGAGCATAGATTCACACAATGGGTCGCCGGTGTTCATGTAGTAAGGGTTATATTTAGTGGAGAATAGGCCATGGAAGTTTCTTTCTTAACCATCAGGGATATGTGGTTACTGAGAACCTTCTAGGGTATTTAAATTTTCATGTAATATCTTTAGTAGATATAGGAACTACTAGGCTCAGTGTCTGACCACTCGGGGTTATCAGTTTTAGATGGGTGTTCATGCCCCTTTTGAGTACTAGTTGTTTCCTCTGAGGCAGTTTCAATAGAAGGGATAATAGGTTGTTGTTTAGTAGTTGAGAACCAGTGGATTTAAAATAGGTTATCCTCATGATATTACTCATCCACAAGTACATAGGCTAGAGTGTGTCTATGGATTCCAACAACAGAGAGATGGAGGATCTGTTCATGGCCAGATGCACATGTTAAAGGTAGTATCACTAGTAAAGTTGGGAGTTATTTGGGGTAAAATTTCGTTATCATCTACCCATGTGTGTTATTTGTTTAATTCAAGAACCTAAAAATATTTTTTATCCTTCTTTGGTCCTTATTTTGGTAATGAACATGTAGAGTCTTCTAATTCCCCTTATGTTATCTACATTGGTTGGAGGTCAGGCTTCTTTGTTTGATGTGTTCCGGGGATGTAGACAGGTGATAGGGAAGCACCAGTAAGTGTGGGACTTATTCTTATTGAAGATACATACATATTATATTATCCTTAGTATGGATTTATTGTATCCCATGCATGAATTCATCTAATAATTTCAAAGAAGAGTTTCATTTTCCAATATGGAGGGCCAGTGAGTGGTGTTCATTAGAGAGAAAGTTTATCGGTTTGGTGGTAGGATATTGGAGAATCTTTTGTCACAGTTGGAAGGGTTGTTAGAAAAATCTCAGATTTGGGGTTTCCCTAGAGTTTTTTAGGAGTTCCTCGATGTCTTACTAGAGGATGTAATGATGCTACCCCTTGATGTGATATCAATATTGAGATAGAGTTTTAGTTGAGTGAATCTCTAATTTTGATGGCTCCCTGTCAAATAGAACATATGGATTTGTGTGAGTTGAGGTTACAAGTGAATGATTCTATGTATATGGGTTTCATCTAACCCACTATGTCATCGTGGGGTGATTTAGTTTTGTTCTCCAAGAAGGTGGATGGTAGTATGAGGTTGTGTACAGACTAACGGAGTTTGAATCAGGTAACAGTCAAGAACCATTACCCTCTTTTGAGGATAAATGATATATTCGACCAGTTGAGAGGGGATATTTGGTTCTCTAAGACTGATCTATGATCTGGATATCACCATTTGAGGGTGATGGATGAGGATATGCTAAATACTACCTTCATATGTTGTTATGGGAACTTTGAGTTTGTAGTCATGTCATTCGATGTTACGAACGCACCGACCGTGATCATGGGGATTATGAACTCTATGTTCTGTGAGTTCTTGGACTGGTTCATCATCAAATTCATTGATGATATATTGGTCTACTTGAATTCATAGAAGGAGCATGTTGAGCATCTCATAGTTGTTCTACAAGTCCTCCGACGCCATCAGTTCTATGGAATTTTTTTCAAGTGTAACTTCTTAATGTGATATTTCTATTTCCTTGTGAATGAGGTGTCTCAGTAGGGCATGGTAGTGGACCTATAAATGGTCTAAGTAGTTATTTCTTGGGAAACACCCATGAATGTGGTAGAGGTTCATAGTTTCCTTGGTCCTGTGGGCTATTATTGGAGGTTTTTACCTAATTTATCTCAAGTTTCATCCCCATTGACATCATTGAGTAAGAAGGACTAGGATTTTGTGTGGAATGATCTGTGTTGTCCAATTTTTGGTTACTTGAAGAAGAATTTGGTTAGTGCTCTTGTGCCTCAATTTCTTGAAGAGGGTGTATTTTTTGAGGTTTTCTGTGATACGTCCCTCCTAGGCTTGGGATGCGCATTGATGCAGAAGAAAGAGGTGATCTATTATGGGTCTAGGAAGTTACTTCCCCATGAGAGTAACTATTCCAACAATGATCTTGAGTTGGAAGTAGTTGTGTTCATGCTAAAGTTGTGGAGGCATTACCTCATCAGTGAGCGTTCTGTGGTTTTCAAAGACCGCAAGATCTTGAGATATATTTTCTATCAACATGATATGAATATAAATAGCATAGGGAGATCTAGTTTTTTTAGTATTTGATTTTTAGATCTATTATACCCTAGCTAAGGGTAATGTAGTTTCTAATGTGTTGATTCCAAAGTCCCAAGAGGATGTGGCTTAGGAATCCATTAATGTTTGGAAAGGAATGGAGGAGCCTGTAGTGATTCATATTTATTCCAAGGAGATAAGTGGTCAAGGTTATATTAATTAGATGAAAATTTAGTTTTATTTGATGTATTAGGTTGAGGAGTTATATTGGGGAGTCTCAGAGGCATAGGTGATGCATGATAGTGTTTTCCCTAGTGATGCTCTAAAGGGATGGTCAGAGGATGATCAAAACTGGGTGTTTTTTAGGGGAGTTTTTTTTTCCTTCAAGTGATTTATGAGGGAGTTATCCATGAGTTTCATAGATAAATTTTAGTGGTACATCCTAGTGTGACAAATATTTATCATGGGTTGAGGATATATCTTCGAGGGACTGTGATGAAACAACTAGTGGTGGAGTTTTTGCAAAAGGGTTGGTTTATCAGTAGGTGAAAGTGGATAACCATATTCTAGGAGGTTTGTTTTAGTACTTGGATGTACATTAGTGGAAATGGGAGGATATCTCAATGAATTTCAACATAGGGTTTCCTTTATCTCAGGGAGTATGTGATGCAGTTTGGGTGACAGTAGACTGAATTGAAAAATCAGATCACTTCCTGGTGATCTGTGAGTTGAGTGTTCTGGATGTTTTGGATTGGTAGTATGTGGAAAATCTGGTTAGTGTTAATAGGTTACCAAGTACCATCATCTATTATTGGGATCCTCATTTTACCACATGGGTCTAGATGGGATTTTAGTATGATTTTGGATCCTAGTTGTGCCTTAGCATTGCTTTCCATCCTAATATATACGGATAGATGGAGTGGACCATCTAGACGATGACGGATATGTAGTGGCCATGTGTCTTGGACTTCGGTGGATTTTTTTTATGACACATAACTTTAGTCAATTTTGCGTACAAAAATAGCTATCACTCATCCATTGATATGGATCTATTTGAGGCATTGTATGGGTGATCATTTTATTCTCTATTGTTCTAGATGGAGGTTGGGGTGTTAGAAGCTCTTGATCTTGATTTGGTGTAGAGCATGAATGAGAATATTTTAGAGTTTATGAGTGGATGAGAGTAGTGCATGATCTTTATAAGTCCTATGTTGATCATAGGTGGAGACCCTTGGAGTTTAAGGTCAGAGACCATGTGTTCTTGAGAGTCTTCCCTCGGTGTGGATAGTAGAGGTTTGGCAGGGTGAGTAAGCTTTATACCTAGTTTATTAGGCCCTTTTATGTGTTTTTTCATGTTTGTGAGGTGGTGTATCAGTTGTAATTTCCACCGTGGTTGGAGATGGTCCAAGAAATCTTCCATGTGTCTTATCTTTATTGGTATCTTCATGATTAATCCCATGTTATTGACTGGGGAGAGTCAGATATTGAGGGAAACATGACATTCATGGAGTAGCCAGTATAGATCTAGGATCATCGATAGATGGTATTTCATGAATAAAAAATTCCCTTGGTTCATGTTTTTTAGAGGAATGGTGTCCTGTAGTGGAGTACTTAGGAATGAGGGATGTAGATGCGTACCCGGTACCCCAATTTGTTTCGAGCCTTTCTTTGTTCTATTTTGTTTTAGTTGATGTGATGTTTGGATACTGTTATGTTATGAGATTTTATATTTTCCTTGATGAGTGATGTGTGATAAATAATTTGACACATGAGGTATGAATTTATTTTTAATAGAGACTCATTATACTACAATGTGATTAAAACCATGATGGCGAGTTAGTGCCTCCCATAGTAGATAGTATCTTGACATGGAGGATGATATTACCTGATTTATGTGCATGGTGTAGTGTTGTGTGTTGGTTGTGGTAGTGGTTGTTTTGGGATGTGTTTAGTTTGGAATGGTTTTGTGGTGATGTGGCAACATATGGTGTTTTTTATGGGTTCTTTAGTCAGGTGCATTTGGATAACTGTATCATTCGAGGTGTGATGAGATCGTTGAGTGGTATCTTATGGGATGGTTGTTTGGACCCCTTTATTTTCACATGTTTGGTTTTTATTTTCAAGGATGAGAATCATTTTATATTTATCTATTGTAATGTTATGTGGATTCCTATCATGTTACTTCTTTATTTGGGTAGTAGTAGGAATTTGGATAAGGTCTGGAGGGATCAGTGGAGTTAGAGCTATAAAGTGTTGTAGTAGGTGGTTTATGATGTGAACCATATCCACAATGTGAATTATAGGTTACTATATTTTATAGCTATCTGGTTTCATGGATTGTATGAGATCAACGTGTATCCCATGAAATATATTCACATTATAAAAAAGAGAATTCAGGATGTGTAATTAAATCCAGGTGATGTGACATGAATTTCAATGGAAGTTGGAATTTTGGAAAACCCATGGATTACATGCCATGAAATGGTTACACGATGTGTAAGTGGAGGGTTATAAGTTTTTAAATCATTTTATTTGGATTATTTTTATTCATTTATCCATACCCATTTCTCTCTTATTTCTAGATTAAACATATCAAATTTTGGAGGATCTTCCAGACCTTCTTCTCCTACTTCGATCCTTGGGTTTTAGTGGATTCCCATTGGTGATTCGTGGTGAGTTCTCTTGTCTTCCCCATGGTTTTCCTTCCATTATAATTCCATGATCTAATAAGGTGGTACAGTTTTATTGGGGTGTGTATGGGTTGTTTTTTTAAATCCCTTTGGTGTGGTGTAGGTTTATATGTGAGTTCCTTGTGAGATAGTGGGTTTTGGGAAATTTCTTCTTCACCCTATTGTACGTGGTGATATTAGAAAGATTCCTTGTGGTAGGGGATCCTCGTTCTCACCTATTTACATGATATTTTTGGTATTTTCATTTTTTATTACCTTTGGGAGGATATTAAAGTTCAACATAATCAAATAATTAATTAGGTTAGTTTTATTGATGGGTATGGGTATTTTATTCATGTATTACTACTTTGATATATATTTTTAATGATATTATTCATTCATGTTTCCAATTATGAAAACAAAAGTTTTTGGGATCCCTGTTTTCACTGTATTTGTTATGATGAAATGAACCTTGTCGTGTTTTTGTGTGATCTCACCCTAAATAAAATCCTAAGGAATGTATATTTTTCTAATTAACTGGTTCCCCCTAGAACTTGGTTTGTGTGATAATACCCATTCTAATTAAATAAGTACTATAATGAAAGCCCCTGAATAATTGTAGAAAGTGATTTTTGTTTTTGTTGTATATAATTGTGCTTTTTTTGATTCCCTACATGGTTTGGGATATTATATGGTGATGGAGGTGACTATCTAGGTTGTGTGATGTGTGGGACTATTTTGTAGAGGTTGTTCAGTATGTATGTGATGTGGGTAGTTGTGCGATGTGGTGTGAAAAGTTATGATGTGATTATGGTGCGTAGTGGTGTGATTCATGGTGGTGGTGATGTGTGGTGGCAATCGTATGGTTTTTGTGTATGGTGGTTTTTTGTGATACATGGTTGTGGAACAGTGGTTGTGGAGCAATGGTTGTGGTGTGTGGTGTTTTTGGTTTTCAGATGTGAGTTTTTCATGGTGAGATGGCTTGGGTGATGTGATGTGAAGATTATGGTGGATGTGTGGTGTTGTGGAATTGGTTGTGTGAGTTGAGCCAGTTATAGCATGGTTTGGTTGATATAGTTGCTCGGTTAGGCATGGGATGAACTATGATAATAAAAAAATTAAATAGTATGGTTGATAAATGAGATGGACTAGAAATTGATGTGTGGTAATTGGATAACAAAATTAAATAAATGAACAAGTAGTATAATGTGAAATGAAATTTCTAACAAAACAATGTGGTGAAACCTCTAATTGAAAGTGGTAAATATTGTGTAGCTTGTATGGTGGTTGTGGGGTTTTTCATATAGTAGTGGAAGCAGTTGTGACAGTTGGTGTGAGGTATAGTGGTTGTGAGGTGGTGTGTTCTAGTGTAGTTGATATGAATCCATAAGTTGGATATTTTTGCTATATATATATATATATCATGTATTCTTATGTTATTTTTATATGTTCCCCACTAGAGTTGGATAACCTTACCAATGATCAGAAGTGTTGAGTTCCGAGTGTTTTCCCAAATATCAAGGATGGAAATGATATGGATGGCTAACTACCTCCTCTCCCTGACTCTTCCTTCATCAGTAGTGATATGGGATGGTGTTGGAGATTACCTCATAGAGATGTGTGGCCTAGGTGTTTATGGGTGGGATGTGATGTGATGTGTTATCCCAGGTGTCTACAAGTGATACGTGTTGTGGCGTGATGTAATCTATTGTGGGGGTCATGCATGCTTGGAGGAGGAAACGAGGTTGATGTCCTTCTCATTCATGACACCCTACTACTCTGGTTATGATATGATTAATGTGTGTCCCAGGTGTCTATGTTCAAGATATGATGTGAAGTGTTGTGTGGACTAGGTGTTAATGGGAGGGATGTGATGTCATGCATGGACCAGGTGTTCGTGTGCTAGATGTGATGTGATATGATGTGTGGTCCAGGTGTTTATGGATGGGATGTGATATGTGGACAGGGTGTCTATGGGCGAGATGTGATGTGTGGTCCAAGTGTCTCTGATCAGGATGTGATTTGATGTTTGGCGATTATCCAATAAATTAGGCTAATATTCATTGTTAATATATATAATATTCATGTTCTTTATTACTCATAAACACCATTTTAGTGCATTTTACACTTTGAACATCATTTCACATTATAATTTGTAATTCCTTCTTAAAATGCACTATTATGTGGTACATTTTTTAAAATCATTTAAAGTACCCAATGATATTGATTTTATTTTCATATTTAATTTTAAGGTTTCTAATTTTATTGGGAACAATTAATACTTGTGTAGTGTTGGAAGATTCACATTGGAAGACCACCAAAATGGGATTTCATGCAAACAATTATGGAGAAGGCAGATTGGACACCACCCCACTGATGAGAATGTGGGGCCCAACATACAGGCCCCATGAAGCACAAATTTCATGGGATGATATAATACATATATAGGAACAAATCATTCTTCATAATCCAGTGCTAATTCGGCCTCCGTGGTAGTTATTAAAGTGGCCCAATTTGGAGATAAAATTCTAATCCAGATTCTGAGGCCCAGAAAACAACCTACCAATTTAATCATATCTCATAATCCACAACTAAAAATTGGCCAACATTTTACAGTTAGTTAGGAGACATCTGAGGATCCATTTTATTCTTCTATGTACCACTCCAATTCAGCCATCTAGAAGTCCATTATGAAGTGTCCGTTCGGTGGATGAAAGCTGGTTGCCACCTCGGGTCAAGGGTGGAAAAATCAACTCTCCTTCAACTTTCCACCCACCTATGGCCTACCACAATTAATTGCGGAGACTTGGACTATTGGATTCTAGACCCAAGGCTTCAAAAATTTCTATTTAAAGTAGTGTTTGTGGAGGAGTTGAGGATCTTTTGAGATTTCTTTCATTTTAATGTTATGATGTGATTTTTTTGTCACAAGTTTGTCTTTCACATGTAAGTTGTTTTAATTCATCCTAGTTTCTTAATAAAAGTTATTCTTCTATTATTATTATGTTCTTATCCATATAACTTTGATACCATTTCCTCAAGGTTTTAATTTATTCACACCAAACCTTGTGAAATTATTCACACAACGATGGAGTGATCATTTTCTTTTTATTGTTTTCTTTACTTCTTCAATTCCTCCCTCATGAGTCTACTTACTACTTCCATTGAAACCATGGAATCAATAAAGGGCTAACCCACTTATGGATTGATCCAAGTGCGTATAAAGGGGCTAGATTGGATGTTATTTATCACCCCATTAATGTATAATCACTTCTTTTAATTGATAATTTTGTTTAAAGATCTTTAAACTCCTTCATCCTTGTTGAATTTAAGGCCATACACTTTAAGTGATAATACGAACCTTTAACTTTAAGTGCTCAAAACCTTTTTCCTTAAAGTGTATAGGTTATTAGTATTAAAGGGTGTAGGTATTAAACCTGTAAGTGATGAAGTTGTTTGATCTTCTTAAATAAACCCATCTCAAATATAAGAAATTGAAATCATTGATAAGGAAATATGTCCAATTCACCCCAAGTGATAACCAAGGATCAACTCACTATTTTAAATTGAATTCACTTATGCCTCTTAGAGTTAATTTAAAACTATCTTAAATCAAACCAAGTTTTCCACTTCATATCCAAAAACAATCCATAGAATGTATGTGTCTGTACATTACTTCTTCGATTTCTGAGGATTCGATAACCCAAGCTAGACTACAAGGACTGTTCTACCTTCTTATCTTGGGTAAATTTGAGCGTGAATCAAATTATGGAACCGTTTCCAAGGACCTAATTAAGTTATCTTAGACATTATCATCCTTTTTTTCATCCCCCTTCGCTGTTCTCACCCCATCACTCCTATGGAATTCAATTTTGAACAAGTACAAACATGATAAAACTATCCCTACTTTGATCACCCAACCCCATGTGTGATGTAAAATGACCATCCTAATTTCTACATGTGGGATCATAAACAACCTAATGAACCACAATGTTTTTACTCCTATGATCCAAAAAACATCCCAACATTTAATGAGTTTCAATCCCCACAAAGCCAATCTGAACACCCTCATGTGCAATTCCTACAACTTAATTATCCACCTAGAATAGAACATTTTTCTCAACCCCTTGACCATCATGATCCACAAACATTACCTGAAAAATTATGACAAAAAATATAGAAAATGAATTTTGAGGTTTCATCTTTGAGGTTAGAACTACAAAGCATTAAAACTTATGAAGAACACATCCCTACACCAACTGTCTCTTACATAACCTTACGTGACATTTCTTGTTTCCCACAAACCCCACATGAATTTATTGAAGAACCAAACTTTTGATTTGGGATAGATGAAGAGGATCAAGGGATTGTTTAATGGTCTTTAAATCGGGAGAAAATTGAATTTTCAGATTCAAAAGATGAGAATTTTACATCATGGATTCAGTTTCCTAAGTATAACTCAATTGATGATTTTTCAAAAACACCAACCATTTAACCATTGAGAGAAATAAAAAAAATTGAGTCCATACCCATTCCTAAAATTGATATTTCCAATTCTATGGTTGAATGTTCAATTCAAAAGGAACCAATGCTGTTGAGAAATTTTGAAAATGAAATTGAGTTTGATTCAAAGTCCCAACCAATGTCTGAAAGTGTTAGCCTACCTGAACTTGTACGAAAGGACTTTCCATCCACCCTCAAGTTTCCATTCATTGGGGATAGCCAAAAACTTCCAATTTTGACAATTTCTTATCTTGAAACCAATAAAGATGTAACGATTCTTACTATCTTTAGAAATACTAAAAAATAAAATAGATCAACTATTTCTGATATTCCTTGGATTTTACCACTCATTATAGAACATAGGTTTTCACATGACAAAAATTATGAACAAAGAATAAATATCAATCTAGTGGACATAGAGAAATATGGGGTCCTTAAAATGTTGAAAATTGGTATTGGGTAAGTTAGGGTGTTCATGTCGAGCTAACGACGTTAAACAAAGAGCTGTATGGGAGGCAACCCATGGTTTTCAAGTTTCCAATCATTTTTTTGTTTTAATAAACTTTATATTTTAAATAGGATTAATGTATAATTTTGGTATTTAAAAAAAATAGACTGTTGACCTGTTCTTCTATTATGATTATGGATGGGTATGAAAGGGGAGCGCTATATTCATCTGTGTCACGTGGTGTGATCCTTAAGTAATACATTACCCAAAAATTTAAAAATAATACATTGTATCATCAGTTCATTTTATTTTTATGTGTTTGTAGGTTTAAATAAAAATACAAAAAAAATATTAATAAATAAAAAAAGGCCACATCGTAGGTCGTGGGGAAAACCTCATCACAACCGGAGAAGTCACGGGGACTCGAACCCGAGACCGAAGGGAGACAGGGGCGCGCACTTACCACTTACCTACAGCTTATTGTGCTTCCTTATTCTATAATATTTATATATATACTTATATTTTACTATATTTATTATATAAATATATATATATATAGTTTTTTTTGTTTGTTTCTTTCTCTCTCTTCCTTTTTTCCACTAGGGAATTCTCAGAGTGACATTGAGATCAAGGGATTAAAAGGAAGCATCACGAATTTTAACTTTAACCACCAGGTTACTTTATTCTATGATCCTCATTTTCAATTTCCTTTTTCAACTCTCATTCTCTACCTCTACCCCTTCTAAATTTTCTTTTCCTTAAACACTGGGGACAATGTTATTTTAAGTTGGGGGGAGATAAAATAAAAAATGCTTTTGTATCAAAAAAATGAATGATTTGAAAAAATATGTGTAAATGGAAGGAAACATTCCTTTAACTTTGAACATGGTAATACACATTGCACACTTTGAAACTGAATATCAAATAATTTAGCATTCCCTGATTCTGATTTTAATCCATGTATAATTTCATGATCATAGATTTTGGAAAGTGTGGTTGTCCAATGTAATATTTCATCGTTTATATTTTCATCCAAATAAAAAAAAGAGTACAATGCACGTCCTTTGGATAGTGGGGTATTAGTTTGAGTTCATGGGGTCCCCTAAATAAATAGCATTGTTTTGGTGACCATTTTAGTTTTAATATGATTATTCAATAAAAAAAATTAAAAAAATAAATAAATAAATTTTCACGTAGAGCAATGAAATGTCCTAATGCGTGGATTTCAGCACTTGGGGATCATGACTCCATAGTTGTTTGGACAGGAGTTAGTAATTTTATCTCTATTTTTAATAATTTGAATTTGTTTTTTATTGAGTTAACTTGATATGATGCCCGAGTATGTGGGATTCACTTAGTGCTCTAAGGTCTTTGAGCCTGGGAGTCATCGGCAAAGTCTCCCTATAGGGGTTGACTCTTTTGAGTGAAATTTCAATTACCATGGTAAAATTGCAAAAAAAAAACAATATAATAAATTTTGAATACTCATCTTAATATTGAAATGTGATTCCACCTAGCTCTTCTATCATTTCCCCCTTTAATAAAGATGAAACCCCATGTCCATTGCGATGCACAACACATCATCACTTTTAATTGATATTGGATGAAATATGGCGATGAATTTGAACAAAAAAATGGGATTGGGATTGGGATCTGATTATAAAAATATCTTTTATTAAAAACTTTTTATGGGTTTCATGATTGTTTGGTATAAGGGTTTTTGGTGATCATTGTGTATTAAAATGTTTTTGGAAAAGGGAATTCGAATTTCATATTGTTGAGATATATTTTTCTCAGGACTAGAAAAACTCAAGTTGGGGGGTGTGATTAACCACTAAATGAGGATAATATTAATTTTTAATTTATATAATATTCATGTTCTTTATTACTCATAAATACCATTTTAGTGCATTTTACACTTTGAACATCATTTCACATTATAATTTGTAATTCCTTCTTAAAATGAACTATTATGTGGTACATTTTTGAACATCATTTAAAGTACCCAATGATCTTGATTTTATTTTTATTTTACATTTTAAGGTTTTTAATTATATTGGGAATAATTCATACTTGTGGAGTGTTGGAAGATTTACATTGGAAGACCACTAAATGAGATTCCATGCAAACAATTCTGGAAAAGGCAGATTGGACACCAGCCCACTGATGAGAATGTGGGGCCCAAGATATAGGCAAAATAAAGCCCAAATTTCATGGAATTATAGAAGAAATATATAGGAACAAATCATTCTGCGAAATCCAGTGCTAATTCAGCCTCCATGGTGGTTATTAAGGCAACCCAATTTGGTGATAAAATTATGGGCCAGATTCTGTGGCCCAGAAAACAGCCTAAAATTTAATCATATCTCGGCATCCAAAACTCCAAATTAGCCCAAATGTTACGGACGGTTAGGGGACATCAGAGGCTCCATTTTCTTCTTCTATGGACCACTCCAATTTGGACATCTAGAAGGCCATTCTGACGCGACCGTTCGGTGGATGAAAGATGGCTACCACCTCAGGTCAAGGGTGGAAAAATCAACTCTCCCTCAACTTTCCACCCACCTATGGACTACCAAAATTAATTGAGGAGACATGTACTATTGTATTCTCTAACCAAGGCTTCAAAAATGCATATTTAATGTAGTGGTGGTGGAGGAGTTGAGGATATTTTGAGCTCTCTTTCATTGTAATGTTTTGCTGCGATTTTGTTGTCTCAAGTTTGTCTTTCACATGTAAGTTGTTTTAATGCATCCTAGTTTCTTAATAAAAGTTCTTCTTCTACTATTATTATATTCTTATATATCTCACTTTGATATCGTTTCTTCAAGTTGTGAATTTATTCACACCAAACCTTGTGAAATTATTCACACAACGGTGGAGTGATCATTTTCTTTTTATTGTTTTATTTACTTCTTCAATTCCTCCCTCATGAGTCTACTTCCCACTTCCATTAAAACCATAACATCAATAGAGGGATAACCCACTTATGGGTTGATCCAAGGGAGTATAAAGGGGATTTATTGGATGTTATTTATCACCCCATTAATGTATAATCACTTCTTTTAATTGATAATTTTGTTTGAAGATCTTTAAACTCCTTCATCCTTGTTGATTTTAAGGCCACACACTTTAAGTGATAATATGAACCTTTACCTTGAAGTGAAAAAACTTTGATCCTTTAAGTGTATAGGTGATTAGTATTAAAGGGTTTAGTTATTAAACCATTAAGTGATAATATTGTTTGATCTTCTTAAATGAAACCATCTCAAATATAAGAAATTGAAATCATTGAAAAGGAAATACGTCCAATCCACCCCAGGTGATAACATAGGATCAAATCACTATTTTAAATTGAATTCAATCAAGTATCTTAGAGTTAATTTAAAAACAATTTAGATATACCCAAGTTTTCCACTTCATATCCAAAAATAATTCATATAATGTACGTGTCTGTAGGTTACTTATTAGGTCTCTGAGGATTCGATAACCCAGCTAGACTACAAGGACCTTTCTACCTTCTTCTCTTGGGTAAATTTGAGCATGTATCAAATTTTGGCATCATTTCAGGGGACCTAAGTAAGTTATCTTAGACATTATCATCCTTTTTTCTAATCCATATTCTCTGTTCTCACCCCCTCACTCCTATGGAATTCAATTTTGAACAAGTACAAACATGGGAAAACTATCCCTACTTTGATCACCCAACTCCATGTGTGATGTAAAATGACCATCCTAATTTCTACATGTGGGATCATCAACAACCTAATGAACCACAATTTTTTTTACTCATATGATCCACAAAACATACCAACATATAATGACTTTCAATCCCCACAAAGCCAATCTGAACACCCTTATGTGAAATTCCTACAACTTAATTATCCACTTAGAATAGAACATCTTTATCAACCCCTTTCCCATCATGATCCACAACTATTACTTGAAAAATTGTTTCAAAAAATGGATAGAATGAATTTTGCGGTTTCATCTTTGAGGATAGAACTACAAAGCATTAAAACTTATGAGGAACACATCCCTACACCGACTGTCCCTTACATTAACTTATGTGATGTTTCTTATTTACCACAAACCCCAATGAATTTATTGAATAACCAACCTTTGGATTTGGGATAGACGGAGAGAATCAAGGAATTGTTTAAAGGTATTTAAATCAGGAGGAAATTGAATTTTTGGATTCTAAAGAGGATAATTTGACATCATGGATTGATTTTCCTATGTATAACTCCATTGATGAATTTTCAAAAACACCAACCATTGAACCATTGAGAGAAATCACAAACATTGAGTCCATACCCATTCCTAAAATTTATATATCTAATTTTGTGGTTTAATCTTCAATTCCAAAGGAACCAATTCTGTTGAGAAATTTTGAAAATGAAATTGAGTTTGTTTCAAAGTCCCAACCTATGTCTGAAAGTGTTAGCCTACCTGAACTTGAATGAAAGGAATTTCCATCCACCCTCAAGTTTCCATTCATTGGGGATATCCAAAAACTTCCAATTTTCAAAATTTCTTATCTTGAAACCAATAAAGAGGTAATGATTCTTAATGACTTTGGAAAGACTAAAAAAAACTGGATCAACCATTTCTGATATTCCTTGGATTTTACCACTCATTATAGAACATAGGTTTGCACACGACAAAAATTATAAACAAAGAATCAATCTCAATATAGTGGACATGGAGAAATATGGGGTCCTTAAAATGCTGAAAATTGGTATTGGGTAAGTTAGGGGGTTCATGTTGAGCTAACAACATTAAACAAAGCGATGGATGGGAGGCAACCCATGGTTTTCAAGTTTCCAATCATTTTTTTAATCAACTTTATATTTTAAATAGGATTAATGTATCATTTTTATATTTTAAAATAAAAAATATAAATTGTTTACCTGTTCTTCTATTATGAGTATGGATGGGTATGAAAGGGGAGCACCATATTCATCTGTGTCACGTGGTGTGATCCTTGAGTAATACCTTACCAAAAAATTTAAAAAGAAGACATTGTATCATAAGTTCATTTTATTTTTATGTGCTTGTAGGTTAAAAAAATAAAAATAAAATAAAAAATATATTAATAAATAAAAAAAGGCCACATCTTAGGTCATGGGGAAAACCCCTTCACAACCGTAAAAGCCGTGGGGACTCGAATCCAGGACTGAAGGGAGACATGGGTGCATGCTTACCACTTACCTACGGCTTATTGTGCTTCCTTATTCTATAATTTTTATATATATACTTATATTTTACTTTCTTTATTATATAAATATATATATATATATAGTTTTTTTTGTTTTTTTCTCTCTCTTCCTTTTTCCACTAGGGAATTCTCAGAGTGACATCGAGATTAGGGGATTAAAAGGGAGCAGCAAGAATTTCGACTTTAACCACTAGGTGACTTCCTTCCATGGTCCTCATTTTCAATTTCCTTTTTGAACTCTCATTTTCTACCTCTACCCCCTTCTAAATTTTATTTTCTTTAAACACTGGGGACAATGTATTTTAAGTTGGGGGGGAGATTAAATAAGAAATGCTTTTGTGTCAAAAAAATGAATGATTTGAAAAAAATGTGTTTAAATGGAAGGAAAAATTCCTTTAACTTTGAACATGGTAATACAAATTGCACACTATTAAATTCAATATCAAATAATTTAGCATTCCCCGATTCTGATTTTAATCTATGTATAATTTCATGAGCATAGATTTTGGAAAGTGTGGATGTCCAATGTGATATTTCATAGTTTATATTTTCATCCAAAAAAAAGATCGCATTGCATGTCCTTTGGATAGTGGGGTATTAGTTTGAGTTCATGGGGTCCCCCAAATAAATAGAATAGGTTTGGTGATCATTTTAGTTTTAATATGAGTATTCAATAAAAAAATTAAATAAATAAATAAATAAATTTGCGCATAGAGCAATGAAATGACCTAATGCATGGCTTTCGGCACTTGGGGATCGTGACTCCATAGTTGTCTGACCCAGAGTTAGTAATTTTATCTCTATATTTGGTAATTTGAATTTTTTTTGACTAAGTTAACTTGAGATGATGCCCGAGTATGTGGGCTTCACTTGGTGCCCTAAGGTTTTTGAGCCTAGGAGTCATCGGCAAAGTCTCGCTACAGGGGTTGACTCTTTTGAGTGCAATGTCAATTACCATGGTAAAATTGAAAAAAAATACAATAGAATAAATTTTGAATACTCATATTAATATTGAAATTTGATTCCACCTAGAGCTTCCATAATTTCCCCCTTGAATAAAGACGAACCCCCATGTCTAATGCGATGCACAATACATCATCACTTTTAATTGACATTGGATGAAATATGGTGATGAATTTGAATAAAGGAATGGGATTGGGATTGGGATATGATTATGAAAATATCTTGTATTAAATTTTTTTATGGGTTTCATGATTGTTTGGTATAAGGGTTTTTGGTTATCATTGTGTATTAAAATGTTTTTGTAAAAGGTAATTTGAATTTCATATGGTTGAGATATATTTTTCCCGAGACTAGAAAAACTCAATTTGGGGGGTGTTATTAGAAACCAAATGAGGCTAATATTCATTGTTAATATATATAATATTCATGTTATTTATTACTCATAAACACCATTTTAGTGCATTTTATACTTTTAACATCATTTCACATTATAATTTGTAATTCCTTCTTAAAATTCACTATTATGTGGTACATTTTTTAATATCATTTAAAGTACCCAATGATATTGATTTTATTTTTATAATTAATTTTCAGGTTTATAATTATATTGAGAAAAATTCATAATTGTGGAGTGTTGGAAGATTCACATTGGAAGACCACCAAAATGGGATTTCATGCAAACAATTCTGGAGAAGGCAGATTGGACACCAGCCCACTGATGAGAATGTGGGGCCCAACATACAGGCCCAGTGAAGCCCAAATTTCGTTGGATGATATAAGACATATATAGGAACAAACCATTATTAGGAATATAGTGCTAATTCTATTTACATTGTGGTTATTAAGGCATCCCAATTTGGAGATAAAATTATGGGCTAGATTCTGCGGCCCAGAAAACAGCCTACCAATTTAATCATATATCGGCATCCACAACTCCAAATAGGCCCAACCATTATAGGACGTTGGGAGATATCCGGTGATCCATTTTCTTCTTCTATGTACCAATCAAATTATCCCTATAAAAGGCCATTATGATGCGTCCGTTCGGTAGATGAAAGATGGCTGCCACCTCGGGTCAAGGGTGGAAAAATCAACTCTCCCTCAAATTTTCACCCACCTGTGGCCTACCACAATTAATTGAGGAGACTTGTACTATTGGATTCTATACCCAAGGATTCAAAAATGACTATTTGAGGTAGTGGTGGTGGAGGATTTTAGGATCATTTGAGCTTTCTTTCATTGTAATTTTATGTTGCGATTTTGTTGTCTCAAGTTTGTCTTTCACATGTAAGTTGTTTTAATTCATCCTAGTTTCTTAATAAAATTTATTCTTATACTATTATTATATTCTTCTCCATCTCAATTTTATACCATTACCTCAAGGTGTGAATTTATTCACATCAAACCTTGTGAAATTATTCACACAACGGTGGAGTGATCATTTTTTTATTGTTTTCTTTACTTCTTCAATTCCTCCCTCACGAGTCTACTTCCCACTTACATTGAAACAATAGCATCAATGGAGGTCTAACAGACTTATGGGTTGATTCAAGGGAGTATAAATGGGATGTATTGGATTTTATTTATCATACCATTAATGTATAATCACTTCTTATAATTGAGAATTTTGTTTGAAGATCTTTAAACTCCTTCACCCTTGTTGAATTTAAGGCCACACACTTTTAGTGCTAATACGAACCTTTACCTTGAATTGAAAAAAACTTTGATCCTTCAAGTGTATAGGTGATTAGTATTAAAGGGTTTAGGTATTAAACCAGTAATTGATGATGTTGTTTTATCTTTTTAAATGAACCCATCTCAAATATAAGAAATTGAAATCATTGAAAAGGAAATACGTCCAATCCACCCCAAGTGATAACCTAGGATCAACTCACTCTTTTAAATTGAATTCACTTAAGTCTCTTAGAGTTAATTTAGAAACATCTTAAAACACCCCAAGTTGGAAAATTCATAGCAAAAAAAATCCATATAATTTACGTGTCTGTTGGTTACTTCTTAGGTCTCTGAGGATTTGATAACCCAAGCTAGACTACAAGGACCGTTCAACCTTCTTCTCTTGGGTAAATTTGAGCATGAATCATTTGGCCCAGGTTTATGTGGGAATGATGTGATGTGAATTGATGTGTATACCAAATTTATTTGGTGGTATATGATGTGATGTGATGTGTGTCATAGGTGTTTGACTGTAGGATGTGATGTGATGTGGTATGTTTGGAAGGGATGGGAGCATAGGAAGTTCGATGTTGGGTATTGAGAGCAGAAAATTAGTGGGGAAGTGGTATTGGGGATCCTTTATTTGTTAATATCTCAGTGTTATATTATTATATTGGATGCATACTATTGTGAGAAATCCATGGTGATTCTAGGTTTAGTTAGATGAACTCTATAGGTTCTTGTTTGTTTTTTTATTTCCCATTGGCACTTTAACATGATCTTTTCACAAGTGCACTTGAGGCCTTGGATATTTTCCTATTGAGTATACATTTTATTATAACCATACACATATAAACAATTTTCAGGTTTCCCAGAGGACTTTGGGGACTGATCTATAAAATAATAGATGGGTTGGAGCTATTTTTGAGTTGTTTCCGTAGATTTTTCTTTTTGGTATATTGTTAGAGTATTTTATATGTATCATTTTTAATTCATTCAAGCATTGTGGGATGGTTTTGGGTTTAAAATTATATTTTCTACAAGGACTGTTTAGTGATTTTTTATACTATATCCTAGTCCTACTTCATCTACACAGGGTAATTCCTCCCATACAATGAGATTTTTATACCCTCAGTGCTGGTAACCTACTCGGTCCCTACTAGAGGCTGGACTTAGGGGTTGTCATCTCTCTCCCCTCATTGCAGTGTCTTTGGTGAGAAGGGGTCATGAAAATTAATTTATGGAATTATTAGACTAAGAAAATAGATACCAATGCACCTCTACATTTCCAAGGGATGTATACAATATTTCCTTGGAATAAGGGACTTTTTGAAATGAAAGGGTATAACTTCAATTGTATAAAACTGACAAGGGAGGTCTCCAAGGTGATAATGGAAATATAAGGAATATATGATTAGGTTTACATTAAATTAAATAAAATGATATTACTATAATTATTATCAACCTACGACTTCCATAGTTTTGTTCTAACTTGAATACATTCATATATATCTATATTTTTCTTTCCTTCTTTCTTGCTCATACAATAACTACTTCTTTCATTCTTTACTTTATAATAAAATACTAAATATATAATTGGTGGTAACCCAATGATCATTATGTGAATTAAACTACCACCTTATGTTTGATGAAAAATCCCAGTAAAATTGGTTTTTTTCTTGAATTCACTTCAACCAATGGGCTAAATAAAACACAATGAGTGTGGTATTCAAATATTGATCTATAATTGAGAAACCATGATCTCTAATGAGGAGGATATGATCATAATATCTAAATGAATAACAATAATGATTAAAATACAATGTTTCTAATATATATTGTTTAAATATTATTTATAGGATCAAACAAATCATAATGAAAGTGTTTAGCTCAATTCATGAGGAGCGAGTTCGAAATGTCGATGATTGGTGAGTTAATGTTTTCATTGGTTTTCAAGTGAAAAAAGGATGTCATTTAAATTCTATTTCTCAATAAAAATATTCCAAATATGTACTGAAAATATTTTTATTATAAGGATATGAAAATATTGGTTTCTATGTATCTGAATTTCTCAAGAGATGAAAAGGGAAAAGAAGTCAATGTAATGGAGTATAGGAAAATAATTTTAAGATTGTTGTACTTAACATAAAAATGTATTAATATTATTTTTATTAATTTTTAATACATAGGTTTCAAATTTATCAAAAAGCAATATAGACACTAGAAATTAAATAAATAATATGGTATATCAAAGGCAGGGTGGATTTTGGTTTATTATTTATAGAAACGTCATAGTATGGTTTATTAATCTATAAAAATGTATATGTGGTCAGTTTAATATATATTAGGAATTCTACATCATGTGATTAATTTTATCATAGATATTTTTTGTATTTATTTACTAATAAATAAGTAGGATTATATTTCATTGATAATGACATATCCAGAATATGTAGTGTCCACTCAATATTGCACACAACATTTATGGATGAAGAAATGGACTGAATATATTTGATTTGAAGTAAATTCTCATATTTCAGTCACGTGTGATAACTCAAGTGCTATTATTTTTTGCAAAAAATAATTTCCATAATTCAAGTAAAAATCATATCAAGATCAAATATCACTTCATTATGGTTAAACCTATTATAGTATACTAAGATTTGAGTATATTTATTCTCAAATTAAAATTACAAAAATCATGAAAAATAACCACCCAAGGAATGTTTTGAGAAGAATCAGTTGTCTCTTAGAGTTCATCCATATCCAGTCACTTAAATATAAGGATAGGGGGCCCCCACTCACTTAAGATATTTTTGATTTCATGTTATAAACTTAATTATTATACTAAACAAGTGGTATCATCAATAAGTGGTTCATGGAATGGTATGTTACCCATCATGGGTAGGCTAAATAAATTAATATTTATATTTTGTGATCCTTTCAAGAAAGTTATCTTTGGGTTCATTAGTAATGTAGGGGGTGGTAATATATATCATTCTAGTGAAATATTTTAATAATATCAATGATGAGGTGTTTCTCTCAATGTTGATAAAGGGGGAAAAGTTTCCCATAAAGGTTGAAAAGTGGGAGCGTTTGATTAGTGGTTTAGGGGGGAGAACATGATTACTTATCTAGGGGATTTTTTGAAGTTGAATTGGAATTTATGAGAAATAATTTGTGTTAATGATTTTTATTACCAAATTAAGCTAGTATCAATGTATTTTTATATAAAATATTGAAGTTAAATGAAGTTTCTTTTTGGTAAAATAATCATTTAATGCTTTTTTCTCACATTAATAATAACTCATGTGATAATGGAGTGCATTATTAGTGAATATCTTAATTCACTATCTTATGAAGCATGTTGTAGTGGAGAGATGGTGTTTTATTAAGATATTTTTAGTTGAGGTGTTTTCTAAACAAAACTAAAGGGGGATATTTTTAGTGAAAATCCTCACATGTATTTTTGGGTCATGTTTGATATTCAAATATTGCTTTATTTAATCTAAGGGACTCGTAACATCAATAAATATTCATCAATTTTATTATTGTAAATCTTGGAGTAAGTTTAGAATATGTATTATTAGAGTTTGGCATGAAGAATAAGTTTATCTTGTGGTAAAAATTAATTTATTTCATGGTGGTGACCATAAAAGAATTAAATAGATTTAGTGATAAATAATTTCTCATGTTCCTTAAATATATTATATAAATAGGGAATTTGAGTGATGTTATGTCATGGATGATTCCATTTTGGTTTGAAAATATGTATATTCCATAGAGAGGTTGACCTAAGAATTATGGGGTTATGGCCTTTGTATATGATAATTATAAACAAGGATACTATAGAATATCCACACTATAATTAAATTCATTATGAAGCATTATTTTTCTAGAATAAATTGGAAATGAGCATAAATTAATGAAGTATATTATAGGAAATTTTTTTTCAACCTAGACGTCATTATGTCAGGGACAACATGTCACTTTTCCATAGTGTTTTTTGATAAGTTAGTATTTTAAGTTTAAAATATATTAATTTATTTAGATTTGAATAATAAAAAGACTTATTTTAAGGATTAATTGGTTAAACTAGAGGTGACCATTCATGTAGTAAAGTTCCATATGACCGATAGGCGAAGATGGAGTTAAAATTTAAATTTAAATTTTTTATCATTACCGATATTTATTATGAATCAATTAGAATGTGTTCGAAACATATTAGTGAGGTAAAAATAGATAAATTTTCTCATAAAATTTAATAATAAAGAAAAAAATTTATAAAGAGTGACACATATATTCTCTTTTGAATTCAGAGAGATGTATTCCTACACAAAATGGAGAAAAATATTTGAAAAAAATCAGTTCATATTTGTTAAATTCCAGTGAGTACTAGAAAAAAAAGAAATTAAGGGAGTTACATGATTTCATCATGCTATAAGATCATGGAGTTCGTCAAGTGGATAAAGATGGTGTATATTTCTACACCTATCTAGGTGTAATCTTCAACAACCGGTTTGTGGATGATTATGGTATTCTCCTTGAGGAATAATGATATTTCTAAGTAATGAGATCGATAAATTATTGAATTATTATTAGGGTTAATAAATTAGAGGGATAGTGTGTTATATATGAATTTATATGAATAAAAAATGTTCTTATAGTGTATTTTTGGTACCCTAACACGTTATTGAGTGCGTACTCCGTGGATGTATCCAAATGTGGGTAAACCATGTAAAATTTATTATATACCTATTTTGTGATATATTTCTTTCATTTTATATATAAGGTAGAGAGAGTGCCTCTACTAATCATGAAAAAAGGTCATTGGTAAGGTTCAATTGAAATGATCATAACCTAATTCACCCCTAGGTATCTTCCTTGTGTGGGAAAAATGTTATTAATGTTATAAAAATAAATTCTTATATTTTGAAGGGTATATGATACCTATAACATCATGTTAACAATTTTTAGGTATTTTACACCATTTTTTATCTTACACTAATTAAAACATTTTTGGGGAGTTTTTCAGGAATTTTGATAAATTTTGGAAGTTTTTGGGATAGTACACCATTGAAGCATTATTAGGGAAAACTGTATAATTTGGACCCATAAACAATGTGCCCTATTTTGGTGCTCTAGAGGGGATTCATGGTTTTTCCAAATAATAGAGCTTACTTCCAACAATTAACCCTTTGTAGAGGTATTTGTTTAGTTGGTTCATGGTTAGTTTAACCATGAGGCCAAACGATGCACCCTTTCCAAAATCCCACTAAGGATGCATGATTAGGGATCATGGTTACTACTAACTATAAAACCCAACCATGAAACTATGAATATGGGTTTTGAATCCCTAAAATATTAATTAAAATCCCAATACCCCCTGGTTAACCCCTAATCACCCAAAATTTAACCCTTATACATTTATTTGGATTTTGGAGGCTCTATAAAGGATTACTTGGATCCTCTAGCCTATTATCTTGCAAATCAAAGTGTATGTGGAAGATATTTAACCCTCTCCCATATGTTCTTTCTCTATTTATTTGGGATTTATCTCTCCTATATTTATCTCCCTTTTGATAGTGGAGAATCCTCACATTATTTATGGATTATATCTTAGTTTTGATAGATCTTATTTTGATGGTGTGTAATTCTAGAAATTGTTCCAATATCCTCTCTTCCTTCATCTCTCTGTTAGTGTTTCTCATTGTGGGTGTGAATTTTTTTGATCATGTGACTAAAGGTAGGTGGATATAAAAGGATTTATTCTAAAATTGAAAACCTAAATTTCATTATTGAATTGAAATGAGTTTTTAATTGATTTATAAAACCTTTATTTGAGATGATTTGATATTTTTTTTAGAAAAGGGGATCAAAATTGGGAAATCCACCAATATTAATGGAATTTAAATTTTTTGTTATATTTTGGGAAAAAATATTTCATGCAATGATAAATTATTTGATGAAATGATTTGAAGTTTATTATTGATAAAAATTGGATTAAAATAAAAGATGATTTGAAAGTCATAAAATTAATGAAATGCTATGATTTGGATTTGGAATTAAAATTGAATGTTAAAAAATAAAATTGTTAATTTGAACTATGTATGATTAATTGAATTAAAATGACTAAATTTCACATGATTGATTGATTTAATAAAGCACATGTGAGCTTGAGTAGTTATTGGGTGATTAGGATAAGCATGTTAGGTCTATGACTCCCTAGAAATCGATTGATGATGAAAAATATTACTATACCCTATTCGACATGATTTCCCTTGATATGATGTTGATTAATTAGTCCCATTAAACTGATCATTATGGATGTGTTCATATGTACTTGATTAGTGATTTATGATTGAGTAGTGTGAGGATTCGAGAGCCTATAACTAACATAACTCAATGAATATGATCATGGTGATTTTTTGATTTGATTACACATGAAATTATCTAAATAACTAATTCATTCATTCAATTTTTATTATATAAATTTTATATATAAAATATTCATTTATGATTTTTTGATATGTACTCCATCTAATTGATTTGAAATCATTTTTTTATTTAAAATATGTAAATATTATCCCATTCCTTATTTATTTAAATTGAAATAATAAATGGTTCAATTTTTATAGAATTGATTATGGAACACTTGGTGGGACCCTACTAGATTATTTATCTAACACCCCACCTTTTCCTTCAGGTGTTTTTAGATATTGTTATACTAGGTCCATGGAAATATAACAATCCACTTGGAGGTGGTGGGTATACTTGATCCATGGGAATCTTGAGTGATAATGGTGTGCAGTGGAGCTATGATCCACTTGTTTCATAGGGTTTTAGAGACTCTGACTAGATGGATATCATGTTTTCTATTGGTTTATGTTTTACCTTGGGTTTTTTATCTGTCTACCTATGGTACGTCTCACCTTGAGAATTGTTTAGAATACCAATTGGTAATATTTTTATCTTTTTTTTTATTTTATATCAATAGTTTTTTTGGAAAACCTATTCGATTCGATGTTTATAATGATTCCAGGTGATGGTCACCAACATGTGGGGATCAAGAATTCCCTTTAGGCTATGTCATAGCTAGATTAGGTATCAATATACTAGGTTATTCATGTTGGTTTTGGAAAATATGGTATCAAAGGATGTTAAGATTCTTTCCTTTATGCCATTATATAGTTTTGGGATGTACTGGTAGACGGGTGGTAGGATTTTTGGGACATGAGGTGTAGTTTCGAGAGAGTGTTCGGTCATCTCTCATTGTAGAGATACATAAGTCACCAAGGGTGTTTGGGAAAAATTTCCTTGAAAAATAAATTGATCTGATTTTAGTATTTTTATAGTTTGATCAAAGTGATTTAAAATCCATGGTGTTTAAATTTTATCTAATAGAATTGGTATTCATGTATCTCTTGATTGAGTTGATAATATATATATCCTTTTTGATGTTTTAATGTTTTCTATTGATGTTTTTTAGACTCACATCTTTGAGGAGACATCTGAACAAACCTCAGTAGGGAGTTGTCGATGAGCCATGATAGAAAAAATCTCCAGGTGACTAGAATCTTGTTGAGATAGTGGTGTGTTCTTTCTAAGATCTGGGAAAGGATGTCAGACCAATTCTCATTCAGGATCGCATGGTAGAACCTTGAAGGGGTGAACCTAGAGATTGTGATCAAGAGTTTCTTCATAAAATACCACCATATTTCCAAGGATATAATGATCCTCAAGAGGCTGAGGATTGGTTGAAAAATATTGATCTAGTTTTTGAGTTCTTTAAAATTCATAATTTAATAAAGGTGAAGTGTGAAACCTTCTATCTTGAAAGTCCTAGGAGGATATGGTGGGATTTTATGGTTACAATAAAGTAACATAAATAATTAGAGTGGAAGTACCATAGACTTATTTTCATTGATCATTTATATACAGAATCCATGGTGTTGGAAATGAATATAGAGTTTCTTAGCTTTTAGTAGGGTTATAGGACCATGATTTAGTATGATAACTGCTATTATAAACTAGTTTAGTTTTCTCCCGAGGTAGTGAAAAATGATAATTTAAAGGCTTGAATATTTGATATGGTTCTACAGACCAATATTAGATCTTAGTTTTTCATGATTAATCTCACTAATTATGAGGATGTGTTGGATATATTGTTTAAGGATGATATTGATTGGTATGGTAAGTCATGGTTGATAGGAGTTCCTCTTAATCCCAGTGGTAGTTCAGTTGGTTCCTTTAAAGGAAAGGGAAATCATGATGAGTCTCATGGTGTTTTTCCATAGAATACTTATTCTATACCTCATTTAGTTTTTGGAAGAGGCTCGTTGACTTGATTCCAATTCATAAGGGTTGTTCATTCTAAGTGGGTTTGCACTGAGTAATATGTGATTTGTGGTTCATCTGGTTTCTCAAACGACCTACTGAAGTTTTGTCCCATATTTTTTACCCTGAATAGTGTAATGGGATCAAAAGTACCAAAAGAAAATTTATTAAAATATTATTCTTTAATAACTAAGGGGTTTCAACCACATGAATCTAGAACAAAATTTCTTAATATAGTGGAAAAGTCTCTAAAGGAAGTTGATGCGGGTCTAGTCATAGTGAGAGGCACCATCAATATAGATTTATCTTTAGTGACTCCTTTGTATGATACTAGTGCATCTCATTCATTTATATCATCTCATTTTTTAAATTTTATAATCCTTCCTATGGAGCTTATGTCCTATGTGATGGATATTACTATTCCCCTAGGAACAAAGAGAGAGTAGGGTCTCTGATGTCCCTCCTGCATTTGATCTCTATCAAATATTTATCTCACTTATAATTTTCTATTTATCAATATAAAATCTATTTAATTTAATTCTTGGGATGGATTGGATGATTTCTCATAAGGATCATATTGACTGTTATCATCTATGAGTCTCCTTTACTACACCTAATAGGTTATTCCAAGTTTTTCAAGGATAATTGGACCCAAGTTCAAGTATATCCATACCTTCTTTCTTGAATTTAAGTTGGATAATATTGGTGTTTTCTTTTTTTTACTTAGATCAATAATCTTTTAGTGGTGATCTCCCACTAGTTTTCATCAATTTTACCAATGTGTTTCCATATGATTTTATTGGATTTCCATCGATATGGGGGGTGGAGTTTTCCATTGATTTAGTACCTGATACTCAGATAGTTTTTCCCATATTACCATATGTCACAAGATTAATTGAAAGAGTTGAAAAAATAGTTGGATTATTTTAATCAAAATTTATTTATATAACTGAGTGTGTCACTATGGGGGAACCTATTGTTTTTGAAAATAAATATGATGGGACACTTCTCATTTGTGTTGACTACCAGAAACTCAATCAAGTTATGGTAAAGAACTAGTATCTGTTTCCATATATAGATTATCTGTTTGATCAGTTGAAAGGGGTTAAGTGGTTCTAAAATATTGATATTCAATGTGGTTACCATCAGTTGAGAATCAAAGGATCTAATATCTCGAAGACCACCTTCAAGAGTAGTTATAGACTTTATAAGTATCTTATTATGCCTTTTGGTCTAACCAATGATCCTATTGTTTTTATGGAATAAATGAACAATATATTCCATGAGTATCTCAATTCATTCATGGTGGATTTTTTTGTTGAAATTTTGGTTTACTATAAAAACTGAGAAATAATAAGTGTGTCATCTAAGAGAAGTTCTAGAAATCATGAGATATTACTGACTTCACATGAATATTTCAAAATGAAATTTCTGGATTTAGGAAGAAAATTTCTTGGGACACATGGTCTCAGAACATAGTGTTCCAGTCGCTCATGAGAAGGTGAAGGATTTTATTATATGGTAGAAACCACATAATTTTTTTGAGATCAGGAGATTCTTGGGATTAGTGGGGTATTACCCCAAGTTTGTTAGAGATTTATTGAATTTAGATTCTCTAATGACTGCTCTCACTTTAAAAGGGGTGAATTTATTGTGGGATTTGAAATTTCATAGTTATTTTTATGAATTGAAGAATCTTTTGAATTTTGTACCAGTGATGACTCTTCTAAAGGCTGGATAAGGATATATGGTGTTTTTTATGCAACCTATTCAAGTTTAGACCACATTATTAGGTAGGATCATCACATGATAGCCTGTGGTTCCAGATAGCTTAGTCCATAAGAGAATATTTATATGACCCATGATCTTGAGCTCACTATCATGATGTATTATCTTAAGAGTCGGTGGTATTACCTTTAAAAATAAAGGTTTCCCATTTTTCCTAATGACAAAATCTTGAGTTATATCTTCCCACATAAATATTTGAATCTTTAATAGAGGTGTTTGGTAGAGTAACTGTAGTCCTTTGATTTCAACATTTACTTTTCCCTTAGTAAGGGGGATTTCATTATTGAATTATTTGAGCATGAAACTTCTAAACAAGACAAGAAATAATCATCATAAGAGTATATTTTTATGGATCGCTTTTCTCTATTCCATTTGGGAGTCCAAGAGGATGTTACTGATATTGTTTTGATAAATGTTCAGTTGACCTCCTATCTTCTCGAGATGATCCTTTATGAGAAGTATCTTGATGGTGAATTTAGTGACATTAGGGACTCTCTTTATTTTGGGGATACCATTGGTGATTTTTTATTACCTTATGAGGGTGTACTATGTTTTCAAAACTAGTACATTGTACCTTTTCCAATGAGAAAGTATATTATGGGGTATTTCTATAATTCTTAGTGGGTGGTGAAACCTAGTACCACAAAAATGTTCTATGATATACGATGATGATTACAGTGTCCCGGTATGTGGAAAGACATCACTAACTTTGTTTCTCATTAATATACATGTATGTAGGTCAAGTCTAAGAACCAAAAACCTTAGGGTTGGATTCAAACCCTTATAGTACCTATTTGGAATTAGGATGATAATTATATAGATTACATGGTTGGGATTCCATTTACCCCTCAAGGGAATAATTTGATATGTGTTGTGATCGATTGGATGACCAAACTAGAATAGGGATCCCTAGTTCACTTCTAATTTTTGGAGAGACCTTTATGAGGTGATGGTATCCCATGTTAGTTTGATCATATCATATCATCAATAGGAAGATGGACAGATAGAACAAGCTATACATATCATTGATGGAATGCTATATGTTTTAATTCTTGACTTTGGTGGATTTTGGGATGTCTATTTGGTATTGGTTGATTTTTCCTACAATAATAACTTAATATCCACAATTCAAATGGATCATTTTGAGGCCTTATATGGCTAGACTTATAGATATCCTATCTATTGGGAAAATATTTGTGAAGCTTCATTGGTTGGACAGAGTTTGGTCTAAGAGAAGTTGATGAAGATTTAATTTATTTGGAAGAGAATTGTGATGACACGTATCTAGTACAAAATCTTATGTTAATAATTTACGTAAACCTTTGGATTTTTTCATTGGTGACTAGTTTTTTTAGAGTTTAACCTTTGTTGGTTCACTGATGGATTTTAATGTAGGGATATCTTGTACTAAGATTTGTGGGTAAATTTAGGATTTTTGTTAAGGTTAGAAATGTGTATTACTATTTAGCATTTCCACCATATTTAATGTTGATCCACAATGTATTTCATGTATCACAACTTTGGATGTATCTTTATGGACCCTCTCATGTCTTGATGTAGGAAGACCATGATGTGGAACCTGATTTATCTATGACTGGGTATCTAGTTAGGATTGATAATTATGAGACAAAGGTTTTTTGTGGGAAGTATAAACCATTTTTATACATTCTATGGAAACATGGTTCTGAGTCACATGAGAATTGGGAGCATGGGTTTAATATTCTTGAACCCACACTCCTAGATCTGGTACTGAAAACATAAACTTTTCAACTCTAGATTTGATACTAATAAATGTGACCCATTTTTTTACATCAAAACCTTAAAAAATCAAAAGGAAATATTTTATCACTTATATACACTAAGAACTTTTAGGTTTAGAGTTTTAGATAGTTAGGATAAACTCTTATATAAACATGGGGAACTTCACCTTATTCTGAAAATCCACAAAGAATTAATAAACTTAGAGAAGAGTAAATCCTTAAGACTAAACTCACATCACTCTCTAGGAAGGTTGAAGAGACAGACCTTAGGAAAGTCCATGAAATCCAAACTGTAGACCCTGTTTGCACAATTTGTGACAAACATGACCATAAGACAGACAACGGCCCAACCATTCCATCCATCAAGGATGTTCTTTTAGGAGGACCCCTAGCGGAAGTAAATGCCTTGAAATTTCTAAAGCCTCAATACCAAAACACCTTCACCCCAAGGTATAATGACCACCCAGGCTTCCGATGGAAAGATAACCAACAACCTAGCCAACCATAGGGACAAAATCCTTACCCCCATCAGAACTACCAAACCCATAACCAGTTTCAAACCCAACCTATCTAGTACTAATAGCCACCAGTTCATTTTCAACAAACCATACCACCTCTAAAATAACCCCCTGGAATAAACCAATCTTCTCAAGCATCAACCCAAACTATTCCACAAAGACTACTAGAACAACTGTGCAAACAAAAGGAAAAAATGAACTCTGAATTCTCTTCCTTTAAATAATAACTTCAAACCATCAAAAATGGAAAGGCACCGATTCCTACTCAGGTAGTACCATCCTCAATTTTAAGGGGAGAGTCAAGTTACACTCAAACAACTCATGAACAACTAAAGGCTGTGATTGTTTTAAGAAGAGGGACATCAATTGAGAAACCTGGAAAACTAATCCAGAACCCATCTGAAGATTCAAACTTGGATGAAAACTCAAATGAACCAAATGATCAAACTAAAAAACATGATAACATTGTAAAAGAAACAACTCTTCAACAAACAACCGCACAACCTGCACCATTTCCTCAACGCATGAGGGGGAACACCAAGCCTCAATTGAGTGAACATTAAGAGAAATATTATCACAATTCAAGTTGAACATTCCCCTTCTTGATGCAATCCAAACCATACCTTCCTACTCAAAGTACCTTAAGTACTTTTTCACTTTTAAAAGAAAATTTTCACATAAAACCCAAGTCCTTTTGGATGAAAATGTGAGTACCACCATTCAAGGGACCATTCCTCCTAAGTTGAAAGACTTGGGTTGCCCTTACATCAATGTTGAACAAGGATAAATCAAAGTTTCCCAGGCCTTTTGTGACCTAGGTGCTAGTGTCAATCTCATCCCATATGTTGTGTACTGCCAGTTAGTCTTGGAAGGGATCCAACCCATATATGTCACACTTCAACTTATTGATCGTAGCATTAGGTTTCTGAAGGGTAATTTAAAGGACATTCTGGTAAAGGTTGAAAACTTCATCTACCCTGTAGAATTCATTATCCTTAACAACCATCCAAACTTAGGAAATAAGGAAAAAACCCTAATCATACTTGGTCATCCTTTCCTTGAAACCATCAACTCTTTTATCCGAGTTCGAAATGGGAACATGACCATCACCTTTGGAAACATGAGTCTAAACTTGAACATCTATAATGAAAGCTCATAAATAGGGGATGATGAGGACAATCATGAAGTAAACCTGATAGGAAGAATTTATAATGAATCCATAGAACATAAAGGAATATTTGATGGATGTTTAAGTCAGGATGAGATTTATTTCCTTTGTTCAAATGAAGGAAGTTTATCTCCTTGGATTGAATCATTTTCAAATTTCTCTTATGATGAAGTCTTAGGTCCAACAATCAGTGAAACCTTTCTGGAAACTACTTTCATAAAGACCAATCAAACTTCTTTCCCTAAATCTGATCAAAGCAATATTGTAGCTGAAACTACTACATAGAGGGATTTGATTATATCTAAAATTCTAGGAAACAAAATCTATCTTGATCCAATGTCCCAATCTTCTGCTGAAATTCTGAACCAAATTGATCTTGAATTGAAGGAGCTTCCCACTACACTCAAGAATGCCTTCCTAGGGGACAATCAAACACATCCTATTGTCATTTATTCTTCTCTTGAATCCAATCATGAGAGGATTCTTCTAGATTTCCTTAGGAAACATAAGAAAGCCATTGGTTGGACCCTCTCTGATATTCCTGGGATTATCCCACTTATCAGGACTCGTAGGATTGTTCTGAAATCTAATTCAAATCCATGTTGTCAATCTAAATGGAGAATCAATCCTAATCTCATGGAAGTAGTGAGAAAATAACTTATGAATTTTTTAAAAGTTGGTATCATCTATCCCATAGTTGAGAGTCAATGGGTGAGACCAATCCATGTGGTTCCAAAAAAGGTTGGAATCACAGTGATAACTAATGAGGATAGAGAGACTATTCCAAAAAGGGTGAGTAGTGGCTGCAGAGTTTGCATCAACTATAGGAAGCTAAACTCATTTACCAAGAAGGACCATTTCCCCTTACCATTCATTGGCCATGTTCTTGAGAGAGTGGCAGGTCATTCCTTATACTATTTCTTAAATGGGTAATCGGTGTAAAATCAGATTGAGGTATCCCTATAGGATCAAGGGAAGACTACTTTCACCTATCCATTCGTCACTTTTGACTTCAAACACATGCCCTTCGGGTTATTCAATGCCCCTGGAACCTTCTAGCGGTGCATGATGGGAATCCTCTCAGACATGGTTGGGGTTTTTCTAGAGGTTTTCATGGATGACTTATCTGTATTTGGGGATACATTTGAGGGATGCCTAAGGAATGTGGAGAGAGTCTGGTCAATATGTGAAGAAAATAATCTGGTCCTAAATTGGGAAAAATGTCATTTCATGGTTAAAGAGGGACTAGTTCTAGGCCATCTGGTCTCAAGTAGGGGGATTGAAGTTGATAAAGCCAAGGTTGACATCACTCGCCACATTCCATCACCCAAAACTATTAAGTAAGTGAGTTATTTCTTAGGACATGCTGGTTTCTATAGAAGGTTTATTAGTAATTTTATCTTTATCTCCTATCCCCTTTGTGCTCTCCTTGTAAAGGATTCCCCATTTGTTTGGACAGAAAGCTATGAGGGTTCATTATCAACCCTCAAATCCTCTCTCACCTCTCCTCCTATCATGAAATATCCAAATTGGAACCTTCCTTTCAAACTTATGTGTGATGCCAGTGAATTTTTTGTAGGAGATGTGTTAGGGAAATGGTGTGATGAAACTACTTATGCCATTTATTATACAAGAAAATACTTAAATGATTCCAAAATCAACTACACCACCACTGAAAAGGAGTTACTTGAAATTGTGTTTTCCTTAAATAAGTTTAGGTACTACCTCTTAGGATCACCCATCATTGTCTTCACAGACCATTCATCCCTAAAATAACTTTTCCAAAAACAAGATGCCAAGGCTATACTAATTAGGTGGGTCCTTCTCTTACAATAATTTAACCTCACAATCAAGGGAAAAAAGGTGTTTAAAATGTTTTAGCTGATAACCTCTCTAGGATATAATTCAAAGACAACTCAAATCACCTTTCTGTGTCTGATTCATTTCCTGATGAACACCTGTACTATGTGGGTGACTGCCCTTGGTATGCTGACATAGCTAACTTCTTAGTTACAGAAGTAATTCCAAAATTCTTAGGGAATTAAGCTTGAAGTAAATTCCTTTTTGATGTTAGGAACTATGTGTTTGATGACCCATACATCTATAAGTTCTGCCCTGACCAAGTCATTAAGAGGTGTGTCCGAGAATCTGAACAAGAGTCCATCCTTAAATTCTGTCATAGTGAGGCATGTGGAGATCACTTTTACTCTAAGAAAACTTATGCTAAGGTTCTTTAGTGTGGTATCTTCTAGACCACCCTCTCAAGGTACTCCTAAACATTTTTTCAAATCTTTCCTAGGTGTCAACAAGTAGGTTCCATCACAAAAAGGAATCAAACACCACTCACTCTCATCTTAGTGGTTGAAATATTTGAATGTTGGGGAATTGATTTCATGGGTCCCTTCCCAATATCTAGGGGATATATTTACAATCTCTTAGCTATTTATTATGTCTCAAAATGGGTTGAGGCCATTCCCAAAAAAATCCAATGATCATCATACTGTGATTAGAATCCTAAAAGAAAAAATCTTCTCTAGATTTGGAATTCCTAGGGCTATCATTAGTGATTATGGAACTCATTTTTGAAATCATCCATTCTCATCACTCATGGATAAGTATGGAATTTCTCACAAAGTGTCCACTCCATACCACCCACAGAACAATGGTCAAGATGAGTTAGCCAATCGAGAAATCAAACAAATTCTTGAGAAAACTGTTAATCCATATAGGAAAGATTGGTTGAGCAAACTCTTAGATGCTCTTTGGGACTATCGAACTGCATATAAAACCATTTTAGTAATGTCCCCATATAGGATTATTTATGGTAATTCATGCCATTTTCTAGTGGAGATTGAACATAAAGCCTTTTGGGAAACTAAGAAAATGAATTATGACCTCTCATTGGCCAAAACAAAAAGAAAATTAGATCTTAATGAACTTGAGGAACTTAGGATGGAGGCTTATGAAAATTCAAGGATCAATAAAGCTAAAGTACAAGCCTACCAATATCGAAATCTTAAAACCAAACACATTGTACCGGGTAAACCTATTCTTTTGTATAGTTCTAAACTCCATTTACACCTGGGAAAGTTGATGTCTAGATGGTCAGGTCTATACATAGTGCATAAGGTATACCCCCATGGGTCTGTAAAATTGAAGATCCCACCAATGGTAAAACCTTTAAAGTTAATTTCCAGAGAGTCAAACTATTCATTAAACCATTCCAAAAAAATGAAGTTGATGAAAACTTGTGTGAACCAACCTTAGATGAGGAAAATACTTAAATAATTAAAGGTCTAAGTCAAGTTAACGACATTAAACCAAAGCGATGCATGGGAGGAAACCTGTGGTTTTCATCTTTGTGAATCATCATTTCTTTTTAAATAGGATTAATGAATCATTTTGATATTTAAAAAAAATAGACTGTTGACCTATTCTTCTATTATGAGTATGGATGGGTATGAAAGGGGAGCTCCATATTCATCTGTGTCATGTGGTGTGATCCTTAAGTAATAGCTTACTCGGAAATTTTAAATGAAAACAATGTGTAATCAGTTTATTTTATTTTATTTTTATGTGTTTTTAGGTTAAAATAAAAATAATAATAATAATAATAAAATAATAATAATAAAAGGGGCACGTCGTAGGTTGTGGGTCAAACCCCGTCACAATCGGTGAAGCCGCGGGGAATTGATCCTGGGACTAAAGGGAGATAGGGGCACACACTTACCACTGACCTATGACTTATTATGCTTCCTTATTCTATAATTTTTATATATATACTTATATTTTACTTTATATATATATATATATTGGTTTTTTGGTTTGTTTTTTTCCTTTTTCCACTAGGGAACCTTGCAAGTGACATGGATATCAAAGGACTAAATTGGAGAAGTAAGAACATCATCTTCAACCACTAAGTAACATCATTCCATGATCCTCATATTTAAATTTACTTTTTGAACTTCCCTTATTTACCTATACTCCTTCCAAATTTTCTTTTCTTCAAACACTGAGGACAATGTTATTTTAATTTGGGGGGGAGATGAAATATAAAATGATTTTGTGTAAAAAAACGAATGATTTAAAAAAAAGTGTTCCATAATGGAAGGAAAAAATTATTTAACCTTGAACATGACAATAGACATTATACACTTTGAAACTGAATATGAAATAATTTAGAATTCCTTGATTATGATTTTAATCCATGTATATTTCATGAGCATAGATTTTGGAAAGTGTGGCTACCTAATGTGATATTTCATTGTTTATATTTTCATCAGAATAAAAAAAGAATCACAATGCACATCCTTTGGATAGTAGGTTATTATTTTGAGTTCATTTGGTCCCCTAAATAAATAGCATATGTTTGGTGGTCATTTTAGTTTTAATATGAGTATTCAATAAAAAAAATTAAAAAAAAACAATAAATTTGCATGTAGAGAAATGAAATGACCTAATGCGTGGCTTTCGACACTTGGGGATTGTGACTTCATAGTTGTTTGGCCCAGAGTTAGTAATTATATATATATTTTTGGTAATTTGATTTTTTTTGACTGATTTAACTCGAGATGATGCCCGAATATGTGGGCTTCACTTGGTTCCCTAAGGTATTTGAGCCTAGGAGTCATCGGTAAAGTCTTTCTACAGGGGTTGACTCTTTTGGGTTCAATTTCAATTACCATTGAAGAATTGAAAAAAAATAAAAAAAAATACAATAATTTTTTTTACTCATCTTAATTTTGAAATGTGATTCCACCTAGAACTTCCATCATTTCCACCTTGAATAATGATGAACCCCCATGTCTAATTCGATGCACAACACGTCATCACTCTTAATTGATATTGGATGAATTATGGTGATGAATTTGAACAAAGGAATGGGCTCAGGATTAGGATATGCTTATGAAACTATCTTGTATTAAAATATTTTGATGGGTTTCATGATTGTTTGGTATAAGGGTTTTTGGTGATCATTGTGTATTAAAATGTTTTTGGAAAAGGAAATTTGAATTTCATATTGTTGAGATACATTTTTCTCAGGACTAGAAAATATCAAGTTTGGGGGTGTGATTATCCAATAAAAATATATATTTTAATTACATTTTAATGGTATTAAATTTTAGTTTTTTATCTTACTGTCCTGAATTAGTGGATTTTAATTTTGAACATCCATTCTTATCATTTGTGCACTTCATGCCTAATATACACCAATTTAGGCCCAATGATTCATATGATTTTAAGGATTGTAATTATCTATATTTTAATTTGATATTTTGTTAAATGTATCTACACTTATGTATGCACATTTTTCATTTAGGGATCAATTGAGGATTCAAAAAGGATGATGGAGATATTTGGAGATGAAAGGAAAGAATTCTGGAGAAGGTAGACTGGACACCAGCCCACTGATGAGAATTTGGGACCCACAATACAAACCCAATGAAGCCCAAATTTAGTGGGGTGATAAAAGACACATAGTGTAACAAATAATTCTTCTAGTGCTAATTCGGACTCCATGATGGCAATTAAGGCGTCCCAAATAGAATATCAAAATCTGTACCAGAATCTATGGCCCAGAATATTATCCCACTAAATATGACATAACTCCCGATTCACAACTCCAAATGGGCCCATATTTTACAGGAGGTTAGGAGAAATCAGTAGCTCCATTTTCTTTGTCTATGGACCACTATAATTCTTCCATCAAGAAGGACATTGCGATGCATCTATTCGGTGGTTGCAAGCTGGATTCCACCTCAGGTCAAAAGTGGAAAAGTCCAAGTTCCACAAGCTTTCCACCACCCTAGGCCAACTATAATCAAGTGGGATGATTTGTAATATTGGAGGCTCGACCCAAGCCTCCAAAAATTCCTATTTAAGGCAGTGGTGGTGGAGGAATTTATCATATTTGGTGCTTTGTTCAATTGTAATGTTATGCTGTGATTTTGTGGTCTCAAGTTTGTCTTCCACGTGTAAGTTGTTCAATTCACTTTAGTTTCTTAATAAAATTTTCTCTTCTCCTCTTATTATGTTATTCTACATTTCACTTTGATATTTTTGGTTCATGGTGTGAATTTATTCACACCAAACCTGGTGAAATTGTCACACAACGGTGGAGTGATCATTATTTCATTGTCTTTTTTTACTTCTCCTTTTCCTCCCTCATGAGTCTACTTTCCGCTTCCATTGAAACCATAGAATAAATGGAGGGATAACACACTTATGGGTTGATCCAAGAAAGTATCAAGGGTTTTGAATTGGATTTTATTTATCACTCCATTAATTTCTAATCACTTATTTTAATTGATAATTTTGTTTCAAGATGATCTTCAAACTACTTCATCCTTGTTGAATTTAAGGCCACACACTTCAAGTGCTAATACGAACCTTTACCGTGAAGTGCTCAAAACTTTGATCCTTCAAGTGTATAGATTATTATTATTAAAGGGTGTAGGTATTAAACCAGTAAGTGATGATTTTGTCTGATCTTCTTAAATGAACCCATCTCAAATATAAGAAATTGAAATAGATGAAAAGGAATGCATCTAATGCACCCCAAGTAATAACCTAGGATCAACTCATTATTTTAATTTGAATTCACTTAAGTATATTAGAATTCAATTAAACCCATATAATATCAACCCAAGTTGGCCACTTTATAGCCAAAAATAGTCCATAGAATGTATGTGTCTATAGGTTACTTCTTAGGTCTCTGAGGATTCGACAACCCAAGCTAAACTACAAGGACCATTATACCTTCATCTCTTGGGTAAATTTGATCATGAATCAATAATACAATTGAATTAATTCCCACAAATACCTATATCATAAATCCTAACACATGGAATAAATCTTTAATAAAGGAGAGAGTCATTGGAATCAATAATCATGATTCATGTGATGTCAATGTTGATCAATGAAATAATTAAAAATCCATAGATTTTCACCCATAATAAGTAAAATATACATTTCATAAATATAAAATCATTAACTTAACCTTGTTAAATCATAATATTTAAATAAAAACCCCTAGAAATAATATAAAAAACATATAGGTATCTTGGGGAATAATTTACATATCACTCTTACATATGGAGTAACCCTCATAGTTAAACATGGAATAATCATCACAGTTATACTTGTAATAACCATCACATTATATTATCATAATATTCTAAGAGAAACCTAATCTGGTTAACTCTGTCTCATATTTGGAATAACCATCCTAATATGTTCCCATAATATCTTTAGAGAAACCTAATCAGTTAATCATATCCCTTTACCCAATGCACTGGAGAGCTATAAATGGCTTACCCACCCTTGGTTTATAACAAAACCACCCATCATCATAGAAATTTACAAGAACCGTAGCATGAATAAAGTATATGTAGCTTTTACCACATCATAAAACTCATAGAAACATATATTATTCCTTTCATAACTTGGTTAACCCGTGGAAAAGAAATGGTTTCCATGAAAATCTCTTTGAAATAATCATAATATATATAGAGAAATAATTAGGATGGTGTCAATACAAAATATCACCAATAATGTATAAGTAACTTCAAGGTTTGTTGATGTTTATGAATGGAAATACCATTAAAATATCATGAAACCATTTTTGAGGAAAATACCGTTTTCACTTTTAAAATAACTTCTAAAAAATAAAAATTCATAAAATATTTTGAAAAACCTTTTCATTGAAAATAAACTTGTAAAATTATAAATGAATATTTAAAGGAAATAATGGTCATGATGGTGGGAAAATTCATTCATTTTGTAAACATTAAAAATAAATATTCATTTCAAACATTTTGTAAAAGGGAGTCTAATGTGACCCAGTTGGAAAACATTAAGAAATTTCATTTATAAAACCCTTTAAAATATGGTAAAATAAAATGTAAAATAGATTTAAGAAATAATTTATTTTTATAAACAAACATTTTTTAAAACATTTTAGAAAACATTTATATAGAAGAGAAAGATTCTCAATCTAAAAGAAGATACAATATTAGTATACATACAAAGAACATTCTTGATGTTTCTTTTTTCATTAAGGGATAAAATGGAAACTAAACATGTAAAACACATTAAAAACTATAGAAGAATAAAAGATATGTGGTTCAAGAAAATAAGATCATATTATTTCTCCCAAAATAACTTGAACATAAATAATCTTGAAAGGAAAGGAGATTGTATCATAAAGCATTTTCCACTTTGGTAACATTTCAAATCAAATAAACATAGATAAAATAATTCAAATTACAACTTAAAATATAATAAAGTATGAAGGATTCATGATATAAAATTTATAATTGGAATTATATACACCATATAAAATAAATTAGGTTCATAAAATTAAAATATTCTTTAATGAAAGGAAATTGAGATGAAATATACTACCATGAGTCCGACTCTTCACATACATTCTTTATACTCTTTAATAAAAAATTTATATAAATATTTACTTGATTGAGAAAATTTTTACAGTTTATTATTTCTTTTATATATCTTATTACCACATTATAACAATTACCTAATCATTTAGGTTCACGTCGGATGTTTTGAGGATATTTGGTTCATAAGTCAAAAATGACCTCGATAGGATGATTATGGCCAAATTAGTCATTATTAAATTATCTAAATAATAATAATAATTAAATAATAATAATTTTTATACATTAATTATAATTTTAAATCCAACCATTAAATATGGTTATGAAAAATTAACTATCTTACAATCATGGAGACAGTTGGTCGTAAGTACACATGAGCAACGTTTCCATTTTTCAATGATTATTATAGAAAGAAGGTAAGAATTATTTTATAATTATTGAATTATCATAATATCATAAATATCATATAATTTTTTTATATATATTTATATATATCATCCAAGTGACTTGGTGATGAAAAATGAATCACATCGCTTCGTGGAGGTGGTAGTCTACACATATTCACAAACCACATTATAATTTTACAGTGAATGAAAATATAATAAATAAAATGATATATTATCATTTAAAAATGATAAATTTTTCATAAATATCACACACACACACACATATATATATATATATATTAAATCCATCACTATAACTATTTGTCATATGTGGTAATGGGAAACAGATTACATCGGTCTGCAAGGCGGTAGTCTATAGTACACATAAACAATGGTTTCGTTCTACATTTAATGGAAGATGAGATCAAAATATGTTATTAGGTTCACCTAATAACATATAGTTATATGGATTATACTGGTGTTATTATTTCATCATGGTTGGATAATATTTTTTGGAGGTGGAAGGATAAATAAAACTAAAACATGCGATTAAAAACTATACCCCTTCTTTAGAAAATATCATTTTCCTAACACATTAAGACTTATAATATTAGAATTATTACCAAAATAAGGCCTCTAAAATTTAGGGATGTATTTTATTAATGTATTTGGGTAGATATTGTTTGAAAAAATGGGTTGTTAAGTGTGAAGTAAAGAGGATATGATATGCCCTTTTATAAGAGAGGGGAGGGGCACCCTTGAAATTTCTTAAAATATTAAATTAATATAAATTAATTTTAAATTTTAAATGACTCAAAGATGATTTATTTAGATTATAGTATGAGTATTTATATAAATCATCTCTTCAAATAAAAATTATACAAGTTTTTACTATGTTTTTACCCTTATGTTTTGGTTGTGACCCCTCGTTAACCCTTTTCAGACTTACCGTGACAATAATATTTTTACTCTTTAAGGGTCAAGATAGTTACTAAAAATGGAAAAACATCCAATAGATGATCCATGGTTGAAATTATCAACCATATTAGAATCAATTTTTTGAGGATACTATTTTTAGGAATTTTATATCATTTAATAAAATGTTATTTATTATAAAATATTATTAATATCGATTTTGGAACTATTAATTACATTGAATTAAATAATATCATGAAAACAACTAAAATCTGGAAAAATATTTTAGTACATAAATAACAAGATTTTTTTATATATAAAATTTTTATATCACATTAATTCACTCAAATTATATTACTTTTAATATTTTTAATATCATTACTTTAATAATTACTATGTTATTTCCATGTAAGCATTTAAGATAATTATTTATTCACTAATTTTTAAAAATAAATTTCCATGATGAATATTAATAATTTATATTTAAAAATAATACTTATAAGAAAAATTATTCTTTGATTATCCTGGTGTTATAACTATTATATTTATTAAAAACAAGAGTGTGACATTTTTTAATTTTATTTACATAAAACATTTTAAGGTCATAGTCACATCAAAATTGAATAAAAAGGAAATATAAAAAAATTGGATGAGTATGGATGAAATGGAATCATCTAATAGAATTATTGGAAATATTTAGGGCCAAATTTTAGTTCTTATCATTTTATTTTTAACTTTACTTACCTAATTTACCATTTACCATTGTAACAAAATTTACTAATGTTACTATTAATTTTGACCAAAAATAGAAGTGAAACAAACCAACCCACTAATTCTAACATGGATGGTCAAATACTGAGATACCACAACCCCAAGTCCACTTATGTAGGCCAAGGGTCAGAAAAAATCATTGAGAATTCATAAATAAAATGGAAGGCCTTTCCTTAAGAACCTATATGCATGCCCTGAACCATCTCCATATAGAAGATCATAATAATAAAAAAAATATAGTAACATCTAGAGTAAAAAACATGGATGTAATAAACTCTAGGGAATAAAAAAGATTGTGATAGTTTAATCCAAAATGTTAAGGGAAAAATACACACTCACCCAAAAAAGATGTCCGAAACTAATAATAATAGATCATGATAGGCTACTCGAGGTCCAAAATCCAAGTCTAAGTGAAGAGTATATGAAAGGTGGATGTTTCTCAAATAGGGAGTACACAGTGTGTATGGGGTCAAAATGGAATGTGTTGTCTCTCTGCTACCTGGATGTGTTCTCCTATGGATATGGATCTATGGCCTGGTCGCCATATACGACATGTGTTTGGCCCACATAGCATGTCTCAACCACTTGGGGCCTGACCATGTGCTCTTTTCCATGACCATTTCTGTTAGGTCATTTTATGTACCAAGGCATGAACCTGGCCATGCCCGGGTACTGGCCCATGCCTCTGTACACCTAGAGTACACAACATGTCCTCTATATAGGGTCCTAGCCATGTGTAGTTGGCACATGGCTCATCCACCTGAGGAGGGTCATATGGAATGTGGACCCAACCACACAGTGTGTGATCCTTATCTCCCCTGAAACGCTAGTGCCACATCCAAGGGTATTACAAGGCGTGTGTTCATAAAACTACATGCTATGTAGTAGGGTTTTCCATATAAATTCAAGTTCTTCACATGGATTCCATATCTGCAGCTTCCACCATGATTCCCACTATTTGACCACCAAAAAAATGGTTCGGTTTTTCTCCATTCATTGATTTTGTTCCATCGGTGGCCAAAAATCAGATCTCGATCATCTGTGGTGGTCCATCACGTGTCCTATGCACCTCCCTTCACTGGTCTATTTTCCCAAACCCAAAATCTATGGAAAATATCACCATAATACTACAATTAATCATGATCTATCCAAAAATCTCCATCTCACTTTTCGTTCGCACAAACTCCTTGAACCAGGGGTTCGATCATGATCAAGCTTTCCCCAACAAAGTAGAACTGTAATGTTGTAGGATAACAGAGAATAATTTTAAGAACAATGGGGGAAAATCACAATAAAATGGGTGATAAACATCATTTTATAATTATTCTCGACCATGTATTGAAAAGAGTGGAATCTAGGGTGAGGTAGTGGCATAAAAAAATTAAAATTAATGAAAATAATTTAACTCGTCTATGGGATCATGTGAAGAACATGTGATCGCAGAATAAAAAAAATATCATCAAATATTCATATTCAAACATTTAATCAAGGGGGAAAACATAATTTTATGAGACCTACCATGATTATGGATCGATCGTTGGTGAAGAATAGATTTTCCAATGACGAGGATGGTCCTTTGTGTCCACTGTCTGTCGATCCACCTTGATCCAATCATCCATTATTGTTCGATGTTGATTTGAAAATGAAGGTCATCAGAGCTCCTCCATATTCTCTCAAGGTTTATGAGCATAACTCTATAGAATAGCTATAATGAATTATTTAAATGGGATTTAATTACATTTTTTAATAAAACAAACAAACAAATAATTTATTTATTTTAATTAAATGCACCTTCCAATAGGTGCCTCAACCAGACATCTAGTACTGATGAACCCTAGGTCTCACCTAGGGTAAAACACATGCTCTGGATTCAACTGTGGTCTCAGATTTTTTATTTGATACTCCATTATGATGATATTCTATTATTTTTGAAAAACTATGAATGTGTGATATTAATATATTTAATATTTTTATAAAATTAATTTCAGGCTCATCGGGCCTTAGAATCTCATATCGACTCAACTTATAGATCCAAATATAATTCTTAGAATATTTCAATGTCTCTCAAAGAAAAAAAAGTATCTAAATTATTCCCTCATTTAAATATTTTTATCCAATAAAATCACAAACTAAATAAAAACTTTTGGATACTGAGCTCACATATGGATCTACTTCTCATAGGAGCTCTCCTGCTTGATCCCATTCTGCCACAACACACAAACCAAGGGAATGGATCATCCACACATGATTGTATCATGCTGATCCTTGATCATCATCGGGGACTACACAAAGGTGTATCCATCGTCAATTTCTAGCTCTCTTCAGTCAATAATGTGAATATGATTAGGCATGTATCTCCTCAGATGAGAGAAATGAAAGATTTCATGCACCCACTCCAATTTTGGGGGCAAGGATATCTAGTCACGTAGGACCTCATAATCAGTGTATCCTACCCGAGCCTCCCTTAAATGATGGATAAGTGAGGGATTAAGCACCAATGAGTGAAGATAATTTTAACCCCTATCCTCCACTAGGTTCAGTTGTAAAGAATCCAAATACTTAGATGCCTCCTCCACCGGATGAGAACAAGACTTCCTGCTGAGGAAATATTTCACACATTTCCCTTATCTAGTGTATAAACTATCTAAAATTAATATTCCAGTAGGAAACACAATTAATGACATGGTTTTAGGTCAATATATATCTATGTGAATACATACCTGAGACTATGATGGTTTGAGTAAACAACAAAGTGCTCTCCTAAAAGATAGTTCCTTCACATCCTCAAAGTGAAGACTATTACTACCAAATCAAGGTTTTCAGTTGCATAGTTATTCTTGTGGGGTCCCAATTACCTTGACTCATAGGTGATCACTTACTACATATTCATTAACAAGTATCCAATACCAACTCCAAAGGCATCACAATACACTACATACTCAATAACCTTCAATGATAATCTCAAAATAAGGGAAATATTCAACCTCAGCCTCAACTACTTGAAGGATCTCTCATACAGCTTGTTCTAGGTAAAGAGATTCAATTTCCATGTTAGAGTGGTCAAAGTTTCTGAAATCTTATATAAGTATGACAAAACCATCCTATAGTACCCTAATAATCCAAGAAAACTTTACACCTTCCACACGCTCCTGAGTTTCTCCCAAGAAAGCACTGCATTGATATTTATTGAGTCTATAGCTAATCCATTCTTAGAAATGACATTCCAAAAAAGGCGAACCTCATGGATCTATAACAACAAATTTGAGAGCTTACCATAAATCTATTGATCCCAGAGAAAGTCTAGGAATATCCTCAATTGCTCTGCATTCTCCTTCTCTAATGTAGATTAGATGAGTATCTCATCAATGAAGACAACCAAAAATCTATCCAATTATGTATGAAATATATACTTCATAAAATCCATAAAAAAATAAGGGGAATTCATCACAATAAAAGGCATCACCAGGAACTCATAGTGTCTATAGAGACACCAGAATACTAGGTTTTGAATATCATCATTGAAGACCCTCAACTGGTGATAGATGGACCTAAGATCGATCTTCAAGAAACATCTCACACCACAAAACTGATCAAAGAGGTCAAAAATCCTCAAAAGGGGTACTTTTTCTTTATCATGACATGGTTTAGGTGACGGTAATCAACACAAAGCCAAAATCTCCCATATGCCTTTTTCAAGAACAAAACTTGAGCACTCAGGGGGACACATTGTTTCTAATAAAACTATTCTCTTGAAGATCCTCCAAATACACCCTTAGTTCATGGAGCTCTATATGGGTTATTTGATATTCCACAAATGATATCGATGTGCTATCAGGGTGAAAGTAAATGCAGAATTTCATCTCTCGCCTCAGTGGTAGTCCCTGAATGTCCCCAGGGAATACGTCCATATAATCCTCCATGATTGAAGGAACCTAGATTACGAAAGTGCATGATGTTCCAAGGGATAAAATATCTATCTGATGGGTAATGGGTTTCATCTTTCTTCTTGTAAGACCCACTCGCTCCACCATGAGATCTCTCTCACCCAAAAAGGAGAATATTATCCCATCTATCTAAAGGCATCTGACTAGTCTTCAATGACATTAAATCTAGTCTCAAACCATGGAAAACCACTCTATACTCTATATGAATTCATAAGGACTCATCATTTGAAATGGGGGGTTTTTGCGATGGGCTATTTGGGATGGGAATTAATCCCGTCACAAATAGTCCCTCCCAGAGGTTAATTGTGATGGGGGGTTTGAACTGTCACAAATTGTTTGTTATTTGCGACAGGATTTGGGGTCCCGTCACAAAAAGTAATGTGTGGTTTGGCGCGGGATGCGCGCCAAAACTCGAGAAGGTTATTTGTGACGGGGGGATTCCCCCGTCGCAAATAGTGCGTTGGTCGGAGGGTATTTTCAATGGATTCCGTTGCAAATACCGGCGGTGGTAAATGAGTTTTTACGACGGGATGTTGCCCATCACAAAAAGTGTGTCAACATGTCACTTTTTTGTGATGGGTCCCGTCGCAAATACCATTTTAACTGCTGACGGTAATTAATGCGGGCAAAGGTATTTGTGACGGGGCCCATCACAAAAAGAACCTTTGGTGACCGGAATACCATCGCAAAAAGTCCCACCGCAACTAATCTAACCTATATATACCCCTTCTATTTTTCTTTCTCTTCCCCTCAATTCTTATTTCTTCTCTCTCTCGAAACTCTATTTTTAGCGTGAAAATTTCTCTGAGTTAGTTTTTTATGGAGAATTTGTGAATTCGTTTACATCAATAGGAGATGAAGTTTAAAGGTATTTATATTTTATTTTATTTAGTATTTATTTCATTTTTTTATGTTAATTTTAATTATTGTTAATTCGTTGTAATTAAATTAGATTTAAATTGTTTTGTTATCATTATTTATTTGTAATAATAAATTGAAATTATTAGTATTAATTCTTAATAATTATTAACAAAAATTAGTATTTAATATAAATAATTACTTGTAATTAGTAATTAGCAGTTGTAAATTGTAGTTATTAATATCAACTAACGCTAATTAGTAATAGTTATGTTTAATTAGTAATAATTACTGGTAAGTAGTAATAAATATGAATAATTAGTAATAAATAAGAATAAATAGAAATAAATAGGAATAATTTGAAATAACTAGGAATAATTAGTAATAAATAAATTGGAATAATTAATAATAACTAGGAATAAATAGGAATAATTAGTAATAAATAGGAATAATTTGTAATAAATAGGAATAATTAGTAATAAATAGGAATAATTAGGAATAATTAGTAAAATAATTAGTAATAAATATGAATAAAAAGGAATAAAAAGGAATAAATAAGAATAATTAGTAATAATTAGTAATAATTAGTAATAATTCGGAATAATTAGTAATAATTAGTAATAATTACTAATAATTAGTAATAAATAGGAATAATTAGTAATAAATAGGAATAAATACTAATAAATAGGAATAATTAGTAGTAAATAGGAATAAATAGGAATAATTAGTAATAATTAGTAATAATTAGTAATAATTAGGAATAATTAGGAATAATTAGTAATAAATAGGAATAAATAGTAATAAATAGGAATAACTAGTAATAAATACAAATAATTAGTAATAAATTGGAATAATTATTAATAATTAGCAGTAATTTGTAATAATTAGTAATAATTAGTAATAATTAGGAATAATTTGTAATAATAAGTAATAATTAGTAATAATTATTAATAATTATTAATAATTAGGAATAATTAAGAATAATTAGTAATAAATAGGAATAATTAGTAATATATAGTAATAATTGGGAATAATTAGTAATAAATAGGAATAATTAGTAATAAATATGAATAATTAGTAATAAATAGGGATAATTAGTAATAAATATAAATAAATAGGAATAATTAGTAATAATTAGATATAATTTGTAATAATTAGTAATAATTAGTAATAATTAGTAATAATTAGTAATAATTAGTATTAATTAGGAATAATTAGTAATAATTAGTAAAAAATATGAATAATTAGTAATAAATAATAATAATTAGGAATAATTATTGAGTCAATAAGGTTTTCCTTATGAATTTTCCATTCCTTAATACTTGGGGAGGTTGTTAAGTCAATAAGGTTTCCTTATGACTTTACCATTCCTTCTTGTTTTGAAAATCACAAACACCTCATCTTAAATAAAAATTTATTTTTACCATGTGTTTTACTTCTGTAAGGAAAAATTTCTTTCCCCAAGGAAATTTATCCTTATCATGTTTTTATTGCTCATATTATAATTTTTCTAAGTTTAAAATTCAGTTTGAAACCAAAACCTCAAAATCCTATAAATACCTAGATATGAAACATTCTATTTTAGAATCCAAATTCTCAGAATTCTGATTACGAATTCTAGATACGAACTCTTCTGAGTTATGACTCTGAATTCTGATTAAAAATTTTGGTTACGAACTCTTCTATGTTCTAACTCCGAATTTTGATTATGAATTCTGGATAAGAACTTTCTGATTTCTGACCACGAATTCTGATTACAAATTCTGGATACGAACTTTCTGATTTCTGACTCTGAATTCTAAATACGAATTCAGGTTACGAACTTTCTGAGTTCTAACTCTAAGTTCTCTGAATACAGACTCCGAAATCTTATGAGTTCTGACTCTGAATTCTTATGAACTCTGACACCGAACTTTTTGAGTTCTGGTTCCAAATTCTTATGAATCCAGATTCTAAATTTCCTTGAAATTTAGGCTCGGTAATTCTATAGAATTTAGGTTCTGGATTCTTAGAAAAAAATCTAAATATCCTTGTATTATAGACTCCGAATTAAATTTTGGTTAGAATCCAAAATTTCATTTTCTTACATTTTGAATATCAGATTTTAGTTATGCTTACACTTGTTTTGTTATAAAATGATGTCATACTTTCTGTTACTCACTAACCATTATTTAAGTGACATGTGTACAGGTCCCTCCGAAATTCAAGGAAAAATATGACTGTTGGAGGAGGGAGCTGACTGTTGAAGCCGTGCCTATAAATAGGATCTCATTTGAAAGAGCTCAGTACTTTTGGAACTTTTTGGAATTTTTGAAGCTCAGAACTTTTAGAAGTGATTTCTAGAGAGAGATGATCTTATAAACTCTCAGGATTCATGCAGAAAGTTTGAACGGCTTGTTCAAACTTTGCTCCATGCATATTTTCTTAGTGCAGAGGTGTGATTTCCTTGAAATTAGAGACTTTAGGTTGTGAATTCAGAGGTACTGATTTCCTTACAAATCGAAGGCTTGTGGGGATAACAAGACAGATACCGATCTTCGAATTGAGGGATTACCTGGGTATGGGTAAGACAGAATTTCTTGAAAGTATAAATCAAGGGACCTTTTATCCTGGGTTGTTGGATACCCTTCACTTTGGGATAAAATAGTTACTACTTGTTACTTGTAGTATTTCTATTTTGTTTTCCACTGTATTTTTAGTTGTTGAGGAAAGTATAATCTTCTTATACTTCCTTAGACTTGTAATATGATTATATAGGATTCTCTACGCTTTAAGGTAGAATCTTAATCATTGTAAACTTCTGTTATGTTTCATTTCTGGAATCACTTTTCTGAAATCAAGCATGTTATTAGAGCTTAGAGGTGTTGTGAATTTTGGTTATGCAAAATTTCTTTAGGGATTTTAAAAGTATACAATTCACCCCCTCTTGTATTTGATCATATAATTATTACATATTCGATCCAACAATTGGTATCAAAGGTTGGAAGCCTCATATTATGAACCAATCCAACATTTGGTATCGGTGCAGGTGACCTCTAAATTAATATCACGATTAGATTCAAAAGATAATTCTTATTTTTATTACTTTCAGAATTGAATTTCTGGATTCACACTTTTTCGGACTCGTATATTTCAGATTCTTTTTTCTTAAAGATACTCTTATTCTATATTTTTCTTGCTTAAGAATATTTTCCTTGTTTATAAAATTTTTCTATTAACAAGTTTTTGTGGAAAGAATTTTCTTTAAGATGGCAGGAATCAATGTTGGTTCCCTAGACAATATCAATCCAACTAGACCCCATATCTTTGATGGAAATGATTACGGATATTAGAGAGATCACATGAAGACTTTCATTATCAATACTGGAGTTGATAATTTTGTTATTCTTACTGGAGGATATAAAATCCCTGATAAAGAAGTTAGTACCTTCACAAATCAAAAAAAACATGAATATCAACTAAATTATAAGGTACACAATACTTTTAATTTCTCCATGACTAGAAACATATATATCTAAATTTCATCTTGCGAAGAAGAAAATTGTATATGGAAGAAACTTGAAGTTACTCACTTTGGGACTTCCAAAGTAATTGAAACTAGAAGAGCCATGCTCATAGCTGAATATCATGGTTTCTCCTATCCTTATGAAGAACCCATATGCAAGGTGCAACAAAGATTCATGACTATTGTGAATAGTTTACAATCTATGGGTGAGAAATGATTAGATGATGAAGCTCTTGTTGATAAGATCATAGACATCATGCTGAATGAATGGGAATTCAAGAGGACTACTATTGATGAGAATAGAAAGGTTACTTAGATTTCCTTAGATGAACTGTTTGGAACTCTTCTTCAACATGAGACTATAATGAAGAGAGATGATGATAATGTAAAAAAGAATAATGGAAATAGCAGTGTTTCTTTTACTACAACTTCAAATCATATGAAAGCTAAGACTCCTGAGAGAGTTACTAGATCCAAATCTAAGAAAGTTGTTATCCAATCTGTATCCAGTGGAAGTGAATCCTCAGAAAATGAATTATAAAATCTTGTTCAAAGGATGAACAAGATAGCAGGACAGAGGAACTTTCAATCCAGATACAAGAAGAAAGAAAGGAAAGACAAGAAAGATTCAAAAGTTACATGTTATGAATACAAGAGAGATGGAAATATAAGACCTGATTTTCCTATCCTTAAGAGAAAATAAAGAAAGGAAATGCATTTTGAGAGAAACAAAAAGAAGTATTTCAAGGATAAAGCTAAGAAAGTATTGAAAGCTAATGACATCTGGAGTGTCAGTGGTGGTGACTCTTCAGATGAATCTTCAGATTATGAATCTTCTGGATAAAAGAATCTTGGTCTAATAGCTAGCCTAACTATTGAAAATAATTTCTTAATGTATAAGGTACATAATACTGAATCAATGACTAATGTTTCTTTGAATGCTAATTATAGTAAATACTATAACTATTCGAATGAAGAATATTCTTATGATAAAGATAATAATTTACCTTCCTATGAAGAAGTTTCTAGGTTTTCCAAACTCCTTGAGATTGAGAATTCAAAACTCATGAAAAAAATTGATAAGGAAAAATCTAGGATTACAATTCTTACTAAGGAAATATAAGATATTTCTAAATATCTTTATAATAAAAATTTTTATTTTGAAAGTATTTCAGAAAACCTTGAGGAATTAAGTTCTGAGAAGAATAAACTTTCTAAAGATCTAGAAAATGTAATTTCTAAGAAAAATGTTTTCAAGCCTAGATTTAGTTCAAAATAAAATGTTTTTTAAGACAAGAACTTGGTTATCAAACTAAAATCTGAAATATTTTCCTTGAGGAAGTGTTTTTCAAACGTTTCCTTAGGTAAGGAAAATTTTGATAAAATATATTCACAAATCCGACCTCTAAGGAATAGTTCTGGTTTTGGTTATACTAGTTCTAAACCGATTTTTAGTAACAATTATTTTGTTCCTCAAAGTGCTCCATTCTGCACTAAGTGTCAATGTGGTGGACACTGGGAAAAAAATTATTCCTTAAACAAAACCCAGTCTTTAGAATTTCATAAAGCCTATTTTTATAAAAAGATGTGGGTGCCTAAAATTTTTCCTTATAAGAATTCCGGATTCAAGCAAGTTTGGATTATGAAAACCTAACTTTTTCTTATTTTCAGGAAAATAGAGAAGGTACCAATAGTAATACATAGTACATGGATAGTGGATGTTCCCGGTATATGACTGGTAACAAAAATTATTTTGAAAATATTATCAAGACGAAAGGAGGAAAAGTAACTTTCAGAGATAATTATTAGGGAGAAATTATTGGTATAGGTAACATCATTATTCTTGGAAAAAATTCGATTTCAAATGTTTTATTTGTTAAGGGTCTTAAGAACAACCTCATTAGCATAAGTCAGCTATGTGATGAATGTTACCTTGTGAATTTTAGGAATGACAAGTGCTTAGTACACAATTCAAAGGAAGAGTTTATTCTTTCTACCCATAGGCAAGAGAATGTTTACACACTAAACTTATAAGACCTTAGAAGACAAGATATAACTTGCCTTAGTGCAATGGAAGATAATTCTTGGTTTTGGAATAGAAGTTTAGGACACTGTAACTTTAGAAACTTATGTAAACTTTCTAAGAAAAGGTTATTTAAGGATCTACTGGAGCTTAGATTTGATTCTTAAAAAGTCTGTGACCCTTGTCAATATGGAAAGAAACATAAATAGAGTTTTAAATCAGTCGGTGAATTCTCAACTACTGATGCATTACAGTTAGTGAATATGGATCTCTTTGGTCCTACACAAACTGGAAGCATTAGGGGAATGTATTATGTATTTGTCTTGATTGATGATTACACTAGATTTACATGGGTCTACTTTCTAGAAAACAAGTCTGAAACTTTTTCTTATTTCAAAAGTTTTAGATCCCAAGTTAAAAATGAGAAAAACCTTCCATTTAAAACTATTCATAATGATCATGGTGGAGAATTTAAAAATTCTGATTTTGAAACTTTTTGTAGTAGAAAAGGAATTACTCATAACTTCTCAGCACCCAGAACACCTAAAAAAATGGTGTTGTTGAAAGAAGAAATAGAATTATTCAAGATATAACTAGAACCACGTTGAGTGAGTATTCTATAGCCAAACATTTTTGGGCAGAAGCTGTAAGTACTGCTTGTAGTATTATAAGTCGAGTTTTGATTAGACATTTTCTTAATAAAACTCTTTATGAGTTATGTAATGGTAGAAAACCTAGACTTTCCTACTTTAAGGTTTTTAGTTTCAAGGTATTCATTCTAAATACTAAAGATAATATTCATAAATTCACACCAAAACCTAATGATAGAATTTTTTTAGGATACTCCACAACCTCTAAGGATTATAGAGTTTTCAACAAAAACACTTGTACTGTTGAAGAGACAGTACATATGAAATTTGATGAAACTGATCCTTTTATTTCTAAACAACCCCAACCTACATCCTCAGATGTATTTTCAAAAACTGATTATCAACCTTTGTTAGAAGATCCTTCTGATAAGGAAAATTTCCAAGAAAATGTTTCTAAAGCATTTAACCCAGAAGATTTCCTACCCTATGTCGATGAACATGTTTTAGAAAACCTCAATCAGTTGTTTCTATAGAATCATACTAGTGATAGCATCATTGGTGATGTGAATCAACCTGTAAGGACTATAAGTTCCTTAATAAATGAATTATAACATCTAGCATTTCTTTCCCAATTAGAACCAAAAAGAACTGATGAAGCTTTAGGTGATGATGATTGGATTAAAGCTATGCAATATGAACTAAATGAATTCAAAAGGAATAAATTCTAGACCATGGTTGAAAGACCAAATGAAACTTCTGTCATTGGAGTAAAATGGGTCTTCAGAAATAAGTGTGATGAAAATGGAATCATTGTAAGGAATAAAGCAAGATTAGTTGCTAAATTCTATAATCAACAAGAAGGAATAGACTATGAAGAAACCTATGCTCCAGTAGCTATGCTTGAATCTATTCGTATCTTACTTTCCTTTGCAGAATTCTTTAATTTAAAACTTTTTCCAATGGATGTGAAATGTTCTTTCCTTAACGGTTACATTCAAGAGGAATTTTTTGTTGAAAAAACTCCTGGTTTTGAAGATACAAAACATCCTGATCATGTTTTTAGACTTAACAAAGATTTGTATGGACTTAAGCAAGCCTCTAGAGCCTACTATGATAGACTTACAAGATTTTTTCTTCAAAATAATTATGTTAAGGGAAATGCAGATCCAACCCTTTTTATAAATAAAGATAATAAAAATGTTTTTATTGTTAAAATTTATGTTGATGACATTATATTTGGTTCAACTCAGCAATCCTTAACTGATTCCTTTTCAGATCTAATGAAATATGAGTTTGAAATGAGTATGATGGGTGAGTTAACATTTTTTCTTGGTTTCCAAATTTCTAAAAAACTAGAAAAATATATATATCCCAACATAATTATATAAAATACCTTCTTAAAAAGTATGGATATGAAAACACTAAAAGCATAAGTACTCCCATTGGTACATCAAACACACTTGATCTTGATGAAGCTGGGAAACCAGTAGATCAAACATCTTTTTGAGGTATGATAGGAAGTTTACTTTACTTGAAAGCTAGTTGTCCAGACTTAAAATTTTTAGTATGCTTATGTAAAAGATATCAATCCAATCCTAATGAATCTCACTTAAAGGCAGTGAAACTGATTTTTTGCTACTTAAAGGGAACCATAGATTTAGGACTCTTTTATACTTCTAGAAATGATTTTGTTTTAAAATGTTTTTCGGATGCTGACTTTGGTGGATGTATAATGGATAGAAAGAGTAAATCCAAAACTTTTCATCTCTTAGGAGATTAATTAGTTTCTTGGTCATGAAAGAATCAACACTCAGTAGCACTTTCCACTGCTAAAGATGAATATGTAGCAGCTGGAAGTTGTTGTGATCAAGTGTTGTGGATGAAACACACACTCATAGATTATGGTATGAGTTTTACCAAAACAAAAATTTTGTGTGATAATACTAGTACCATTTACCTTTGTAAAAAGCTTTAAAATCACTCTCGTGCAAAGCACATAGATATTATACATCACTTTCTTAGGGATCACATAAAAAGAAGATATCATTATTCAATTTATTAGAATGCAAGATCAACTTTCTGATATTTTCACAAAATCTTTACCCTCTGATATATTTTAATACATTAAATAAAAGTTAGGAATGATAACCGCAAGGTAATCCTCCTTATTAACTTTCTGTTGAACAAATCTCCTTACAGTAATAAAATTATTTTCATAGGGGTAGTACATTTGTTCATAATATTTTCATATTTTTTATAATGAATTTTTTCATATTTTTCATAATGAAGTTTTTCATATTTTCCGTAATGAAGAGTTTTGTAAAGAAAATTTTCATAATGAAGATTTTCGTAATGAAGATATGCGTACACATTTTTATTCGTACTTAAGTTTTTTTCATAATCTAAAGTCCTTCAAGAATAATTTTCCTCAATATGAATAATTCTTCTAACAATCCGAAAGGTATAATTATTTATTGAGTTTTCGTAATCATCTCTTACTTGTTGGTAGTTTCTTTTGTTTTTAAAATTTCTTGGATTCTAGTTTCCTTAAATCCGAATGTTTTCCTTTAAAAAACCTCAAAAAATCGGATCCTACCAAATTTTCCTTGTGGCTTTAATTTCAACCATCATATCTGATTAGAAGAACTTTCATCCATTGGATTGAAATGGGAAGATGAACCATCACTTCAACACCTATAAAATGGGACCCCAATGTTTGTCCCAAATCTGTTCTCAAGATTTTTCCTATCGAATCTCTAACCCTCTACAAAATCCCATTCCGAATTTCTCAAAGTTTTCTCAAGTCTGAATGTTTGGAGAAGTTCCCTATCAAGATATGTCTTCTGTCAAGATGATTTTGGAGTGAAAAATATACATAGATAGGTTGGTGCATCCAAACTTCTTTAACAAGTATGACTCCATTATCTCCAAGAATATTAAGATTAATGGATGGGAGAGTGTATCCATTTCGAAGAAAAGAGATTAGGATGTTGTGTATCAGGATCTCCTCATTGAGTTTTATAAATCATCCTATTTTTTCAAGGAAGAATAGATAGATAAGTATTCTTTTAGGAGTTACGAAAAAACTTATGCACTTTCTTATACCAAGGATGCTAGCTTGGTAGGGATTTCCTTTAAAGGGAAAGCCGCGTTTTGTTCCCACAAATTACCGGATGTGCAAGGAAGTTTCATCAAAGTGAAGGCTATGAAAAGTCTTGGACTTACAATTGTCAAGACCACAAAGATTTCTCACTTGTCTACCAACAATCGGATCCTAGAGTTTTGGGTTCCGGGTTTTATCATACCGAGAAAGGGTGACATGGACACTCTTAAGAAAAGTGATATGTATAACTTATATTTTTTGGTAAATCTAAGAAAAATAAATCTGATGAAGCATATTATCATCATGATAGAGAACATCAAGAATGGGAATCTAAGAGCACAAATAATCATGTATCCTGCCCTACTCTCCAAGTTGATAGTTCGGTGTCTTGAAGCATTCAAGATTCCTTGCAGTTCTAATACGAGGAATTGTAAAGTGATGTTAGTAAGCGATGAAACTCTGAAAAGAATGAATGTTGTCTTTTATAAAGATTCAAGAGAGTTTTATGATCTACCAGTGGAAGTGGCAGAAGCCATTCCGAAAAATGAAGAAGTGGTTGAACTGTCGAAGAAGGATGGAAAGAAAAGAAAATTGAAGGAAATATAAGCTGAAGGTGAAACCCATAAAGCTAAGGGAGCTCAAACTGCACCTCCAAAGCCCAAGAAATAGAAAGATTATACAGACGAGGTAGTTGCCAAATGGAGGGAGGATAAGAAGAACTGGAAGGAAGAGGAACCACAGTTTGGCCTAAACCCTACAGAGGCCAAAGCATTGAAAGAGAAAGCTGATGAAGAGCTTGAGAAGCAAGCCAAAGAGAATAATCTTAAGAAGAAGATGACGGAGGCAGATATTGTGAAATCTCTTTTGAAGGCTACTGAAGTAGCATCCGAGAACATTACCATACCTAAACCCTTCCTTGTTGAACCATTACCTGAGACACCGGGGAACAAGTACATGACTAAACGCATAAGAAAAGGTTGCTGAACAGATAGAAGTTGTGGAAGAAGTGAAAGAAAAGGAATAAAGTTGTAATTACACTGATGATCTAATTAATCAAGTTGAGGATTATCATGAGAAGGAAAGTGCTTCCGAAAAATTGTCAATCTGAACCTCTCAAGCTGGATCATCGAAACTTGCTACCCTTGGGATTGATGAGAAGGCTGAAGAGGAAGTGAACAATTTATCTAAGGAAGAGGGTCATAATCATGACTTCATTCTTCCTGAAGATGTTGAGGCAGGAGCCGAGAAAGAAAAAATTGATGAAGATAAGATTGTTCAATTGTCTGAAAGTGAGCACAAGTCTCCAGTTGAAGAAGTTGTTACGAAAACTGACAAGGGGAAACAAGTGATTTTTGATACCCTAACCAAAGCAATTCTAAGAACGAAGAAAGCTAGTGCAACTTCTAAGAGGAAGCTGGTTGAGATAGAGGAAGAACCATCGCTGAGTAAAGTGTTAGATTCAGAATCATCATCTCTAGGACATGATTTTTTCATTCAGTATCTAAAGAATCTAGTGGACACTATTCCAATCTTTCCAACAATTGACTCCAGATGCGAGATGCTCCAGCATAGCATGAATCAGAAATCAGACTCCGTATCTATGGTGATGGATATGTGTGTAAATATTGCGGCCAAACACAAGAATTTCCTTATCAACTATGAAGCCCACAGAAAATCTTTCAAGAAAATGACCATCTGGTCGAAGAAGATCGTTGAATATTTGAGAGAGATTGATCAATTTTAAGAAGATGTCAAGGAAGCTTTTGATACTGAGGACACCAAAATCAATGATCTTACAAATAGCTTTAAGGATAAGCTAAATCTTGAGAAGAATACTCAGATTTAGGATGTCAAAGATCTGAATGGGAAGTTGAGTTATGTTGTCCAAAGTAAGAAAACAGAAAGGGATCTCCAGATCAAGATTGAAGAAAATCTAGTGAAACAAGAGGACTTGTTAAAGGCTCAGGAAGACACTCTGAAGGCTCAGGATGATAGGATCAAAGCCTTATAGAATAAAGTAGAGGAGAATCACAAAGAACTAAAGAAGCTGAAAACCATCGTGAAGAAGCTGATACCTAAGGAAAAAGAAGAAAAATAGATCCAAATCCGATCTTTTGTTGTATCTATTTTTCCCTGTATAAATCCTTCCAATATTAATGAAATTGTGGTTGCTTGTTCTTGTCTGGACGTTTGTACTAATATATCATGTACCATATTTTATTTCCATTCACTCAAACTCTTTTTGAAAATCAAAAAGGGTGAGAAGGAAAAATAATTCTAATTAAAAGAATAAATATCCCTAAGTAAAGGGGAGTTTATCAAAGGGGGAGTTCTCATTAAGAATATTTCCACATTCAAATAAAAAATCTCATTTTGGAAATCTAGAATACGATCCTTAGAGTTCCAAAGCCTAAGGGGGAGTCAGTTTTATTAACCATTGTTCATATATAAAGGGAGATAATTTTTATTTTCAAAGTCTTGAAAAATTTTTCTAAGTCCTTATATTCTTTTTCGTAAGGATGTTTGTGCTTTCCAAAAAGGGGGAGATTGTTGATTCAATAAGGTTTTCCTTATGACTTTTTCATTCCTTCATACTTGGGGAGGTTGTTAAGTCAACAAGGTTTCCTTATGACTTTACCGTTCCTTCTTGTTTTGAAAATCACAAACACCTCATCTTAAGGAAAATTTCTTTTTACCCTATGTTTTACTTCTATAAGGAAAAATTTTCTTCCCAAAGGAAATTTATCCTTATCATGTTTTCATTTCTCATATTATTATTTTTCTAAGTGTAAAATTTGGTTTGAAACCAAAACCTCGGAATCCTATAAATACCTAGATATGAAGCATTCTATTTTAGAATCCGATTTCTCAGAATTCTGATTATGAATTATGATTACGAACTCTTCAAAGTTCTGACTTCGAATTCTGATTATGAATTCTGGTTACGAACTCTTTGGAGCCTGACTCCGAATTCTGATTATGAATTCTGGATACGAACTTTCTAAGTTCTGACTCCGAATTCTGATTATGAAATCTGGATACGAACTTTTTGAGTTCTGACTCCGACTTCTGATTACAAATTCTGGATACGAACTTTCTAAGTTCTGACTTTGAATTCTGAATATGAATTCTGGTTACGAACTTTCTGAGTTCTGACTCCAAGTTCTCTGAATATAGACTTTGAAATCTTATGAGTTCTGACTCTGAATTCTCATGAACTCTGACTCCAAACATTGTGAGTTCTGGTTCCGAATTCTTATGAATCCAGATTCCGAATTTACTTGAAATTCAGACTCTGGAATTCTATAGAATTCAGGTTCTGAATTCTTAGAAAACAAAATCTGAATATCCTTGAATTATAAACTCCAAATTCAATTTTGGTTAGACTCCGAACTTTTATTTTCTTACATTCTGAATATCAGATTTTAGTTATGCTTACACTTGTTTTGTTATAAAACGATGTTGTGCTTTCTATTACTCACTAACCATTGTTTAAGTGACACGTGTATAGGTCCCTCCAAAATTCAAGGAAAAATATGACCGTTGGAGGAGGGAACTAATCGTTGAAGTCGTGCCTATAAATAAGATCTCATTTGAAAGAGCTTAGTACTTTTGGAACTTTTGGAATTTTTGAAGCTCAGAACTTTCAGAAGTGATTTATAGAGAGGGAGACTCTTATAAACTCTTAGTCTTCGTGCAGAAAGTTTGAACGGCTTGTTCAAACTTTGCTTCGTACAAATTTTCTTAGTGCAGAGGTGTGATTTCCTTGAAATCAGAGACTTTGTGTTGTGCAGTCAGAGGTGCCGATTTCCTTACAAATCGAGGGCCTGCGGGGATAGCAAGACAGATACCGATCTTCGGATTGAGGGCTTACCTGGGTTTGGGTAAGACAAACTTTCTTGAAAGTATAAATCAAGGGACCTTTTATCCAGCGTTCTTGGATACCCTTCACTTTGGGATAAAATAGTTACTACTTGTTACTTGTAGTATTTCTATTTTGTTTTCCACTGTACTTTTAGTTGTTGAGGAAAGTATAATCTTCTTATACTTCCTTAGACTTGTACTCTGATTATACAGGATTCCATACGCTTTAAGGTAGAATCTTAGTCATTGTAAACTTTTGTTAAGTTTCATTTCCGGAATCACTTTTCCGGAATCAAGCAAGTTATTAGAGCTTAGAGGTGTTGTAAATTTTGGTTATGCAAAATTCCCTTAGGGATTTTAAAAGTATACAATTCACCCCTCCTCTTGTATTTGAGCATCTCATTATTACATATTCGATCCAACAATATTTAGTAATAAATAGTAATAAATTGGAATAATTAGTAAAAAATATGAATAATTAGTAATAATTTGTAATAATTAGTAATAATTAGTAATAATTAATAATAATGAGTAATAATTAGTAATAATTAGGAATAATTAGGAATAATTATGAATAATTAGTAATAAATAGTAATAATTTGTAATAATTACTAATAATTGGTAATAATTAGTAATAAATAGGAATAATTAGTAATAATTAGTAATAATCAGTAATAATTAGTAATAATTAGTAATAATTAGTAATAATTAGTAATAATTAGGAATAATTAGGAATAATTAGTAATACTTTGGAATGGTTAGTAATAAATAGTAATAACTAGTAATAATTAGTAATAATTACTAATAATTACTAATAATTAGTAATAATTAGTAATAGTTAGTAATAATTAGTAATAATTAGTAATAATTAGTAATAATTAGTAATAATTAGTAATAATTAATAATAATTAGTAATAATTAGTACTAAATAGTAATAATTAGTAATAATTAGTAATAATTAGTAATGATTAGTAATAATTAGTAATAAATAGTAATAAATAGTAATAACTAGTAATAAGTAGTAATAAATAGCAATAAATAGTAATAAATATAAATAAATAGTAATAAATAGTAATAAATAGTAATAAATAGTAATAATTAGTAATAATTAGTAATAATTAGTAATAATTAGAAATAATTAATAATAATTAGTAATAATTAGCAATAATTAGGATTAATAAGTAATAATTAGTAATAATTATGATTAATTGTGATTAATTTGGATTATTTAGGATTAATTAGGATTAATTAGTAATAATTTGGAATAATTTGTAATAATTAGTAATAAATAGTAATAATTAGTAATAATTAGTAATAATTAGGAATAATTACTAAGAATTAGTAATAATTAGTAATAATTAGTAATAATTAGTAATAATTAGTAATAATTAGTAATAAATAGTAATAATTAGTAATAATTAGTAATAATTACTAATAATTAGTAATAATTAGTAAAAAATAGTAAAAATTAGTAATAAATAGTAATCAATAGTAACAACTAGTAATAAATAGTAACAAATAGTAATAAATAGTAATAAATAGTAATAAATAGTAATAATTAGTAATAATTTGGAATAATTTGTAATAATTAGTTATAATTATTAATAATTAGTAATAATTAGTGATAATTAGTAATAATTCATAATAATGAGTAAGAATTAATAAGAATTTGTAAGAATTGGTAAGAATTAGTAAGAATTAGTAAGAATTCGTAATAATTCGTAATAATTAGTAATAATTAGTAATAATTAGTAATAATTAGTAATAATTAGTAAGAAAATCAATTGTAATAAATTTTAATAACTTGTAATAACTTGGTACAATTTCTAGTTGATTGACGACACTCCTTTTGCTCGATGACTCTTCTCCTTTCAAATTTCATTGACTCAAATCATTATGAAAAGTATGCTTTTATGTATGCATATCAAATCTCGTATGCATGAGTTTGAAAATGCATTCGTAGGACCACATTTTTTATAATGTGTTCAGGCGGTGATAGTTACAAGAAGATGATTCATCGTGTAGAGCCCACCGACCATAGTATATTTCATCTCGCGTTTGGGATGGATTATGTTTACACTGGTTTAATGGTGGATTTCAGATGAGATCTTCAGTGGGTCGACATAACCGGGGGAGACAAGAGGTGACACATCGAGCTGGTAGTCGTACATTCAATACGCATACAGAGCATCTGGTAAGTATCTTTTTTAAATATTTTATATAACTTTAAATATAAATAGTTTATTTTATATTTCTGTAGGCAGTCTAGAATCCCGATATTACAGAGTACGATTTTTATTAGAGGATGTACAGTGATCCATCCTCTGGAGATATTAAAGGTGATCACCAGCATCATATTGTGGTTAGTATTATTTTTTTCAGTTTGACAATTAACTGTATATAATATTTTCACAATTTTAATTTCAAATTGGAATTGAAGGAGTCATATGAGGTTGTGAGCTCTTAGACACAGGTTGAGAGTCAGGACAAGATGACTGATCATACTAGTGCCCACCATTTCGATGAGGTGGAATGGATGCATGTGACTCAGTATGGTTTTGAGAAGGGCCGAGTAGTTGGTATCAGCTATCATTTGACTCCTGGTACTTATTATGGTACTACTACGATGTCGGCGTCCATCTCAAGAGGAGATCATGGAGAGACATCATCTTCTGACTCACTGTATTAGGAGCAGTTGCGAACTCAGACTGAGCTTATAGAGAGTTTGCCGAAGCAGCATAAGAGATGCGTCAGCAGCAGCAGTAGTAGCAAAAGCAGCATGAGGAGGAGATGCGTCAATGGCAGCAGCAGTAGTAGTAGCATGAGGAGGATATGCGTCGATGGAAGCAGCAGTAGCAATAGCATCACGAGTTGATGGAGTACATGTGTCGTCTGAATTGTAGTTTAGGGATGGAGTTTCCTCCACCATCTCTTCTAGCTCCTCTAACTCCTCCAAAAGATGACCCCCAGTGATTTTTTTTACGTTAAAAACATTTGAATTCAAGATTTGTTGTAATATGAATTATTTACTGTTTATGTCTTTCATATTGTTACAAATATTGCATAATTTATTTTTTTTATTTTTAATATTTTAATATTTATTATTAGTATTATATTTTTTAGTATTTGTTTATTTTACTGATAATAATAATAATAATAATATTTTATGATTTTTTATATATTTTTTAAAATATTGAGAATTTTAATAATTTTTGATTTTTTTATTATTTTAATAATAATAATATTAATTTTTCATTAATCACAATTTTATTAAATATATTTGTTTAGTATTATATTTTTTAAAGTTTTTTTATTTTACTAATAATAATAATAATAATATTTGATGTTTTTTTATATTTTTTTGAGAATATTGAGAATTTTAATATTTTTTATTTTTTTTATTATTTTAATAATATTAATATAATTTTTTCATTGTTCATATTTTATTAAATATTTTTTGATTATGTTTAGTATTTGCGATGATACCTTTTTTGACGGTCTCCCGTCACAAATAATTTAAATATAAATTTAAAAAAAACAGTATTTGCGATAGGATGATGGGGCCGTCGCAAATACTATTTGTGACGGGCCCATCACAAAAGGTTTTTATATATAATGTATATAATCAGAGAATTATTTGTGATGGGTAACTTCCCCGTCGCAAATACTATTTGCGACGGGACCGTCACAAAAGATTTATTTATTTATAATGTATATAATCAGAGACTTATTTGCGACGAAAAAGTTTCCCATTGTAAATACGATTTTTTGCGATGGGCCCATCGCAAAACATAGTTATTGCGACACCGTTTTCTGTAATGGTCTATTTACGACGGGACCTCGTCGCTAAAGCCTATTTGCGATGGGATCCCATCACAAATAGCCCATCTCAAATATCTCTAATTACAGTGGTGGTCCCATGATAAACTATCTCCACCAAGTGATAGATCACACAACCAAAAAACAAGTGATATCTAATAAGCATTCCATGTAGGAACCTAAAGCCAAATCTACTGAGATATAGTCTCAACTGGGAACTCCAACTCTCACATCATGAGTAAGGAGATAAAGTATTGAATCTAAAATATGTCTATTAATACTAAATCAAGAGTATAATAAACATAGATCATACCTCTTATCCTCTCGTGAGCTACCAGGTCATAAGGCTCCATAGCCTGCTTCTGCTTGTAACCCTAAATGCTAGCTCCCTCAGCCTAGCAAAGGCCTCCTAGTGGTGGTGGTTGTAGAATTATCTCATAATATCATCCAGCACCACCATATCCTCTATCTAGAGCTATGATATCTACTCTTCCAACACCACCTCCCAAGGGGCTTCCCATGCCACATTAGAGAGAACCCTAATCACAGAAGTTTTTTTATCATGGTGGTCCATCCACTGTCATCCTACCCTCGCCATCATGTCAGGTTCTACAATCATGTTCCATGTGACCTCACCCATTACATGCATAGAATTCACCCTCTCGGGGATTTCTTGGTCCTCTGTGTAGTCCCTAGGATGCATGATCACATGCTTGAGTCTGGTCATGAGGATGTCTCAAACACCAAGACCCTTCTGACTAACACCTGCTAGCTGATGCTGACAACCTTGCCCCATGATACCCACAACCAGATTCAGCTTCATGGTATCCATCATATAGAAATCTCTCTATCATCAGCACTCACTCTAGCACTCCATCATATGTGGGAATGCATAAGGGTACTACACTAGCATGGATGTCTCTGCAAACACCCTACTGAAACTTATCTTCCAAGAAGTAACCATTTGGAACCATGTTGAGGGAGTACCACATAAGGTATGTGAACCTCACAACATACTTAGCTACGATCATACTACCTTTATTCAGCTCCAGAAGCTTGTGAATCTGAACTAATTTCAAGAATGAGGAATAATACTCCTCAAAAAATAGTTTCTTGAATTCAGACCATAAGAGTGCCAAATCACCATGCATCTAAGTTACTAAAATTCACCAGTAACCTATTAATTTATGGAAAATAATGGTTTTTAGTGAAACAATATAATCATTAGGGATCTGTACAAGTCTAAAATATCTGATCATCGACTCAATCCAAGCTTCCACTCCTTAGGGATCTAGCTCATTGTGAAACCTCAACAGCCTCAAGGGTTGGAACTCAGAGACTGCACTAAGACTGCACACATCCTCAGTATAATCTTCCAATACAACCTTCTATTTGATAGGCGATGATGTTTCTACCTACCCACTTAGAGGAAAGACCTCATGAGGTGACCCATGAATTGAGGCCTTATCTCTCATCAGATTTATTTCATGATCTTGAGTTGGTAACCTGGATGGTTCTCTTCATTGGGGCATACTAAAAGTGATCAAGATATACCATGGTCAAATGATCATATATATATGGGAACCTAAATAAATAAGGAAATTCCAAAGACTTTATCCTTTATGTTTCAAGTACTAATGTTCCATGAAACCAATGTTTTTGTATGTTGAGTCAAAAAGTGGGTAATCAGTGCCCATATGAATAGAAATGTAATTCACCACACCAACACCACATTCCCTAATATGAAATCGGCACTTGAGAAACTTTAAAAAATTTTACCTAAGTCCCAACCCAATAACTATAATGGAAAAAATCTAAACACCATCCTAATGAATTAATTGTCGCTAATATAACTCTGTAAAAACTCGACCCACCGGGGCCGACATGGATAGTAGAAGATCGGGCCTCCACAACCCTAATCCTACCTACATAGTCTAGGGGATGGAGAAAATCACCTAAAAGAAACAAATAAAATGGGATAACTTTTCCTAAAGTTCTTGTATACACACATTCAACCATCTCTATGTAGAAGTGCATAAGAATAAAAATAAAAGACATTAACATCTAGAGTAAAAAACATGCATATAATAACCTCTAGGAAATTCAAAATAGTGTGATGGTGTAATCCAATACATAAGGGAAAAAATACACATATACCCATAAAATATATCCCTATATGATAATAAATGGAATAGAAAATAGATGAGATAGCCCAACTCCTGATATACAAGCCCCGACCACTGCAAGTGGTCAATACACCCAAGTATCCTGATTCTCCTTTGAAATCACCATTGATATATATGTTATCTTCATAAGACATGACATGTGTCGGAAAAATACCATGTAGGGGTGAGTATATACATACCCAGTAAGATGCCCTAAAAATTGAAGAGGGAGAAATATAAGACACGATAGAATCAATCAGCTCAACTCACAGTAAGAGGGAAATTAAATCCAACAATATATATATATATATATATATATATATATATATATATTGTGTGTGTGTGTTCTCATATAATAAACCTAGATGTGGGATAAATTGGATCTCCATCTCATATACCATCCTAGGTTGATGAGTCTTCCAACATCTTCATGAAGTCCATCTATGATGCTCAACACCTTTTTTGTCTGAAGAAGGAACCGTGTGAAGGACCCACATCTCATCACTATGTAACATAGTTGAGGGGATAAAATATATACGTATAAGTACCGCACCTTAATATTCTAAATGGGTTCCACTTGATAGATAGATAGGGGACCCACACCCTAGTTCATTAGGGGGTTCCACTCAGAAGATAGAGGACCCATGCCCTATTGAGCCAGGGGGTGCCAATCAGAAGATAGAGGACTCACAAACCCAGTGTATCAGAGGGGTCCCCCTTAGTAGGTAGTGGACCCATTCCCTAGTCCATTTAAGGGTTCCAATCAGTTGGTATAGGACCCATACCCAATTTCACTAGGGGGAGTTTCACTCAAAAGATAGAGGACTCATGCCCTAGTCCATTAGGGGATTCCACTCAGTTGGTAGAGGAACTATGACCTAGTCTGTGAGGGGGGTTTCACTCAAACCATTGTGAGGAGTATGGGGGACCACACCTTGGTATTATAGGGGGGTTCCACCCAAACCATTGTGAGGAGTATGGGGGACCACACCCTGGTATTATAGTGGGGTTTCTAACCTTGACCTCTCTCTGATTATCCTTCTTTATCACTATCATCTTCAAGCATCGCCTAAACAAGCATCACACTTCGAACATTCCACATCATATCTTAGAATCCACTAAAAAGGATACCATTATGTTCTATGTGGAAAACTAATTATTATAGGATTCTCATGGGAAAAAATACTAGTCCAAAATAAGGTGTTATAAAAGGTGGAATTTTCTCAAAAAGGGAGTACACGATATGAAAGGGTTCCACATGGTGTTTCTTCCCTCTTTGAAACCTAGTCATGTTCTCCTCTAGACAGGGATTGGTGGCCATGTCACAATCAAAAACATGTATAAGGACCACATGGAATGTCTTGACAACCCATGTCCTTCCCATGTGCTCCTAGCCAAGACTTTGTATGTCATATTGTTCTGTGTACCTATCCATGCACTTGGTCATGCCTGAGTACCAACCCATACCCATGTACTCCCAGAGTACACAGTGTGTCCCCTCGCAAGGGGTCACGACTGTGTGCTTCTAGAATAAGTATCAACCATATGGGGAGGTTCATATGGTGTGTGGTCATATTCACATGGTTTTTCATCCTTATCTTCCCTGAAACCCTAGCATTATAGCCATGGGGCACTACACAACATGTTTTCATCATATTACATGCTAGGTAGTCAAGTATTCTATAGAAAAGCCATGTTATTCATGTGAATTCCATATATTTGGACACTCCCATTATTACCACCATTTTAGAACAAAAAACCAATCGGTTTTTCCTTTGACCATCTATTTCGACCCTCTGGTAGTCAGAAATTGGATCCCCGTCACCCGTGGTTGTTTGTCATGCATCCCGTATGCCTCTCATCACCTATCGGTTGTCCTGAATCCTAAATCGATGGAACAAATCACCTTAATTTCACAATGAATCTTAATCCATATACAAACTTTCATCCCAGTATTCATTCAAACAACCTCCATGAATCGAGGTATTTTGATCATGCTTGAACTAGCCCAGGAAAAGTTGAACCATGACATCATAGGCCAATGAAAAATAACACAAAGAATGATGGGGTAAAATCAAAATAATAAGGTTGATAAACATCATTGTCCAAGATTTATCAGCCAAAAAATTCAAATTAGGGAATCCAGGGTGAGATCGTGGAATAAAATAATTTAACTCATGTACAGACTCATGTGAAGAACATGTAATCACATAATCAAATGAAGATAATGAAATATCCATGGTCGATTATTTAATCAAGGATAGAAACAAAAATTTATGAGATATACCTCAATTATGGATCAATAATTGGTGAATAATGTGTTTTCTAGTGATGAGGATGATCCGCTACATCTGTTATTTTTCAATCCACCTCAAACTGATCATTGATCATTGTTTGATGTCGATTTTCTAATCAAGGTTCTTAGAGATCCTCTCAATTCTCCAAGGGTTTATGTGGATACCCATAGACAATAATTATATGGGAGTATTTAAAGAGGATTTAATTCAGTAATTTAATAAAAAAATTATTTATTTATTTTAATTAAACGCACCCACCAACAACTGCCTCAACCAAACATCTAGTGTCGACCAACCTTAGGTCGCACCTAGGGTAAAACCTGCACTTTGAATTTAAATATGGTATCAGTTTTTTTATTTGAAATTATATTAAAGATATATTGAATTATTTTTGAAAAAAATTTACATTATATTAAATTATTTAATATTTTTATAAAATTAATTCCATGCTCACCAGGCCTCTAAATCTCATGTTGTCTCAGTGCGTGGCTTCGAAAATATTTACTAACATATTTCAAAGTATTATATGGAAAAAAATAGAGTCTACACAAAAGGTAAATATTTACCAAATTTGGACCTCTATATTCCAAATATGAAATCCATTTTTCAAAATTAAAAAAAAAGTGGTATAATTAAATTTAAAATTAAACTAAAAAACATGATGAAAACGGTTTTTTCAAAAAAATACCTTTTAAGTATAAAATATATTTATACTTAATTAATGTATAAAATTAATTTAAAAAACTATAATTGGATTATTTTAAATTAAATTTAACTAATTATGTTTCAAAACTAATCTAAAATAGAATTTTAATTTAAAAAAACTTGAAAAGAAAACACAGTTTTTAATAATAATCAATGTTTTTCACTATTCATAAAAAAATTAATTTTTTTTAAAAATATAAAAATTTCACCATAGGATAATTTTGATATTTATATTTCAAAAATGATATTTATTTTATCAAATAAAATTTCAAAAATTTCCAGAAATTAATTATATTATTCACTCATAAAAAGAAATCAAAAAACATTTTTGATGAAAACATAACTTTGAAGAATAAAATGGTCTTACTAAAAATTGAGGGGTTATTTCTTAATAATTAATCAATAAATTTTTATTGATCAAAATATTTATATATATTTCATAAATTATTTAATCCTATTAACACCCTATAATTTAACTTCTTGGTTATAATGGTCATATTTAAATAATAATATTTCATGGTTTTTTAAGCTTGTTGATATGAATCATACACATTATTGAACATAATTTCCTTATTTTAATTTATCAAGATATTACATTATACCCAATTTTTTATAATTTTCCATTGTAATTTAAAATTGGGATTTCAAACTTGGTTTTTTACTTTTCAAAATACATTTTTTGAAATCTCAAGGCATAAAAAGAGTTAACAAAACTTCTACATGAAAAGAGATAAAAGGGAAGTATAAAGGCCATCTATAATAACACATAACTAGGTTTATATATAGGAAAACATTGGTGGGAAGTGAATTGTGGACATGGAATAAAAAAAATAATACCCAAGGACTAATAGAGAAAATTTTCATGACAAGGTTAACCATCACAAAACCATAAATCTGTGATGGGTCAAAAGACCATTTATTTCTCAGTAGGAAAAGTAAATCTCTAACATTTTTATTTAAATACCGTTTTTCTAGAGTTTAGTAATTACTTTATCATTTATAAAAATAACAAAAGTAAATATACTTACTTTAAAATAATAGTTTTATTCTCTAATCAATTTCTACCAAAATATCATCTTTTTCTCTAAACAATGAGTATTCAATGTGAATTTATCATGTTGAAGCACTAAAATCAACTTTTATCAGATTATATACTTACAAAAATGGATAACAATATATAAATCATATATTTAGACATTAACTAACACCATAATGGTTAAATAAAGATAATATAATTCCCTAAACTGAATAAACCTTCATATGAAGAAAAAATACATTAATCTTTAAAATTCAATAGTAATACCAAAAGTCCAAACTAAATCATTACATAAATAACTATCATTAAAATTATTAAAAATATTTCTCAACAAGATTAAAACCAAAAAAAACAGAAGTATTTGGTTACACATTCTTCCAAGTTAAATTTAACATTTATTAATTCACGCTCAAATTTACCCAAGAGAAGAATGTAGGACGGTCCTTGTAGTATAGCTTGGGTTGTTGAATCCTCAGAGACCTAAGAAGTACCTACAGACACGTAAATTCTATGGATTGTTTTTGGCTATGAATTGTAAAACTTGGGTTGATTTAATATGGTTTTAAAGGATCACTAACAGATTTAAGTTAATTCAAATTAAGGCAATGATTTGATCCTAGGTTATCGCTTGGGGTGGATTGGATGTATTCCTTTTTTAATGTTTTCAATTTCTTATATTTGAGATGGGTTCATTTTAGAAGATCAAACACAATAATCAATTACTGGTTTAATGCCTACACACCCTAATACTAATCACCTATACACTTGAAGGATCAAAGTTTTGAGAACTCCAAGGTTAAGGTTCATATTAGCACTTGAAATGTGTGACCTTAAATTCAATAAGGACGAAGAGGTTTTAAAATCATCAAATAAAAATCTCATTTAAAAGAAGTGATTAGCCATTAATGGAGTGAGAAATAACATCCAATCCAGCCCATTTCTACTCCCCTGGATCAACCCATAAAATATTTATCCCTCCATTGATTACATGTCTTCAACAGAAGCGTGAAGCAGACTTACGATGGTGTAATTGAAGAAGTAAAAACAACAACAAAAATCAATCACTCCACCGTTGTGTGATAAATATCACAAAGTATGGTGTGAATAAATTAAAACCTTAAACCAACAGTATAAATGTGATATGTAGAAGAAAATAATAAGAGTAAATTAAGAACTTTTATTAAGAAACTAAGGTTAATTAAACAACTTACATGAGAAAGAAATGTGATTACAAACACAAAGCGGCAACATAACACTACAATAAAACCAAGCACCAAATACCATCAAATACTCCACCAAAATTTCCTTAAATAGGAATTTTGGTATACTTGGGTCGATCTCCAAACAATACAAAAGATTCCACTTGAGTATGGTAGGCCTAGGGTGGTGGAAAGTAAGGGAGAGGAGACTTTTTCACCCTTGACCCAAGGTGTCAGCTAGCTTGCTTCCACTGAATAGACTCATCTGAATGGCCTTCTATATGGCCAAATTGGAGTGGTCCATAGAATAATAAAATAAATATACGTATGTCCTCTAGACGTATGTAAAGTATCAGCCCAAAATAGCGTATGGTTTACGAGATATGTTTAAAATGGTGGTCTCTTTTTCTGGGCCTCAGATTCTGGACCATAATTTTATCTCTAAATTGGGACGCCTTATTAACCACAATGGATGCCGAATTAGCACTTTCTTATGAAGAATGATTTATTCATCTATATGTATTCTATAATACCATGGAATTTGGGCTTCATTGGGCCTGAATGTTGGTCCCCACATTCTCATCAGTGGGATGGTGTCCAATCCGCCTTATCTAGAATTGTTTACATGAAATCCCATTTTGGTGGTCTTCCATTGTGAATCTTCCAACACTCCACAATTATGAATTGTTACCTATATAATTATAAACCTTAAAATTAAATATGAAAATAAAATCAAGATCATTGGGTACTTTAAACGATGTTAAAAAATGTACCACATAATAGTGAATTTTAAGAAGGAATTACAAACATAATGTGAAATGATGTTCAAAGTGTAAAATGAAATAAAATGGCGTTTATAAATAATAAAGAACATGAATGTTATATATATTAACAATGAATATTATCCTAATTTAGTGGTGAATTACACCCCCCAACTTTAGTTTTTCTTGTCCCGAGAAAAATATATCTCAACAATATGAAATTCAAATTCCCTTTTCCAAAAACATTTTAATACACAATGATCACCAAAAAAACTTATACCAAAAAATCATAAAACCCATCAAAATATTTTAATACATGATAGTTTCATAAGCAGATCACAATCCCAAGCCCATTCCTTTTTTCAAATTCATCTTCATATTTCATCCAATATCAATTAAGAGTGATGATGTGTTGTGCATCTTATTAGACATGGGGGTTCATCTTTATTCAAGAGGGAAACGATGGAAGATATAGGTGGAATCACATTTCAATATTAAGATGAGTATTCAATTTTTTTTATTGTATTTGTTTTTTTTTTTATTTTTTTTTATTTTTTTGGCAATTTTCCCATGGTAATTGAAATTTCACTCAAAAGAGTCTGCCCCTATAGCGAGACTTTGTCGATGACTCCCAAGATCAAAGACCTTAGGGAACCAAGTGAAGTCCACATACTTGGGAATCATCTCGAGTTAACTCAATCAAAAACAAAATCAAATTACCAAAAATATAGATAAAATTACTAACTCTGGGCCAGACAACTATGGAGTCACGATCCTCAAGTGCTGAAAGCCACGCATTAGGTCATTTCATTGCTCTACATGAGAATTTATTATTATTTTTAATTTTTTTGAATAATCATATTAAAAATAAAATGATTACCAAACCTATGCTATTTATTTGGGGGACCCCATGAACTAAAACTAATACCCCACTATCCAAAGGATGTGAATTGTGATTTTTTTTATTTGGATGAAAATAAAAATGATGAAATATAACATTGGACGACCACACTTTCCAAAATCTATGCTCATGAAATTATACAAGGATTAAAATCAGAATCGGGGAAATTCTAAATTATTTGATATTCAGTTTCAATGTTTTCAATTTGTATTATCATGTTCAAAGTTAATGGAATTTTTCCTCCCATTTACACATTTTTTTCAAATCATTTTTTTCACACAAAAACAATATTTTTTTCATCTCCCCCCCAACATTAAATAACACTATCCCCAGTGTTTTAAGAAAAGAAAATTTAGAAGGGGGTAGAGGTATAGAATGAGAGTTCAAAAAGGAAATAGAAAACGAGGATCATGGAATGAAGTCACCTGGTGGTTGAAGTTGAAATTCTTGTTGTTCCCTTTTAATCCTTTGATCTCGATGTCACTCTAATAATTCCCTAGTGGAAAAAAACAAAAAAACTATATATATATTTATATATATATTTATATAAAAATAAAATAAAATATAAGTATATATTTAAAAATTATAGAATAAGGAATCACAAAAAGCCGCAGGTCAGTGGAAAGCGTGTGCCCCTATGTCCCATCAGTCCCGGGTTCGATTCCCCATGGCTTCGCCGATTATTACAGGGTTTGACCCAAGACCTATGATGTGTCCTTTTTATTTATTTATTAATATATATATATATATATTGTATTTTTATTTTAACATACAAACACATAAAAATAAAATAAAATAAACTGATGATACATTGTCTTCTTTTTACATTTCTGGGTAAGGTATTACTCAAGGATCACACCACGTGACACAGATGAATATGACACTCCCCTTTCATACCCATCCATACTCATAATAGAAGAAAATTTCAACAGTCTATTTTTTTTAATTCTTAAATATCATAATGATTCATTAATCCTATTTAAAATATAAAGTTGATTAAAACAACAAAATGATTGGAAACTTGAAAACTATGGGTTGACTCTCATGCAGTGTTTTGTTTAACGTCGTTAGCTCGACTTGGACCCCTAATTGATTAATTATTTTCTTCATCTATGGTAGGTTCACACAATTATTCATCAAATTTATGTTTTTGGAATGGTTTTATGAATGGTTTGACTCTATGACCATTAACTTTAAAGGTTTGAGCATTGACAGGATCTTGAATTTCTACAGCCCCATGGGGGTACACCTTATGCACTATGTATGGACAGGACCATCTAGACCTCAACATTTCCAGGTGTAAATGAAGTTTATAACTATACAAAAGAATAGGTTTACCCGGTACAATGTGTTTGGTTTTAATATTTCGAGATTGGTAGGATTGTAATTTAGATTTATTGATCCTTGAATTTTCATAAGCCTCCATCATAAGTTCCTCAAGTTCATTGAAATCAAATTTCTTTTTTGTTTCGGAAAATGAGAGGCCATAATTCATTTTCTTAATTTCCCGAAAAACCATATGTTCAATATCCACTGGAAAACGACATGATTTACCATAAACCAACCTATATGCGGAAATTAATAAAATGGTTTTATATGCAATTCCATAGGCCCAAAGAGCATCTAAGAGTTTTCTCGACCAATCTTTCCTAGATGGATTAACAGTTTTCCAAAGAATTTGTTTTATTTCTAGATTGTCTAACTCATCTTGACCATTATTTTGTGGGTGGTAAGAAGTGAACACTTTGTCAGAAATTCCATATTTTTCCATGAGTGATGAGAATGGATGATTTCAAAAATGAGTTCCACGATCAAAAATGATAGCCCTAGGAATTACAAATCTAGAGAAGTTGTTTTCCTTGAGAAATATAATCACAGTTTGATGATCATTAGATTTTGTAGGAATGAAATCAACCCATTTGGAGACATAATAGATAGCTAAAATAATGTAAATATATCCCCTAGAGTTTGGTAAGGGACCCATGAAATCAATTCCCCAACAATCAAAGATTTCAACCACTAAGATGGGAGTGAGTGGAATTTGATTCCTTTTTGTGATGGACCCCACTTGTTGACACTTAGGAAAACTTTGAAAAAATGTGTAGGAGTCCCTTGTGAAGGTTGTCCAGAAGAGACCACACTGAAGAACCTTAGAAGAAGTTTTCTTAGAGGAAAAATGACCACCACATGCCTCACTATAACAAAATTTAAGGATGGACTCTTGTTCAGATTCTGGGACAGACCACCCAATTAATTGGTTAGGGTAGAACTTATAGAGGTATGGATCATCAAACACATAGTTCCTAACAATATAAAGGAATTTCCTTCGATCTTGAGTCCCTAAGAATTTTGGAATGACTCCAGTAACTAAGAAATTGGCTATGTAGGCATACCAAGGGAAATCACTCATAGAGTATAGGTGTCCATAAGGAAATGAATCAGACACAGAAAGGTGATTTTAGTTGTCTTTGAATTCCATACTAGAGAGGTGATCAAATAAAACATTTTCAACACCCTTTTCATCCTTGATTTTGAGGTCAAATTCTTGTAAGAGAGGGAACCACCTAATCAGTCTAGTCTTAGAATCTTGTTTTTTGAAGAGGTATTTTAGTTCAGAATATTCAGTGAACACAGTGATGGGGGATCCTAAGAGGTAGGACCTAAACTTATATAAGGAAAATACAATAGCAAGTAACTCCTTTTTAGTAGTGGTGTAGTTGATTTGGGCATCATTTAAGGAATTGCTTGCATAAGAAATGACATAATTTTTTTTATCATAACGTCGTCCTATCCAAGATCCTACTGCAAAGTCACTGGAATCACACATAAGTTTTAAAGGAAGGTTCCAATTTGGATATTTCGTAATGGGAGGAGAGGTGAGAGAGGATTTGAGGGTTGAGAATGAACCCTCACAGCTTTTTTTCCAAATAAATGGAGCATCCTTTACTAGGAGAGCACAAAGGGGACGAGAGATTGAACAAAAGTCCTTGTTGAATCTTCTATAGAAACTAGCATGTACTAAGAAATAATTCACTTCCTTGATAGTTTTGGGTGATGGAAGGTGACGAATGATGTCAAACTTGGCTTTATCAACTTCAATCCCCCTACCTGAAACGAGATGGCCTAGAACTAGTCCCTCTTTAACCATGAAATGGCATTTTTTCTTAGTTTAGGACCAGATTCTTTTCTTCACATTTTGACAAGACTCTCTCCACATTCCTCATACATCCCTCAAATATATCCCCAAACACAGAGAAGTCATCCATGAAGCCGTAAAGAAAATCCCCTACCATGTCTGAGAATATTCCCATCATGCACCGCTGGAAGGTTCTAGGGGCATTGCATAACCCGAAGGGCATGCGTTTGAAAGAAAAGGTGCTAAATGGATATGTAAATGTAGTCTTCCCTTGATCCTCTAAGGAGACCTCAATTTGATTATACCCTGAGTACCCATCTAAGAAATAGTAGAAGGCATGACTTTCCACTCTCTCAAGGACTTGGTCAACGAATGGTAAGGGGAAATAGTCCTTCTTGGTGAATGAGTTTAGCTTCCTATAGTCAATGGAGACCCTCTATCCACTACTCACCCTGGTTGGAAGAATCTCTCCATCCTTATTGGTTATCATTGTGTTTCCTTCCTTCTTGGGAACCACGTGGATTGGGCTGAACCACTCACTCTCAGCTATGGGATATATGATGCTAGCTTTTAACAATTTCTGAGTTCTTTTATCACTACTTCCATGAGATTAGCATTGATTCACCATTGAGGTTGACGACATGGATTTGAATCAGATTCCAGAACAATCCTATGAGTCCTGATAAGTGGGCTAATCCCATGAATATCAGATAGGTTCCAACCAATGGCTTTCTTATGTTTCCTAAGGACATCTAGAAGCATCCTCTCATGATTGGATTCAAGATAAGAAGAAATGACAATAGGATGTGTTTGATTGTCCCCTAGGAAGGCATACTTGAGTGCAGCGAGAAGTTCCTTCAATTCAATATCAGGTTGGTTCACAATTTCAACAGAAGATTGAGACAATGGATCAAGATCAATTTTATTTCCTAGAGTTTTAGATAGTATTGATTCCCCACATGTAGAAGTTTCAGCTACTAGATTAGCTTGATCAGATTTAGGGAAGGAATTTGGAGTGGTCTCCATGAAATTGGTTTATTGAAAGGTTTCACTGATTTTTGGACCTATTAATTCATTATAAGAGATATTTGAAAAATATTCAAGACAAGGAGATAAACTTCCTTCATCTGAACAAATGAAATCAATCTCATCCTAACTTAAACATCCATCAAATATTCCTTTATGTTCTATGGATTCATTATCAATGCTTCCAATCATTTTTACTTCATGAATGTCCTCATCATCCCCTATTTGTGAGCTTTCATTATAGATGTTCAAGTCTACACTCATGTTCCCAAAGGTGATGGTCATGTTCCCATTTCGGACTCGGATAACAGAGTTGATTGTTGAAAGGAAGGGATGACCAATGATAATTGGGTTTTGTTCCTTATTTCCTAAGTTTGGATGGTTTTCAAGAACAATGAAATAAGTAGGATAAATGAAGTTTTCAAACTTTACCAGAACATCCTTTAAAATCCCCTTTGGAACCCTAATGCTACGATCAGCAAGTTGAAGTGTGACAGATGTGGGTTTGAGCTCTTCTAGGCCAAACTAGCAGTACACAACATAGGGGATGAGATTGACACTAGAACCTAGGTCACACAAGGCCTTGAAAACTTTTCTCTCTCCTAGTTCAACATTGATGTAAGGGAAACCTGAGTCTTTCAACTTAGGCGGAATGGTCCCTTGAATGTAGGTACTCACATTAGCAGCCAAAAGGACATGGTTTTTATGTGAAAATTTTCTTATAAAAGTTAACAATTTATTAAGGTACTTTGAGTAGGTAGGTATGGTTTGGATTACATCGAGAAGGGGAGTGTTCAACTTGACTTGTGAGAAGATTTCCCTCAATGTTTCACTCAATCCAGGCTTGGTTTTCCCCCTCATTCATTAAGGAAATGGTGCAGGTTGTGGGGTTGTTTGTTGAAGAGTTATTTCTTTCACATTGTTATCAGTTTCCTCAGTTTGATCTTGTGGTTAATTTTAATTTTCATCCAAGTTTGAATCATCATATGGGTTCTTAATTAGATGTTCATCTTTCTCAATTGATTTCCCACTTCTTAAAATAGTCACAACCTTTAGTTGTTCATGAGTTGTTTGAGTAAATCTTGACTCTCCCCTTGAAGTTAAGGATGGTACCGCCTGAGTAGGCATGGGTGCCTTTCCAGTTTTGATGGTTTAAAGTCCTTGTTTTAGGGAAGAGACTTCTGAGTTCATCCTTTCCATATATTTGCACAGTTGTTCTAGTAGGATTTGTGGAACAGTTTGGGTTGGTGCTTGAGAAGATTGGTTTATCCTAGGGGATATTTTGGAGGTGGGATGGTTTATTGAAAATGGACCGGTGGCTGTTGGTATTGGATAGGTTGGGTTTGGAACTGGTTATGGGTTTGGTAGTTCTAATTGGGGTAAGGATTTTGTCCCTGTGGTTGGCTAGGTTTCTGGTTATCTTTCCAGCAGAAGCCTGGGTGGTCATTATACCTTGGGTTGAAGCTGTTTTGGTATTGAGGCTTTTGAAAGTTCAAGGAATTTACTTTTTCTGAGGGTCCTACTAAAAGAACATACTTGATGGATGGAATTGTTTGGTAGTTGTCTGTCTTATGGTCATGTTTTTCACAAATTGTGCAAATAGGGTCTACAGTTTGGATTCCATGGACTTTCCTAAGATCTGTCTCTTCAACCTTCTTAGAGAGTGCTGCGAGTTTAGCTCTATGAATTTCTTCTTCTCTAAGTGTATGAATTACAGTAGTTCTTTGTGGATTTTTAGAATAAGGTTAAGTTCCCCATGTTTAGTTTTGTTTAGCAAGGATTTCTAGATACTCATAAGCATCATTTGGGGATTTATTTTTAAAGATTCCATTACACATCATGTCAATGAATTGTTTGTTCCCCGGACCCAACCCTTCATATAAAATTATCACTTGTTCAGGAATAGAAAAACCATGTTGTGGAACCATATTTAGAGTTTCCTTGAACCTCTCCCATGTTTCATATAATGACTCGCCCTCTTTTTCAAAAAAAAATTGGATGATCTTTTTAAGTGAAATTGTTTTGTGGTTGGGAAAGTATTTTTTGTATAATTCTCTTTATAATTGGTCCCAAGAGTTTATGGATAATGGTCTCAAATTGTTTTGAAAATTTTTAGCTTGATCCTTTAAATAAAAAGGAAATAGCCTCATCTTAGCTGATTCTAGTTGATGTGGGTGACACATGGTTTCCACAATGTCATTGAACTCATTAATGTGAAGGTAGGGCATCTCAGACTCCATTCCATGGAATGTGGGAAGATGGTTTAGGACATGGGGTTTAAAGATGTAGTTGGAATATCCTAGAGAGTTGTATCTAATTCATGAGGGAACATTGGTCCAGGAAGGTGTGAGGTAGTCATTCATGGTTTGATCGACCGCATTCCCCAAGTTTGGTGCTGCCTCATTTGGGTTTCCATTTTGGTTCCCACCCAGGTTTATGAGTTGGTTTCTTTGAAGACCTTCCATTGAAATGGGATAAATTTTTGACTCAGGGGTGTTAGGAAGATTAGGATATAATGTAAAGAGTTCCATTGGTGTACTTGAATCCCCAACCCCAATACTATCTTCCCTAACTAGACGGTTTGATAGATCATGGGTGTAGGCGGACATGCGATAAAAGAAAAAAAACGAGAAAGGTAAAAGATAAGAGAATTTGGATGAGAAAAGAAAAAAGTGGGAGAATAGAATGGGTGTTTAGATGACTTACATGGGTCCCCGTCATCAGTGCCAAAATTTGATTCACACTCAAATTTACCCAAGATAATAAGGTAGGACGGTCCTTGTAGTCTATCTTGGGTTGTCGAATCCTCAGAGACCTAAGAAGTACCTACAGACACGTACATTATATGGATTGTTTTTGGCTATGAAGTGGAAAAATTGGGTTTATTTAAGATGGTTTTAAAGGATCACTAATATATTTAAGTTAATTAAAAATAGGATAATGAGTTGATCTTTGGTTATCGCTCGGGGTGGATTGGATGAATTCCTTTTTTTAATGATTTCAATTTCTTATATTTGAGATGGGTTCATTTTATAAGATCAAACACAATAATAACTTACTGATTTAATTCATAAACAACCTAATACTAATCAACTATACACTTGAAGGATAAATGTTCTGAGCACTCCAAGGTTAAGGTTTGTATTAGCACTTGAAATGTGTGACCTTAAATTCAATAAGGATGAAGAGGTTTTAAAATCATAAAAAAAATCTCATTTAAAAGAAGTGATTAGCCATTAATGGAGTGAGAAATAACATCTAATCCATCCCCTTTCTACTCCCTTGTATCAAACCATAAAATATTTATCCCTCCATTGATGACATGTCTTCAACAGAAGCAGGAAGTAGACCTACAAGGGTGGAATTTAAGAAGTAAAAACAACAACAAAAATCGATCACTCCATCGTTGTGTGATAAATATCACAAAGTATGGTGTGAATAAATTCACACCTTGAACCAATGGTATCAACGTGATATATAGAATAATATAATAAGAGTAAGGGAATAACTTTTATTAAGAAACTAAGGTGAATTAAACAACTTACATGAGAAAGAAATGTGATTACAAACACAAAGCGGCAGTATAACACTACAATGAATCCAAGCATAAAAGATCCTCAAATCCTCCTCCACCATTGCCTTAAATAGTAATTTTGGAAGAATTGGGTCGAGTTACCAACAGTAAAAAATATTCTACTTGAGTATGGTAGGCCTAGGGTGGTGAAAAGTAAGGGAGATGAGACTTTTCCACCCTTGACCCGAGGTGGCAGCCAGCTTGCTTCCACCGAACAGATGTATATGAATGTCCTTCTATATGTCCGAATTATAGTGGGACATATATAAATAAAATGATTCCACAGATGTCCTATATCTGTATGTAATGTTTCATCCCAAATTAGTTTATGGTTTACGAGATATGTGTAAAATGGTGGGTTATTTTTCTGGGCCTCAGATTTTGGCCCATAATTATATCTCTAAATTGGTCCGCCTTAATAACCACAATGGAGTTCGAATTATCACTGGATTATAAAGCATTATTTATTCCTCTATATGTATTATAGAATCCCAAGAAATTTGGGCTTCATTGGGCCTTAATGTTGGGCCCCTCATTCTCATCAGTGGGATGGGGTCCAATATGCCTTCTCCAGAATTGTTTGCATGAAATCCCATTTTGGTGGTCTTTCAATGTGAATCTTCCAACACTCCACAAGTATGAATTGTTCCCAATATAATTATAAACCTGAAAATTAAATATAAAAATAAAATCAAGATCATTGGGTACTTTAAATTATGTTAAAAAATGTACCACATAATAGTTCATTTTAAAAAGGAATTATAAACATAATGTGAAATGATGTTCAAAGTATAAAATGCACTAAAATGGTGTTTATGAATAATAAAGCACATGAATATTATGTATATTAACAATGAATATTAGCCTAATTTAGTGGATAATCATTTATCTAAAAATAAAATTCATCACTCATAAATCCATATACCTAAAATGAATATGACAAAGTCATATAGTCTCCAAGATTTGCTAACCATTTCCTTAAATAGCCAAAATCACTATATGGTCACATTAGAACCATATATGCTTCCACAATTAAACCCAACCTAAAACCCTCAAATAATAATTCATTTTAAACATACGGGTAATGTATTACACAATCCAATAAAAAGTCTCCCAAAATATCATTAGTTACCTTAAAATTCCATCACTTAAAACCTCAAAAGGGGTGTCTAAAACATTGAACTTATGATCAAACTCAAACTTATAAACCCATAATGTTATCCATAAATCTTAAGATAACCTCAAATTAAAATATATTAATCTTAAAATTTATCTAAAATCTGCTTTGATACCATCTATAATATCACCAAACCCGTACTCCCATATTCAGTACTAAAATATAAACATTACATTTTGGGATTTGACACTAATAAATGTGACCCATATTTTCATCCAAAACATACAACATTATAAGTAAATATTAGATCACCTACATACCCAAGAAACTTTCAGTTAATAGGTTTATATAATTAATAAAAAATCTTATATAAACATCACTCATGACTTCCATAGAGTATTTTTTCCACTATAACCATCTTTTATTATTCCATATTATGTCTTCAACATCTCCCACAAATTTATTCACATATGAATCCTTTCTAAACTCAAATAATTTATCACCATTATTCATAACCTGGGTAAAAGGAAACATAAAATGGGTGATATCAAATGCTCAATAATGGTAAACATAAGCTTTAACAATTGAATGTCACCAGTGAGAATATGATGAAAAAAGGTTATGATGAAATAATCATAGTTCATGAGAATAATATAATGAAATTCATAACCATTAATACCTGGATCATAAATCATGAAACATGGAATAAAGAGTTAACAAAATAGAGATTCATTGGAATAAATAATCACGATCCACGTGATGTCAATCTTGATCAAATGAATCATTAAAACCCCATAGATTTTCACCCATAAAAAGATAAAAAATATTTTTAATTTTAAATAAACTCATTATCTTACCTTGATAAATAATAATATTTCCATAAACCCCCATAGAAAGATAGATCAAACATATAAGTTACTTGGGACATAATTATCATATCACTCTTATATATGGAGTAACCCTCATGATTAAACATGGAATAACCATCATTGTTATATTTTGAATAACCATCATAGTATATTCCCATAATATCTTAGAAGAAACAAAATTTTGTTAACCATCCCATCTTTTGAATAACCATCATAGTATATTCTAAGAATTAATTAGTAGAAACCTAATCAGTTAACTCTATCCCTTAACCTAATGCATTGAAGATCTATAATGGGCTCACCCGACCTTGTTTTATAACATAACTACCCATCATCATAATAATTTCTAAGAACCATAACATAAATAAATAACATAGAGCTTGAATCCCATCATAAAAATCATTAAAAAATGCATTATTCCTTTCATAACATGGTTAACCGTTGGAAAAGAAAATATTTCCATGAAACTATATCTGAAACAATCATAATTCATCCCAAGAAATAATGATGATGGTATAATTAAAAAATATCCATTGTGGAGCATAAGTAAAATAAAGGGTTTTTGATGTTGATGGATGGAAATAACATTAAAATATTATGAAAAACATTATTGAGGAAAATAAAATTTTCACATTGATTTTTTAAAAAAAAAATTAAAATTCATAAAATATTGTGAAAAATATTTTTATTAAAAATAAACTTAAAAAGTATAAAGGATTAATTAAACAGAATACTATTCATGATAGCGAGAAAATCTATTCATGTTGTAAATGCTAAAAATAAACAATCTTTTCAAACATTTTGTAAAAGGGAGTCTAAATTGAACCATTTAGAAAACATTATGAAATTTCCTTTTTAAATTTTTTTAAAAGAAGTTAAAACACAATGTAAAATATATTTAGTAAATAATTTATGTTTAGTCATGAATATTTTTGAAAAAAAATTAGAAAACATGGATTTGGAAGAGAAACATTTCCTGATCTAAAAGAAGATACAAGATTGATATCACAAACATAGAACATTCTTGATGTTTTAATATTCAATATGAGAGAAAATGGAAGCCAAAAATGTGAAATAAATATAAAACCAAAGGATAATAAAATATATGTGGTTAAATAAAATAATATCTTATGATTTCCTCTAAAGGAACTTGAGCATTACAAATCTCTAGAGGAAAGAAGATTGTAACATTAATCCTTTTCCACTTTGGTAACTTTTCAAATCAAATCCCCCTGGATAAAATAATTCAAAATTCAACTCAAAATATCATTAATTATGATTAATTCATTACATAACATGTAAAATTGTTATTATATACACCATATAAAATAAATTAGGTGCATAACAATTAAATATTCCTCAATGAAAGGAAATTGTGATGAAATCTCATGCCTTGAGTCAGAATCTTCATGTACGTTCTTTGTCTTCCTGAATAATAAAATTGTATTAATTATTTTATTTCCTGAGAAACTATTTAAATTTTATTATTCCTTTTATCTCACTTATTACCATGTTATAACAATTTCTTAATAATTTAATTTCATGTTATATGTTTTGACGATATTCGGTTCATAAGTCCAAAATGACTTCGGTAGGTTGACTATGGTCAAAGTGTTCATTATTATATCATATCAAGAATAATAATTATTATATAGTTATAATTTTTATACATCAATTATTCTTTTAAATTCAACCATTAAATATGATAATGTAAAATGAACTACATTACAATCATGGAGATGGTCGATCGTACATACACATAAGTAATATTTCCATTTTTCAACGATCATTATGGAAAGAAGGTAATGATTATTTTATCTTAAAATAAATATCATAATATTATAAATATCATATTATTTATTTAAATATTATTATATATATATATCATATAAGTGATTTGGTGATGAAAAAAATTATCATATCGCTTCGTGAAGGTGATAGTCCACACGTACGCGTAAACGGTGTTATCATTTTTTAGTGAATCAAAAGGTAATAAATTAAATGATATATTATCTTTAAAGAATGATAAATATTTCATTAATATCATATATATTCATTAAATCCATAATTATAATTGTCTATGAGATATGGTGATCAAAAATTAATTGCATCGATCCTCGAGGCGGTAGTCCTCCGTACACATGAACAATAGATTCATTTTCAATTTGATGGAAGAGGATATGGATATAGGTTATTAAATTAAAATTATAATATATACATATATTTATGATACATTTTTTATTATTTATCATGGTTGTAGAATATTTTTAGTAGTTTTAATGAGAAATGAAACAAAAACAAGCGGTTAAAAACAATACATCTTCTTTGGAAAATCTCATTTTATTAACACCTTAAGATCTCTAATATTGGTATTATGCCCAAAATATGGACTATAAAAAGTGGTAAGTGATTTTAGAAATGTATTTGGGTAGATATATTTTGATCCAAATGGGGTTTTAAGTGTAAAGTAAAGTAGAGAAGAGATTCCCTTTTATAAGAGAGGGGAGGGGTACTCTTGGAATTTCATAAATTATTAAATTAATATAAATTAATTTTCAATTACAATTGAATAAAAATGATTTTTTTGAATATATGATTATTATTCATCTAAATACTCTATTAAAATAAAAATTATACAATATTTGACTATGTTTATTTCCTTATCTTTTGGTTTTAACCCCTCATTAACCCGTTTCACACTTACTGCAACAACAAGGTTTTTCTCTCATTGAGGATCAAGATAGTTACTCTAAATGGGAAAAAATCATAAATGAACCATGGTTGATACTATAAACTATACAAAAATAAATTTGTTAATGATTTTACTTTTAATAATTTTATATCATCTAATAAAATATTATTTATTATAAAATATCATTAATGTAAATTTTGGAAATATTAATTACTTTGACTTCAATAATATCAATAAAACAAGTTAAATTCTAAAAAAATATTTTAATTAATACATAAAAAAATGTTAATTTTATCTATAAAATTCTTATATAACATTAACTCTCTCAAATTAGATTACTTCAAAAAAAATTAATATTATTTTTTTATTTTTCCATTAATTGAATAATATATATTTCAGAGTTGTGTAATAATTTGAGTAATTATTAAACCAAAAAAATAAAAATAAACTACCATGATGAATTTTAATAATTTAATTTTAAAAATAATATTTATAAACTAAAAAATCCTTTTATTATACCCATGTTAAAAATATTATAGTTATTAAAAACAAGAGTGTGATATTTTTTACTTTTCTTTACATAAAACATTAGAAAAATCATAATCACATAAAAATGGAAAAAAAGTCCATATAATAAAATATTAAATAAGTATGGAAAAAATTGGAAACCTAAAATATAATTAAGGTAAGTTTTCAGGTCATTTATATTCCTTATCATTTTATTTTTAACATTAATTACCTAATTTACCCTATATTGTGGTGATCTTTTTTTACTAAGATTACGATTCATATTAAAAAAATAAAATGGATATATTTTATGAATTTGGACAACCTAATTCCAAATATGGAATCCATTTTTCAAAATTTAAAATTCATAAGTGATAGGATTTAATTTAAAATTAAATCATAATAACGTGATGAAAAACGATTTTTTTCATAAAAATGCCCTCTTAAGGATAAAATGTTTTGATACTAAATTATTGTATAAAATATATTTAAAAACCCATAATTGTATTGGTTTAAATAGAAAATAATTAATGAAATTTTAAAACTAATCCAAAATAGAATTTTTCTTTAAAAGGGATTTAAAAGGAAAAACAGTTTTTAATACTAATTAGTATTTTTCATTATTCATTGAAAAATAAAACTTTTCAAAAAAATATAAAAATTTCACCATAGTATAATTTTGATATAATGATTTGAAAATGTTATTTATTTTATAAAATAAAATTTCAAAAATTTCCAAAAAATAATTATATTATTCACTCACAAAAATTATTCAAAAACCATATTTGATCAAAATAAAACATTGAAAAATAAAATGGTTTTAGTGATACTTGATTTATTATTTATTAAGAATTAATCAATAAATTTGTATTAATTATAATCTTTATATATATTTTTGAAAAATTATTAAATCCTATTCATACCCACCAATTTAACAGCTAGGTTATAATAGTCAAATTTAAATAATAATGTTTTTAGGGAGTCACAATCTTAGTGTTCTTGTCCTAGGATTGTGAATCCCTAGAAATTGATTGAGGATGAAAAGACCAAATAAACCTACTTTTTTATGATTGTCCTTGATGGGATGTTGATTAATTAGTCCCATTTTTCGGATCCTTAGGGATGTGTTCACAAGTACTTGATCCATGATATATGATTGAGTAATAAAAGGATAAATAAACCTATAACTAACGTAACTTAGGGAATTTGACCCCGGTACTCTGTTTTTTATATGATTACACATTACATTGTTTAAATAAATGATTTTTCCATGCCAGTTACCTTATATAAATGTTTTATAAAAAATATTCATTTAAACCTATGTTGATATATCTACCACCAAATTGATTTGAAATAATGTTTTGATTTAAATATTAAAATCATATTCCTTGCCTTTTTTATTAAAATTGAAATCATAAATGTTTTAATTGTTATATAATTAATTATGTAACACTTGGTGAGACCCTTCTAGGATGTTTAGCTCACATACTAACTTTTCATCTAGGTGTTCTTTAATCTTGTTATGACAATTCCAAGGAAAGGGAAAACACCACTTGGAGGTGGTGACTGTGCCTGGATGACTAGTAGAGCTATGATCCACTTATTACATAGGGTTTTTGAGACTTCTTCTTAATAGATTTTGTGTTATCCATTTTTTTATTTTTTTACCTTGGGACTTTTATCTACCTACTTGTGGTACTTCTCTCCTTGAGAAATGGTTTGAATACTGGCTAGTTATATTTTTATCTTCTATTGTTTTGTATCAATGGTTTTCTCTTATGGAAAAATTTCTTCCTTTGATGTTCATCATGATTCCAGGTGCTAGTCACCAACCCATGGGGACCAATAATTACCTTTGGGCTATGTTGGATTTGGATCAAATATTAATATACTAGGGTATTTAGGCTGGTTAATGATAATACCAACTATGAATTAAGCAACTGTTTTTAATATCTATAGAATTTCAAAATTAATGAGAAATTTATAAATGAAATTATAAGTTTTCAATAAAATAAAGTGAAAAAAGCTTCGGATATAGATAAATTAAATAAAAGGATTAATCAAAGAGTGATATATTTGTAAATTTTAAAAGATTTGTATTTATTATCTCATTATTCTACTATGAGATAAGGGAATTGTATTTGTAAATTATAGTTTTTATTAATAAATGGTATAGTGATTTTGTTACAAATTGTTAATAATTTAATCCACTCTATAACATGATTTGAAAATAAATGATAAAAATATTTTGTCTAAGATAAAATAATTTTATTCTAGTTGTGTATTAAAGTATGAGGGAAAGGGTTCCTCCCACCCATTAGAGTTATATTTTAATAAATAATTATTTTCTTTTCAATAATATTTCTGTAATAAATAAAATTTTATTTTATATATGGTTATTAATAATCTATTTACTAATTATTCCCTTAAGGTGAATAAATTTTATTTTCTTTACATAAAGTTTTTGTGTACCTAAGAATTATATTTTGTGAAAATATAATTTCTAAAAGGTTAGTGGGGGTATATTTTAACTTAGATACATTTAAAATGTAACAAATAAAAGAATAGAATAGTCTAATTTAAATTGAAATTCATTTTTCATCACAAAGTTGTTTAAGATATATTGATAAATAAATATAATAATATAAAGATTTATATCTAATTTTGTTACCAAATGTCCTCAATTAATGGTTTTAATTTTGTAAAAATTTCTAAAATAATAGTTTAAATAATATAAGAATTAAAAATATTTTAATTAATATAAGTTATAAACATTTTAATATAATATTTTCTGAAGAAAATAAATTTGAATATAATTTTTAGGTGTTGAACCTTCGTGACGTAGTTTCTGGGGAGGGGAAAACCATGTTGTTGTGTTTTGGGTTTTCTGTTATGTTTTTATCCGTTGTAACCCTAGTTTCGGTGGTTTCTCACTTTCTCCGCAAAAGTGTTTTGATAATAAAAAAAGTAATTTTTAGTCAGGTGTTGAACATAAGGATTATGATGTGGCACATTTAATAATAAAAACAAAATACATCAAGAATTTGGTATTTTGGGTATTTTTGTATTATATATGGTAAATATTAATAATTCTATATAGTTTTTTTAATATTCTTAAAGGAGTTTTGGAGTGTAAAAATGTATCATGTTATACCAAAATGAATCTATTCTTTATCATTCATTAATGTGGGATATATATTTCATGTAATTAAATGATAATTAACCCCTTAATGTTTGAATTTTAGTCATCCCTAGTCAATGGTAATCATAGATTTTTATGGGTTGTGATGACATGTAAATATTAACATGAGTGGGGATCATATTTAGATAACAAGTTTCACACATGAGGTGTAAAATGAGTTTTTTTCCTTGGATAGCCCACATCATATACTATATATAATGACATACATTATGTCATCAGTATACTGAGGGTGTATGTTTCATATTTATCTATATTACTTGTGGTTAATAATAGTCTCACATATAAACCACCATATAATAGTACCTTAATTACACCATCCTTGAGGCTTATCTAATCAAGGGTGTTTGGGTATCTTGTTGATTATCTAGTAGGTTTTTATTAATCAATAAGGTATTTTTCCTCTAGTATTATGGATATGACATCTGTTATAATTATTGAAAATTGTTAAGAAAGTGTATGGTCATATTTAGATAAGTGATGTGTGATGTAATTATCTATTTAGGTAAGTGACATGTGATGTGTTCATATGTATAGATGTATAACATGGGCTTTGTTTATCTATATTATTCATTATTTACTCAGAGAATCAAGAATATATGGGAGTCTATACGAGATCGACATATCCTATGTCTCAAGGTCACTCAATGTCTTGGATAAAGGAAATATATAATTATTCATGATTTATGTGATGAATATTGTGGACATGAGTTTGGAGATACATGTGTTTCATGAATATCATAATATACCACTTTATAGCATAAGTAGTATTTTCAATTTTATATTATACAATATTTATTTATAATAATAGATTAGAGAATTAATAGTTATTGTCAAAAATATAAATGTCCATAGGGTCACACTTAGTGGTTATGTGAATGAGTATATGTTTCTCTCTCTCTAATTATTATTATTTTATTATTTTGAAAAATCACTTTTATGGTTGATTGGAAACCTTCAGAAGAACAAAAAAATACAACCAAATAAAAACAAACCATCTAAAAAGTGAAATGAATCAATAAACCAAGAGGGATTATCAGTCTTTATCAATCCCTATACCATAATAGATATATAGATATTTTCATGATAAATCTATAATATCATGCCTTGTATATGTTTTGTTACAAAGTTTTTGTACAAAAAATAGGGAATATAATGATATATTATCCAAAAGTTATTTTAGAGAATATAAAAAATAAGTTTTGGATATGGTTACACAAGTTGTTATATATGATGTGACATAAGTTAAAAATAAATTAAGTCTATGAAGAATTAGTGGAAGTGTGAGATTTTTTGAAATATACTATAAAGAAAAACCATAGTTTGATGAAGGTTACCACATCATGTTTTTTTTCTAAAGAATACCATGTGGGTGTCCATTTCACTATGTTGTTGTTATGTGAATTGTATTGTGCGTGTTATATGATAACACATGTTGACTAAATTTACAACACTTGAAAGCTATAATGATGAATTAAAACAACATTGGATGATTTTTTAATGAGTTATGATGATAGTTTATAAAAATTTTAAGGAGTTAAATGTCTCATCATTGTTAGATGAATGTTAAAAATTGTTTATAGCATGTTTAATATATTTATAATTTATAAGAATTTTAAAATTATGAAATTATGAATACTTATGAAATTTTAAATGATATATAGCTCTTAACGACCATTATTAAAGAATATAAAATGAGGATAAAACATTGATATGGGGGTATGATATTGTAATATGAAAGCACCTTAAGCCATATCTCCCATTATCTCATTTAAATTTACACCAATGTTTTTTTAGGGTAGGGATGAAGAGAGAATCCTACCTAAGATTTAGGTGATTCACTCAATCAATGGACTGTACTAGGAGGAAAGAGTTTTTTGACTTCTTCTAGTGGATATCTATCAAGATAATATAGATGTTCTTTGCAGAATATGATTAAAATATTGAGGTGTGTTTATGTTTTATTCAATTCAAATGAATGGTTAGATATTGTGAAAAATGGGTTTTAGTGGTTAATTTATGTTATATTTGGATAAGTGTAGTTACCAATAAAACATAACATAAAGAACCAATATAGAAAATCCCAATCACATTACGATGTTCCCCACTATAGAGTTTTATTAGAAAAAAACAAGAAATGAATGGCCAACTAGCATGAACATAATATCACATGTGACTCCTTAAACATGTACCATATTTTGATCATCAAGCCTCAATCACACACCTAGCTCCATGAGCCTCATTTATATAGATAACTTAAATCATTCATAGTAAACATTTAAAATATGGTTCATCAAGTTTTAGTTAAAATTCACAATTCAAAGTAATTGGGAGCACTCCCAATCCAATATTTAAAAACCAATATCATGGTCGCACAAATACTAATTTCTCACTTTGAAAACCAATAAAATAATTTAATACACCCAAAACTCACATAATCTTATCAAACACCTAATTTTAACTCATGGGTTTTGATTAAAAAACATAAAATCATTAGCCTATATAATCTCCATTTTTTCCAAAGAAAAAAATATATTTACAAAAACCCATTTCATAATATATTGAAATAATGTTTTAATACCTTTTTCTTTGTTTTTTATAAAATCCATATAATCTAAAACCCTTCAGCCTCATTATTCATTTTTTTAAAACCTTTTTCCCAAGTTTTTATAAAACCAACTATTTATAGATTCCTTTAAATTTCAAAACCACCAACATCCCATCCATTTCATGTAAAACCAATATATAAAATATTTTACAAAAGTTGTGCATCATACAAAACCTACTTTCAAAAGGTATATTTTTTACTCAAAAGCTAAGACTTAAAAAACATTTCTCTATGGAAGCTTAATAATCACAATAACATAATAAGTCGCATCTATAAAATTGCTCCTCTAATTCAAATTAATTAAGTGTCAAATAGTAATATATTTGAGAGAATATCAAATAGACTATTACTGAATAAAAACTAATAGTTAATCTTTTCAAAGAAATATACAAATCAAAACTTCTCTTTGGAATATGTATCATGCCCTAAGAATGATATTATCATGATGTATGAGAAAATGAAGAAATTATCTCCCTGCTGAGCCTTATGAATCATCTCGAGTCCCATCTATTCCAGGCCTAGAATATTCAAACCAAATTCACACTCATGCCAATATTAACTACTCCCATCATAGAACATCCCATAGTAGCTTGGGTTTATATTGGTAATGCATGATCATGTAGGCCATATAACATCAACATTCAGGATGTTGATGAATCTACCAACCTAAATTTCAGTAGTTTTCATGGTGAGGGTCATTGTCTCATCATGGAAGTTCATGAAATGTCGAATGGTCTGCTATTATGTAGGCTATATAAAATCAGCATGTGTGAAGTGGAAACAAACTTGACTTTTCATGCTTCATCCTTGAAAGGTGGTTCTCATACTAATTGGTCAGTCACTTGCTATATCAGGGAATGCAGAATCCTCCTTGACCTTGGTGCGAAGATCTCACATACTTGGTATGAGGGAAACAAAGCAATAAACCTTATGGCTTCTAAAGGTAGCCCGAATAATCCTATTCATATTTTCTTTATCTTAGGCTCCCTTTCCCCTAGTTTTAATTCTATTTTCCTTGGATTTGATCCTGGGATCCACTATTTTAGACCATCTTAAGCTCATTAATGGATCTTTTTAATAAATATATAATAGAATGGTGTGAGCAATTTCAATGGGCTAGAGGCATGCACCATGAGGGTCAAATAAAACCATGGAGAATGATCTCACGCTTAAAAACACATGAAAACAACATGGACTACACGTAGAAATCTTGCATCAGGTATCCATAGCTTGGACTACCATGAACATAAATAAGTGGTTTTAATAATAATAATAAATGAATAGAGTATATCATAATAGAAATAAATAAACATCCAATATCACTTTATAAACGAAAAGTAAAGTGACACACCATCTTCATATACATAAACATAAATCCAAAATAAAGATAACACTATGGAAAAACCCATCATTTGCGATGGGTTATTTGTGATGGGAAAGAGTTTCATCGTAAATAGTCTATCTGGAGGGACTATCTGTGATGAGACCCTCTTCCCGTCACAGATAGTTAGTTTTTTGTGACGGGTATAGGTATCTCATCGCAAACAACCTTTAAAGGGTTTTGGCATTTGCAATGGGCCCCATCGCAAATATCCTTCGGTGCTTTTAGCATTTGCGATGGGTCCCTTCGCAAATAATATTATTTGCGACGAGATTTATTGCCCATCACAAATGTTATGTAGGGAAGTCGGTATTTGTGACAGGAGTCCAATCGCAAATAATCTAACCTATATATACCACCATCCATTTTTTTCATTCACATCTCTCACTACTCATCTCTCTATGAACTCTCATATTTCTCTCTAAATTTTCTCAAAAGTTTAAATTTTCATATCGAAGCGATTTTCAAGCCTTGCAGCGTACAAAAGATCCAGTTTTAATATATTTATCTATTGCTTTTATTTTTTAGTTAATTCAATTAATTTTATGTCAGTCATAATTATTATTAATTAGCGACAATTGAATTAAATTAGAATTAGATGATTTTATTTTGCATTATTTATTTTTATAAATATGTTTTTTCATTAGTAATAAATACTAATAAATTGTAATAATTAGTAATAATTATTAATAAATAGTAATAATTAGTAATAACTAGTAATAATTAGGAATAAATTGGAATAATTAGGAATAATTAGTAATAATTAGTAATAATAAGGAATAATTAATAAAAATTAAGAATAATTAATAATAATTAGGAATAATTAGTAATAAATAGGAATAATTAAGAATAATTAAAAATAATTAATAATAATTAGGAATAATTAATAACCATTTGTAATAAATAGGTATAATTATTAATAATTTATAAGAATTTGTAATAATTAGTAATAATTAGATATAATTTGTAACAATTAGTAATAATTAGGTATAATTAGTAATAATTTGTAATAATTAGGTATAATTAGTAATAATTAATAACAAATTGTTATAATTAGTAATAATAAGTAGTAAATAGGTATAATTAGTAATAATTAGTAATAAATTGGTATAATTAGTAATAATTAGTAATAAATTGATATAATTAGTAATAATTAGTAATAAATAGGTATAATTAGTAATAAATAGAAATAAATAGTAATAAATAGGTATAATTAGTAATAAAAAGTAATAATTATGTATAATTAGTAATAATTAGTAATAAATAGGTATAACTAGTAATGAATGGGTATAATTAGTAATAATTACTAATAATTAGTAATAATTAGTAACAATTAGTAACAATTAGTAATAATTAGTAATAATTAGTAATAATTAGGTATAATTAGTAATAAATAGGTATAATTAGTAATAATTAGTAATAATTAGAAATAATTAGTAATAATTAGTAATAAATAGGTATAATTAGTAATAATTAGTAATAATTAGTAATAAATTGGTATAATTAGTAATAAATTGTATAATTAGTAATAAATATGTATAATTAGTTATAAATAGTAATAAATATCGGTAATCTGTAATAAATAGTGGTAATTAGTAATAAATAGTAATAAATACTATTTAGTAGTAATTAATAGTAATTAGCAGTAATTAGGAATAATTAGTAATAATTAATTGTAATTAGAAATAATGAGTAATAAATAGTAATAAATAGTAATAAATAGTGGTAATTAGTAATAAATAGTGGCAATTAGCAGTAATTAGTAATAATTAATTTTTTTTTTCGTTTTTTGAATCATGTTTTTATTATATCAAATTATTCATAAAAACTAATTATTTTATATTTTTTAGAGAAATATGGAACAGAGAAGTCAACAACAGTCATTATTAGATGATCGCGTTTGGATAAATTAGTGCAGGAAATCCAAAATATTTGGGTATAAATCATGTATATATTAAGGGTGTTGAAACTTTCTTATCATTTTCATCATAAAAAATAGAATTTGTTTCAGAAGGGATAATTAAGTATCCTTATAAAAAATTTGGTCCAAGGACGTTTGACACATTTGACAATGTTGGAGTCCATCTATTACGTTTTGTTTTTTAAACTGATTATATTTTTTTGGTATCAATACGGTGAACACAGTTCTAGAGAAGATATTAATAATTTGGTTCCAGATCCATCATGGTTTCAAAATTTAGTAGATGATGTGGTGGGTCTATCTTTTTAACAAGATGAAACTCAAGGTGACATTGATTTAACTCAGGAGTTGGAACCATCTCAATTTTATTAGTTGTTGAGGTCCACTGATGATATCTTATATCCTGGTTACAAGATAAGAAATTTGAAGCGGTTGAAAAATTTATGCCTATTAAATCAGATAATGGAATGTCAAATAGTTGTTTTGATCAGATATTCTCTTTTGTTAAAACACTTTTAGCTGACAGAAATGTGTTGCCTACAAATTTATATGAGAGAAAGAGGATGATTCTTAATCTGGGTCTTGGTTATGAGAAGAATCACGCATGTTAAAATGATTACATCTTATATTATGGTGAAAATGAGTCTTTGGATAGTTGTACCACATATGGAAAATTGAGGTATAAAGAGGCTCAACTAGGGAAGTTTGGATTGATTTCTGTAAAATAGTTGTGGTATTTCCCGATTGAACCCAAATTTTAGTGTTTATTTATTTCTTAGAACACAACAACATTGATGTTATGTCACAAAACCAATATTTCAACTGTTAAAAGATTAAATCATCCCTCTGATGGAGATTCATGAAAACATTTTGACCAAGTACCACTGTTTTGTTTTCTACAAAAGCCAAAAACATGCGATTGAGTATTTATACTAATGGTTTCTATCCATTTAGTTCTTATGGTAGTCAGTATTCTAGTTGGCTTGTATTTATAACTCCATACAATTTAACTACTTGTATGTTGATGAAGGATCCATATATATTTTTGACATTATTAATTCTTGGACATCAGAAAAAAGAATATTGATGTTTATTTGAAACCATTGATTGTGGAGTTAAATTCATTATAGAGTAATAGTGTAAATAAATATTATGTTGATGCAAAACAAAATTTCCTATTGATAGCTACATTGATGTAGACAATTGGTGACTTCCCATCATATGATATGTTATCTGGCTAGAGTACACATAGTCCAAAATCATGTTTGTATTGTATGAGAGATAACAAAGTGTTTGTGCATATCAATGAAAGAAAAATATTATTTTTTTCAACTGTCATTGTAGATTCCTTCCAAGTGATCATCTTTTCGAAGGAAGAAATATTATTTTAGAAAAGAAACAATTGAAAGAGATGGACCTCCAAAAATTATCTTAGGTAAAGATTTAAAATCATTTGTCTCTTCATTACCTCCCATTACATTTTGTCCAACTATAAACCAAAAGAAAATTGATGGATTTAGGAAAGAACACAATTGGATAAAACAGAGAATTTTTTGGGATCTACCATGTTGGTCAAATTTTTTAGTCTGTTACATGTTGGATGTTATGCATATTGAGAAAAACTATTTTGATAATATATTTTATGCAGTTTTGGATACACCAGGTAACACCAAATTTAATGTAAAGGCATTATTAGATCTTGACCAAATTTGAAGGTGACCAGAACTTGAAATGTTTAAAAATGTCTGATCATAGAAGTTAATGAATCCAAAATCATCTTATACACTTTAAAAAGAAAATAGGTTACTATTTATTTAGTGGATTACAGATTTGAGACTTCCAAATGGTTTTGTTTCCAATTTGGTCAGATGTGTCTGAAATGGTCATATTATTGGATTAAAAAATCATGATTTTCATGTTATAATGGAAAGAATTTTGTCTATTGGATTAAGAGGTTTATTGAATTCAATGATTTTGGATGCGCTAATAGACATATTATATTTTTTCCAAGACATTTTTCCAATGAAAATAGACTATGATGCACTAAGCAGAATATAAGAAGATGTTGTTTTGGTTTTAAGTAAACTGTAAAAAAATATTCCTACCAGCTCTCTTTGACTCAATGAAATATTTGATATTAATTTTTCCACATGAAAAAAATGTGGAGGTATGGTATAGTTTCAATGGATGTACCCATTCAATAGATGCATGTAAAAAATGAATAAAAAAGTACATAAAAAAGCATCGGTTTAAGAATCAATTGTAGATGCTTATTTACATGAGGAAATATATTTTTTCTACTCTCATTGTTTTCTATCTGAATATCCCTAAAAAACAACCACATGTGCCATAATGAGGGAAATGTTGATGATGAAATGAGAAATCAATTATAAATTTTTAATCATATAGAACATTGTTTTAATGGAGTTTATAAATGATGGATTTTAAATTATGATCACCATAGCAGCCATACATATGTTCTCCTCAACTATGAAAAAATGAAACAATTTTTATTATGAGTGCTCCTATCACTTATTCTATAATCTTTGTTACAGTAAATTGATATTATTTGATTTTTAGATTATATGATAATCATATCAAGAAAAATCTTCCACAAATTATAGCAGCAGATCTTGAAGAATATTGGAAAAAAAATTCCTACAAGTTTCAAAAACATGTAGCATAAATTATTTATAGTTTAACATATAAAATAAATTTATTACCTATTATATTGATAATTGTTTTAAACATTTTCAGGTATCTCAACATGTTGATAAAATTGATAATCGATTGTGTGTAATGAATAACCCACCATAAAAAATGGTTATATCTTATAATTAATATGTGGTGAATGGTTTTAGATTCCACACTAGTTCAAAAACTATTTTTAACATCACCTTTTTTCACATTGGTTTTTTAGAACCGATGTGAAAATCTCTGAATTTTTTTTCACATCGGTTATTATATAACCGATGTGAAAATACATTTTCTATGATTTTCACATCGGTTATATAATAACCATCCTGAAAAATCCATTTAATTTGATTTTTCATGTTGGTTAGTACAGGACCAACGTGAAAAATCAATGTTCATCACCTTTTCACACCGGTTATTAAATAACCGACGTGAAAAAACCATTTCTATGAAAATATATTAAAATTTTCACTTATTTTTCACATTAGTTATTATAAAACTGATGTGAAAAATAAATCTTCATCATATTTTCACATCAGTTATTAAATAACCAACACGAAAAATCGATTTTCATGACTTTTTCACGTCAGTTATTTATTAACCAACGTTAAAAGGTATTTTTTTCACATCGATTATTTAATAAAATATGTCAAAAAAGTTTACAAACATGTATTTCATTTCCAAAGCTTTAATTTGATAGGTCACGAAGCTCAAATGGAGTTACAATTTAAAAGTTATGGCCTTCATAAGTTGATCATCTCTAAACGAAGTCTTAGGGAAGGCCAACTTCTAAAGACCATAACTTTTAATCCGTAACTCCTCTTGAGCTCCGTGACCTATAAAATTAAATCTTGGGAAATAAAATACATGTTTATAAACTTTTTTTACATAGATTATTAAATAACTGACTTGAAAAATTCATGAAAATTGATTTTTCAGGTTAGTTATTTAATAACTGATGTGAAAAATTGATGAATATTGATTTCTCATGTTGGTTTTATAATAAACAGAGTGAAGAATAAGTGAAAATTTTAAAATATTTTCATGATGATTATCATAAAACCGATGTGAAAGATAATTTTAATATCCCGCGTATGCGAAATTTCAATTTTTTTACTTCGCGACATCGAAATTTCCAATTTCCGCCTAAAATTTTTCATACCATGTTTTCTATTATCATCTCAATTATATGTTTCCATTATACACATATCCTAATTTAATGAACATTTATTTCAACCATCATCGTTCCCCCAAATAGACTCATTTGATCTTCAATGTGAATCAATTATTTCATCTTTCCGTGATCTCTTCATGGTATATTTAATCATTAATCCATCCAATGGCCTGAAGGAATTCATTTTTTATTGTGTTTTGATAATCCACCTTTCAATTGGTGAGGTGGAACCCTTACAAGGCTCGTAGGCAAAAGTATTACAAGGCCCGTAGGCCTTAGAGTAATTTATTACTTGTAAACTTCAAACATTACATACAACCTAGACTAACTACTTGGAACTGTTCCTTCCCAGCATCTTCATCATGATATCAAATTTCCACCTTTGCATGGCTATTCATCTAGGCATTTCCATGCATGCACAGGCTTATCTTGATGGCAGTTGTCATACCCTCTCATTCTTTCAATTTGTTTAGCTTCTGCTCTGGTGAAATCTTCTTTCTCATTCTCCTTCTGAAGCTTGTTCCTTATAGGTTACCTGGTTTGCATCTGCACTTAAGTTGGCCCGAAGACCTTGAGGTGGCCCTAAGGCCTTACTAACCCAAAGTCCTTGGTGGCTCGAAGGCCTTATGGGACTCGGGGACCAAATCGGTGGCTCAAAGGCCCAAACAGAGGAATATTCCCGGCTGCTATAGTGAAAAACAGTGTCTACTTCAGTTCCCGCTATAGTTTCTACTATAGTACATGCTACAATACTTCTATAGTACCCCAAAAATTATGCATCCTCTAGGATTTGAACCCGGGTCTCTTGGATGCACTTAAGGAGTCCTCACCAACCGGGATGAGGCTCATGTTCAATCATTCATCAATGAGTTATGGTTTTTATGATTTGTTTTCTTAATTGATATACCATTTAATGATCATTTCATTCAACCATAATTGTTCCACCAACTCAATTTGTTTTATCTTCCATGTGAATCCACTATTTCTTCTTTCTGTGATCTCATCATGGTATTTTTAATTATTTTCCCATGATTTATATTTTCTATGAGTATTTTTCTTAATTGATATACCATTTAATGATTATTATTTTATTATAATGATGGATAATAATTTATATCATGGTAAAACTACAAATCCTCCTACGGATTCAAAAATTCCTTCTAAAATGAAGCTACGGTTGGCTCTTTCAATCTTTCCTAAAAACAAATATCCAATTCTTGATGGTCATAACTTTTGATCTGTAACTCTGTTTGAGCTCTACGACCTATAAAATTAAAGCTTAGGAAATTATCTACAATATGGTAAAAAAAAATTTACATCGGTTATTGAAAAACTGATGTTAAAAATGACTTTTATTTTAGGTTTTTAAATATCCGATGTAAAAATGACTTTTAACATCGGTTTTTTCAAAAACTGACGTAAAAATGGATTTTTAACGCCATTTCTAGAAGGTATTTTACATTGGTTTTTAAAAAAACAACATTAAAAACAATAAAACTCTTTTTTTAACGTCGGTTATTAAATAACCGACATAAAAAATCATATTTTTAACATCGATCTCAATAACGTCGCCTAAAAATGATGTTAAAAAGAAAACAAATGATGTAAAAAAAGGTTTTTGTACTAGTGTCATATATGTGAATATGAGGAATAAAAAAACAATTAATAATGGTGTTTTTTAGAGGATCTAATCATATATAAATTGAAATTTACTTTTACGGCATGCTGGAAGAAATTATTGAACTGTGTTATATGAGACAAAATTATATAATGATGTTTAAATGTTAGTGGTTAGATACTAAGAGAGTCTTGTGTGTTCATCCGAGTCATGAAATCATTGATATTAAATATAAAAGTATTCTTGCAATAAATAAACCATTTTTACTGTCTCATCAGACACATAAAATTTGTTATGAAAATTATTGTGTTATTTCAAGAGAGTTGGGTGATTGGTGGAGCATAATAAAAATAAAATCTTGGGAAAATTAGTTTATTCAAAGTGAATGTTGTTTCACTGAAATGAAAGGAATTTAATTTTTTCAATAGACTACTCCAATTACAACTTTTTCAGGAATAGATATGAATATCGATGATGACACCACCACAATTAAGGGTTGATGATAATGATGATGTTAATGATATAACAAATGAATTTAAAATGAGAAGAGGTAATGAAACTGAAACTCATATGGAAATAGATGATGTTGATGAGGAATATAAATATATTGACATCGTCATATATGAAGATGAGGATGAAGATAAATATTGACACAATTAAATGCTGGTTATAATCATATATAATATATATCTATATATAATATTTTTTTTAAACTTTTTGTTAGAAACAATCATTTCGTGTTTCAGATGGACTCAAATTTGTTTCATGAGTTTGAGGAGGGTGGTCTACCTGATAACGAGTAGGATGTTGGATCATGTAACCCTTATAATTCTAGTGGTTCCGGGAGGACTCATAGGGGGAATGGTCTTACGTGATTGATGATTCATGACCCTATCCTTGAGTGACATCTATGTCTTGGCTTCGATCCATGCATGTAGAGGTATATTTACCTATGTATTTTAGTTAGTTTTCATTAATTATCATTAATTTATTTATATATTAATTGTTTGATCATTTGTTCCTTTTTTCACAGCTTTACATATATAGTTGTTGGGTAGGGGAGTGCTATATTGTGAAATTATTTTTTTGGAGCATCGGTTACATAGGATCATATTCCCATAGATGTTTAGCATCGTATGTTCGATCATTGGCTGGTACATAAATAAATAATATTTATTTTGAAATTTATTTAATTAATAACTTGATATTATTGATTTTTTGTAGGGTTTATGGTATTGCATCGATGATAGCATGAATGAATCTATTTGAAAGGCATGAGAAGGTTGTATGTGTGACCGTTGCGATCAGTTTTTTCATAATTTGAGGAGGAAAAAAATAAGGAAAGCAGGAGTCACAGAGTTTGATCAGTCTTACTGCACCCATCAACCTGATTACATCATCTCAATTTTGGTATGGATTATTTTCACATTGGATCTATGGTTTTTTTAGAGGAGATCATCAGTAGGTCAACAGAACTGGGGGAGACAGGATGTGACACATCAAGATGGTAGTCGTAAATTCAGTACGCATAGAGAACATATGGTAAGTAAATTTTTTTAATTAATTTATATAACTTTAAATGTAAACTATTTATTTTATATTCATATTGGTAGTTGAATAACCCGATATTATGGAGTTTGACGTTTATAGGACGATATACAGTGATCCTATCACTGGAGAGATTAGAGGTGATCGCCAGCGTCAGATTATGGTCAGTATAATTTCTTTTTGAGTTTTAAAATTAACTATAAATAATATTTTACCTATTTTAATTTTAAATTGAAATAGAAAGATTCATATAAGGCTGTGACATCTCAAACATAGACTGAGAGTCAGGCCGAGACCGATGCTCAAACCAGTGCACCAAGATTTAATGAGGCGACATGGATGCAGGCAACCCAGTATGCATTCGAGAAAGGACGAGTTATTGGTATCGACTCTTGATTGAACCTTGAGAGTTATTATGGTACCACTGTGATGGTGGCGGGCATCTTGAGAGGAGCTCATGGAGAGTCATCATCATCTACTGCACAGTATTAGGAGTAGCTTTGAGCTCAAGGTGTGCTTATAGAGAGTATGTGTAAGGAGCACGAAGAGCCACGTCGACAGTAACAACAGCGGGAGGAGGAGGAGATGTGTTGGTGGTAGCAGTAGTAGCAGGAGCAGACGATGGAGTACATATGATGTCTGACTCATGGTTTACGAATGGAGTTCCCTCCACCATTTCCTCCACCTCCTCCACCTCATCGAGACGACCCTCCCCCTTAGTGATATATTTAATTTTTACAATAAAACATTTGAATGTAATTTTTTTATAATATTATATATTTACATTTCTATATACTACATTTTTTATATTATTTCAAATGTTGCATTTTTTATTATTTTATTATTTACTTAATTTTTTATTATTTTATTAATTTATTTTTATTATTATTATTTTATTAAAATTGTTATTTTTTATGATTATTTTGTTATTATTATTATTATATATATATTTTTGTGAATATTGAGATTTTTATTATTTTATAATTTATTATTATTATTATTAATTTTATTAATATTAATTATATCTTTATTATTATATTATTATTATTATTATTATCTAATATTATTTTATTAATATTATTGATTATTATTATTATTGTTATTTTATTTAATTTTATTAATATTTATATTTTTTAGTTTTTTAAGTTATTTGCAATAGGATCGTCGAAATAGGGTTTTTAAAAAAACTCAGAGAAACTATTTGCGATGGGAGAGTTTACCATCACAAATAGTTTTTTTTACGAATTTCCTTCATAAAAAATACAATTTATGATTCCATTTTCTGTAATGGGGGTATTTGTGACAGAACCTCATCACAAATATCCCATCGTAAATAGTCTAATTTTTTGTATTATAAGACTAGAGGGACTGATACACCATAACCCAAAATCATTTCTTGACGATCTCTAAAATTCTCCACACGATTTAACTCCTCATAACCTATAGTCACGATTAATCACCATACTAAGAAGGATGAGAGCCATCAAGAAGAACCACAAAAAATGTGGTTCCTTTCACTTTTTGTATCAGAAAATACCAATTCAATTTACTCCTAAAGGATGTATATAGGGTGTAAGGAAAATACCCATATAATACCACCATGAATATACATAATATATTTCACAATACAATCCATTAGAACTCGTATTAAAATACAGTTTAGAAATCACCTATTTTAAAATAGTTATTATTTCCTAAAAATAATACTTTTTTGGAAATCCATTTCAAATACCTTTGGTTTTATAAAGGAAAACCAAAGTTCAAAACTAAACAAGGAATTGGAAAACATGAAATATAAATAAAATAAATACCATTTAAACATCAAGTATAAACGTGAATAAGAACATATCAAAACAACACACCACATAATACCCCACATGGGGTCAAACCTTTGGGAAACATGTATAAAATAAAGGGGTAATATTAGACCATACTAGTGGAACACTCAGTGCCTATGTGAACCTAACAGAACCAACATAGACTTACCCTCTTGGAATCTTTGACTTCTAACCCCTTGCAGAAGAACAATATTATCCAGGCACTAGTCAAATCATAATCTAAAAAAGTGTAACGCTCATCCAACTACCATAATATGTACCCAAGTTTACCATGTATACTCATCCATAATCAATATAACTCAAAAACACGGAAAACGTAAATAATTTCATAATCAAACTATACTTGACATAAATATGAAACCTAAAAATCAAAGTGACATATTTCCTAAAATGTTTCCATTTCAAAATTTTCTTGAAAATCCTTTTGGAATTAAAAATCTCTTAAAATAATTTTATCAATCACCTCATGTGAATAAAATTGTGTTTTGATCAAAAAACAAGTGGAATACATAGAAAAACCTCAATTCATCTAATATAAACAAAATAAACATAAAGAAACAATATAAATCAGTCCTCAATAAGTCATTTCAATCATAAAATGGTAAAAAACCAAAGAAAGTTGTGGAAATGATGAGAGTCACATGAAAGATGTTTTTAGATGAAGAAAAGATGGAGAAAAGTAAAATAATAACATAGACACAATAATTTATGTGGTTTGGTAATAATCCCTATATCCATATAAAGGAAGAATCACTTCACTAAAAAAATCTGAGAGCACAATTACATGGATATCATAGTTTCACACCACATAGAAACCCTAGCTTGAATGAGATAAAAATAGAAGAAGAAGAATTGTGTCACTAACAGCATAGTAAGTCCACTATGCTATAGTGAATAGTGGATGGATGTCTGCACTACTGCAGTGTTTCAGGCACCCAAGTCTAAGATGCTACAGTGGCTAGTGGAAAGAATTTCACAGAGCTACAATACCACTTTCACTAAAGTCTGAACTGCTACAGTAGTCATTCCAAAGTCTGCCTTGTTATAGTGTTGATAGGTGTATAAAGATAAATTATAATTTTTAGGAAACCCAATCAATCTTTATAGTTTGGTTACACGTTTTGGGAAAGCATACTCCAACTATGGTTTTTTAATAGAGGGTTCCTGATGACAATCTTTGTTGAGTTTACTCAAATTAAAATTTCAAAAACTACTAGATCACAACTAGTAGGGTATCGTGCCCATAGAGAAGAAATATATGGATTAAGATCCACAAAAATGACTAATAGAATTAAAAAAACAAAAAAACATGAATGAATTACCTATTGTGATGAACAGATGAATTAGTTTGAATATTACTTACCAAATGAAGAAAAATATGACCATGAAAATTGAGTAGAAGATGAAAAATAATGAAGCGCGGGGTAAATTTTTATTGTCCAGTTAAATTATTCATTATTTTTGAAGTTTCAATTGAATTGAAATTCAAAAAAATGTTTTCAAAATCTTCATCAAGAAGACTAAACAACAATTTGATGATTCTATAGTTCTCCACTTACAAAACTCATTCAATTTATTAAGAAGATAAAGTTGATTATAATTTAAAAACATGAATGCACAAGCAAGGATAGAAATAATAAATTATCACAATCTAATTTCCCTTTTCTAAGATTTTTAGAAAAAAATCATTTTAAAATTCATGAATGAAAAATTATATAATAAGAGAAAAAAAAGAAAAAAAAGTCGAAAAGTAATTTTCATTTAATTCTCCGCTCCTTAAATAGGCCCTATGGAATTACTCCCCTATGTTGTCATCTCTATGTGATCCTATAAATGATGGAATGATTGGATTGATGGATTGGGTTTGGATGATTTTCCTCCCACTCCTTAATGATGTTCTATGTATCTTATTCTTTTTAATTAAAAACAATGTGTAAAAATAAATTATGAGCTCATAGTCATAGCTTTAAAACCATCTTCTTGGACTTCCATATAGAATCCTTTATTGTGCATCTTCAACATCTGGTGACTTGAGCAGCGCTCTTCTAACAAATTACACTCCTCACACATGGTCTTTCCGCCACTGATGTAACATCACATAAAAAAAATTTCCTTGCAAAATTCTCTCAAGTCACTTGAATAATCTGGAATATTCCAAAATTTAAACTCACTATCTTGATATATGTTTCCTCTTATGTTGATTTTAAATGCAACATGATCTACATATGATCACATCATTTTGAAAGAACTGGAATTACCTTACTCAAACTCAAATTTATTTCCAACTCATCAGAGTTTTTACATCCAAACTTCACCCTGAATCAGTTTTGATTAACTTCTAGTGGCATTCCCCATTCAATTTTCTTCATTGGGTTCCCCCAACCAATTCCTATAAGATCAATAACACACCCAGTGTTCTAAAATTACTATGAAATTTTAGGATGAGTACACATTCCTTCAACATATGAGAATATAGGATCCCCTCCACCAAACCTACTAATGAATGATGAACCAATGAACAAAATGAAAAATAGAATTTCCAATTCTCGAATCAATCATTTTCTTCAAGGAATCCCCAAAACACCTTAATCAAAAAATCAAATTCATACTTAATCTTTACACTTTGTCCCCATTTTATATTGGAATACTTCATTGATAGAGAATTCATCCTCTTACAATCTTGGGTTCCCTTGATTCAAATAACCATCCTCATAATATCACTGATTTGTGACATTGAATTCTCATAAGACTACCCTAGTTTGAGAATTCATTCAGTGAAATTTGAAATTTATCCATATGGTCAATCTTGGACTGGTTCATGGGATCCCCCTTCTTGAAAGGATAGGTTTCATCCATGATAGGGAGATAGTAGATCTTGGTATAATTAGCATTATATTTCAATGGCGGTGGTCGTCTTGTGGCTACTCATCTTGGCTTAAGCTTCAGTTTTGGTTCTTCAGATCATGCAACATGCAGATCTTGGATCTTCTTCCTTGGTGATGCTTTAATTAGGGAGGTAAAACCATCCTTGGCTGAAATTCATTGGTGGAAATCTTGGATGGGAATGACTTAGGTTTCAATTGGAGACTAGTGGGATCTAGGTCTTAAACTGATTGGTGAAGAGCTTGGGTTCTCAACTGCATCGATGGTGGTGTGGTGAGGCTCAAGGTCTAGTGGAACTCGGTTAATATGGTGGTGGTGTGATCCTCTATCCTCCATGGTCAATTAAAAGTGATGAACTAGGGTGAAATTTGTAGTTTAATCACTTGGTAGGTTCAATCCCTTAGTGCATGGTCGGGCGATTCATGGAATGTTATAGTAGCTAGTTCATTGCACACGTTCTGTAAAAAATGATGACACAATAGGTTGATAAACAGGCTTATGACTGCCACAAACCATATAATGTACTTTGGCACTTTGTACGATAGGATTTCACACAATCATTATACTAACCATTTTCCTTTTGTGTGTGGTCACTTCAGTGACCACACTTCACCTCTGTTTGAAAATAAATAACATTAAATTAAATTTAAATTTAAAAAACATAAAATAAAATTAAATTAAAATTAAGATAAATTGATTATTTAATTAAATATAAAAAATTAATTAATTAATTAATAAATTGAGTACATAAAATAGATTATAAAAATTACAACATAAATATATTAGTTAATAAGTAAAAGAAATAATTAATATGTTAAATAAAAATAAAAAATATTAAATTAAAATACAAAACGTGACTATTTTGAAAAACAATTGAAATTGAAATAAAAAAAATTAATGAACAACAATAAATATTTAAAATTATTTAAAATAATGTATATATATAATTTAACATAAAAATGATGGCATAATAAATAAATTCTAGAAAATCTAAAAACTAACCAGAAATAAAAATTAACCAATGACATAGATATTGTAACATAAAATCACAATTTTAACAATTTAATAATGAATTAACAACAATTAAAAATTATTAACCTTAAAAAATTATTTTAATAATGAAAACACAATTAATTGCAAAAAATGACATATAAAAAACTATAAAATAAAACTCACTTCAAATTATCCCACACTTAATTAGTTGTACTCTTGGACAATTCAATGTATTTTATTTAATTACAAAGACTAAACAAAGTTTATTATTCTACCCAAGTTCAATCACACATGCCTGAATTAAAGAAAATCATAAATACCTCAATTACTTAAAATTTTCATGTCTTTTATGTGATTAAAACCCACTACCCTACCTAAAAACAAATTAAAATTCTAGTTTTAGGTGCGATGACCAGTGAGATTTAAGTGGAATTAAATCTACAACAAAAGGAACTATTAACTTTTACTCTCTCCCAAGTCCCTCAACCAAGGTTTCACTTTCCATCTCATTGATACTAATCATAATACTTTTTTATAAATCATTTGTCCCTTTAGTCATTTGGGTTTAATATTCTCCTTATCTATATAAAATCATTTTTGAGAAGATCCTTTATTTGAATTTTTCTAAGCCATAGTTTTTGTATATCACTGTGCAAAGAACTTACTGAAGTTGAAAAAAATATTATTTAATTATAAAAATGAAACCAGTTCCCTTGTCTCAAATACTCTCCATGGGATCAAAATTTCCCATTTTACTCCATATTCAAAGGATTTATATTAGTCTCAATTAATTTTTCTCCCTAAGGTGTTTAATTTTACCAAGGCTAAGTTACTAGGTTAAATTTCAAACTTCAAGTTATCTTAAGTTATAATTTCAATTCCACAAAAATCTAAACTATCATATATACCTAAATAGTTTTCAATTAATATTTCCCTAAAATCAATGGATGAAATCACTTAGAAATCACTAAATTATATCAACTTTAGAACCATTGAAGACCCTCAAAATAAGAATGAAAATATTCCAAGTAAGGAAACATTGAGTTCTTATTTTCTAATAATAGAGACACATTGAAATTTTATTTATAGTCACAAATCAATTTTATATACAAACATCTAAATTGTTGTTTGGATGTGAGGAATTTGAAAAAAATAGGGTTTTTATGTTAACTAAATTGAAGTATAGTTTAGCTCAATTAAAAAATCCTCACCCACACTTAAAACTAGAAAATGTCCATATTATTGAATTAAAGGAAGGTGAAACTACAACAAAAATTGAATAAATAAGATTCAGAAATGAAGCACGAAAAATATTTTAATTTTAGGGGTAACATGAAAGTTCAAAAACAATTTACCACACAATCCTCACCTAAAACACATTATTCTCAAGGGATCCCTACTGGCCACTACCAAAAAATCAAGTATAGAAAATTAATGTCAAAACATTTAAAGAAACATATGAGTTTAAATAATGATTTTAAAAAGAGTGGAAAATAGAGCATGTATTGAAAACATTATTTTACATAGATTCTACTCAAAACTTGGGCAGTGACTAGCTAGAATTTTAGAAATTCTCCATGGAAATAATTTAAACAAACCATCGAAAAACTAAAATAAAAATTTAGGGTGGTAATATAGATAATCTATTAAAAAAATTACTCCAGTGTAAATGTAGAAGCTTTGACCATTTTTTTACAACACATGAATCCTCCCTCATAATAATTGAAATAAAACAATGGTTAAAAGTTTGAGCTCCTACAAGAAAAACCTGTCGCAATGAGTTTTAGAATATGAAATTAACTCGGGTTTGAATAGAGGGAAGTTTTATCTAGTCTTATCTACTAGCAGCTTCTTCTGGCATTAAAGTTCACAAAGATGTATCCACTGGTAAAATGTTCTCACGACTGACCATTCCCTTTTAATTTGGTCACTTCACCAGATGAATGAACACTTTCTATGGAAACTACACCTACTATGTACCTCTAGTCACCTACTAAGTATATTTTATTTAAAACAAAAAGAGAAAAAAAAAGGAAACACCCCAAGGTTTTACAAATAAATTTAATATATAATGTAATATATGAAACATCGAGTCTCTGTGAAACAACAATTTGTTATTATAACCTATCCATTAAACATAATTTTTTCACCTCTGTGTTTTAAATTTTGGAAAACAGACAAAAACGATTGCGATCAGTAAGATATTTAGAGTATGATAGGATCAACATACATTTTTTTGTGAATAGTAACTTGTCCCTTATGAATAGTAATAAACCATTATGAATAGAAACATCACCCATGTAAGTATAAATAAAATTTAGGCACCTTATAAATGAGTGTGAATATTTTCAAAATTAATAATTAAGTGTTGGTATTTTTGAGTGTAGTAAATATTAAATTATAATTTTAAATTAATACATTTATTTAAAATATAATTAATTTTCATAAAATTTATTCCTAAATAAATATTTTGTTTTCCTATGATTTTATGATAATTTCATGATACCTCGGTTAATTTTTGAAAGTATTATTAAATCATTTTTAAATTTAAAATCTGTATTTTTCAAGTAAATAATGATTTCATTTAAAAAATAAATTTCAACTATTTAGAAAATTATTTTGATAAAATGGATTCCATTTTTAAATTCTATAAGTCAAAAAATGGTTATTGTGAATTTTTGGGATTTTTCTGAAATATTAGAATTTTTAGTCAATAGTAAAAAAATGGTAATTTACAGTATAAATACATTATAAGCAAAATACAATATTTCTTGAGTCATATTTGATTAAACACACTTTTTTAAAACTCAAATTCACTTATTAATATTTTTTCACAATAATCAACACTACTTTTTTTCTTGATAAAAATAATAAAATAATGAATAAGATATTCAAAAATCACCCCTATCCTCCACTATAAAAACCACCCCTCACTCCCTATTCTACTAACTCCTATAAGCCTTAAAATTCTAAAATTTATGACCAAATACTCTTCCATAGTAAATCCACACTTCCATGAGCTCTTGGTATTTTTAAAAGACCAAAACCCTTTCCCTTAAGGAGGTTCTCAAGGAGGATATTTCAAGAGGTAAACCCTCTTCCTTTTTCTTTTAATTTCATTTTCAATTTATTTTCTTTTCTTATATTCTACTCACCTCCTTTTTACCAATGATCATGATAACTTTAGTACAATCAATATACTATAATGATATCATGTTAATGGTATATCCTTCATTAAACTATTATCTCTCTCTCTCTCTTTTAAAACAAAATCATCATTCGGGAGGTGCTGATTTACAATATTCGAGGAAGATGAACCATCATTCTTCAATTTATCCTACAAGGTTTGTCATGAAACCATTTTTAGGTTTTAAAAATAATTTAATATATTTATTATAACCTATTAAATGTTCAGGAACCAGTATATATACATAATATTAATTCATACGATAAACTAGTTCGTAAAAATCGAAATATCGCCAAAATAATCTAATTGATTATCACTAATGTTATATCTAATAACTCATCCTCATAACATATAAAAAATGAATTATATCACAATTTAATATTCTATATGTTCATTAGTATCATATAAATTCAATTTTTTAGAATTATACCAATTCTACATGAACTTCTATACTCGTATACAAGTACATCGATCATGAAAACCAAGGAAACGAATTCTCCTGAGCGATAAATTTGTATATTATAACTCATAAAAAAGGACATAAATTTAATTAATAAAATTATAATAAATAAAATACATATATGTGAGGTTATTAATTAATTAATTAATTAATGGATTTAATTTTATTATCCAGGGCATTAAGATCAAGTGCAGAACACGTTCAGACATAAGGTAAGGGTTTTCAACCCGAACCTCTATTTTATTTCAGGTTAATCTTTGTATCACTTAATACCAATTAAATACTTAATTATTATTATGTATTTTTCATAAATTATATTTTAATTTTCTATATATGTGTACCAATTATAATTCTTGTTTATTTTATGGGTATTTAAATGTTTTATAAAGATCTTTTACAATTCTTCTTGATAAACAAGCGAGATTCAAGGGAACTTCTCAAATTTTTACCTATTTTCAAGTGCACTCTATAATAATTTTTAATCATTTTCTTCTAAAACCAATAATTTTATCATGTAAAAAATACCTTAGTTAATTTCTGGTTTTATGCAAATATTTTTCCAAAAGAACTCTTATTTTCAAAGTAAAAGTGTATTTCTCTAAAAAAATCCTCGATGATTTTATTAGAGTATTTTTGTCTATTTTAACACCTATGTTGAACTTTATGTCTTATTGAGATTAATATATTATTTTCATCATCTAACATGTTGTATTAAATGCTTTATGATCAGTTTGACTATGGATGTTCTATCTTGATACAATTCACCATACTACTCAGAATGGTTAGTGTTTAGGTGTATAGATTAGGGAAAGTTATTTCATATGTCCATGTCATTTATGTTTATCCCCTTTCATATGAGGAATGCATTAGACTTATAATGTGATGGGTAGAGCCCTCTATATACCCTCAATGCATTGGTTAGTCTCATGATACAAAATAGAATTGGATTTTGGCCAAGGACTTACCCTAGTATTTTCAGACATCTTGGTCGAGGCCTTCACAATATATTTTGGAAGTACAAAATTATGAATTCTATCATTATGGTTTTTGTAATTGATAAACCATGTGATTATTAAACTAGTATAATATCACTGGTTATGTTTCATTCTCTTATGATCATTTATATGGCCTTATTTAATCAGCTTTCATTCCTTCCATATTATGCTTAAGTATATTTTTAATGGCATTTGTTTTTAGTTGTTCACCATGCCTAGTGTTTATTTTTATAATAACTTACACTATATTTGTAATGTCTCAACCCGGATTACCCTTGAACCAGTAGCCATACTGGATAAGAATGTCTCCCTATATGCTAGAGGCAGCCGACTAGTAGTGAGGGTCTCAGGATAGTGAGTGGGGAGACTATACCCTCATATTCAAAGTGCACAGCAGAAATAGATAATAAACTCAGAAAACAGTGGAAGCATATAAAACAATATTCAATTGGAAAATAAAAATCTCCAACGCTAGTTTATACAATTCATGCATGTCATGGTGATATATATTGGAAAGCAGTGAACAAAATATCATTCTTTACATTACAATACATAAATAAATAAAGGACTCAAGCCCCAAGGGTGATCTCCATGAGCATCCTGAACTCCCGCTCAGTCCTTTTCTCTTAACTCCCAAGTACACTTAACATCTACTGGAAAAGGTCCACAGTCTTTCAAATAAGAAAGTCTACTTGGGTACCCCGGTGCAATGGAGGCCTCAATAGGGTGTGAGATATACATCTTATTAGGCTGAGACCACCAATTGTCTAGCTCAATCTAGACAATGAAATATAACACATGATGTGCAGATATAGCAAGGTAATAATATAACTAAATTAATAACCAACAACCCATCTAGGTTCTAAAGGGACACCTGACGTCGATACCTTCTTCGTCCCATGGCCGAAATAAGAGTCTTCTCGAGAACCATACAAGCATATTTACAAAACACAAATAACTTTCAACACTTTTCCATTTATTCTCTATTTAATCATTTATTATCTCCAAGGTCCCCATTGTATCCCGTACCTCAATACCAACTTCAGATCATTCTGAAAATCTAATCATTCTCAATATTTCTTTATTTAATCACATTCAACTCAAGCATGATTCATATCTCTCATTCATTACATAATTCATCGATATAATATACTATTGGTGTAGAACTCCATGTATAGAACCAAAAAACCAGAATAATATATTTATACTATTGGTGCTAGAATGACATGTCTAACACCTATTTCTCATTCGGTGTAGATCATCATGTCTAACACCCTTACATCTAAGATATTAGATAACTATTGGGTAGGAACACCGTGTCCAAGTACCAACTTCTACATTGGTCTAGGATTCCATACCTAGAACCACATTCTCATTTATTTACATCATTTGATAACTATTAGGGAGGAATGACATGTCCAAGTCCCAACTTCTACATTGATCTCGGATGCCATACCTTGCACCACATTCTCATTTGTTTACATCATTTGATAACTATTGGGGAGGAATTCCATATCCAAGTTCTAACTTCTATATTGGTCTAGGATTACACACCTAACACCACATTCTCATTCATTTACATCATTTGATAACTCACAATAATTAGCCACATTATCCCATTACTAATCCAACTATTAGTTAAACATTTAAAAGGCCATTAGTTAACTCAACAATTAACCAATCACATAACCCCTTAATTAATTCATCAATTAATTAATCAATAAAAATTATTCTCATTATATAATTAAATCTTCATAATTAATTATCTGAAACATTACTGTAAGAGCACATAATTAATACACCATTAATTATCTCATTTTATTCAAATAATCACATCACAATTAATCCACCAATTAATTATCTCAGTTATCCAATTAAATATCTTATAATTAACCCCTAGATTAATTATCTATATTTCATGGGAAAGAACATAATTAATTCACAAGTAATTATTCCATTATAAATCTCTTCTTTCTATAATTAATTATTCACAATTAATTATCCATATCAAATATCAACTTATCATAATTAATTCTCACGATTAATTATCTTTAATCATTATCATGGAACATAAATAATTCTATATTAATTAAATTACATAGCCAAGAATCATCTCATAATTAATTTTCCCCAATTAATTATCTTAAAATAACCAATTCAATATTTCAATTACAATTCACCAGGTTCATCATTAATTCACAAATTAATTATCTTAACTTATCCAATTAAAAACTCATAATTAATTCCCCAATTAATTATCTCAACTTATCCCTCCCAATACACATAAATTCCACTTAACCCAAGTGCATCTACAAAAAGGTAAGAAATAGTAATTCACATAATTGCAAGCTAAATGAACATGTCACTTTAAACATTATGTTTTTAGCATAAAGGCAGCACACCTCCGTTGGAAGTTTTTTTTTACAAAACATGATTTTTTAATCTTACAAATAATAAGAAATTTTATCCAATATTGTAGTAAAATTTATCAAAAGTAGTAGATTAACAAAAATTGTATTTTTACCAAATAAAATCAATGTTGAAAACCCTACATTAAGGAATTGGATGAACCAATGCTTTCTAACTTAAACTACAAACTGATCATGCGTAGTCACCTCCACAAAAGTGTGTGCACACTTGGAATTCATCGCCACACCCAAATATGACATCGGTGAACCGAATAGAGACAAACTATCATGATTTCGATGGAGGTTGTCGAGATATGAACCAATGGGCCCCAATACATCATCCGCACCACTTAGAATTAGAAGAAGGGAAGAAACTGAATTAACCCCAGGCTTTAGGTTTTTAGTGTAGAGACCCAAATCTTGACATACATGGACATTACATTACTTTTTTGGAATAATTAATACATAACAAAAACAGACACCAAAGGACCGTAATAGTTTAGTGTCTCTGGAAACTCGGAACATAATCTTCTAATCGTGGTGAAAGATCTTCAACATCTCTCATAAAGATCTTCCCCTTTTTTTCTTACCTAAAACCTTTCTATATATCCTAGGGAAAAGAAAAAATATAAAGGGTGAGCTCAAATTCTCAATAAGGGTAAGCATGGAGAAAGTAAAACAAACCATATACATTTGAAACATACAAACATGAACATAATGTTTAAACATCAAAATCTTGAGAAATGACATAAAACATGGCAGTACGTAAGGCATAGATCATAAAGAAATATTAATCATGATAAAATAACATGGTAATAAAACATGTAGTTTTGTAAACCATTAATAACATTTTATGATTTCCATAGTAGCCAAGGCATTGCTGCCAAGACCATCTCAGTGGACAAAATCCCTTTCTGAATCGATTTCACTCTTCATTCCAATCCTGTATCACTGAACCGGATTAACTTGTCGTTCCAGCCATGTCTATATCATGAGATATAAAACTTTACCCAATGCATTGGAGGGATATATAGGTCCCACCCATCTCATAATGAAATCATTCTTACTTTTTCCATAACATAAACATAAATCATTCATCATAACCCAAAGAATAAAATGGGTTTTATAAATATCATCCCATCATAAAATAATCCATATAAAAAAAATGGATATCATTTCATAATAAGAAAAGTGAAACCATGTAAATCATAGAGACATTATACTTGAAACATACACATATGAAATAATTTCATCTTAGATGGAAAATGATTTTGATAAACCACTTGAAATGAATTCTTGAGGAAAATATCCTTTCTTATTCAAAATCATTTTCTTTTCACAAAATTCCATGAAATTTTAAAAGAAAGGGATTTTGTTGAAAATAGTCATGAAATATTTTAGATAAATCTTCATGAAAATAATGCGTTAAAAATAAGTTCATGCCATATAAGTTAAAGGAAACATTCTCCTCGTACTTTTAACGGAAAAGTCAAAAAGTACCACGTATGGTAAACAAAAGAAAGATTCCCTACATAACACAAAGTAAAAGTAAAGATGGGTAAAAATGACTTTAAACATACATGGAAGAATATTATACACTTTATGAAAACATTTTTATGGACATGGATGAAAAATATAACCCCAATGAATACTTACGAATAAGAAATCTCAGATAAAAATGAGATTGCAAAATTATCCCTTACCATAGGTCCGATATGCTTCGTACATATCTGAACCTCCTGTATAATTATTTAAATAATGTCATTTACTTATTACAGAATCATATTAATTGTTATTATATCATCTATGGTTCACTTATGACTTTATATTACCCGTTCTTTTGTAAATTCCATGTTAAAGCATTGTTTTGGGTAAAATTGTTTTATTTATCATACTTGTTTAGAATTGTTGTTATTGATATTATTATTAATTATATCATTATTTACTTACTTAAAGAATGTAAATCATGATTTATATATCATATATATTCAGTATATATATATATATAATAGATAGATGAATGAAATGAAATACACTGTTCATGGAGATGGTAGGTCGTACGTACGCATGAACGCTATTTTCTTTTCCTTATTGACTTGAATGGAAGTAAGTAGATGACACACACATATATATATACATAAATTCAGTAGCTTAATTATGTAATATATTTCATTATTATTCATTATATATACTTTATAATCATTTTTGAATGGTTAACATGGAGAATGAATCTCATCGCGTCGTGGAGACGGTAATCCGTACATACGCACGAGCGATGATATTGTTCCCATAGTTATTGAATGGAATTGGAGTGGATTATATAATACATAAGAATAATTATGATGTTATAATAACCATATATAGTTATTCTTTACACCATTATACCCATCCAAGTAAGGTGGTGGTGGAAAATCTGATTACACCACGACGTGGAGACAGTATTCCGTACGTACGCATGTGCGGTGATTTCATTTTCCGTAGGATGGATAGAAGGTTAAATGGGGTTTTTTCATATTTATAATAACATATCAGTATATTAGTGATACTTATGTTATTAATTTATAATAAAACAACTAAAGCAGAAGAAGTTGAAGAAGAAAGAAAACTTGAAAGAATCGGTAGAAGAGATTACCTCTTCCTCGACTCGCCTCCTTTAAACTTCTTCTTAGGGCACTAGAGTTGGTCTTTTGAGAATACCAGAACCTCTATGATATAACTATAGGGTTTGATAAGATGAATGGTCAGGTTTTGGATGAGCTTCAAGGCTCAAAAGGGTGTGAAGAGAACATGGAAGGGGTGCCCTTTTTATAAGGGAGGAGAGGGGCACCTTAGGAAAACTTAAAATATTATTTTATAATAAAGTCATATTCGGTTTTTAATAGATCCAAATTAATTTATTTCTAATATAAGGTGGTTATGGGTCTAAATAATCTCAACCAATAGGTTTTAGACAAGTTTAGGTAACTATTTTATCCTTATCATTTAGAATTAACTCTAAGTTAAATAATTTAACTTTTACCGTGTCTTTATGTTTTCTTACACTATATGGTTAATAAACTTACTATAAAAAGACAAAAGAACACAAAGTGGTTCATTATTAATATATATATCCTTATCTAAGTCATTGGGCCGAACCTTAGATTTTTAGGAATAAAATAAAAATTAATAATATAATATATTTTTTAAATCTATTTTATGTAAATTTTGACACTATTTGGTACATGATTTTTGTGAAAATTATAACAGAATTATTAGTTAGAAAAAAGTTAATTAAACAAATACTAACATTTCATATTAACCTATAAAATTAGTATAATTCATAAAAAGTCTAAAATTACATTTATTTGGGTATTTATAACATCAATTATGTTAATATTTCATTAATAAGGTAATTACTTCATCATCATTGTGTCATAAATAAATTAAATTTTTTAATGTATAAAAATTATAAATAAAATAAAATTATGTATGAAATCTTTTTATAATTCTAATGAATATTTATAGTATAATTTATCTTATTTATAACCCTATATTAAAAATGTTTTAGTTATTAAACTATGATTTCAACTATTTTAATTCTTCATTAAATAAAATAATAACAAATGTCCTAATCTAATCCAAGTGGACCTAAAGGGTAATATTTTATCCCTAAGGTTGTTTTTGGTCGAACTAAACTTATCCAATAGAATTAGGATATGTGTTAGGGTAAAAATAATATCATTTTTACCCTTAATTACCCTATTTACTTTTAATCGTGGTAAATAAAAGTAAAAATTTACTATTCACCAAAAATTATTTTTATCTTATTGAACCATATTTTACTCCTTGATATTAACCGTTTCTCTCAGATTTTCAAAATTATACTCATAGAAGCGGTAAAATTAAGTTTTATGTAAATTTTCAAACTCTCCTAGGAGGTGGGTAAAAGACGATGAAAAGTTCAATAAAGTTTTTATATGTCTAAAATTATTATAAAAGGAATCCAATGAATTACATTGAAATTATATAGGTATTATGTATCAATTTTGACCTAAAATAAATTTAAATAAAATAAATAATTATTTATTTAAAAAGTCAGTTTTTAAATAGTAACCTAGTGTTTTCATTATTCATCAAAAATTGAAAGTTTTCAGAAAAATACCAAAATTTCACCCTAGTATAATTTCGATATTCTGAATCCAAAAATGAAGTCCATTTTGAAAAATAAAATTCCAAAAGTTGGGTATTACTATTCATAATGGCTATTTTATATATCATATCATTGTTTAGTGAAGCTCGGTATTGCGTACAACATATGCTATCGTGGAAGGTCGCGATTGCTTGTAATGTAAGCCAAGTTAGGGACGCATGTAGTGCAAACTCCTTTTGGTGTATCCTACAACACAGGACATCGATGAAATTAAAAGGAACATTTTTCATAAAATCTCGGGGTGTTACATTTAGCCTAATGGATATCTCGTGAAGAAGAACCAAAATGACCGATGTGAAGAATGAAACATACGTAGAAGGAATTACCTCAACGAGATGGACAAATTCCGTGAAGGAACCACCATGATCTAGTGCACTGAGAGGGAGATGAATTAGGGGGTGATGCGCCTCACAATGGGAGAACGAGGGTAGGGGTCTCACCTCACCCTACTGTGCACCTCCCTCTTATATCCTCACTCAAACAATCCCAATTAGTTTTATAATAATTTATATAATAATATCTATATTATTATTATCATTTTAATTTAAACGATTCTTTGTTAAACCTCACTACTCCCCCCTATACCTCATTTAATTAAATTCCTCTTCAAAAAAATTAATTAAATAAAAACTCATCCTTAATTCATTTAATTAAATTCCCTTCAATGAATTTAATTAATACAACTCCAACTCATCGTTATTTAATTAAATTATTTCAACCTCAAATTTAATTAAATCATTTCCCCCACTTTTCATTAAATAATTAAATTCATCATATCCTTGAATTTAATTAGGTAAAACCCCAACTCCACATTTATTTATCATTTAATTAAATTCCATTGACTTGGATCTAATTAACTAAAACTTCAACTCATTTAATTAAATTATCTCACACTAATTTAATTAAATGAAACCCCATTTTTCATCAATTAATTAAATTATTTTTTAACCATGAATTTAATCAATTAAAAACCCCCATATCATTACATTTAATTAAATCCCTCACAACCGAGAATTTAATTAAATAAAATAACCAGAAACCCAAAATTGGGTAAGCTGCACGGTTTGTATCGCACGGTCTAGAAAACCGTGCACCAACTATGTGGGGCCTTCTATCTAAGGAACCTACTTTGCATGATTTGTCCCACATGGTTTTCCTGACCGTGCGTAGACCATGCAAGTGCCTCTGTCTCACCTTTAGCAAGCTCCATGGTTTGAACTGCATGGTTTCACCAACTGTTCTCAGCCCATGTGAATGCCACTGCCAGGTTTGGTGCTCCCAAAACCCATTGAACCACCCTTAAAACTTCTCAAACCTTGACCCAAGCCTAATATCAACAATTTTAAATAGTAAAAACTCACAAAACATCAAATTGAACCTTTTTTTAAGACCGACCCATCCAACAAATGAAAAAGTTCAAAAACTTTCGTATTTTAACCAAGTTAAAAAACATGGGACTTTACAATTTACCCACATTAAAAACTTCTCATCCCCAAGAAGATAATGGGAACTACTACAACATTAACCATCCCACCAAGGTCATAAAGTATCATTTGAACAATTACATTGCATTTCTATACACCAACACACCTTTAACCAAATCACAAGCCCAACAACTTAAACCTTTTAAACCTGATCCAAAGCTCTAAATCCAACCCAAAACACCAAAATGTCACATAACAAAGCACACACTACTAGAGACATGATTCCTTCATTGTCTCCTCAATTGATATTTTCAACCCAAAAACCTACAGTCACCATTAAATCGGCAACGTGCCTTTAAAAAGATTCCATCACCAACCACAAGTAACCAAATCCTCACTCGACTTTCGGTGACCTCTCCACGTCAAGCCATTCAAGGATACCTTAAAACTATTTTTTCCCATCATGAATAAAAGTGTTACCCAAATAACCACATATCCCACGTACAACCCAATTAATAAATACTTATCAATTCCAACAACTTTTAAAACATTATCACGGCGTATGACCGATGTTATCTTAGTGCCTCCAGGATAAGGTCAAGATAGGTTACATGCTCATCTCATTAAAAAGAGAACACTAAGAGTAAAACCGGGTCACCAAAAGGTTAGTTGAACTATCACTGATCGAATCTTTATAAAAAGGCTCGACTTCTTATGCCGACGCATTATGAACCAAACCTCTATGCCTGCATCCCCCAAGGAATACTTGTTCCTTTAAATATTACCACTAAAAATCTTTGAAAAACTTACCGATGCGACATTACCCACCTTAGGAGTTTCCATGTCATAGAATAAAAGATCAGTCACTCACAAGAACAATATTTTAGAAACACCTTAAATGCACAAGTGACGTTCCACAAACCACGATCACCATGTCAACATATCGTATGAAAGCTGAAACTTAAACCTATTGGTCTGTCAAAACACCTGAGTCCCAAAAGTTATAGTTATGGTAATGACACTATAATGACACCAACATAAAAAGCTCATAGTGGAAAAAAGAATCTCAAGCTCTAAGGGTACTACCTACCATGTGCTAGTCCTTTACAAAGCATACATGTCAAACCTATCTCTTGGTTACGCAAAACATAAATCACTAGGCTCAAAACCCTCGTTTCATTTTTTTCATTTCATTAAATTCATTTCAAACTATAAATAGTGATAGAATTTTTAACAAATCCAAAATTACTATTCCACAACAAGGATCTTGGTCTTTAAACAATGCTCCTTGTAAAAAATAGGCAAGCTATAATAAACTTCCTCTTAAACATTTAACAATCAGTGTCATTCCATTTTTAAACAGGCAATTTAGTATTTAAATTCCTTTTAATCAGAAGGCGACCTCCGAGGGTCCCATTTAATTCAAAACATATAGGTTCTTCAAAAATAAACCCTATAACAATTCATTTCAACAAAAAATCAATAGTTTTACATTATTTATACTAGGATTAGTCACATGGGTGGCCATCTACCAATCGATAAGGCGCCCATACACCTTATCGCTAGAATTTGGCAACCATTTATCACAATTAATTTCCATTTAACATTTTTTTAACATTAGTAGAAACTTTTTTAGTCGTTTGAATACACGAGTTTCCCTTTTCCCAGTTATAAGGTTCCTATACACCTTACAACTGAAATTTGATCCCATTGAAGATGTAATAAATCAAAAAAAATTTATACTCATATAGCTATTTAAAAATCAAAACAACTCTAGTGTGTTATCATTCCCAATATCACAATAGTATGTTATAACACAAAAGAATAGAACAACGTCAAAACATGATAATAACAGAGGCATCATGGCATATAAACACCCAAACATGTTATATCTATCACCGAAACATGTTATCTAATGGGGAATGTTAAAGAAAATCAAAACATGTAATTCTACCCAAAGTACACAATCAAAATTAGCTAGTACCCTACTAATGAAACTACATGGCATGTGATATGCATGGAATGTGAATCTCTAAGTGCCAAACATGATGCATGTAATGCAATTCCCTTTCCATATCAGGCCAAGGAAATTTTCAAAATTCTCAAAATCAATAAGCAGCGGAAAATACACCAGTCACTCAAGGAGAAATCATATCAAATGTAACCTCAAACAGTATAAACATTAATTCCCATCCATGGAAACTTGTAAATTTCCCTTACATGGGTTGATTAGTCCCAAGAATGGATATTAACTGATCGCCAACACTTTCCTAGTCTCCTTTCTACCAACCCAAAACAAAAAGATAGAGGAAAAAAGAAAGAAAACTTGAACCTTTGATACCACTTTGTAACGTCCCGACCCGGCTTACCCTCAAACCGGTAGCCGGACCAGTTGCCACATGACCTCAAGCATGTTACCCCATATTCTAGAGGCTTTCGACTAGCAATGAGAGTCTATGGATAGTCAGTGGGGAGACTATACCCTCATATTCATAGTGCACCGAGGAAATAGATAATAAACTTAGAAAAAAAAGAATCATATCAAACAATATTCAATTGGATAATGAAAATAGCCAATGCCAATTTATACAATGCATGCATGTCATGGTGATACATATCGGAAAGCAGTAAACAAAACAACATGCTTTACTTTACAATACAGAAATAAATAATGGAATCAATCCCCAAGTGCGATCTTCATGAGCATCCAAAATTCCCACTCGGTCCTTTTCTCCTAACAACCAAGTACATGTAACATACATAGGCAAAGGTCCATAGTTATACAAACAAGAAAGTCTACTTGGGTACCCCAGTGAAATAGGGGCCCGAATAGGGTGTGATATATACATCTCAGTAGGCTGAGGCCACCGGTTGTCTAAATCAATCTAGATAATGAAATATAATAAATGATGTGCATATATAACAAGGTGATAACATAAATGAACAAATAACCAACAACCCATCAAGGTTCCAAATGGACACCTGACGGCGATACCTGCTTCGACCAATGGCCGAAATAAGATTCTTCTCATAAATCATACAAGAATATTTATCAAACATAAATACCTTTCAACACTTTACCATTTATTCTCTATTTAATAATTTATTATCTCCATGGTTCCCATGGTATCCCGTACCTAAAAACCAACTTCATCTCATGCCGGAATTCTAATCATTCTCAATCTTTCTTCATTTAATCACATTCAAATCGATCATGATTCATATCTCTCATTCATTACATAATTCATACATATAATATACTATTAGTGTAGAACTCCATGTCTAGAACCTAAAAACCTTATTCATATATTTATACTATTGGTGTTAGAACACCATGTCTAACACGTATTTCTCATTTGGTGTAGATCTTCATGTCTAACACCCTTATATCTAAGTGCTTAGATAACTATTGGGGAGGAACACTATTTTCAAGTCCCAACTTTACATTAGTCTAAGATGACATACCTAGCACCACATTCTCATTCATTTACATCAGTTGATAACTATTGGGGAGGAATGCCATGTCCATTTCCCAACTTCTACATTGGTCTAGGATACTATACCTAGCACCGCATTCTCATTTATTTTCATCATTTGATAACTATTGGGGAGGAACTCCGTGTCCAAGTCCCAACTTCTACATTGGTCTAGGATTCCATACTTAGCACCACATTCTCATTCATTTACATCATTTTATAACTCACAAGAATTAGCCACATTATCCCATTACTAATCCAATGATTATTTTAACATTTCAAAGGCGATTAGTTAACTCAAAAATTAACTAATCACATGACCCATTAATTAATTCATCAACTAATTAATTAATCAACATTATTATCATTCAATAATTAAATCTTCATAATTAATTATCTGAAACATTACTGCAAGAGCACATAATTAATACACCATCAATTATCCTATTTTATTCAAAGAATCATATCATAATTAATCCACTGATTAATTGTCTCAATTATCAAATTCAATATATTATAATTAATCCCCCAATTAATTATATATATTTCAAGGTAAAGAACATAATTATTTCACATTTAATTATTCCATTCTAAATCTCATATTTCCATAATTAAATTTTCACAATTAATTATCCAAATCAAATATAAACTTATCATAATTAATTCTCACAATTAATTATTTTTAATCAATATCATGGCACATAATTAATTCTCAATTAATTATCTTACATATCCCAACATCATCTCATAATTAATTTTCCCCAATTAATTATCTTAACATAACCAATTCAATATTTCAATTACAATTCTCTAGGTTCATAATTAATTCACAAATAAATTATCTTAACTTATCCAATTAAAAACTAAAAATTAATTCCCCAATTAATTATCTCAACTTTTCTCTCCCAATACTCATAAATTCCACTTAACCCAAGTGCATCAACAAAAAATGGAATAAATAGTAATTCACATAACCTCAAGCTAAACGAACATGTCACTTTAACCATTATGTTTTTAGCATGAAGGCAACACACCTCCGTTAGAGGGGATTTATTGCAAAACTTGATTTGTAATCTAAAAAATAATAAGCAATTTTCTCCAATATTGCAGTAAACTTTATCAAAAGCGTAGATTAACAAAAAATGAATTTTTACCAAATAAAATCAATGTTGAGGACCGTACCTTAAGGAATTGGCCGAACCAATGCTTTCTAATTTAAACTGCAAACTGCTCACGCACGGGCACCTCCACAGAAGTGTGCACACACTCAAAATTCATAATCACACCAAAATATTATGGTGGTGAACCAAATCAAGACAAACTACCATGATTTCTATGGAGGTTGTCGAAATATGGACCCACAGGTCCCGAGACATCATCTGCACCACCTAGAATCAGAAGAAGGGAAGAAACTGAATTAACCCTAGGCCTTAGGTTTTTGGCCTAATGGAGAACTGGAAAAAAAGAGACAAGATGGCTGATCCTAAGAACAAAACATGTGAAGAAGGACCTACCTCTACGAGATGAACAACTTTCATGAGGGAACCACCGCGATCTGGCGTGCTGAGAGGGAGCTGAGTTAGGGAGTGGTGCACCTCACCATGGGAGAATGAGGGGAGGGGGTTGTGCCTCACCCCGCTGTGTGTCTCCCTCTTATATCCTCCCTGAAATAATCCCAATTAGTTTTATAATAATTTATATAATAATAATAATAATAATAACCATATTATTATTATCATTTTAATTTAAACGCTTCTTTGATAAACCCCATATCTCCTCCGTTACTCCTCATTTAATTAAATTCATCTTCAATGAATTTAATTAAATAAAAATTCCTCCTTAAATCATTTATTTAAATTTACGTAAACAAATTTAATTAATATAACTCTAACTCATCATTATTTAATTAAATTCTTCCAACCTCAAATTTAATTAAATCATTTCCCCCCAATTTTTATTAAATAATTAAATTCATCATATCCTTGAACATAATTAGGTAAAACCCCAACTATACATGTATTCCTCATTTAATTAAATTCCATTGACTTGGATATAATTAAATAAAACTCCAAATCATTTAATTAAATTCTCTCACATTAATTTAATTAAATGAAACCCCATTTTCATTAATTAATTAATTTTTTTACCATGAATTTAATCAATTGAAAACCCCAATATCATGAAATTTAATTAAATACCTCACATCTAGGAATTTAATTAAATAAAATAACTTGAAACCCAAAATTGGGTAAGCCACACGGTTTTTCTCGCACGGTTTGTGTAGAGACCCGAATCTTGGCATAAATAGACATTACATTACTTTTTAGGAATACTTAGTACATAACAAAAACATACACACAAGGACCGTAATAGTTTAGTGTCTTTGGAAACTTGGAACGAAATCTTCTAATCGTGGTGAAAGATCTTCAATATCTCCCATAAAGATCTTCCCATTTTTGTTTCCTTACCTAAAATATTTATTTTAATTCTGGGGGAAAATAAAACATAAAAAGGGTGATCTCAAATGCTCAGTAAGGGTAATCATGGATAAAATAAAACATACCATATACATTTGAACTTAAAAAAACATGAACATTAAAAATCTTGAGCAAAGACATAAAACATGGAAGTACATAAGGCATAGATCATTATGGAACATAAATCATGATAAAATAGCATGGGAATAAAACATATAATTTTTTCATCCATTAATCACATGTAATGATTTCCATAGTATCCAAGGCATTGCTGCCAAGACCATCTTAGTGGACAAAGTCCCTTTCTGAATCGAGTTCACTCCTCGTTTCAGTCCTGTAACACTGAACCGGATTAACTTACCGTTCCAACCATGTCTATCTCATGAGATATAAAATATTTATCCAATGAATTGGAGGGAGATATAGTTCCCACCCATCTCATAATGAAATCATTCTTACTTGTGCCACAACATAAACATAAATCATTCATCATAACCCAAAGAATAAAATGGGTATCAAAAACATCATCCAATCATAACATAATCCATATAAAAAAATGGATATCATTTAATCATAAGAACAGTGAAACCATGTAAATCATAGAGACATTATACTTGAAACATACACATATGAAATAATGTCATCTTAGATGAAAATGGTTTTGATAAAACCCTTGAAATGAATTCTTGAGAAAAATATCCTTTTTTCTTTAAAATCATTTTCTTTTAAAAAAATGTCATGAAATTTTAAAAGAAAAGGATTTTGTTGAAAATAGTCATGAAATATTTTGTAGGAATATTCATGAAAATAATTCTTTATAAAACCGTAAAAATCCTTTCATGCCGTATACGTTAAAAAAACATTCTTCTCGTACTTTTGTCGGAAAAGTTAAAAAGTACCTTGTTGGGTAAATAAAAGAAAGATTACTTCCATACCATGGGGTAAAAGAAAAAATGGGTAAAAAGGACTTTAAACATACATGAATACACTTTTATAAAACACGGACATGGATGATATCAATAACCCCAGTAAATACTTACGAATAAGCAATCTCGGATAAAAATGAGATTTCAAAAATTATCCCATACCTTAGGTCCGATTTGCTTCATAAGTGTCTGAACCTCCTGTATATTGATTTAAATAATGTTATTGACTTATTAAAGAATCATATTAATTTTTATTATATCATATATGGTTCACTTATGACTTTATATTACCCGTTCTTTTGTAAATTCCATGTTAAAGAGTGTTTTGGGTAAAATCGTTTCATTTGTCGTCCGTGTTTTGACTTGTAATTATTCATATGATTAATTAGATCATGATTAATTAATTCCAGAATATAAAACATGATTTATATATAATATATATTCATAATATACATATATATAATAGATCGATAAATGGAATGAAATACACCGTTCATGGAGACGGTAGGCCGTACGTACGCATGAACGTTGTTTTCGTTTCCTCATTGAATTGAATTCAATTAATTGGATGACATACATATATATATATATACATAAATCCATTATTATTATTATGTCATATATTTCATGATTAATTATTAAATATACTTTATAATCATTTATGAATGGTTAATCATTGAGAATGAATCTCATCGCATCGTGGAGACGGTATTCCGTACGTACGCACGAGCGAGGATATCGTTCCCATGATCATGGAATTTTATTGGAGTGTATTTATACTATTAAATAATCAATATCACTTTACAATAATCATATATAGTTATTATTTATGCCATTATACCCATCCAAGTAAGGTGGTGGTGGAAAATAGATTACACCACGGCGTGGAGACGGTATTCTGTACGTACGCACGCGCGGTGATTTCATTTTCCGTAGGATGGATAGATGATGAAATAGGGTTGTTTCATACTTATAATAACATATCAGTATATGATTGATACTGATGTTATTACTTAATAATGAAACAACCTAATAAGAAGAAGTGGAAGAAGAAATAAAGGTGAAAGAATCGGTAACGAACATTACCTCTTCTTTGAAGCGCCTCTTTGAGACCTCTTCTTAGGGAACTAAAATTGGTCTTTGAAGAAGACCCGACCTCTAGGATGTTTCTAGGGAAGTGGAGAATAAAATTTTTCAGGGTTTGGTAGAGCTTGAATGCTCAAATTGGTGTGAGGAAGAGAGGGAGGAGGTTCTCTTTTATAAGGGAGGAGAGGGGCACCTTTGGAATAACTAAAAATATTATTTTATTATAAAGTCATATTCAGTTTATAATAGATCAAAATTGATTTATTTAGAATATAATGTGGGTATAGGTAGAAATACTCTCATACAATAGAATTTAGACAAGTTTAGGTCATTATATTAACCTTAACCTTTAGTTTTAACTCTTAGTTAATTAGATTGACATTTACCATGTCACTTTGTATTTTTATATTATATAGTTAATGAACATACCATATACATCCAAGAGACCACCAAGTGGTCCATTAATGATAAAAATATCATGATATAAGTATATTGGCCGAACCTTATATTTTTAGGAATATAATAACAAATTTTAATATAATATTTGTTTTAAAAACTATTTTATGTCAATTTTGACACTATTTGGTAATTGATTTTTGTGAAAATCAGAACAGAATGATTAGTTCGAAAAAAGTTAATTAAATCAATACTAACATGTCATATTAACATATAAAATTATTTTAATTCATAAAAAGTATCAAATTACATTTATTTGGGTATTTATAACATCAATTATGTCAATATATCATTAATAAGATAATTACTGCATCATAATTGTTTCATAAATAAATTAAATTATTTTAAGTCTAAAAATTATAAATAAAGTAACATTATGTAGGAAATATTTTTATCTTTCTAATGAATATTTATAGTCGAATTTATCTTATGTATAACCCTATATTAAAAATGATTTAGTTATTAAACATTGATTTTAACTGTTTTAACCCTTCTTTAAATAAATTAATAATAAATGTCCTAATCTAATCCAAGTGGGACTAAATGTTCATATTTTATTCCTAAGGTTTTTTTGGCTTAATTACACTTATCCAATAGAATTAGTACATGTGTTAGGGTAATAACAATATCATCTCTACCCTTAATTACCCTATTTACTTTTAACCGTGGTAAAAAAAAGTAAAAAGTTACTATTCACCAAAAATTATTTTCATCTCATTGAACCACATTTTATTCCTTGATATTAATCGTGTCTCTCATATTTTCTAAATTCCACTCACAGAAGCGGTAAAATTAAGTTTTATGAAAAATTCATTTTTTTAACTACCACTTAGTGGTTTCACTATTCATCAAAAAATGAAAGTTTCCAGAAAAATACCAAAAATTAGGCCTAAGCTATATTTTATATTATGAATTAAAAAATTATGTCTATTTTACCAAATTAAAAACATATCAGTTTCATTAATTAATTTAAAAATTAGTTCCCATCGTCAAAACAAATAGCGTGTTCTTAAGAGATAATAACTATCAAAAGACTGACACTTGTTTATGTCTGGTTTAAATGTGAAATTACATCCAATGACCAACATTGTATTAAATTGTAAAAATATATTCTAAATATACATTAAAACCACTCAAATTAATAATTTATCACTATTAATTATTTCGATTAAAAAAGTTGTTTTTAATTAAAATTTAGTAATTTCCACTATTCATCAGAATATGAAAGTTATCCGAAAAGTACCAAAATTTCACCCTAATCTAATTTCGATATTCCGAATCCAAAAATTAAGTCTATTTTGAAAGAAAAAATTTATAAAATTTCAAAAAGTGGTTATTACTATTCATAACGGCTAGTTCATAATAATATTATAATAATATCTCGTTTAGTGAAACTCGGTATTGAGTACTACACACGCTATCGAGGAAGGTCGTGATTGCGTGTAATACAGCCAAGTTAGGGTTGCGTGTTTTGAAAGAATCCTTTGTTGTAACGTATAACACAAGACATCAATAAAATTAAAAAGAATATTTCTCATAAAATCTCGGGGTGTTACATTCTACCCCCCTTAAAATGAATTTCTCCCTCAAAATTCGTCGGGGTTATAAATGGTTTACTACTAGAAATATTCTTTAATAGAAACCCACATCGTAAAAATGAATACCAAAAACAATCTTTAAAAACTAAAGTATGAAACATGACAGTTACCCAAATTAACTAATCACTGGGTTTCCACATAGGAGAACATAGGTGAAAATATGGATATGGAAGAGAAACCTAACCATAATGTTCTGATGGAGAGTGGTAGAGAACATGGCTAGGAAAAATCCAACAATCACAAAGCTATAGATTTGTGATGATCTAAGGTACCATCTGATTCATCAGATATAAGGGAACTAGGACAACATTTTTCGTTTTCAAGATCATTTCCCTAAAGTTGATGAATTAAAAGAAATACTTACATGATTTTGGTCCAATCTCACTATTGTTCGTGAATTGAACAATTTCCACTTCATCCCATAAAGAAATTAAGTTGAATTTGTTATTAGTGATGTGTTAGCAGATCATGTGATAGAATTATGGGTCATTCCATCTGTTTCAAACAAAAGGTTAGAAAAATTTATAAGTCCATCTTATGGTTAGATTAATCGTATATGGTTCCAAAAATGAACTTATACTTCATATATCATACCGCTTAATATAATAAAAATAGTTTCTACTAAATAGGGACTTCCTGTAGGCCAGTGGTAGGCGATAAAGGCCAGTTGTACTTCGGTTGTGGGTTCGATTCCCATAGCCTTGTCCGACGCGATGGGTTGTCGCCCGTCCTGCAGGTTGTCCTTTTTCTAAAACTACATTACTATAATATCCCATCAATAATATTGAAAAAACTTCTATCCTTAAACAATACAAACTTATGTCCAACATAATCCATTCCAATCTTTAGGGTTATCCATAATACTGCAGTCCACTCTCATATTATAGTTAAAATGATTACCTGAGATTTCATATAACAAGCATGTTAATACCATCGTTGATCCCCATATATCGTAAGATGTGTCTTGTTAGTCACATTCCAAACATTTGAAGGCCTTAATCATGTATTCTCTTGAAAAAATGAATACCCATTGAACCTTAGTGAAAACATTAATGCAGTTAAATGTTAACATTTTCCACATACCAAAATCTTCAAAATTCTCTATACTCATACCATGATATTACATAGTCCTTATATCAATCATGAGCTCATAAATACAATAAAACATCTCATTATCTTCTTATTCCTTTATTATGCGCATATCATCTACTTTACAAAAATATCTGAATAACCTTCCATGGTTACTGGTACCATTCAACATATACTTTCAAATACTTTTAGGAAAAAAATAGTGTAACAATCCTTAGATGATTATTTATTCCATAGTACCATTAACTATACAACATAACTCTCGATAAACATACAATCATTCCACTACCTTCTAAAATAACTGACTGAGCTTCAACACTTCTTTCAGCTCATATATCATTTGTAGTCTCCTCATCATTATCCACATAAATACTACCCATATGACCATGCTTATTCTCTTCATGAGATTTTCCATTAGGGCATTGGTTTGAAAAATGCCCGTACATTCCACATTTAAAACATCTAATCATTGTTGATGTTGTAGAAATACCATTATCCTTGTCTATGGTGTTAACTGAACCTTTTCCTTTGCACTTACTGGCTTTTTGTCCTTCTTTTCCACACCCAAAGCATCTTCCAGTTCCTTTGAAAAAATCTCCTTGATGCCTCTTCCCACATGATTTACATGAGGGAAATTGAACTTTCTTTCCTTTATGATCATCATGAAACTCCTTCTTTCTCTTATTATCTGAGTCGGGAAACTTACCAAAGTTGAGATTATTGATCATATTATGAGATTTCTGATTAGGCATAATAACGATGTTTGGACTTCCAAATCCCGTTTCATTTGGTTTCCCATGAATAATATCATTCCATTGTCTGTCATATCCTCTATTATCATGAATCTTCCTGTTTCCAGCCATTTTCTAAAACCCAAAAAGAATAGTGTGAGAGGCACAAATCATGCTAGGGAAAACAACATAGTAAAGGGGGAGTTCCCTCAATATCTAACATCTTAGGTTAAATTCTAAGATCTTTACCGTATTTCTAGGACTATATCCTATACGTATACTTATCCTTAGGGACATCCCTACACATACCTTAGAAATATCTCTCGGGATCTCACTAACGTTTTCGCATCCTAGTTTCCAAAGGTTTACTAAACCTTTGCTCTGATACCAACTATAGAGACCCGAATCCTAACGTACATAGACATTAAATTACTTTTGCGGAATACTTAGTACATAACAAAAACAGACACATAAGGACCGTAATAGTTTAGTGTCTTTGGAAACTTGGAACGTAATCTTCTAATCGTGGTGAAAGATCTTCAATATCTCCCATAAAGATCTTCCCATTTTTGTTTCCTTACCTAAAATCTTTCTTTTAATCCTGGGGGAAAAGAAAAAATAAAAAGGGTGAGCTCAAATGATCAGTAAGGGTAATCATGGATAAAATAAAACATACCATATACATTTAAACTTAAAAAAAAATGAACATTAAAAATATTGAGCAACGACATAAAACATGGAAGTACATAAGGAATAGATCATAATGGAACATAAATCATGATAAAATAGCATGGGAATAAAACATGTAATTGTGGCATCCATTAAGAACATATAATGATTTCCATAGTAGCCAAGGCATTGCTGCCAAGACCATCTTAGTGGACAAAGTGCATTTCTGAATCGAGTTCACTCCTCGTTTCAGTCCTGTAACCCTGAACCAGATTAACTTACCATTTCATCCATGTATATCTCATGAGATATAGAATCTTTACCCAATGAATTTGAGGGAGATATAGGTCCCACCCATCTCATAATGAAATCATTCTTACTTGTGCCACAACATAAACATAAATCATTCATCATAACCCAAAGAATAAAATGGGTATCATAAACATCATCCCATCATAACATAATCCATATAAAAAAATGGATATCATTTCATCATAAGAATAGTGAAACCATGAAAATCATAGAGACATTATACTTGAAACATACACATATGAAATAATTTCATCTTAGATGAAAATGGTTTTGATAAAACACTTGAAATGAATTCTTGAGAAAAATATCCTTTTTTCTTAAAAATCATTTCTTTTAACAAAATGTCTTGCAATTTTAAAAGAAAAGGATTTTGTTGAAAATAATCATGAAATATTTTGTAATAAGATTCATGAAAATAAGGATTTAAAAAACCGTAAAAATCCTTTCATGTCGTATACGTTAAAAAAAACATTCTTCTCGTACTTTTGTCAGAAAAGTCAAAAAGTACCTTGTAGGGTAAATAAAAGAAAGATTCCTTCCACAAAATGGGGTAAAACTAAAAATGGGTAAAAATGAATTTAAACATACATGAATACACTTTTATAAAACATGGACATGGATGATAGCAATAACCCCAGTAAATACTTTGAATAAGAAATCTCGGATAAAAATGAGATTTGCAAAATTATCCCTTACCTTAGGTCCGATTTGCTTCGTAAGTGTCTGAAACTCCTGTATAATGATTTAAATAATGTTATTGACTTATTACAGAATCATATTAATTGTTATGATATCATATATGGTTCACTTATGACTTTATATTACACGTTATTTTGTAAATTCCATGTTAAAGAGCGTTTTGGGTAAAATCATTTCATTTGTCGTCCGGGTTTTGAATTGTAATTATTCATATGATTACTTAGATCATGATTAATTAATTCCAGAATATAAAACCTGATTTATATATAATATATATTCATAATATACATATATATAATAGATTGATAAATGGAAAGAAATACACCGTTCATGGAGACGGTAGGTCGTACGTACGCATGAACGTTGTTTTCGTTTCCTCATTGAATTGAATGGAATTAATTGGATGAAATACATATATATATATACATAAATCCAGTATCATTATTATGTAATATATTTCATGATTACTTATTAAATATACTTTATAATCACTTATGAATGGTTAATCATTGAGAATGAATCTCATCGCATCGAGGAGACGGTATTCCGTACGTACGCACGAGCGATGATATCGTTCCCATGATCGTGGAATTTTATTGTAGTGTATGTATACTATTACAGAATCAATATCACTTTACAATAATCATATATAGTTATTATTTACACCATTATACCCATCCAAGTAAGGTGGTGGTGGAAAATAGATTACACCATGGCGTGGAGACGATATTCTGTACGTACGCACGCGCGGTGATTTCGTTTTCCGTAGGATGGATAGATGGTGAAATATGGTTGTTTCATACTTATAATAACATATCAGTATATTAGTGATACTGATGTTATTACTTCATAATGAAACAACTTAATAAGAATAAGTGGAAGAATAAATAAAGGTGAATGAATCGGTAACGGACATTACCTCTTCTTTGAAGCGCCTCTTTGAGACCTCTTCTTAGGGAACTAAAATTGGTCTTTGAAGAATACCAGGACCTCTAGGATGTTTATAGAGAAGTTTATAAGAGAATTTGTCAGGGGTTGGCCAATATTGAAGGCTCAAAGTGGTGTGAGGAAGAGAGGGAGGATGTTCCCTTTTATAAGGGAGGAGAGGGGCACCTTTGGAATAATTAAAAATATTATTTTATTATAAAGTCATATTCGATTTTTAATAGCTCCAAATTGATTTATTTATAATCTAAGATGGGTATAGGTCGAAATAATCTCATCCAATAGAATTTAGACAAGTTTAGATAATTATATTAACCATAACTTTTAGTTTTAACTCTTAGTTAATTAGATTGACATTTACCATGTCACTTTGTATTTTCAAATTATATAGTTAATAAACATACCATATACATCCAAGAGACCCCCAAGTAGTCAATTAATGATACAAATATCATAATATAAGTATATTGGCCGAACCTTATATTTTTAGGAATATAATAACAATTTTTAATATAATATTTGTTTTAAAAAATATTTTATGTCAATTTTGACCCTATTTGGTAATTGATTTTTGTGAAAATCAGAACAGAATGATTAGTTATAAAAAAGTTAATTAAATCAATACTAACATGTCATATTAACATAGAAAATTATTTTAATTCATAAAAAGTCTCAAATTACATTTATTTGGGTATTTATAACATCAATTATGCCAATATATCATTAATAAGATAATTACTGCATCATAATTGTTTCATAAATAAATTAAATTATTTTAAGTCTAAAAATTATAAATAAACTACCATTATGTATGAAATCTTTCTAGCTTTCTAATTAATATTTATAGTCTAATTTATCTTATGTATAACCCTATATTAAAAATGATTTAGTTATTAAAATTTGATTTTAACTATTTTAACCCTTCTTTAAATAAATTAATAATAAGTTCCTAATCTAATCCAAGTGGGCCTAAATGGTCATATTTTATTACTAAGGTTGTTTTTAGACGAATTAAACTTATCCAATTTAATTAGGACATGTGTTAGGGTCATAATAATATCATTTTTACCCTTAATTACCCTATTTACTTTTATCCGTGGTAAAAAAAAGTAAAGAGTTACTATTCACCAAAAATTATTTTCATCTCATTGAACCACATTTTAGTCCTTGTATTAACCGTGTCTCTCGTATTTTATAAATTCCACTCACAGAAGCGGTAAAATTAAGTTTTATGAAAAATTCAGTTTTTTTAACTACCACATAGTGGTTTCACTATTCATCAAAAAATGAAAGTTTTCAGAAAAATATCAAAAATTAGGCCTAAGATATATTTGATATTATGAATTCAAAAATTATGTCTATTTTACCAAATTCAAAACATATCAGTTGCATTAATTAATTTATAAATTAGATCTCGTCGTCAAAACAAATAGCGTGTTCTTAAGAGATAATAACTATCAAAAGACTGACACTTGTTTATGTCTGGTTTAAATGTGAAATTACATCCAATGACAAACATTGTATTAAATTGTAAAAATATATTCAAAATATACATTAAAACCACTCAAATTAATAATTTATCACTATTAATTATTTCGATTAAAAATGTTGTTTTTAATTCAAATTTAGTAATTTCCACTATTCATCAGAATATGAAAGTTATCCGAAAAGTACCAAAATTTCACCCTAAGATAATTTCGATATTCCGAATCCAAAAATGAAGTCTATTTTTAAAGATAAAATTTATAAAATTTCAAAAAGTGGGTATTACTATTCATAACGGCTAGTTCATAATAATATTATAATAATATCTCGTTTACTGAAACTTGGTATTGCGTACTACACACGCTATCGAGGAAGGTCGTGATTGCATGTAATGCAGCCAAGTTAGGGTTTTGTGTTGTCCATGACTCCTTTCTTGTAATTTACAACACAAGACATCAATAAAATTAAAAAGAATATTTCTCTTAAAATCTCGGGGTGTTACAGTTTGGAAGACCGTGCGCCAACCATAACGGACCTTCTGTCTAAGGAACCTAATTCACATAGTTTTTCCCACATGGTTTGACTAATCTTTCTTAGAAAATGTGAGCGCCTCTATATCACCTTTAGAAAGATGCACGATTTGACCCGCATAGTTTGACCAACTGTGCTCAGCCCGTGTGAACTCCACTGCCATATTTGGTGCTCCCAAAACCCATTAAACCACCCATAAAACTTCTCAAACCTTTACCCAAGCCTATTATAAACACTTTTAAATAGTCTAAACTCACAAAAAATCAACTTGAAGCTTGGTTTTAAGACTGACCCATCCAACAAATGAAAAAGTTCAAAAACATTCATATTTTAACCCGATTCAAAAACATGGGACTTTACAATATTACTTTCCCTTACTAAGCATCTGAGCTCACCCTTTCTTATGTTTTATTTTACCCAATTTGTGAAGATGAATATTATGAATGACTAGTAGGTATAACCTAGGATTTATCGATGATTCAAATGGAATTTCTATATTGTTTTTTATTTCAGGTTGTAATTCTAAACTTATGTTTGTATCTTGTTGTCCAAAACTAATATACTATTCATTCCTTTAGGATATGACCATATTTTAATCATGCCAATGTATTAATATAAGGCACTAGATCTAGGAAAAATAGGTTATGGGTATTTAAAAATAAATTCATGGTTTGTATCCCATGCAATATTAGGCTTAAAGTCCCCAACCAGAATCAAATATTTCTCAGTTTTTAAAGAAATAGATGGAAACCAAGACCTTCATTTACCCCTCAAAGTATTTTTTTTATTTTTTTTATTCACCAATAAAGGTATGTTATCCTCTTATACCATCTTAATAGTTCCAATGGAAGCCACTCGAACAATGGTGAAAGGTCTAGACCACTTAGATTTGAGTTACCTAGGAAAAATTCTAAGTCCCGAATGATAAAGCAAAACCTATTGACCATATAAAAATCTCTATTTTGAATTATAGTATCATAAAAAACTTTAGTCATTTACTTTTGAATCCTATATTCTCATAGGACTCTTTTATAATTTCATCAAGGACACTCAACATAAGCTACCTTCTTTCTCCAATAGTCTTAAAATCAAAGTTCAATTATTTCATATACTAGAATGAATTTTATTTAATCTCTATAGGAAAGTGATAATTTTTTCCAAAAATAATCCAATATGGAGACATCCCTATGGGAATTTTTATATAATTTATGTACAACCATAATTCATCATCTTGTTTTAATGATCGGTCCTTCTTAGAACTTGAAATGGTCTTCTATAAGATTTTTTTAATTCCCTATTTGATATTTCTACCTTTCAACACAGTTGTGGATGGTATTCATTTCCTGTTCTATGGGAACAACCATACTTAATTTGAAAATTTTAAAATGTATTCCATTTTCTATTATGAAATCCATTGGTTCTCTAAACCTTGAAAAGATATTCTTTTTAATGATTTTGATGAAACATTTAGATTGATTTTTGGAAAGTTCCATTGTATCAACCTATCTAGACACATAGTTCACAAAAACTAAGATGTACTCATTTCCATGAGAAGATGGGAATGGTCCCATAAAGTCTAATCCACAAACACTAAAAATCTCAACCTTTAAAATTCCTTTATGAGGAAACTCCTACTTCCTTCAAACATTTCCTAAACTCTAACACCTATCACAACCCACCAATAAAATCTAAGAATACTTAAACAATGTAGGCAAATAAAATCCATCTCGAGGGACCTTTTGGGTTGTTATCTCTCCTTCGTGATGGACACCCCAAGGTGGAGAGTGGTAACTCTAAAAAATAAAAAACATTTCTTCTTATGGAATGCATCTCATAAGGATGTCATCATCACACCTCTTAAATAGTATAGGGTCATATAATAGATAGTAATTAAGTTTAGAGATAATTTTATTCCTTTTATCATTTAAAAAATCCTTAAGGATGACACTTAATGTTAGGAAATTAGAAAAATATGCATACTATGAAGAATAATTAACCAAAATAGTGAGTAAATTTCCATTTAGAAAAGTAGAATTAATCTCTCTGGGATCTTCACACTGAGTACCTTAAAATCTAGATAGATGATCTACAAAAAACATTATCCACTCCTTATTTTTCTCAAACATCAAATTCAAAACCCTATAGAAAAAGTATCCATATAATTAGTCTTAGTTTATCCTTTTTATTTGATAGAAGATATTTGAAGGAAGTGTTGTATATAAAAACAATGAATTTGGAACCCAAATGATACTAATTAAACTTCTTAAGATAAAAAATTATAGCAAACATATCCTTATTAGTAGTGGTATAACCACTTTGATCATCATCTTGCATCCTGCAAGTATAATACACTGTATGAAATTTCTTATATCTCCACTATCCTAAAACAGCTCCAACATCCATATCAATAAAATCACACATTATTTTAAAATGTATTTTCCAATAAATAATAGTGATTATGGGTAAAGAAGTGAGTTTTCATTTAATAAGGTTAAAATATTCAAGAAAGTTTTATTCAAAGAAAAAGGGTGCATATTTGGACTACAGTGAACATAAGGGATTTGTATTTATTGAAAATTCCTTCTGATACCTTTGATAAAAACTATAATGACCTAGAAATCTTCTAAGACATTTATCATTAAAAAGAGGTTGAAATTGTTTAATGAACTAAATATTATAATTTTCAAACTCTAAACCCCTCTTGGAAATTTGATGTCCCAACACTTTTCCTTTTGTGACCATAAATTGGTATTTCATCCAGTTTAAAACTATGTTAGTCTCTATGAATATTTCTAAAACAAGTTCTATATTCTATAAATAGATCTAAAATTTATTTCCCATACAAGTAAAATCATTCATAAAAACCTCAATGATTCTCTCAACAGTGTCTGAAAATATTTCCATCATACACATTTGAAAGGTAGATGAGTAACCACACAAACCAAAGGGCATTCAACGGTAGTAAAATGTTCTAAAAGGGGATAGAAAAGTGGTTTTATGATGATATTTTAGGGCTATAGGAATCTAGTTGTAACCAGAATAGTCATCGAGAAAATAAAATAAAAATTCCTTCCCAACTAGACACTCAATAATTTGATCTAAAAATGGAATAGGAAAATGATCCCTCCTAATAAAAGAATTTAGATTCCTACAACCTTTATAAACACTTCATTTGGTTTCTTTTGGCACTTTATTTTTTTCATTTTTATAATTGGTAACTAAAGTGAATCCTCCCTTCTTTGGAAATACATGAACTGGACTGATCCAAGCACTATAAGAAATGAGGTATATAATTCGAACATCTAGTAATTTAATAACCTCTTCTCTCACAACTTATTTCATGTTTGGGTTTATCCTCCTTTGACATTCTACACTTAGTTTGTGGTCAGGTTCCATAAGAGTATTATGTATAAAAAATGAAGGGTTGATCCCTTTGATGTCAGCTATAAACCAACCTATTACAGTTTGGAATTTCTTTTGAACATCCATAAATGTTTTCTATTGAATTTTATTCATCTCAGTAGAAATTATGACAACAAGTGTTGGGGTTTTACCTAAAAATGAGTATTTTAGGTGTGTAGGGAGTGGTTAATCTCTAAAGAGGGTGCCTATTCACTAGATGGAAGACTCTTGGGTTTGGGAGGTCCAAGGTATTCAATATTTTTTAAAAAATGGGTTTGAAAACTGGACAAGTTTTTATTTTCATGACCATATTTACACTTTTACACTATTTTAAAAGGTGATAAACCCACTCTCATGAAATTATAGATCATATTTCAATAAATTAACCAAATAAAATTAATCATTTTTCTAAAAAAATTCACCCTCAACATTTTCAAATTATTCAATTTTATTTTTTGAAGGGAAATCAGTCTCAAATTCTCATAGAAACTTCATAGGCACCAAAACTGAAAATTAATCTTCATAAAGTCTTTCCAGAGTTAGAATAGAGCTTCCATCAGATCTAGAAAATTATCTAGATTTTCAATTTTTTTACTTTAATCATATTGGAAAAAATTATTTCCAATATCCATATGAGTTTCTTCAGCTAAATATTTTTTAAAACCTTATAAATCTTATTTTAATGAGTTCTCAACTTCAAATGAGATTTCCTTAGCCAAAGGTTTCTTCTCAAACTCCTCTAATTGATCAAATATATTTTTAGATTCTAAAAAATAATCTTCAAAATTTTTCATCAAATTAATAATATTTTTAATTTTTAAATACATTGAATTCCACCTTTTATTATCCAAAATTAAAAAACAACTGACCCTTTGACACATCTATAACAACTCCCCTTGTAGCTAAGAAATTATTTAAGAAGATTATTGTGACTTCTTTGACACATTCCATGCCTAATATGAGAAAACCAGTACGTAAAAAAACAAATCTACAACTCCAAATAAAAGGTCTTTAACTATTCTTATGGAAAGTGTAAAGGATTGATCAGCCAATTGTAAGACCACACTAGTCGGTTTTAATTCTCCAAATCCAAACTATTGGAATAGTTACAAAGGGAATAGGTTGATGATTTCCCCAAGATCAAAAAGAAAATTCAACTGAAATATTTCCCCTAAGGTATAGGGTATGACAAAACTCTATGGATATTTAAGCTTTAGTGGGATTTTCTTTTGAAAGACAGTGTCACACTCTATAGTGACGCTATAAGTTACAAAATCTTCCTTTTTTTGAAATAATATTCTTGAGTGATTTCAAGTATGATGGAATCTGAATTAATGCTTGGATGGAGGGAATATTCACTTAGAGATTATTGAACAGCCCAAGGAATTGAGAAATTTAGGTTTTTTATTTTTGGATTTCAACCTTTGAGGGAAAGGAATGGATGGGGAAAATGCTTAAGAACATAATTAATTTTCCCAATTTCCTCCACAAGATTTTATTTCCATTTATTCCTTTTCATTTCAGAGTCATTTTATTGTTGATTTTTTAGTGTAACCATGTGATTCTATTATGTTACAAAAGTGATTTACACAATTCTATATTGATTTTTTCTCATATTTGGGTGTCTATATTCTTCCATATTTTTAGTTTTCACACTCCTAGAGTAAACTATACCATCCTATTGGGTTTTTAAACCACTACTAGTTACCATATCCATGGAACTCTCCCTAGGATTTATCTTAGTGGTACCAAGAATCTAGAATCATTTTAATCCTTATCAAAATCATGTTTGGATTTTTTTGAATCAATTTTTCCCATCAACTGTTGAAAAATCCTTTTAAAATCATCTTAATAATATAATGTTTCAGCCTTATCTTGATTTTAAAATTGTGTTCTCTTCTAATTTTGAAAACTAGAGGTAGAAGGTTGCAATTTCATCATTCCTTGTTCTCTTCAAGACATGTTGGGGTGGTTCATATAGATAGGGTTATAATTGTTTGAAAACAGGTCATCTATAATTTGTTTCCTTTGACCATAACCAAAAAAATGGCATCTTTTTCTGTTTGGGTTGGTATGTCAAAGTTTGGATAGTAGGAACTTGAGTGTCCAAAAAATCCACATTGTTGACATTGTTCTCTAAGACAATGGTCCTATTTTTGATAGCCAACTTGATTAGAATATTGTATGAAATTTTGATTCATTAGTGATTGGATTTGATTTTTAGTTTCAAAAAATTGAGCATTCATTTCTATCCCTACACAAGTGGCATTCCCTCCCCTATCCACTCTTATTCTCCTTGAATCTTTATATTTTGAATTAAGATCCAAAGTATTGAAAATTTGAATAATCACTTCATCGTTTTTTCTGGTGTAATTTCTTCAAGAAGATTGGTCAACCAAGTTCTAACCAGTAGGTTACATACCATAATATAAGGCATCCATGAGTAGGTGGAAAGATAGTTAGTAATGAGGGAAATACCTAATAAGGTCCCTGAACCTATACCATGATTCATTAAAATCCTCTCAATCTTCTTGAAAAAACCTAGTGATTTGTTTTCTCAGTTATCCCTTAAGTCTCCTCAGATAAAACTTCATTATAAAGGAGTTGTATATTTGTTTCCAAGTTTTAAGAAAAATCATCAAGGGATAAAAACCAATTCCTTGAATTTGGAATATAGGGAAAACTCTCATTTTTAGCTCATTCTCATTCATCCCTTATAGTGGAAGCTATTTCAATATGTTTTAGAAGTCCTTAATAAAGGATAAAAATTCCACATTAAGCATTCTATTGAATGAAGGTATCAGTAAAATGTAAGATTGATTGAGTTCATAGTTTTAGGATCTAGGTCTAATTATAATGGAATAAGGATTACTTTACACCAAAGGGGGTTGATACTCCATCATCCTAGGCTTCTCAACATTTCCTTGGATTAGTTTCGGTTGATTATCTTCAACAGCTCTCTCCCTCAAATTTTCTATTTTAGTTTTTTATTTTCTTAGAGATCTTAAATATTTTTCAATTTCAATTTTAATGGAATGTAGATTTTGTGGCACAGATTTGGTTTTCATGCACCAAATATATTATCAGCAACACACCAGATATTCATATTTTTTTATTGGATTTTTATGTTTTTGTTAATTTTTTATTTCTTGGTTTTATTTTTTATGTTTTATTTATATATAAATTTTTTGTTTTTTTAATTTTCCACTCATTCCTTCCATATAAATGGAACCAAAATTTGATGAAAAGTTTTATTGAGTTTTCTCAAATGAAACTACTAGAGTACTATGTCATGACAAGTAGGGTATCATGTTAACAGGGAAAGAAGTGATGGGTGAAGATCAAGAAAAATGACTAAAATGATTAAAAAAAATAGACATACATGAATTAACTACTATGATGAAAATATGAATTGGTTTGAATATTCTCTAACAGATGAAGAAAAATAAGATAGTGACAATTGAGAAGAATATGAAAAAGAATGAAGATATGGAGGGGGATTTCTATTACTTGGTTAAACTATTCCTTCAATGTGAAATTTCAATTGAATTAACATTAAAAAAAATGTAGTCAATATCTCAATAAAGAAGATGGACCAACAATTAGATGTTTCTAAAGTTCATCACTTACAAAACTCATTCAATTTATTAAGAATATGATTTTTATTACAATTTTAAAAATGAATTCATATGAAATGATAGAAAAGATAAATCGATCCAATCTAATTTACTTGTGATAATAGTTTCAGCCAAAAATAATTTCAAAATTCATGAATACAAAATTAAAGAACAAGATCAGAAAGAAAGAAGAAGGAGATGAGTCACCTTCCTTTAATTCCCTGCTCTTAAAATATCTCTAACTACATTACTCTCCTTTGATGTCTACAATGTGTGCTCCTATGAATGATGAAATGACTAGATTGATGGATTAGGATTAGATGATCATCCTCTTACCCCTTGATAATTCCCTACATATCTTCTTCTTTTTATTTAAAAACTCATCATGAAAATTAATTGTGATCTCACCATCATAGATTGAAAACCTCCTTCTCTGACTTCCATGTGGCATCCTTCACTGTGAATCTTCAATCACCAGTGAATTTAGCACTGCTCTTGCAAAAACATTATGCTCCTCACATGTGGGATTGCTTCCTCACAAGTAACAACACATGAAAAAACTTCCTTGAAAAATTATATTGGGTCGCGATTAGACTTTGGAATCATAGAATTTACACTCACTAGATCGTGCTCGATTTCATCTTATTTCAAATTTAAATATCATGTGATCTGCATGTGATCTTGTCATTTTGATAGAACTGGCTTTATCATTCTTGAACTTGAATTTATTTCCAACTCATTCGATTTCCTTCACACACCATAAATTCTCCCTAACATAGATTTAATCAACTTTGAGTGACATTCCCCATTAAATTTTCTTCATTAGGTTCCTACACCCAATTCCTAGAATATCAACAACACAAAAAGTGTTCAGAAATCATTATGTTAAGTTATGATGAGTGCACATTCCTTTAACTCTACAATGGAAAAACTTGGAAGAATAGAGCCACCCCCTTCCAACAGATCTACAAATTAATGATGAACCATCAAACAAAATGAAAAATAGAATTTTCAATTCACGAATCATTATTCTTCTTCAATGAGGCTTCATAACACCTTCATCAAAAAATAGATTTATACAGAATAATCCTGTTCCAATGTTGGGTTCCCTTTATCCGAAGAATCGACCTTTTAATCTCACTAATTTTTCACACCATAAGTTTTTCAGACTTCCTTGGTTCGGGAAATCATTTAGTTCAATTCAGACTTCATCCATCCATTCGAGCTCAAATTAGTGAAACGTGAAATGCCAACCATTTTATTCACTACTCTTCAGATTGGGTTTGGGGTAATTCCTGACTCAATTTCAAATTGGTGTCCTGGTTCATGGGATCCCCTCTTTCAGCGAGGCTAGGCATCATCCATGGTGGTGAGATAGTGGATCTTGGCACAATCGGCATTAGATTTCAATGGCGGTGGTTGGCTCACAGCTACTCTGCCTGGCTTAATATTTGGTTTTGGTCCATCAGAGGGTGCAACAGGTGGATCTCATATCATCTTATCTAGCAGTGCAGCGACACCAGCCTCGACTGAACTTCATTGGTGGAAAGCTTGGATGGGGAACAAATCGGGTTTCAATCGGTTACCAATGGGATCAAGGTCTTCAACCGATCAGTGGGGAGCTTGGGCTCTCAATAGTATCGACATCAATATATTATATGGTGAGACTCAAGGTCCAGTGACACTCGATCATCATGGTACATGGTGGCGTGATCCCCCTCTCCTACATGGACGGTTCATAGTGATGAACTGGGGTGCGGTCCATTTTTTAATATCATGCTAGGTTCAATCCCTCACCACACAATTGGGTGGTTCAGGCTAATTTTTAGTGGATAGTTCATTTCAAATGGTCTGTAAAAAATGATGACATGGTAGGTTGGTCACTATAGTGATAGTGCATAGTAGGTTGGCACTTTGCATGGTAGGCTGTAGGGGTGTCCATGGGTTGGGTTGGGTCGGGTTGAGGGATATTTTGGACCCGACCCAAGAAAAATAGGTTGGTTCTGGTTGGGTTAGGTCGGATATGTTTTTGGATTCAGACCCGACTCGAACCAACCCGCCTCAAATTGGGTTGGGTTAGGTCGGGTTGATCGGGTTAAGGAAAAAAAATTGGTATTTTTTTTAGGATCCCAACCCCCAGGTTGACCGGGTTACGAAAAAAAAATTGTTCAGTTCTTTTTTTGGCTATCACCTCGTGGGTTGATCCGGTTACGTATTCCTCTGCTTCATCTTCTTTGCCACACTAGGGAACACCTACATCCTCCACCCTGTAATAAATCGACCCCAAAAAACGTCAGTTTGTGACACGATGGTGTGATGTGATTATCTTGACTGCAAGTAGTTATCAAGGTTTGAGGAGGTTCAAGGTGAGTCCAAGAGGGTGATGAGAATGGGGTAGTTCCTGACGTTGATAGATTTGGCATTGCACACAGTCACGATGGAAATGGAGGTGGTGGCAGAGGAAGGGGGTACATGTAGGTGCAGCGCGGTGGATACTTTAGACTGGTGAGGTCGAGGGAGATGTTCAATGATCATTTTCATAGTCGATCCTCCACCGTCGGATCTTTGAATCATTAAAATTGTCCTATCTTCCTTTGGTTTTTTTGTTCTTTAGTTTTCATAGTAAAATTGAATGAAATCCATTTATCTTCATATTTTTGTTTGTTGATCGGGCATTATTTTTCCGCTGATTTTACCTGTCTCGATTCCTTTGAATTTATTTTATGTTTGTCTTAGAACTTTCATGGATGATTCAATCATCTATGCGATTAGTAGAGTATTCATGTAATGGTGGGCGATGGAATAGACTCAATGGATGGTGTAGTAATGGAGAAAGACAGTGGCGTGGGGTGAGGGTGAGGGGAAATTGGGTCAAGAGGCAGGGGAGAGGGTGAAGTTCGAAGAGGCAACTCACATTAGTCGGGTTGGTTGGGTCGGGTTGGGTCAATTTTTTCCCAACCTATGACCCAACCCAACCCGTGGTATAAATTTTTTAACCCGACCCGACCTGATCGGGTCACGTCAGGTTGGTCGGGTTGGGTCGGGTCTGGACACCCCTAGTAGGCTAGAAGCATCACACACTATCAATATACAGATCTCATCACATGGCATTCAGTCACTTTAGTTACTAGACCTCCATTTTGCATAAAAATAAATTTAATTTAATTTAATTTAAATTACAAAAACATAAAAAAAATTAAATAAAGATAAATTAATCATTTAAATTAGAAAATAAAAAAATGTATTAATAAATTTAGTACATAAATTAGATAATAAAAATTAAAACATAAATATATTAGTTTTCAATTAAAATAAAGAATGGATATCTTAAATAAAAAAAATTAAAATAATAAAAAATATACTTTTAAAAAACAATTGAAATTAAAATTAAAAAATTAAATAATGAAATTAAATATTTAAAATTATTTAAAATAATTTTTGTACATAATTTAATATAAAAAATGAATGGTTGACTAAATAAATAATAATAAATCTAAAAACTAACCATAAATATAAATTAATCAATAAATAGATATTTTAACATAAAATCACAGTTTGAATAATTTAATACTGAATTCGTCCTCTGAATCTTGGCTGAGGATGCTACCTCGTAACCCCGCACATGTGGTTTGTGTTTTTAGTGTTTTTCAGTTAATTAAAAACCCCCGAGAGTGATTTTGTGAGAACATAGAAACAGGGGAAACGAACAGAGGACAAAATCCCCTCCAGTAATTCATGGTCAATTTCTCTGTCCAACGCACCATTTTTCCCAGACTGATTGTTGGGTTTCATAGAAATATTGTATATTGGATTGAAAAATTTACAATTATTGGAGAGGATTTTGGTCCAGCAAGCCACAGATTGTCTGGTGTTAATGCCATGTGTGTAAAAAAACATTCTGTCGAATTCCATTTTAGATGTTCTAGGGTTATTCTGCAATGTATGAAGAAATCATTTTATTTTTTCAATATTATTATCATGTTTTTTTGTTAAAAAAATCACATGAGGCTTAGCTCAATTGGTGAAGACTCCTTTAGTTCATCTAGACGACCCAGAATCAAATCTAGGCGGAGGCTAATTTACGGGTACTGTAGCACATACTATTGCATGAATTGTTCAGTACTGTAGCATGTATTGTAGCAGACACTGTTTAGCACTGTAGCAGCCGGGAATATTCCTCATTTTGGACCTTCGAGCCACCAATTTGGTCCTCGAGTCCTTTAAGTCCTTTGGGCCACCCAGGCCTTCAGGTCAGTAAGGCCTTCAGGCCACCTCAAGGCCTTCAAGACACCATTAGTGCAGATTCAAACCAGACAACCTCTAAGGAACAAGTTTCAGAAGGAGGATTTCATGATGAAGATGCTGGGAAGGAGCAATTCCAAGTAGTTAGTCTAGGTTGTATGTAATGTTTTAAGCCTACGAGAAATGAATTCCTCTAAGGCCTATGGGCCATGTAATACTTATGCATATAGGTCTTGTAAGGGTTCCACCTCACCCCATGAAAGGTGGATTATCCAAATCAATAAAAAATGAAGGCCTTCAGGCCATTGGAGGTGGATAATAAAACACAATTAATTACCAAAAAATTAAGTAGAAAAATAATGAAATAAACTCCACATTAGTGACCATATGTAAGGTTTTTCATATAGTTTACCCATAAGTTTTAGAGAACCATGCGCTAACTATGTGAAGCCCAACTAAAACTCTCATTCCATTATTCTTGGTTTGGGTGCACAATTACCACTATCCATGTGTTAACCATGCACCCCATCTGGTTTCTTTTTTTTTTATTTTTTTCAACCTCCAAATTCTAGAAGTCCAAAAATTCAAATAATTAAATAAATAATCAAAACCAAATACATAGTAATGACCTAGGGGTGTTAGAATATTCCCCACCATTCCAATTTCTACACCCAAAAAAATTATCTACACTTATCATTAGAGATAAGGTGATTTAATTTCTCATGTATCAAGGTATTAGGCTCCCAAGTCTCATATATATATATATATATATATATATATATATATATATATATATTCTTCCATATCATTAAAAATAATGAAATAGATTTACCTAGAATCATTATATCCTAATAATCCATAACACAAAGAGGCTGCTAAACCATGATGGTTTTGAGTTACAAATCTACATCCTCACACTCAACCACATGATCTGGGGTTGGATAAAATATTTTCAACTAGGGTACATGAAATAGATCAAGAATATAAGTCATTTGGGATTTTTGGTGTAAGATTTATGGAAACTCATAACTGCCAAAAATATTTTTCAAATTAATGTAATATTACTCATCATCTCTTCAAAAATGCTCAACACCAATAAGGAACTCTCACCTAGTTCTAACCAGTAATGATGGAGTCATTATGTTCGTCCATATAGATCTTTAAAGGGAGAAAAATTTATCAATTATTGGTAACTATTATTGTAATCAAATTCAACCAATGATAGATGCATCTCCTATGCACCACTAAATTCAAGCACACATGCTCATAGAATATCCTATAAAATCCAAATAACCTAGTTAGTTGACCAACTGCCGGTGGATGATAATTTATGTTTGAATTAAACTAAAAACTCATTACTTTTTAAGACCCTTCTAGAGAAGGAAAATTAAGTGTGAATCTTGATTGTACATGACATCAAAAGGCACACTATAAATCTTCAAAATATCTTGGAATTATAGGTTCCCAAACTTCTACACATTAATTAACTCCTAAATAAGAATAAAATTAGCTGATTTCATTAATTAGTATTCAATGACCCATATATAACTCTTCTCACTAAAATACTAAGGATGACCAATCACAAAGTACATGGAAATATTATCCCATTTCCATACCAAAATGAGAAGATGATGTAATAACCTTGTGGGACATTAATGCTTAGCCTTGATCCTCTAGTAGTTAAGGAAATATGACACAAAATTAGTAACCACCCACTTCATCCAAGGACACCAATACCAAATATTGATATCATATAAAATATCAATATCCTTTAGATACACTTCCCAACTAGAATGGTTCCCACATCAAATCACCTCTTTCCTTAGGGTCAAAGAAACCACTAACATATTTATAAAACAAATGGAACCATTGATAGATTGAGACCAATCTACTGAGGTTTCCCATCCATTTATAATTGAAATAATACACTAAAAAACATGATCCACTACCTACTCTAAATTAATTCTATCATACAAGGAGGGTGTGACTTTCACACTAGCCAACAATAACTAATCCACTTCATCCTTCACATCTATATTCAACTTAGTGAATAAGATCATAAAATGTCACTCCTACTCTAATTATTTCACCACTTGAGTTAGAAAACATCTCAATCAAGGAATATTACACTACATTACCTTCTCTATAGGTGTAGGCTAAATCAATATCCAAGATCCATAGATATTCCACCCATCGGGTATACATGAGATTCAAACCCATATGGGAGAAAATGTATTTCAAACTCTTATGATCTTTAGACATAGTGAACCCCTCCCCAAAGAGACAATGGCACCAAGTATTCAATTCTTGCATCACTACTGCTAACTCAAGGTCCCAGGGGGATATGTTTTCTCATGAAAGAGTAACTTGTGAGATTCATATGTCATAACATGATCATCCTGCATCATAACACACTCTAACTCCATATATATGCATCAAAATACACTAAATAGCTACTACCAGTCTCATGAAGAATGAAATTAGGAGTTGATGTTAAATGAGACTTCAACTCCTTAATGGATCTTTTAAATTTATCACCCCAATCAAAACTTACTCCCTTTCGACTTAAGGTAGTCAAGAGAGAATTCAATCTAAATAAATCCAGAACAAATCATTTATGATATCCAGCTTAACCCAAGATGATCATAACCTCAAATACATTCCAAGATATTTTCCAAGATATTACCACTTGGATCTTCTTGTGTTCCATAAAAAATCCCTTTTTTGATACCTAATAACCTAATTATCTCACTTCCTAAATCCAAAACTAGTACTTAGACAAATTTTCATACATGATATGATCCTTTAAACTTCCTAAGACAATGTTCAAATGATCCTCATGGTTCTTTATTATCTTAGAGTGAACCAAGATACCATCTATGAACTCAATAATGAAGGTGTCAAGATACTTATGGAAGATATAATTCATTAATTCTATGAAAAAATCAAAGTAATTATCAAGGAAAAATGGAATAAAAAGATACTCATAATGATCATACATACTATTAAAGGTAATCTTAGGAATATCTTCTTCCTTTAATTTTAGTTGGTGGTATCCTAGTCTAAGGTCAATATTATAATCCAACTCGATCCATTAATCCCGTTATAAAGTTAACTAATATTAGGAAATAATCACTTATTCTAAATAGTAACCTAATTAATATTCTACTAATTAATGAAAAGTCAGATACTTTCAACTACCATCATTGTAAAGAGAACTGATGACACCCATGGTGACATGTTCAGATGAACAAAACCCCATCTATCAAGATCTTACAATTAGATTTTAAATCATTTCATCTCAATAGGGGTCATCTGTTAAGATGATAAATTAATGGGGCTCACCCCAGGGAGTAGATTAGTAAATAACTCTACCTTCCACTAGGGTGGAAACCTAAAGAAATCATTAGAGAAACCCACATAATACATATCCACCACTATTATAAAATAATAATATAAACTATGATAAGTAGAATAAAAGATAAAATTAGATATATAACATTAAATCAATCCAATATCTAGAACATTGAGTCCCACCCTACCTGATCTCATAACCCTCTCACATTGGAAGACTTGAGTGTTTTTATTAAGAGAAAGGAATAGAACTCTCTAATCATAACAACTGATATGAGATTTAAATATAACCACTCAATATATACCAATTATAAGATCAAATATATCCATATCAAGAACTAATAAATCCTACATGATCTCATCCTTGACAATAATAACATAGCACCCGAGTCATTTGAAGCCTTGCTCCGTCCTCTTTCTTGAGGGAGTGGAAAGATCCATCACATATAGAATCAAAAAAATTGAAATACCAAAGAATATATCAAATTAAATGAAATAAAGGATGGCATTCACTTATGTAAAATAAATCCAAGTGCATGGAAGAGTAAATAAACACCATAACTCTGATGGTTATTATCCAAGCTTTAGGTTCCTCATGCACATGCTTTCCCGTATATAAATACCTTGATTGGGGAACACTTTGAGACTTCCTAGAAGAATTAGAATATACCTTTATACAAGGATGTGATAATTATCTCTTAGATACATCTAACTAATCCTAAGATCCTCTAGTATAACATGATCCAACTTTACTACTCTAAAGAGGGTTCTTATAAAAGCATGATAGATAACCCAAATGCCAACATTGATAGAACTTCCTGGGAGTCTACTGAAAATATAATTAGGCATGAACTATATTTTTACAATGTAATTATGCTGATATCCAATTCCCTAAAAATTCCATGGGAGTGGAATTAGAAGGACTATTAATGTTCCTGCTACCACCCCATAAGAATTCCTAGAGTTTTCTATTCTAACCAAATCAAGAACTCTAGATTCCTCCTATATCATTGTAGGAACCACCTAAACCAATCAACTATATTATATCCTTCTTGGTTATCACTACCTCTTAATCCACCTTAGTATAGTTTGGTAAAAAACAATTGTTTATATGAGAATATCTCAAACCATCAAGCCTTGAAATGATCATTCGTGAGGATATTTGGGGAAAGGTGAACCAATTCCACAAACTAAGCAGCATATCCCAACATAGAAAGAATAATTTTCTCCAAATTTATAATCTTTATAGCCTTTTCCACCCTCAAAGTATTTAGGTAAAACTACTAGTTAAAAATATCCTTAAACTTAGACTAAGTGATATCCTTATATAGATTGGCATGTATAATGGATTTACACTATTTACAGCTTAGTCCTTCTAGAATGTACATCACAAGACCAACTTTAGATGTTTTAGGGGTATGAAGGAAACCAAGATGTGTTCAATATTTTTTGTCTATTCCTAGGGTTCCTGAGATCCTTTTCCACCATGAAACATAGGAGGATTCCCCTAAGTGAACTCCTGATCATGGTCTACTGCTTGAACTTGATCTATCTTACCTTACCGACCTAGAGATTAAATGGTTCTGATGATTTACTTGATAAAAATAGGGTTTACTAGAGGGTTATATTATGTTGTATACTCTGTATATCCTTCTTTTCAATGCTTTGAACACCTTCTGGGAGGAATTTTCTATAAAACAAGAAACATAACACTAAATCAATAAATAATTTGACTAATAATAATATGGGTAAATCATAAAAGATCCCCCAATTAGTCATAAAAAGTAACATCAATAAGAATAATATTTTGAAATACCAACATGGGTGAAAACATAAACAAAAATCAACATTTCTCACTATAAATTGTTTAGCTACATGGTTTGGTGAACTATGTGCTAACCATGTGAGTGAAACTAAAAGATTTCCAAACCCAATCATATGACTCTCACACGGTTTTCTAGAAATGTGCTTAAACCATGTTTTTTTAGTTTCCTTCCCACATCCACCCCAAAACTTTAAATTTCCAAAAATAAATTTTTAGATTTCCCTAAAACATATAATAATATAAAATCACCTCAAATAATACCAAAATACCCAATAAAAAGGGTCAAATAAAGATACAATCCTTAAACACCCATGGAAACATAGGCTTTGGAAAGAATAAGAGTTGAAAAAACACTCCTTTGCACCCACCTCTTGAGTTCACAAGGTCTTACTATACAATACCAATACTCCCTAAAATACCAAGAGAAATTTGATACCATTCTGTAATTAACCAACCGAGGATTTAATTTACAAATCACTTGGGATAATCTCTCACAAGACTCAAATATCATTCGTGATCACCACAAGTTGGAAACAAGCAACAATGGTATAAAATAAAACTAATGGGAACAATTTTACCCTAAAATATATATAAAACACAACACCTGATCCACCCAAAAATCCAGGATAAGGTATCAATATCTTTTAAAACCATTCACATAAATAAAAATATTAAATGATAATAAAAAAACATATTATAACATAATGGAAATAAAGAAACATCTCAAATAAATTTATAAACAAAAATTTATGTGATACACCAAAATCATATATATAAAAATAAATAAAAAACAATGACAAGGATAAAGAGGCTGATACACCAAAACCAAAATCATAGCTCAAGGGTCCCCAAAATGATCGTAATGATCCAACTTCTTGTGATATATGGTCACCATTTATCACTATACCTATAAGGATGAGAGACATCATGAAGAACCTCCAAATGATGTACCAACTTTCCCTTTCCCTGAATCAAATATAACAAATTCTATATACATGCAATGAATATATGTAGGGTGTAAGGAAAAGCCTAATAATATAGCACTATCAAATAAAATAATATATTTTAAAATACACACACTTTTATACATTACTACACTTTATGTTAAGGATGCATTGGTGGTTCCTTTATAGGTTTATACTCACACCCTACATGGGCATCTTGATGTGTGTGAAGATTTCATGCTCAGGGATCCAACTAATGGAAATGCCCCTATATTGAGGTGTTTAGTGTCACAAACCTAGCTGGGTCATCATCCGACCCGGTCCGCGACATGGCCCGAAGGGCGTTCCCGATCCCCACGGGCTGGAAACTAGTGTCGGGCATCAAAATAAACCAGCTGGGAATGATTTTGTCCCATAAAAAAGATGAATAAACATAAACTAAACAAGCATATAAATAAAGGGAAATAAACCAAACATCTTGGCAGTGAAAAAAAAACGAATTAAAGATGCAACATGACATACCTCAGGTGACCCTGTGGGTCACCGCAGAATGTAAACCACACTCACTCCCAAAAGCAATCCAAGTCTGAAACCTGAAACTAAAAAGTAAAGTAGGCATGAGCACCAAGATGCTCAGTAGGAATGCCAAAATATAACCATGTCCTATGCCCCCGCCTTTAGTAAGAAATCCAATTATGAAATTTTGAAAATAATATATAATAAAATAATGTTTTCCTTCTTTTCCAAATCAATTAACGAGTTTTCATTTTCAAGTAAAGTATTTCACTCCCACTCCATTTTCAAAATAGGTTCCAAGCATGCATTTACTTTTCAAAATGAAAAGAAAATAGTTTAGATTGAAATATGGTTTTCAAAAATAAGTTATCAAATATGAACACACTAAAATGAAAATTACATCACAAGCAGCATGTCGCAAATGATCACCATGGGTAATCCCTATAGGTAGCTATAACAAGTGAGAACCTAGAGACCTCATACCTCGGTGAAACGTGGCTTAGAAACCATAACCCTCAGAAAAATGTGGCTTATAATAACATGACCCTCAGAAAACGTGGCTTAGAAGACCACGACCATCAGTAAATCATATGTTTAGTTAGTGTTGTTATGTTAATCCTGGTAGATGAACCGAGATGAGCCCCCGCCTTGTCATCTAGCATACTAGTCTTGGTCACCCACCTAGATACCCAGGTTTCTCATTTTTCTCTATTTCAAGTGGTGGTGAGTTTTTCTTTATCATGAAAACATATATGTATATAACATTTTCTTTATCAAAAACTCATTCAACCTCTCACCACTGATCTCCCTCCTTAAGCGCATTCCCCCTCTTTACATCACACAACTACGCCCAATCCTTTACACTAGGTACATATCAAAAACCACACATTAACACTTCCATCACATTTTTTCCAATTAAGGGGAATGTCTCAAGAGGGTTTTCCATTTTCGCAAACCAATCTCAAAGTTCCAAACGAGCCTCATCACTTTAGAAGAAGTATTTGTCATTTTAAACACATAAAGGTACTATATATTTAAAACAAGCTTAAAACTGCACTTAAAATGAAGTAATACTTTTAAGGAGATCAAACCTTCCTTTAATCTCGTCTTCACACGAAAACCCATTTTGAAAATCACTTTGGAACCCCTTTTTAGAAATAATGCATGTCGTTACATTTTCATAACAAAATCAAATGAAAGGCCACGCATCTTTTGGAAATACCCATTTCATGTTCAACCCCTATGAAACCACTTTTTAAGAACCACAACCATATATATATATATATAGTGCATATGGATTTTACATAAAGAAACCAAGGAAATACCTTTAAATAAGCATTAAGCAAAAATGGAAATTCTAATTAAAGATTAGGGCATAGGGGACCTACCTCAAACTTGTCATTATTTGTCGACGACCACTCGAACCGACCCTGCACACTTCCATGCACATGCATTTATACACATATATATAAATACCCCTAGCTGAATTGAACATTTTACCCATGCCATGAAAGAATATGTACAAAGAGGGCATTTATATGTATATGTCTTACCTTATGCATGCACATGTTGGCGTTCTTGACACCCGAAACTTGAAACCATCATAGCGAGGTTCACCACACTACACATATAATTTAATAAAACAATTAAACACGTAAAAATCCAAAAGAAGTTTCAAAATAACACACCTAAGGTCTGCACCAATAACACACCACTTACATAACTCATAAAACCCGTTAAATACTATTAAAAGAAAAGCACATAATCAATTTAACCATTTCCAAAGGCCATTTAAAATCATCACATAAACCATAACCAATTCCAAAACAAGCATTACATTGTTTAAACCATTTAAAATTTACATTTATAAATACAAGACAACTCAAACATGCCAAATTATGCATTTATCTTAAAAAACTACCCCCAAACCCATTTTCACCATAAGTGCCATTGAAAACGTGATTCAGACCACTTGAAAAACTAGATAAACCATTTGTACAACTTATAAAACACCTAAAAGAGGAACAACAAGGTTTTACACAAAAATTACATGAAAATTCACACTAAGAAACCAATTACAACACAAACACATATCAGATTCTTTCAAAAACTAGTTTTGCATCACTTACATCATGAAATAACTAATTTTCATAATTTATAAAACATTACCAAGGTGCACAAAAACACCATACTAAAACATAATCTACAGATATTTCATGACCTAATAAAGAAAAAACACACTAAAAACCTGTCCAAACATCATTCGCATCACTTACATAATTCGAATAACCAATTTCATGATTTATAAATTGACATCAAACAAAACAAAAAGAGTTAAACATGAAAAGTACTCAATTTCATTTCAAAATTCTACTTTAAATTAAAACACATATGAAATATTTTTAAAAACCAAATTCGCACCCCACCTATTAACCATGTAACACATTAAATTAACCAAGTAAGAAAAATAATAAGCCAAATATTGATTATACTCAGAAACACCAACCTTTGATGTCGAAACCCTCGACTTTCGGTGCAAAACTTAAATTGCACCATATTCACACCAAAAGGGACCAAGGGTGAACCATAAAGAGAAATTATTGAAGAAATTGAATAAAAAACAAACCAAATAAAACACAAAACTCTAAACCAACAACCTATCAGAAGGAAGAATGAACATTCGAGGTAATTCACACCTATAGAAAGGGGTATGAGAGGCTAGTTGGGTGAGGTAGAAGGTGTCGAAAGATGTTTCACAGGATGGAGAGTTGTTGATCAGGGAGAGGCAGTGCCGATAGCAGGGGGTGCACGAGGGTGCGTCTTGGGTTTGGTCATCTAGAGAGAAAAGTGTTGCGGGTCACTGGTGTTGTCCGGTCGGAGGCGGCACCATGAAGTGCCGGAGCTTGCCAGTAGGAGGAGGAGCTATGGAAGAAGTCGAATGAGTGGAGGGGGGGTCGCGTAGGCCATGGGTGCGCATTTGGTAGAGGTCGTTTGGGGGGAAATTTTGAGAAAGGGGAGGGGGTTTTGCGTACAAACAATTAGGGTTTCAAAAAAAATAGTAGTAATAAAAACTTAAAACATAATAATAATAATAATAATAATCAATATAATTATATTAATAATTACTAAATTTATAATAATAATAAACTAAATAATAATATTATCATTATTATTATTGGATCATTTTTTTCAATTAATTTTTTTTTATTTCATTTGGATTTTAATTTAGTGATTTTTTTAAACCTTAAGAAACCAAGAGACAAATAAAAATAGATAGATAAATAAAAACAACTGTGACCACAAGATATCGGGTCGGGGTGTGACAATTCTCCCCACCACAAAAACTTTCTACCCCCAGAAAGTCACTCATCAAAACAAGGAATCAAACTCGAGTTCAAAACTGAACAAAGCCAACAAAATCACAAAATCGGTGTGACTTTTCACTCCATCAGTCACACCCGACCAACTCTGAGAGAAACTACAAGAAGAAGAGTCATTAGAAAAAGAGAAGGGTTATCCCCACCACAAGAACCCAACTAGCACAACCAAAATTGAGACTCTCAGCACTGGATAACTCTAGAACTACTAACTTGAATCAAAAATGAAACCGCGAACAAGACCAAAACTCCCACACAAACCAAATCTTGAAGAAGGTATGACAGGATTCATGGTGGGTCTCCCCACCATTTAAGAACTGGCCAGCTTAATCCAACCAGCATAAACCGACATAAGAACTTCCAACCCAAACCAGAAACCACTGACACATGAGAAAACCCACAAAATAATTCTACCGAATAATGAACATAACCATGACTCATCATTTCCACAAGAGTTGAGAATCCCCAAAACGAGCATGTACTAAAAAAACAAGTCACACTTGAGGAGGAGTAACTATTAGAATTACCAAAAAATGAGATCACCATGCCTTCTTAAAATCATAGTGGGGTATTCAATGAATAAATACCACAACGAGAAAAATATACCTTTACACCTCTTACAGCAAAACAGAACCTTCAAAGACGGGAGAGCTACAATAGGGAAATTTAGACCGTCCCCATTTCAGCATTGGAGACAAAAATTAGACCAAGGTTCCCCACACCCAATGATTCCTAAATATGTGAAGAGATTCACTCCGAGACCTGTGGCTGGAGCTTTGATGTCTTGAAGCATCTGTTGCCCCGCAGTCAAGAGCTGACATCCTTCGGCCAAGACTCCTGATGATGATGTCGCTAGCGGAACCTATCCAATTGTCCAAAATGGCCATAATGATGGAAAGCCTTCAGAGGATGATGACAAAGAGACTTAAAGTACCCAAACCATGCACACTAGAAGTAAAAAAGTGGATGGAACAACTAATAGAAGATGGAATTTACAAGAAGACTTGTCTGAGATAGGTTCCTCTAATTCAATCTCGTCACCGGATGGAGAACCTTCCCGAACACCAAAAAGAAACGGTCCTAGAACCCTGGAAAAAGACCCCACACAAGAGAAACTTTAACTGATTCCACGACGCTACCTCCGGAGAAAATGGGATCAAACACTTGGAATGTCCCACATAGGCCTTCACTGCTTGTTGTCCATAATCGACACTCACTAGTTTTTCCACTTTCCTCACCTTCACTTCCTCGGGTATAAACCATCGGATGAGAGTGGTCTTAAACACCTTTCATGACATACCATCATGCAACGACGCTGGGATTATCTCCTCCACCAATCCAAAGTTGCACCTTCAAATGGACCTAAACCAACATAGACTCTCATAGCTTTGGGAGTTTCCAATAACCTGAAAACACCAAAGATTTCACCAATTCAATCTTCTACCTTCGATAGATCATGATCACCATGGAAGCTGGATAATAACCGAAAAGAATTCAATTACACCGCTCTGCTAAGAGTCTAGGTAGAACCAATAACTAGAAGAGGCTCACTAGAAACTTCTGGGACTTTTCTAGGCAGCATACTCAAAAACAAGAGGCATAAATCTGAATCAAAACTCATCATAAATCAAAATTCCACACCTCAATCACAAACAAAAGCATAAACTCAAATCACTATTCCAACCACAATTCAATATGTCAAGACCAAGAACCCACAAAAAATGATACCAAACATGAAAAAAGAACACTAAACAATTTCTCACTCACTTTTCTAAACATTTAAGAAAACCTTTTTTGAAAACCATTTTTCAGCAACAAAACAACTTAAATATCCACCATTGGCATCCCATGAAGTCTCACAAATACATATCCTTGTGCTAGCTCAAGAACCCATCCACTCACATCACCAATTTATCCACTTTCCACATGCGCACCTCAATGTATATGATCACTAATATAAATACCAAGGGTCAATTCAAGGCACTTTTCATTTCCAAAATAGACCATTCAGCACAAAGCACAAATTCCTAACCAATTTGTGAAAGTCGGTTATCATTAAAGAAACACATTTCCAAATTCCAAAACGTTTTCCATTTCAAAAACCATTTTTTCCCACTCCAACAACAATATTACCTTTTCAAAACACCCTCACAAAAATCCATTTTAATTTTTTTATATCTACTAACACCAACCAAAGCGAAGGTCAAACATAACTAACATCAAAACTTCCAAAAATAAGGGACTAGTGGTCATGCCAACCGAGTAACATGTCCTAGAAGACCATGCTCTGAGGAAGAATTATCCATAGGAAGCATCTTGAACCATGCACTTGGGTTGTACATGAGTTTATACTCCATGAAAGTCTATCGTGTAACACTGGTTCACTTCCTTGGTCATCCCTCATCCACACAGACCAATCCAAAGAAGAAAATTCAAATCCCAAACTACCCCTAGCAACTCGAGTCTCGGAACGGGCAAGGGTTCATGACATCCTTCCTGCACCTACCTCTCGAGTCCCGACACACCTAATAACCAAGTTACTTGACACCCCAAATAACAAGGCCCCCCTCTGATACCATTTTTTCACAAACCAGGTCGGGCCATCATCCGACCCAGCGCCCGACCCGGTCTGCAAAATGGCCCAAAGGGCGTTCTCGATTCCCACAGGCTGGAAACTAGTGTCGGACATCAAAATAAACCAGTTGGGAACGATTCTTACCCATAACAAAGATTAATAAACATAAAATAAACAAGCAGATAAATAAAGGGAAATAAACCAAACAACAAGACAGTGAAAAAAAGGAATTAAAAAAGTGACGTGACATACCATAGGTGACCCCATGGGTCACCGCAGAACGTAAACCACACTCGCTCCCAAAAGCAATCCAAGTCTGAAAGCTTCAACTGAAAAGTAAATTAGGCATGAGCACTGAGATTCTTAGTAGGAATACCAAAATATAACCACGCCACATACCCCCGCCTTTAGTAAGAAATCCAAATATGCTAGTTTGAAAATAAGATATAATAAAATAATGTTTTTCCTTCTTTTCCAATTCAAGTAATGAGTTTTCATTTTCAAGTAAATTATTTCACTCCCACCCCATTTTCAAAATAGGTTACAAGCATGCACTTGAGTTTCAAAATGAAAAGAAAAAAGTTTGGATTGAAATATGGTTTTCAAAAATAAGTCATCAAATATGAACACACTGAAATGAAAATTACATCACAAGCATCATGTCGCAAATGAGAACCATGGGTAATCCCTATAGGTAGCTAGAACAAGTGGTAAACTAGAGACCTTGTACCTTGGTGAAGCATGGCTTAGAAACCACGACCCTCAGAAAAACGTGGCTTAGAAGACCATGACCCTTAGTAATTCATATGTTTAGTTTGTGTTGATGAATCAATCTTGCTAGACGAACTGAGACAAACCCCTACCGTGTCATCTAGCGTACTAGTCTTGGTCACCCACCTTGATACCCAAGTTTCCCATTTTTCTCTATTTCAAGTGGTGGTGAGTTTTTCTTTATCATGTAAACATATATTTATATAACATTTTCTTTATCAAAAACTCATTCAACCTCTCACCACTGATCTCCCTCCTTAAGTGCATTCCCCCTCTTTACATCACACAACCACGAACAAGCCTTTATACTAGGTACATACCACAAACCACACATTAACACTTGCACCACATTTTTCAAATTAAGGGGAATGTCTCAAGAGGGGTTTTCCATTTTCGAAAACCAATCTCAAAGTGCCAAACAGGCCTCACCACTTTAGAAGAAGTATTCCTCATTTTAGAACACATAAAGGTATTATATATTTAGAACTAGCTTAAAACTGAACTTAAAATGAAGTAATACTTTTAAGGAGATCAAACCATCCTTTAATATAATCTTCACACCAAAATCCATTTTGAAAATCACTTTGGAACCCCTTTTTAAAAATAATGCATGTCGTTACACTTTCATAACAAAATCGAACGAAAGGCCACACATCTTTTGAAAATACCCATTTCATGTTCAACCCCTATGAAACCACTTTTTAAGAACCACAACCATATATATATAGTCTATATGGATTTCACATAAAAAATAGGGAAATATCTTTAAAGAAACATCAAGAAAAAATGGGAATTCTTATTAAAGATTAGGGAATAGGGGACCTACCTCAAACTTATCGTTATTTGTTGACGACCACTCGAACCGACCCTGCGCACTTCCATGCACATTCATTTATACACATATATATAAATATCCCTAGATGCATTGCACATATTCCCTGCGCCATGAGGTAATATGTACAAAGAGGGCATTTATATGTATATGTCTTACCTTATGCATGCACATGTAGGCATTCTTGACAACCACAACTTGAAACCATCGTAGCGAGGTCCAACGCACTACAAATATAATTTAATAAAACAATTAAACACTTAAAAATCTACAAAACGTTTCAAAATAACACACCTAAGGTCTGCACCAATAACACACCACTTACATAACTCATAAAACCCATTAAAAAATATTAAAATAAAATCACATAATCAATTTAACCATTTCCAAATTACATTTAAAATCATCACATAAACCGTAACCAATTACAAAACAAGCATTACATTGTTTAAACCATTTAAAATTTACATTTAGAATTACAGGACAACTCAAACATGCCAAATTATGCATTTATCATTAAACAAACTACACCCAAACCCAATTTCACCATAAGTTCCATTGAAAATGTGATTCGCACCACTTTAAAAACTAGATAAACCATTTTTTAAACTTATAAAACACCTAAAAGAGGCACAAAAAGGTTTTACGCCAAAAATACATGAAAATTCACAATAAGAACCCAATTCCAACACAAACGCATATTAGATTCTTTCAAAAACTAGTTTCGCATCACTTGCACCATGAAATAAGTCATTTATATAATTTATAAAACATTACCAAGGTGCACAAAAACACCATAATAAAACATAATCAACAGATATTTCATGATCTAATAAAGAAAATTCACACTAAAAACCTTTCAAAACATCATTCACATCACTTACATAATCCGAATTACCAATTTCACGATTTATAAATTCACGTCAAAAAACACAACAAGAGTTAAACATGAAAAGTACTCAATTTCATTTCAAAATTCTACTTTAAATTCAAATTCATATAAAATATTTTTAAAAACAGACTTCTCACCCCACCTATTAACCATGTAACACATTAAATTAACCAAGTAAGAAAAATAATAAGCCAAATATTGATTATACTCGGAAACACCAAACATTGATGCCGAAACCCTTGAATTTCGGTGCGAAACTTCAATTGCACCATATTCACACCAAAAGGGACCAAGGATGAACCCTAAAGAAAAATTATTGAAGCAATTGAATAAAAAACAAACCAAATAAAAAACAAAACTCTAACCTAACAACCTATCAAAAGGAAGAATGAACATTTGAGGTAATTCACACCTATAGTGAGGGGTCCGAGAGGCTAGTCGGGCAAGGTAGAAGGTGTCGGGAGATGATGCACTGGCTGGAGAGTTATTGACAAGGGAGAGGTGGAGCCGAAAGTAGGGGGTGCATGAGGGTGCATCGTGGGTCTGGTCGTCTGGAGAGAAAAGGGTTGTGGGTCGCTGGTGCTGGCCGGTTGGAGGAGGTGCTGCAAAATGCCAGAGCTTGCCGGTAGGAGGAGGCACTGCGAAAGAAGTCAGCTGGGTGGAGGGGGGGTCATGTAGGCCATTGGTGCGTGCTAAGTATAGGTCACGTGGGTGGGAAATTAGAGAAATGGGAGGGAGTTTTGCGCACAAACAATTAGGGTTTCAAAAAAATAATAATAGTAGTAGTAGTAATAAAAAATTAAAACATAATAATAATAATAATAATAATCAAGATAATGATTTTAATAATAACTAAATTTATAATAATAATAAACTAAATAATAATAATATCATTATTATTATTGGATTATTTTTTTTAATTATTTTGCTTTTATTTCATTTGGATTTTAATTTAGTAATTTTTTTTAAACCTTAAGAAACCAAGAGACAAATAAAAATAGATCGATAAATAAAAAAAATTGTGACCGAAAGATACTGGGTCGGGGTGTGACATTTAGAAAGTGGAAATTGGTGAAAGGATGTGATATTGCGATGAAAAATGAACTTCTTCTTTAGTGTTTAGTTTATTTCCTTTGTTTTTCTTAATTCAGAGGACTTTTTTCATTTGGTACTTTTTTTATACTACATCAGTTGTATGCCATTTTTTATTGCATGAAATTATTGTTTAAATTATCTTGTTCTATTATATGTTTATTTATTTACATTCAATATGTTTCATATGTATAGACATTATTACAAGAGAATAATATCCCCAAGGTACCATTTTGGCCCTCCCATTTATTCAGCATCCTCTTGTGTAAATGGAAGCCATCATGAGGTTAGGTAACACTCTATCTAGGAACTGATTATTTCATTTAGGGTGATGCAAAAGTGATACCAAGAATCTTATGATTTTGTATCTTGAAGAAAGATACCTTGGTTTTAATAATGAATTGTTAAGTATAGTTCAAGAGAAAGTTTAAATCAAGAAAGGGATGGAAGAAAATATCCATGCATTGGAATACAATCAAAGATATATAATTGATGATAAGAATTCTCAGTTGGTGATAAATAATAAAAGGATAAAAGTGCTTGGAAAATAATTAAAAATAATAATTATATGAATAAATAATATAAAAAATGTTTGAATTAATAAAAAGTGAATTTAAGAAAAGAATTATTCTTTTTTATCATGTAAAAAATATCATCAATATAAAGGTTCTTGAAATGGGCATTAAATGGAGAGATCCGAAAGTGGTATAAGTTGAGTCTTCATAAACTAAGAAAATAATTATTTTTTTCATGATTATTTTAGATGACGATCTGATTTCTGAAAATCTATATCTATTATAAATTAGGTATTTAAATTACCTATTTATAAATATACTATATTCTCAAAAAAATAAACCATTTTTTATAAAAAAATTATGTTGATAATGATTTCAAGCACAGTTCATGTCATAAATAAAATTATAGACAAATATGGGTTGAGAAAAATTATGAGAAACCAATAATTATAACAAATGTGGATGTAATAATGTGAAAGAAAATAATTTCCTCAAAATAATCTCAAATAAAGTATAAAATTCTGTAAAAATGTCAAGCTATTAAAGTTATCCTTAATGTTGACCAAAGAAGAAAAACAAGGATCACCATTGGTCCTCTAAATGGTTTGTGAATAAAGCTTTTAATTGTTTTCATAATATGTCATTTAAAGGAAGATAAATGATACCTCCATCAAGGGGGAGAAAAACTAAGTAAAAGAAAAGTACATTTATGTAAAGTAAAAAAATCTATTTATTTCTAATGTATTTGGAAGCTGGTAAAATTTATTTCAAAATTGTAACAAATATTTTCACTGTGATAAATTAAGTTAGTTCAAATAAACCAAGTATGTTCCAAATTAATTTAATGATAGAAGATCAAAAAGTATAAGGAACAAAGAAAGAAGAAGAAAAGGTGAGTTTACCTTGCAGTTTTTATAAAAAGAAATTTATAAATAATACACACCCAAGAAGGATGAGTATAATAATACCCCCCCTGAATGGCCTGAAGGCCTTCTTTTTTATTTATTTTTTGGATTATCCCCCTTTTAAGGGTTTAACGGGAACCATACCACGACCTGTAGGCCCAAGTAATAAGGCACATACAAGAACCAATATATGACCTCAAAGGCCCAAGACCTGACACACTTGAAACGGTTCCTCCCTAGCATCTGAATCTTGAAGGTGCCTAGCTCCCCACCCCACATTGCTGATTAGCTAGCATTTCCCTGTGAAGAGCTGCGCGATTCCTAGTCCTGATGGCAGTTTCCATACCCTCTCATTCTTCCAATCTAGTTGGCTCTGATCTCGTGGTTTCTATTTTTCTCTGAATCCTCATCTAGGCTTACTCCTAGGTGGTATTCCCTTACTTTTGGTCTTTTCTATGGCCTAAAAGTCATATGGCCTAAATGAAATTAGTGTCCCGAAGGCCCTATAGCTTGAAGTCCATATTGCTCTAAGGCCTATGGTGGCCCGAAGGCCCTAATACCCATAGACCCAAATTGGTGGAATGAAGTCCCAAATCATATAAATAGTGTCGACTGCTATAGTACTGCTACAATGCCTGGAAATTCACCCCCTCCCAGATTTGATCCTGGTTCACTTGGATGCCAAGCAGGAGCCTCTACCACTTGGGTATAGGCTCATTGGCATATGATACTACACCAAAATAAAATATAACCCACTTCTATTGTGTAAGAAAAGGGAACACAAGGGACTATTGTAAGTAATCCATGAGTGTTGGCATTGACGGAAGAAAGTTAGAACAAAAAAGAAGATAATCAATCCAATAAAGAAACAAAAGGGTTGGTTTTTTGGATATCATATATGAGAATGAATATATATTCTAATTTGATGAGAGGTTTCTAAAATAATTTGACTTAATAATTTACAAGAATCTATGTGCAAGTTGAAATAAATATGAACACATTTCAAAATACTTCATGATCATATTGCCAATAGAATAAGATCTATTGAAAGGATTAAATTAGTAACCAAAAAATTCATGTGTCATGATAGATTTTATGAAAGAAGAAATACCAAACATGGATAATGTTTATTGAAACAATAAGACCGCGTTTCCCAATGATATTTTTTCCTGAAAATTAAGGAAGTTAACCTGAAGAGTTCTCTCAATAATGGAGTTAAAAAGAAAGGAGTTCTTTCGTTGATAAGACATAATAAATATTATTTCACTCACTAAGGATCCATGTATAATCCACCTTATTCTCATATCTATTTATTTGTTTTTATATGTAGGTAATTAAATGTGATGCGTGCAGGGGGGAGAAGGAATGTGAGAGTTATTAAAATTTATAAGTAATAAAAAAGATCTATCTTGGAGTGATCCATCTAAAGTTAAATAAATTATTACATATATATTTTGAAAAGGAATGATTATAATTTATTTAAAGAGGTTGTTGAACTTGATTAATAGATGATTGAGTGTACCCTTTTAGGTGGAGAAAATTTTGTGAATGCTTCCAGAAATATATATTTCATGTAAATCTAAGTGTTTTCCTTTTTCATTATTAAGGTATGTTTATCAAATTCTCCCATCCTTATTTTTAAGGAATAATTTCAATAGTTAAGGTGTATGATTGGATGACACAATAGCAATTATAATGAGAATATTTGACATATACATGTCTATAATGAATGCTGTTGATATGGTAATTAGTCACTCTTGTTTTCTACCCCAAGCATTGCTTAAGTGGACTTCTAATTGATAAATTTATGAATCACATATAGTATCATCCATTATATTTATTATAAATAAGGGGGTGGAAGATAATGTGGTTAAAAAAATATTGACTTACATTTTATTTATTGGTATTGATAACAAATCCAAAGGGATGTGATTGTTAGTCCATTAGATGATGATGTGTTATATTTGTTTTTAATGAGTAATGATGCTAATATATGTTCAAATGATAATTTTGGATGAAGATTTATGTATCCTAGAAAGGGTATAAATATGTTTTGGGTGAATATGAAGAACACAGTGAATTAGAATATGAATGAACTCATTTTAAGTGAAAATAAATTTGAGATACAAATTTAATGTATTTTTTATCTATATATTCTATTGTGAATAGATTAAAGTTATTACATTAATTATGTTATATTTGATATATCCATTTCTTTAAGAGGGGATATGGAAGAATATTAATAAAGGTAAATTTGAGTTATTTTCATTCATAATGAAAATAATACTAAGCTATTATTGTTATTATTTGGATTATAGTTTATACAACCATAAAGTAGTATAATGAGTTAGTTATGGAATATAATTGATTGGATAAGCTAGTTGATGGTTGAAGATATTTTTACTTATATTTTGAATTTATTTTTTAGACTTGTTGTATAGAATTAGTTTATTAGGTTGTTTTATCTAATGGGATTGAGAATCAAGTTAGATGAGATGAATTCCATGGATTATAGTGATTGATAAATATAATGTCAGTATGAAGAATTTATAAAGATTATAGCATGAAATCCTAATAACAAGTTGTTTAAATATAGAAATATTGATTTTTATTTTTGTAAAGTTATATACTTGTGTTATCAATCATAAAGATTGATATAATATATGTAAGTATCCTTTAGATGATGATGAATATTAATATATGAGTTATAGAGATAGGTGTTTTATTAGATGAAAAAATATGAGAACACCATTTATAAAGAATGGATAAAATTTGAAAAAGAGTTGAAGAAATTGAGGTGGTGTAAGTTGAAATACTCATTGTATTTTATATATATGGTAGAGGATCAGAAATGTGTTTCATGGAAATATATCATGTGTTGGGTACTCATAGTATGTCAGGTGGGTGAACATGGGATCTATTTCATTATGAGGCTACATAAAGTAGATTTTTCATGATGCATTGGATATAGTACATCAAATGGATATTGGTGGATGGGGAGTAAGGTGGACTTAGCCGCCATCTTTAGGTATATATGGGAAGCATGAAATGATCAAAAGTTTAATAGAAGGCCATGAAATGACACCCACCTGAAGTGGATGGTGTTTACTAAAATTCATGAAATATCACTCTCATCCAAAGTATTAAATAAGCGGACTAGTTTTCAAGTTATAGTTGTGGATCTAAATCCCCCATTGATCACTTTGGCCATTTGGTTTCCTAGATCCCACCTTCTTTGGGTCTAAAACTAAATTCAGATGGATATCATATCGATAAAATAATTAGAGGAGGGGGAAGCATTCATATCCTTCACAGATTAGTGAAAATGGACTAATATTCCATTTATTTTATAGGTAACCCACTCATAGAATAATTTAAAGCCCTACTGAATGGGATATCTATTTATTTGTATATGAATATATCCCTTGTCATGATTTTAGTGGATTAAACTCTGATCTATAAATACATGGAAGGTAATATGTTGGATCACTATTTAATGGATTATATTATTAGTGAATATAGATATCTTTTATCTCCTGGTACCATGATTCATCATACCTAGCATAAAGTTAATAGAGAAGTAGATATTATAGATGGAATGGGAAGTGTTTCTTCACCTCTCTCTATTTTTTTCATCTTTAGGATTTTGTCACATGCCTATAAAAATTTCATATCAGAAGAAACACAAGGCCTTTATCACTTTAGGCCTTTTTAACCCCTTTTTGTCTATGTTATGTTATTTTGAATAAATATTAGGTTTCTAGATAGATTTCATCCCTAAGGATCTGTAAATGGGATACTAATATGTAAGAACAACCTACTTCCATGTTAGAATAACTTAGAGAAATGCAAGAGTAATCTTGAGTCATCATAGTGGTACATAAGAATAACTCAAAGATATATAATAATAACTCTGTTTCTTATGGGTATATAAGATTTACCTGAATATATGAAAGATTAATCAGGTGCTATGTATGATTGGGTTCGATGTTTCACAACTTGATAAATATTAAGTTTAATTCTATATAGGAATAATTATGAGATTCCATAGGATATGCAAGAGTGAATATTTCTCAAATAAGAATAACTCTAATTTTATTTAACAGTAACCTTTGGATTTAAAAGGCTGTGTAGGATTTTTCAAAATTTAAATAATATTAAAATGGAATTCATAGGGATCATATAAGATTAAACCAAATGATATTATGTTGTTATTCAATGAATAAACATCAGCAAGATTAGTGGATTAATCCATGATTTAAGCTAAGATTGGTACTAAGATTTGAAGAATATGTTTTCACTATGATATGAGGCTTTACACCATAATATTATATTTACATGTGATCATGAATACATTTCAAATATAATACAAGTATTTTGGAAGCTTGAAGTAAATAAACCTTGATATTTAAAGAGAATTAAATGATAATATCAAAAAAATATTAAATTTTATTTGAAGGTATTTTAATAGAAAGATATGTTTCCATATCTTAAGGATCATTGCTGGATTATTCTGGAATAAAATTAAACCAACAAAAAAAATATAGTTTTATTATGAATATTTTGATATATATTTAAAGGTATTTTACACATATATAATATTATCCTCATGATTATTTATGAGCCTATAAAGTAGAAGATGTGTTGAAGTATAAAAACAGAGATATAAAAGTGTGTGCCATATGAAAAAGAATATTATGAGAATTGAATAATATGAGAGAGAGATAAAGGGGATATTGATATATTACTTCTAAATATATTATAGGTCAAAAAAAGGGAGAGATATATTAAGTGGATTTCACTATAGCTATTTTGGTTGTCAAAGTACTTGAAGAAGAGAGAGAGGAATCCACAATGAAATTTATAAAAGTGAGGAAGTAGTTATAATATGTTTAGTCCCATTGAAACTTTTACTTACTATTGATCTTACTTTTTAAGGATCCTACCAAATTTAGTTATAAAGAATGTACTTTCTCATTGTTGGTGTCTATGTAGATCTATAAGTGGGATCTTATTAGATTTGGTTGGTTTTGTGTGTTGTAATCTTGTTGGTTCCAAGTATAAGGGTTCCCTTTACCTATAGTTTTTCTTGATAAAAAACTATAAGTCACGTGTGTATGGGATAACAACCACCATACACCAAGTACTAGCTCACACATTATGAGTAAACCTCATAAATATTTATTTGTTCTCTTCTTAGTTTTTTCTTGTCTTTATTACATGCATTTAGACCAATTTATAGATATTAAAGTAGGATCAATTCACTCTAATGGGTGTTGAGGGAAAAAGTGAATTGTTTTAATTGGTAAATAGATTTATCCCTCCCTCTTAGTGTGTCTTCACCAATCCTGTGGGATGAATAGTAACAATAACATGCCCTTTGAAAATTAAAAATCACTATTATAAAAAAACTATTTCACAATATTTAATACATTACTAAAATAATTCACCCTTATGCATCATTTGGTTCACAAATTTCACTATTATGTAGGATTCATAATTTCTATTTAAAACTTTTTTATTTATTTGGAGTTTCCTTACTTTGAATAAAAAAGTCCACTTTTATATTTTTATGTTAAAAGTTAACTCTATTAAATCAATTACTCAAAAAATCCTGAATAATTCATTATTTACTCCAAAAAACTCAACATTTAGGTTGAAAAAATACCCTTTAGGTTGGAAACAAATGCAACAATGTCAATGATTCCAATAATAATTGACAACCTTGTCCATCGAATCTTAAGTGACAACAAGAGAGGGAAAGATGTAAATAGGTTATATTAATAATAATATGGTGGTGATGATGAAGATTACTATGATGATGATGATGAATTACCAAGATTCAAAACTAAATGAATCTCAATGGTATAAGGAAATCAGAAGAGTATAGGAGGAATAAGAAGAGGAAATCCCACCCCACCCTCATCCTTGCATCACACCTTATAAATGAGGTAATTACTTATTTATTATAGTATCTTATTATTATTATTAAAATATAATAATAATATTGTTTTTAATATAATGAATCGAGTGAAATAAAATAATCAATCTAAAATTAAACAATCATACGTAAAACATATCTACATAATAAATAAAACTCAATTTAATCTCAATTAATTTATTGGGAAATGCTCTATGAGATTATAATTGAAATTTAAAAGATTATTAATGTTTTTAGAAATCCATGATTAATAGGAATAGTTATATTTATGGATTAATAACTATATATATTGAGTTTTATCAGTAATAATGAGGAATATTTTATTTAATGCTTTCCTTAATAGGGAATATTGTTCTTCTATAATTAAAAGTATTTACCATTGAATATAAAAATATTTTCATGATTCATAGGTGTATCTATTAAAATGTGTACTGAATAGAAGAGAAAAGTAGAAAAAATTACAAATATAGTGAAATACTTTAGTAGAATAATAGTCAACCTAGATTTTCTCAGCAGTGGAATCATTTTGATTTGATACCACTTGTTTGGAATAGTGTTATATAGATTCATCATGAGAGAGATTAGTGAATTTAGGTGTGATAAATGTTAACTCCTTTAAAAACTTCTGGTCTTTTCCCAATATTGATATGAAAATTATATGTATTGGTAACAATTTCTTTGCTTAATCGATTAATCGTTTTCTCAATCACACTGGAAAAAGTAAATCAAGCACATAAACATGATTATTTACTTAGTTCACCTCCAAATAAAACTATAATATAAAGTACATGGATAGTTCAATGCCTCTATATACAAATGATTAATCACTTACAATGATAGATTTTACTCAAGGATAATCCTCAGTAGATCTCATTGACCATTAAATCATTTAGTCCCACAGCTTCTTCTTGATCTAAGAATGCTACTTATGGATTCAAGGGTTAAACTTGAAAAGGTCTCAATGAAAAAAGAAAATAAATATCATGAGTATATGTCAAAAAATTATATGTTGATTAACTATTATATCGCAATATCATATTTCTCACTAAATTCACTTTTATTCTCTAAAATTTCATACTCTATTGTTATAATCTATTACATCCTCAATATTTAATTAGTCTTAAATTATGATCTCCACATAAAAATAAGTAATATTTGATCATTATAAGGTCAATCCACATGCATCATTGGATCAATACACCTATAAATGATGGATTTTATAAATTCCAACACTTTAATATTCTATATATTTACTAAATTTTAGCAAGTCACCGACACATGGATTGACACACCCATAAAAAAATTAATTTTCCATGATATAAAAATATTTGATATAAAGATCAATGATCATTTTTAAATATCACTATTCACCATGTGTCCCATAATAACTTTTATTCCTATTCAAAAACCATAAATTCAAAATTTATATATAAACCATAGATTATGACCATTTTAATATATAAAAATTTATATTTCACACACAATACTCAATCCACATGAATTTTATTTAAAATTTAATGTTTCTTGAAACTCTAATTAAAGAAATCACAACTAATCTATTTCAATTGTATATTTAATTGAATTTATTGGCATGATTGGTATTAATTTAAAAAATTGATCTAAGTTTGAGATGGTGTTTGAAAATAACATTCATTATTGATTGAGTACTACTTCACTAAATAGACATACATAATCGATCCAATTTCATAAAAAAATTACATGATCAATCTGGTACTTTATTATTCTCTACTCCATATAGAAAGTTATTATTCTACTTAACATAATGTTTTTATCTTGTTCTTGGTGTATGATCACATTATGATTCATTATTCTATTCCACCCTTGTACCACTATTTTAAATTGTTTTTTCATAGTAATTTACCAAATTAAAAATCAATTGAAAATTAAATTTTATCTAAATAATTATTTTTAAATACTTTAGTAAAGGTAAATTTCATTTTTTTTAATGTTTTCATTGTCATTGGTGGTTATTTAGAGAACCCAAGTTAATACTGAAACAAAATGGTCCAAACTACATGGAATCTCAAGAACACATGTGCACTAATATTAACATTATAAAAAATATTCCTATCCAATTAGGATAATATTTTTTTATTAAATAAATAATTATTTGGGATAAAAAAAATTTAGAATAAATTTAATATCATTTCATCCATTTTGATTCCCAAATGATATGATATTTTTACAAAACTGAAAATGCTCAAAGTCAAGTACACATCTTTGAATTTTGAAAATATCTCCCATTATATAAATCCAATAGCTATAAAAATTTATATAGATATATTAAAGAGGTATTAAAACAACTCTCTATTTTTTTCAAAGTTTATTTTATTAACTTATCTTAAATCATGACAAAAGCTTTATTGGGAAATCTATGTGTGAAAACTTCTACCTCCCCTCACCTATAAATAAATACCTTGGGTATCTATTTTGAATGTTAGGCCAAGGGATAAGGTTATATTATTTTGGAGAGTGTAAGATTTTTTATAATCACTTTGGAGGTTTTATATCTCTCTATAATCATAGGAAGATGTGGAATAAATATGGAGATTCACTTGAGATTCCTTCTCCTCTCAATGGCTACAAAATGGTGGGTAGTAGATACAGGGGAGATCTGAAATTTTAAAGGGAGTCCTGGAACAAAAATAACAATATTTTTTGTGTAATATGGGTTTGAAAATATTTAATTTATTTTTATATTACTTTTATTCATATTTTTATGTGAAATAGTAAAATTTTCTTTAATTTTTAACTAATTGATAAATTATTTTGAGTGTGTAGATTGTGTAGTTTTGATTGTAAAATACAATAATCCATTTATATACCAAATTTTTAATACATAAAATTTAATTGGAAGTTATTATTACATAAATATGTTTTATAACTTGAATACATGATTTTTAAGTCATTATTTAGTTTTTCATGCATCATTTTAAAGGCTTGTAGGATAATCGATATCTTGTTTAATCATCAACCAAATAATTTTACCAAACCATAAAGAAGATTTTAGGAATAATGAAAATAAAGTGTTGTTTAGTTAATTTGAAATGATAACCTTATCCTTATTCTCTTAAAACCCACTTAATTTCATATAATCCATAATCTATTTTCTTTCATCGTTTTACTTCAAACCATTTACCCCCCCCCCCAGTTACTTTTATAAAACTTATCTAAAATATACAATCATAAACCATTTAATCTCATTAAGATATGAACTAGGGTATACCCTATTTTATAAATAATATTTTAAAACATAATTAGTTTTTTGTTTCATATCAACATGTTCAAATTTTAGTGTCATTTTGGGGGATCACCACAATTTTAAGTGTGAGTTTTGGATAAGAACTTTGTTTATTATATAAATATTTTCTTATTTATTTAAAATATTATAATATTTTATATCATGTTTTATTGTAGTTATTTCATTTTTTTATGAAATTTTCTTCTTTGGGAAATATTAAACCATTCAATCTCGATCCAGAGAGGATTTTAGGTTGTCAACACTGATACATGCAATTTAATCCATTTAAGGACACACAACCCATCAAAAATCCTATAAAATATTCTTATTCTTCTTGATTTAAAAGTGAACTAGAGATTAATTTGTACATCATGGATAAAAATAACTATACATTAAAGTAATTAAGTTAACCTAATATTAAATATCAACCTATATATATCCAACTTCCATGGTAAGCACATAATTTCAAAATAAAATCCATTTTAATTTACTTATTATAAAAATTTCTTAAATATAATATAAAAGACCCACATAATCATTTAAATGGATTCTACACAGTTTCCTAAATATTGAAACCTATGAGAGTGTTTTAAGAACTTGTTAAACTAGTATCTTCCCCATTTTCCCTAAAAGGCACTACAGAGTGTTGGTTTTACTATTTTAAGACCCTACTTGGATATTTGGTGGACATGAAACAACTTCATATTTAAAATTACTTCCTATAATCATAAGCTATAACAATAAGAAAATAAATTTTTGGAATAATAAAATATCAATGAGAAACACTTAATGAATACATGGAAAGGTTTAAAAGATTATGTATCAGTTTCACTCATTATTAAATGAAGGTATCATCTACTAATACAATATTTTTATGAATGATTTATGTAACTATAGGTGGTTATCTAAGGGGATATGCCAAAAAGCTCGTACCGAGTGGTAAGGGCTCCTGCTTGGCATCTAAGAGACCCGAGTTCAAAACTGGGTGGAGGCAAATTTTCAGGGGTGTTGTAGCAGTACTGTAGCATTCATTGTAGCAGTTACTGTTTGGTACTGTAGTAACCAGAACTATTCACCCAATTTGGGCCTTTGGGACACTGGTTTGGGCCTATGGATCTCAAGGGCCTTCGGGTCATCAAAGGCCTTTGGGCCACAAGGCCTTCAGGCCACGTAGACCATAGAGTATCCCAGTTCACACAGAACAGGCCCCAGAAGAGGATCAAATCAACAAAAGTAGCAGCCACCAGAAGCAGAGCTAATCGAATTGGAAGAATGAGAGGGTATAGCAGCCGCCATCAGGACCAGACACTATGAATCTTTGTACGGGGTAATGCTATCCGATCAGAAATGCAAGGTGGAGAGATAGGTGATCAATGAAGTAGAATCTAGGGAGGGGCAGTTCAAGTGGGTTGGGCCTACGGTTCATGGTTTGGGCATGATATACCTCTGGGCCTTCGGGTCATGTATTGCAGATCAGTCGGGCCTTGTGCCTTGGGCCTATGGTTCATGTACGAGTCCCCCTTCAACCCTTAAAAGGGGTATTATCCATAATAAAATAAAAAAGAAGGCCTTCAGACCATTCAGGCTAAGGGGATATCCTAGATCTGATAGCACCCCACTCGCCTGGATGCGCTCGAGATCTCGGTTAGCTCCTCCTATGAGTTTTCTCTCCCTTCATCGGTGATGGAGCCTCTGCTTCATCTCCTTCTGGTTCTCCCATCTTTCCTACTTTATAGGCTCTCTCTTCTTCTCACTTGTTCCATTTAGGGATTCCTCCCCCTGGCCTCCCTCTGTTCCATGGTTCTTTATCTATCTTCTAGGACTTCTCCTCTATACTCTAACCTTGAGCTCCATTGATCCTTTCCAGGTCAGATCTAGAATGATAGAGTCTATGAGGTTTTGGGTCTCGCAGATAGACAATTGTGGATTTCTCTGCATCATGTCTCTTTTTTTTAGGGCTTATGACCCTATTTATTATTTCTCTTTATTCTATCTAGGGTTTTATCCCTTCGTCTACTTTCAGTCCTATCCTCCTTAGGATTTGAAGCAATGTTTCTTGCTCAGTGTCTTGCTATGGGAGTCCCTTCGGTTTCCCCTCTCTGGACTCCAGGACCACTACCCCCTTCCAGTTCGGTTGGGTATGATGATCTGTAGAAGGTTTTTGGTGTGTGGTGAGTTGTGGTGGCAGGTTATCGGTGGTTCAGGTATGGAGCTTCTAGTTTTTGTGGTGATGTGGTGATGTAAAATGGTTGAGTTGGTGGTGTGGCAAGGTTTACGGTGGTGAAGGCGTCTTCTTTGATGCTGGTTTTGATGAGAAGTCTTATGACGGAAGCAGCGGTCGATGGATCTATTTTTTTTAGATCTTTGCAAGGTGTTTGTCTCATTTGGTTTAAATGAATTATTTTGGTTAAGGTTGCAGTCCTCTTCAAAGGTTATGTTAATGGTGAGATGGTTCGAGTTCTGTGATTGTGTTCTGATGCTGTGGAGGGATGACAACTGGTGGGTTCTCCCCGGTAGTGGTGTTATTAATGGTGTGATTGACCGGAATGGGATGTGATTTGAGGCATCTTTTAACTTGTGTTTTTCGCTTCCCAATACGTTTTGATGGAGATTGGACAGAGGTTCTTTAGGAGGTATGATGGTGTTTTCTTGTTTTTTGGTTTTTTGAAAATTGTCTTTTGGTGGTGGATGAAGCGATCGTGGTGATGATGAATATGACATGAAGATGGAAATGCTGATGTTTTTCGGAAGACTCAGATGGCCTTCGGCATTTTGAATCTAGTCACGGTGTTTAATGTCTTCTTCTTTTTTTAATTTGGAATTTTACTGTTTTGAATTTTGAATTTTGCGGTTACCACTGACCATAAAGTGGATTTTATAAAATTAAAAAATAGATTTGGGGGATGTGGTTATCTAAGGGAAAATACTTTAGTCATAGTGAGAAAAATCCTTGTAAACATGAAAAAAATACAATAGTTTGATTTGAGTTTCATTTTACCCATCATAAGAGTTCATGCGGTGTAGAGTTATAATTTCATAGAGAAGTTAGAAACAAAGTTTTATTATGTAAGTACCCTAATCTGACAACATTATTTTTCCCAAAAGAAATATCATCCTTTACTTGTATTTCATTGTGGTATCTATTCTATAGACACCCACTATTCTGATCAATTCCATAAACTGAGAGAACCATTTTTGAGTTGTGAGGAAATATTATCAAGAAACCCCTAAAACCAACCCAATAGTAAAGAACTATAATATCCATCAAAATATTTATATAAATATAACCAATCATATAGGAAAGAGAGTATTCTAACCAACCCCAATAGTTTTAGAACCACATGATGTAGGGTATTCATCATCTACCACAACCCAAAAATCCACAACTGACATAAATAACTTTCCAAAATCACCCTCTAAAATTGAATCCTAGCCAAGATGACCTAATGAAACAATTGTGTACAAGTAACCTTCAATTCCATCAAATAACCTACATTTTTTTACAATACCTAAAACCTTAATTATTTCAACTCAATAAATCAATGGGAAAAATCCCAAGTCATTAGTCGAGTAAAATTCCTTCTCAAACTCTATTCAAACCTATGTATAAGGGAAATATTAGTGCTACTACCCTTCAGAGTGGTGTTTAATTAAAAATCTAAATAACCCTTTCAATAGAATTATCACATATCAAGGAAAATTCTATTTCAATCATCCCCAAATATCCAATTGAGGAAAATTCTTATTCTAAGAGAAGTCCCACTAAAGGAAAAAGAGTGTCTTTTAATGATCTAATTAGTGTAACTATACCTCCTCAATTACCCCAATGGTTTAACCAACCAAGGAAATCAAAATAAACTGAAATTTGTAAGAAAATATTAGAAACATTCAAAAATTATAGGTTAACATTCCAATGATTGCTGTTGTGAATAAAAATACTCAATATTCCAAGTTCTAAAAGGAGATGTATACACTATGATGATGAGTTATATTGAAGAGTAATGTATCTTCATTGATTCATCTATCACTTCCTAAAAAATAAAAGTAGCATTGAAATTTATTGATTCCATGTACCATATGGGGTATTTCTTTTCTGATTTCATGATTGATTTGGGTTCTTTTATAAATGTTATTCCTCACTCCATTTTTTCTTCATTTCAGGTTGGGGATCTAAATCCTATTAGAATAGTTTTTTAACTAGAGAACTAAAGTACCACACACCCCGTTGGTGTGCTTGAATATGTTCTTGTGAGGGTAATGAATTTAATTTTTCCTACAAAATTTAATGTTCTTAAAATAGAAAATTATATAATGAAATTCTATTACATGATTATATTAATTATACCTACCTTAAAAACCACCAAAACCATAATTAATATACATAATGGTACTTTATCTATAGAGTTTAGTGGTGATATTTTCCACTTTAATATCCTTGATTCCGTTAAGAGACCCTCAGAATAAAATTACTCTTTGTATATTAATTCAATTAATTTCCTTAACCCCCTTTTTAAGTTTTCAATATTAATAGACATGATAGATAAGGATTAATATTTTGAATGTTGTAATTTTTTAGAAAAATTCCATGAATTCTTATTAATTGATTATTTATTTTGTAGTGAGGGATCAATGACCATCGATACTTCTACTCAGCCTATAAAATCATATTCCTAAAATAAGGATTCTACTATTAAGTAGTTACATGATATCACAGACCTATATCTTTCTCATTACCTTTATTTAATAAAAAATCCCACAAAATTGGAACATAAAAACATCTTTAAAATTTAAAAATATATATCTTAAGTATATAAACAAGTTACCTTTCATCATTACTAGTTCACTCCCTCCAAAGTATGAATTGTGATTGCTTATATTTCTTAGGGACTATAAATAAGAAATGGTATGGACACTTGCTGACATTATTATTTTTATTACATCAATTTTTATAGATCATATATTATTAAATAATGAGGCTAAACCAGTGAGGAAGGAAAAACATTGACCAAACCCAAACCTCCTTGATGTCATTAAAAATGAGGTAACCAAATTATTGTATACTATAATTATTTACCCTACATCTAATAGCCAATGGGTCAGTCAAGTGTAGGTAGTTCCTAAGAAAATAGGTCTAATGCTAATTAAAAATGAAAATAATGGAGTTGCACCAAGCCATGTGCACAATAGTTGGCATGTCTATATAGACTATCACTGACTAAATTGGTACACTAGGAAAGACCATTTCCTATTGTCGTTCATCAACCAAATATTGTAGATGTTATTAGAGAAGTATCACTATAGTTTCCAATATGGGTATTATAAATATTTTTATTTCCATATTTCCCTTTAGGATTATCAATAAACAAAATTAACTTTCCCCTTCATCGCATTTTTATATAGGAGGATTCCGTTTGGTTTGTTCAATGGACCAGGTACTTTCCAATGATGCATGGTTTGTATTTTTTTAGATTATCTAGGGAATTATGTTGAAGTATTCATGGATTATTTTTCTATTTATGGTTCCTCATTTGATGAGTGTTTGAGTAGTATATATATTATCCTTAAATATTGTATTAATATGAATCTTGAATTAAATTATGAGAAATTTCATTTCATGGTATGATAAGGGATTGTAATTGGAAATTCCATTTTTGGGTATTGTATCCAAGTTATTAAATTAAAAGTGTATATTATCTAATCCATCTCATTACTAAGAAATGTGTAGCATGTGTGGTCTTTCTTAGGTAATTATATTTCTTTTACCATTTCATTTGTGAATTTAGAAATATTTAACTATCCCTCTCCTTGTTACTCTAAAAAAATAATGAATTTGTGTTTGATAAAAATATGTAGGCTACTTTTAATAAATTTAAATGTATTCTCATATCACCCTTGGTAATCTAACCACCTCGGTAGGATTTACCATTTTTGATCATGTGTGATCCTTCCAACTCTGTTATTGGGGAAGTATTTTCACAACATGTTGATCAAGATCCACATATCATTATATATACCTCATTCACACTATGAGCCTACCCAGAAAAACTACACCATAAATGAAAAATAATTTCCTACCATTGTGTATTCCATGGATAAATTATGGTCATATCTCTAAGGTTCCAAAGTGATTATGTATTATGACTATACAGTCCTCCAGTGTCTCATAATGAAACTGGAATCCAAACCATGCCTCATTTATTGGATTTTCCTCCTTCGGTAGTTAAATTTGGAAATTAGGGATAAAAATGTATGGAGAATGTGGTGGATGAGCATATATTTTGGATCCTTCTATCATAAAAGATTGAATCAACCCTATCATTCCAATAAATGGAATTTTTACTACTAAGAAATTATATTTAGTGTATGATATTATTCCATAGTATTCTGAAATTGTAAATTATTTGGTAGAACCTTTCATTCCAGATAATTTTTTTAAAAAATAAAGATAAGAATCTTAATCATAATCCATGTTGTCATATTTGTTATAAACCTTACCTTTGGTGCATATGTAGTGATAAATTACTATGGAATTGTGTTCCCAATAGTGATTTTTAGTCTATCATCAAATTCTTCCACACTCCTCTATATGGGGGACATTTTGGTCCCTAATAGACTGCTAGTAATGTATTTAATTATATGATATTTTTTCAACATTATTTTAGTATGCCTTAAAATTTTATAGATCTTTTCATCATTGTCAAATTACATGGAATGTATCTAAAAAATGTCAAATTTTTCAATAAAACTTGATTTTCCATGACATATTTTATGTTTTCAGCATTCAATTCATGGTTTCATTTCTTAATTAATTTGGAAACATGTATATTTTTCTCATAGTGGATTAAATTTCAAAATGGGTATAATAATGAAAAAAAATTCATGTAATGATGTATTACAAGTAGTTAAGATTTAATTATAGAAAATATTATTCTATAAGTGCATCCCAAATCTTATTTTGAAACATATGAGTGGTCTATTATTTAGTGTCGTTAGTCTTCTTTAGACTTGGATTCTAGACTATGGGGATTTTTTCACCATAAATATAATATAAGGAGTATGATAAATTATAATTATTAAAGATTATATATGGTACATCTTATAGATAGTGAAACTCTTGATATTATAGGAAAGGGTGATGTTTCCATCTAGATAAAGAATGGAAACTTTCAGGAATTTCAAGGATTTAAACACATACTAAGGATAGGGAAAATTTAATTATTCTAAGACAACTATATGATTTGGGTTTTTTACTACTTTTGTAGGTGGGTGTGGAAATTTATATGTGGTTCCATAGTGGTGGAAAAAAGAGTTAATGATAGACTATTGTACCTAATGGGACTTCTGAAAGAAGTAGTGCATGTCAAGAAAACAACTTCTACAAATATATTGCATGAATTTCTTGGTCACTTAAGTGGGAAAGAAATTAAATTCTGTAATTCTAAAGGAATTTTGAAGATAAGAAGTAGGGAGTATAGAGAATGTGAAGAATAAATCCTTGGGGAGAAGTGGAATGAGTTGTTTTGAATGGAAGGAAAGTTTATCAAGGATCAAAAGATAAATCTAGTTTATATAAATGTATAGGAGCCTTATAAAATCCATTCTCATAGAATATCATTGTACTTTTATACCTTTATTTATTATGTTACATGGAAGGTGTGGTTATTCTTCCAAAAGCACAACTCCAAATTTTTTGGAACCTTAATTATATGAATATCCATGATGAAAAAGGATACTGGATATAAATTTAAGTTTTTTTTATAAAAACATTGGGGAATATGGAAGAATAAAATTTCATAGGTTTTGTTGGTGAAAAGGCATATTATTTGAGAATACCATACAATTAAATCCACAAAAAATGAAGTTATAGAGAGGATTAATCAGAATTTAGTGGTGATTTGGATGAAGATATTTACATTGAATAGATAAAGGGTTTCATAGAAAAATATAAAAATGATCATATATGCAAGCTCAAATGGATCCTTTATGGGTTGAATCAAGAATGAAGCTAGTGGGACTATAATTTCAATGCCTTCATGGAAGAATGTAACTTATTTCATAAAAATGTGAACAATTATCACTACCATAGGTTATATGGTGGTGGGAGTTTCATCATTTTACTTATCTATGTATATTAAATTCTAATTTCTTCACCGATAAAGGAAAAGGATTGATGAGATGAAGGATAAACTATCTAGAAGTATCAAAATGAAGGATCTGAAACAAAAAAAATAATTTTTATGATATATAATGTAAATGAAATAAAGTTTATAAAATGTTTTCTAACTCAATTAGAATACATATTGAAGTTGGAAAATGATTTAGAATGAGTGAGGTGAATATGATCCTCACTCCCTTGGTTAGAATATTTATGTAAAGAAAGAAGAAGGAACCAAGAATGAAATATGATATTGAGTTCATAGAAAATGTTCTATTTTCCTCAGTAGTTGAAAGTTTTATGTATTTCAGTTTTTGTATCTATATGGATATTTCAAATGAATTGTTATTTAATAGTAGGTTCATGACTAATACCAAAAAAGAATAGTTGTAAGTAATTAAGTAGATCATTTGGTGTCTCAAAAGTGATGGAAGTTTATCTCTTTATTTTAGAATATATGAAACCCAAAAAGGGTTTGTAAATTTTGACTATAGGGAATATACAGATATTGGAGGTGAAGTAATAGTTATGTGTTTACTTATGGGTAATATATGTGAGTTGGATATCAAATATTCAACCAAAATTTACACATTTAACATTGGAGGTAGGATAATTTTCACTTATGGAAGCTTTGAAGGAGTTTGCTTGGATGAAGGAACTACTAGAGGATCTCACAAGTTGGTGGGTGGTTGGGACATTATTTTTTTATTCACAAAGTGAAATGCACTTATCTAATAATTTGGTGTTTCATTCTATGATAAATAATATTTAGTAAAAATATCACTTCATATAGAAATTTTTTTAGGGAAAATTAATAAAGATATAGAATATGGGTGGACTTCAGAATCTAGTAGATATTATGATAATGGTTGTATTCTAGGGTATGTTGGGGTGATGTTTTACCTTATTTGGGTTGGGATTACTGGAATCATGTTTGGAGAATAGTGTAGCTATAAAGGAATATTGAGAATATAATGGATTTTTAAATGTTGATGGGGTACTAGGTGAAATATCCCAAAAATGATACCCAAGTGGTAGATTATTATATTTTAATTGGTGAGAAAACACATTTTTTGGATAAGTTTTGGAACTACTAGAATGAGTAAATCTAGAACTCCAATTCTAAAACTGCATGAAGATTTAATAGTGGAACAAAAAAAGGTCTAGAATTTTAGAAGTATATAAATCAGAAACAACAATGATCATACTTGAAGAGGGAAGTGAAAATATGCAAAGGACTTGTATAAGATTTAATTCTGAAGTTATGTAAATTGTTTTCATCATTCATGAGGGACACATAAGGGTTATTTATAGGGATATTTAGTGAGATTTAATAGTTCTTCTGGATACATACACTTTTTATAGAATGATTTCATTGAGGTGATAGAACTCAATCAGTGATCAAACCTTGGTAAATGTTGGACCACAAAATTTGGAAGGTAGTAGAACTGGTTGGACCGGTTAGGGAACACTATAAATATTAGGATGATATTATTTTTTTGTAACTATTTTACATTGAAACCTTCTTCAATGTCATTAATAAAGAGTTTACAATGTTCCCCCCATTGAGTAGGACTTATTTCAAACCATGTAAATAGATGTGTTATTGTTTTCTTTGTTCTTTATATCATTTTCTTCTGAATGTTCTTTTCTTGTGTGTACATTAGTTTTTTAGTGAGTGGCTCGGTTTTATGTCTTCCAATTTCTTGAAAAATCATGGATATAGGTTTTTTTTAATTTTTTAATTTATATAATTTTGTTTTTAATTTGAATTTTTCATAGGGTTATTTCTAATTAGAGGTTTCGAACCCAATAACACTATTGAGATGAATGAGCCTCCTAGGGATCCAAACATTGATCTTTTTATTAAATCAAAAATAATTCAACATCAAGGTTTCTTTGAAAAATAATTTTAAATGAATAAGATACCCCTCCTTTCCTCAAATTTATAATTTTTTCTTATTGGGAAAATTTTCAAGCATATACCTTCTTTTAGTACTTGTGAAAGTCACTTGAAGCCATTGGATCCATTAGTTTTCACATTAGATTTTCAACACCTCAAATGTTGTCTTCTATTATTCTTCTAAAATGATTATTATCCTTTTGGGATGAGGATATCATAGGATTTGGGCAGTCTCTCTATAAAAGTGCTAAATAGACCCCCAAACATTGATACTAACTCTACACCTCCCATTATTCCAATATGGATACGATTTTCTGTACTTTTACTTAACAATTTCAAACGAGTGGCCCTTTTTCGAATTTCCAGCTTAATTAGACAACTGATAAAACTGGAATCTCCTACCAAATAACTTTAAAGACCCTCAATTGTGGAGGTCTGAAATAAAATTGATATCTCTAAAACTCTTTTTTCCTATGTTTGTATTCAAAATGGTGATTTAGGATTTGACCAAGAGGTATCATATGAAAATATACTAGCCTACTGCTAAAAATATCACAAACATTGTCCATTACTCCAAATATTATTTTTATTGGACAACTATATCATGCTCTTTAACCCTTAACAAGTCATTATGGGTGGGAAAGTGCAATAATAATGTATATCTTAGTGGAAATAAGGATCATGATGACAAAAACATTGGGAAACTCATGGCCTTTGTTGGACCTATTAATATTCAACCTCCTTAAGAGATTGTGTTGTTGGATAATGCTCAAACATGACCTTAGGAGATGTCTAAGTGGTATCCAATGAGGCTTAGACCCAATAGGTAATTTGTTGGTCACTCCAAAAAGATTTATCCTCTGATTCTTAATTTTGATGCCTTCTCTGACTTTGTGTCCACTTTTAATAATGTGCAACCCATTTCAATTACTTTGGAAGCCACTCCTTCCATTAAAAAGGAATTAAATAAGACTCAATATGACTCTAGTGAATCCAACCAATATTCACTTGATCAAGTATTCTGAATTGAGGATGACAACCTACACTATGTGCTAAAAAGGTAAGAATCCAATTATCGACTCATATGTCTTTATTACTCAACACCCCAATAAGACTCATAAATGTATAGATTACTCAATGTTAGAGAGAACTACTATTAATAGATCCTCATGGATTCAATTAGAAAAAAAAATCCCTCTATGTCCATAAGTTGGTGAGGATCCCACCTCATCCTTATATGATGATTATTCTTCCACTTCCTCAGATAAAGAAGATCTGGAGAATGCTATTAAGCTTAATAATTTCACCTATGTTATTAAGGAGTGATATAAGGAGGAATTATACCCCTAGATTGAGGAAAAATAGTGGCATACATTTGGATAATATTTCAATAAGTAGATAATTTTGGATTATTATATAAGTATAAAAGGGAATATATTTTATAGGGTTGAATTTGAACTTGATATAAACCCTAAGTTTTATTTTTTACACCTTCCTTAGGAACAACAATACTTAGAGAGAATTAATTGGTTGTTTCTATACTGGTATCCAATCATTTTATCCCATATTTCCCCTATGTATGAAAGTGGTCCCCTATACATGGTTCTAAAATTCAAGGAGATGTTTTGATGTTTATTTTAATCTAATTACATTATAGATCATGGGGTGACCCTAATTTTCACTCCACGCTGCTTGATTATCTAGCTATAATTATTTGAGATGTTATTATCTTGATAATTATAGTTATCCTTATGTATGATGAAAGGTTTTCCCATGGAATAAATTTGGGAACATTCTTAAATATAATACTTTTCACTAGCCTAGATAGATTGATGGATTAGATGTATGAAATATTTTTTATATATCTCACAATCCCTCTAAATGGTTGGAATGTTAGCGTGAAAGGTCTAGAACCTTGCTATTTGGTGGACCTTCATGTCATAAAAATGATGATATAAAGTGATTTTATAGTTTATAGTGATTTTTTGACTAAATTGAAGGATTATTATTTGGTAATATCGGGTGATATTGAGTTTTGATATTTTCAATTCATGACTGAGGGCATGTGCTCAAGGTAGGAGTGAAATGGGGTGGTCTAACAGTTGTGTATCATCTCACACTAACTCCATGCTACTACATTCTTCCTTTTTTGTTGTGGTATTTTCATTCCCATAATTATTATTTAATTTTTGGTATGTTGGGTCATTCTTGAATATTGAGACTTGTATTTCCAATACTGATATGGTGGGGTAATATATTTCTTCTGGATGAAGACATCAAATTTAATTTCACTTATTTTAGTGATGTGATCATGGATAGAGGAAGCTGAAATCAAATATCCTTATTTCATTATATCAACCATTAAAAATAAATTAAGACTACTTGGATTATTTTAATAGATTTTAATTGTGTTTTAGTTGTTTCTAAGGATGTGGATGGTTGTCGAGGGGTTGTATATAGTGTGTCTTTTCTGGGACAATATGGATGATAATGGTTTTTCTTTAGATCAAATAGAGTATAATTAATTATTTTTTAAGGTGATTCTAATGATGGGGTTTTCAATGAGGTCATCTTGGGAAGCAGGAATATGAAAATGTGGAGTCTATTCAATAATAAATTGTTGATACCTGCCCCTATAAAAGTGGATCTCTATACAGATGATGTTGCATCCCATTATTTTATTTATTTCTAGTCTAGAATTTTTAATAGCTTGATTGGAAGAATGATCACATGGACACTTGTGATATAGTGTTTTATGAATATTGAACCAATTAATACTTTTATTAACAGTGTATTACTAGTGCTACATTTTTAAAATTTAATGTATTGGGTTATATAGAACCATTACCTAGTATTTCCTTTGATGTGTGTATGGTGAAATTTATGTCTGCAAGCTCTTTTAATCTATTGATGGTAAAATTCCATTACATATGATGTTCTAATTATAACTTAATTTTTTTTAATAAATTTTTATGGGGAATGGGTTGGGATACCAACACATATATTAGGTCATTTTGGATTCATCATCAATGGGAAATGGCTAAATTAGTTCTATGAAACCCTTTTAGAGTCCCAAGTAGAGGAAATCCCCCTTGAATAATCCATTTTATCAGTGAAACCCACTAGATGATTTCATTATTTCTCACCTTATATTTTATTATAGCGAGGAAACTAAAAATACTAGGTAAGGGGTGGATACTTTCTTGAGTTAGTTAGGACTTTTTTCAATATTCTTCTTTTTCTATTTTTTTGGATTACTGTGAGGTATTTTCATGTTTTATTTATCTTTCTTATTTATCTCTCTTTTTTTCTTATTTCATTGTATTTTTATGTTTTTTCTTATTCTTATTCAATTTTATCACTTTTTTGTCAAAATACTCATATCAAATTTCTATCTATTTAATGAATTTATTGAAAATTCATGCCAAATTTCCCTATTTCACATTTTATTAATATTTAAAGAAAATTTATTTCACTGATGGCATGTGATTATAAGTGTGTATTTTAAATTAATGGGTGATTTAAGTAAAATTGGTTTTCTATAAATGATATAAATTATAGTTTATTTACAAAACCTTTGATATTTTTATATTATCTACATGGGTTTTGTGGAAACTTGTTTCATTTAATATCTCCACACATCATTACATATAAATTGAAAATATGAATTATTTATAATTAATTGGATGTATATATAAGTTAGTTTAATGTTAGTTGGATTTAAAAAAAAAATTCCCATATGCTCATTTCTTATCTAATCAATTTCATTACTATGTCAGACTCATCTATGCTTTATACCTAATGTTGTTGTTTCAAAGAAATATTCAAAAATCAAAAAATCAAAATAATAATACAAAAAAACATCTAGGATGATACCAATTTTATATTTTATTTCTTGTAATTATTAAGTAAGTGTATTTTTAAATTTTATTATAAGTGGAATAGATCATGTTCATGGGAAAAGAACCGGGTAAATCGAAACATTTTAAAATAACCTATATTTATAGAATTTAAAGTGTAAAGATAATAATTAAATGGTTATCACACACATGTAGGTATTTAGTTCCATGGTCGAATCATGAATTTTCTAAGATTCATATCATGCATCTCCTTAAATTTTGTTCTGATACAATTTATGAGACACTACATTCCATTCTTACTAATATTGACAACATAGTGTCGTTTTCTCTTTTATCACATTGCTACTATGAATTTAATTTCCTTTGAATGTTAAATATTCATAGACTAAAGAATATATTCATGCATTATTTTATAAAATGTGACTTTTCCTTGAAGTGAAAATTTTCAATTGTGGGGGTGTGAAAGCATCACGATTCACTATTATATTTCACCCCTATACCACTATTTTAAAATATTTTAGTTTTGTAATTTCCCAATGTAATTATAAATTGAAATATACATTTTATTTAATTAATTAATTTTAAATACTATCATAATGTTAAATTTCAATTGTTTTGGTATTTTCATTGCAGGTGGAGGTGATTTGGAGATACTAAGATGAAGTTGAAATGAAATGGGTCAAACAACATGGAAGCCCAAGCACACATATGCACTGATATTCATATTCCAAAACTATTTCCATCTAAAAGGACAAATATATGGTGGGTGGATCCATAACTATGAGGGATACAAATATTTATAATAAAAATAAGCATGATTCATCCATTTGGAGGCCCAAATTAAACGATATGTTTGAAAAAATGAATCTTCTCAAAGTCAATAGTATAACTTAGTATTTTGACAATATCTCCCATTATAGAGCTCCAATAGATTCCAAAGTTTATATAAATACATCTATTAGATCATACAATTACTATATAATTTTTTAAAAGTGTAGATAAGTTCATTTACTAAAATAAATCAAAATTAAAGTGGTGTAGGGAAATCTATGTGCAAAAATAACAACCTCCCTTAACCTATAAATGCACACCTTGGGTATCTCATTTACAATATTGGTTAGATGGTAAGGTTTTATAATTTTGTAGAGTTTTTGGTTATTCTCATCACTTTGGAGGTTTTGGATCTCCCTATCCTCATATGGAGATATTGAATTAAGAAGGAGATTCACTAGATCCTTTTCCTCCTCTCATTAGTGAGCTAAATGGTGGATGGTTATTATAAGGGAGACACACACTTTTCAAGGGAGTTATAGAACATCAATTATCCATTGGTTTGGTCTTATTTGGATTTGAAAACATTTAATTTAGTTGTGTGTTCCTTTGCTTTATATTTGGATGATTTGTTTTTATTTAAAGGAATGAAATAATCTTTAATTTCTAACCAAATGTTGTGAGATATTGAGTGTGTGACTTGTGTTATTCTAATTATAAAACATAATAATACTCTTCTTAACCATATTTTTTAAATTTAAAAGTTCATTGAAATATCTTATTACATGAATTGGAGTTGGATCTTGACTACATGATTTTATGTCATGGTTTATTTCTATGTGAATTAATTTAATGTCCTAGAGGATAATCAAGATCTTGGTTAATCCAAGACAAAAGTGTTTTACCAATCCAAAATAAAATTAAGAACAATGAACATGATATGTTGTGTAGTGAGCCTGAAATGATCATTGTCTCCTGCTTCTCTAAAAAAATACTTCATTTTATAGAATCCATAATATATTTCCTTTATCTATTCTAATTCAAAACAATTTAAAACCCCTAACTTTTAGTTAATTTTATAAAAAATATCTAAAAAACTCTCTCATAAACCTCCAACTCTTCTTAACAAACGACCTTGGGTATACCATATGCTATAAATCAAATTTCAAAACTTAATTAGATTTGGGCATCATGATAATACAATTAGTGTATTATGGAAATTCTAATTCTATACTCCTCATAATAATATAATTCCTTGATATAAAATCCAACCAAAACACAAAGTTTTGGCTCAATGTGGTACTATAAATATTTCATTTCACATAACATATGTTATGTGTTATTTGAAGAAAAAAACATGATCAAAATTAAAAAAATGAAATTTGATAATCTAAAATCATAAAATACATACATTTAGAGATAAAAATTTTAAAAATATATATTTCTCGAGCATATAAAAAATAATTATTATTCACTGAAATATTTCATGTAATCTTAAAATAAAAAAATATTATGAGGATACTAGAAATGCATAGCATGAAATTGGTTAATTTAATTTAAATTTCATGAAACAAAAATTTAGGAATAAAAGAATCAATACTAAAGACTTCCCATGAACTTATAAAAGATTAATTGCAAAAAATAAATGTTATATATTTTTTAACCTTGAATAATTTGAATATAATAAATATAAGGAATACTAAATTAAGAAAATACAATTAGATATGAAAACATTAAAATCAAACATTTTTAATCATATAAAAAATTTAATTTTCCCAAAACATTTTCTTAATCACATATAAATTTTTCAAATAACATATGTTAAGTGATCTCAGGATAAAAAACACCATGAAGAAATTAATACACATAACATAAAATTTATAAATTTAATTATTTTTTTATTAAAATAATAATTTCATAATAAAATAATCAAAACAAAATGTTTCTCATGAACTTATGAAAATTATTGTTCATATAACATATCTTTTGATATTTCCATAAATAATAAAAAACATCAACTAAACACCATTCACAAAAATTATAATAAAAAATAAAAAAGAAAATAATAATCTATAAAACAAATTTCATTATGAGAATTTTACAAAAATAGTACATGATTTTCATAATATTATCACTTAATTATGCTTAATATATATTTTTTATGCTTCATTCAAACATAGAACCGTGATAATCAATCAAAAAATAGTAACCTAAAAATATTGAATGAAATTATAACCTAAATAAAATGAAAAAATGAATCAAGAAATGAATTAATTAATTGATAAAAAAATATATAAGGATACAATTACCATAAAGACACTACTACAGAAACACGGAAAAAAGGTGTTGGCCTTTATTAGTGATTTTTAAGAGTGATGTTAAAAAAAATTATAAATTCTAAAAAAATTTATTAAGGCTATAGAGGTTATAAGAAAAAAAACAACTCACACGCTCATGGGATCGCACTAACAGGCAACACCCCCCTCTAAGGGTTAACCCACTCCAAAACTGGTCCATTATAATTTTTGAAGCCCAAAGGTCCTATATTTAATCACCTAAAGGCCACGTCATCCTGGCCTAAAGGCCCCTTTAGTGAAATAATGAAAATATTTAATTTAATTTATAAAATGAACTTATATTTATAATTTTATAATTTTTTTAATTAAAAAATTATATATATTAATATAATAAAAAATATTAATTAATATTTATATATAAGTAATTAGTAATGTAGATATTGTAAATTTTTGTGTATGTATATGTAAAATTATTTATGAATATAATTATACATTTATATAATCACTGAAATATTTTAATAATTAATTATATTTTTTGAATGTAATTAATAATTGATTGTGTTTTTTTATAAAATAAATACAATAAAATACATATGTAATTATTAATAATAATATATCTATATATTATAAATTATAAATCTATTTGAATATAATTATTTAAATTCATACTTTTAATTTTAGAGTTTTATAATTAATAATATACTATGGAAAAAATTTAAAAATTTATATTTTTAATGTAGATGATAAAAAATTATTATATTATCACATATGTAATTTATATATATACTATTAAAATATTAATAATTTATTATTATTTCAAATATAGTTAACAGTAAATTTTATATTAAATAGTAATATATTGAAAACAAATCCTCTAAAAATTGAAATATAATTATTAATATTTTCAAATATAAGTATTCATTATTATAATATTAAATATTTATTCATTTTAATAATTAATATTTTGTAAAATATTATTAAAAATATTTAAATAAATTGTTATTATTGTTTTATATATAAAATCAATATTATATGCATTTATATATCTAATAATTTATTGTAAAAAAATTATATTTAAATGTAATTTTTTATATTTTGATCATTATTTATAAATTTATATATAGTAAAAAATATATACACATTTATATAATTAATAATATTTCTTAATTAAATTTAATCACATTGAAATATAATTATTAACTATTAATGTTGTTATATAATTAATAAAATATAAATATTTTGATTATTTTTTATTTTATTATCTTTGGGATTTATCTTTTTTTATATACACATATAATTATTTTTTAATATAATAATTCATTTATATAATTAATTATATATTTTAAAAATTATTTATTCATTTATATAAAAAAAAATTATTTTTAATTGTAATTAATAATTTTTAAATGTAGTTATTAATTAATTATATTTTTATATACAATCAATGCAATATATAAATCTATATAATTAATTTGGAATAATAATATATATTTATATTATCAATTTTAAATATATTTAAATATAATTATTAAAATTATTACTTTTAAATGTATAGTTTTATAATTAATAATATTTTGTTAAAAAAATATACATTAATATTTTTCATGTAGTTGATAAAAAAATATTCCATTATTACATTTTTAATTTATATATATTTTATTAAATTAATAATAATTTAGTATTATTTTAAATATAGTTGATAGTAAATATAATATTAATTAGTAATATATTGAAATAATCCTCTATAATTCAAAAAGTAATTATTGATATTTTTAAATATAAATATACACTATAATAATATTAAATATTTATTTATTATATAATTAATAAAAATTTTAAAAAATTATTAACAATATTTAAATACAATTAGAAACTAGTGGTATTTTTTATATAATTAATATTATATAAATTTATATTATTAGTAATTTATTAAAATATGGTTATTAATATTTTTAAATATAAATATACATTTTTATAATATTAAATATTTATTAATTTATATAATTAACAAAAGCCTTAAAATATTATTAAAAAGTATATAAGTGAGTAATAATTAATATTTTACATATATAATTAATATTATATGAATTTAAAAGTAAATTTTAATATTTTTCTATTTATATATACATTTATATAATTAAAAATATATAGTAAATCATATATACAAAAATCAATGCTAAATCTAGCGTGGATAATTCCTTATGTAATATTATGTAACTTTAAAAAATTGGAGTTATTCTTATGTAGCTTCATTTTAATCTTACAAATTTAACTTTATCATTTCTAGTTTTAGTACTTATAAATATACCTATATCAGTGATATAATTAGAACATATAAAGATCTCTCTGTAAGTTTAAACTGAACCCGCATAAGAATAACTCTGAATTTCTAAAGATCTATAAGATTAAACAAGAAATTATCAGTGTTGAATTTAGTACTGATAAATATCAGTCTGTATTAATGTTAAAAGTAACCCTACTAAAATATTAAATTATCTGTGTTTATCATTTTAGTGTTGATAAAATACTCTTATTACAACTTTTTAGTTAGCACTTATAAATTCCTTACCATATTTCTAAAAGAACCCTAACTACGCCTCCCATCGACCCTGTCATTCAAGATATTTTAGAATTCATGCTCTTCTACACCCCCTCACATCATTTTATGAATGATTCCACTTCCAAAATCAAAGGTATGCATTTCAAAACTTATGTTTTAATGATATCTCCTCTGAACATGTTGTTCTTTGGTTATTTTTTAATTTTTCTTCATGTATATCCCTTCTCTATATGTGAATATATGTTTTTTTGTGTTTATATCTTCTATAATTATTCTTAAAATATATCCCTATGTTTTTTTGGATTGTTCTCCGTCATTTTGGATTATTCTTCATGTTTTAATAATATCTCCTCCATTTTTTTGGATTTTTCTTCATTTATATCTCATATATTTCATCCATTTCAAACCTTACTACTCTATCCCTATACTATATATTTCCTCTATATGTGTGTGTGTGTAAATAGATACTCGTATCAATTTATATATTTATGTACACATACACACACTTATATATATATATATTGGTGTTTAATATATATGTATATACATATATGTATATAAATTTGTTTGTGAGTGTGTATTTATATATATATATATATTATGTTTTATGTGTTTTCAATTTTATCTTTGAATTAAAAAAAATTTCTTTGTGAAATAATTTTTTTATATTATGAATTGATTTTAAACATTCCCATAATATATTTAAAATTTATTTTTTTCTTTCTTGTGAATACTTTGTGTTTAAATTATCAAATGTAACATTTTCATCATAGAACATTTATTTTATGAATTTTTTTATCATGTAATATATGAAATTTATCTAAATTGAATAATAGTATATGTTATTTGTATGTTCTTATGATAATTTATATTAGAAGTATTAAAAAATCCTTTATAAAACATGTATTTTTTTTTTAAATGATTTCAATTCAACACTGAACATATATAATAGATATAAACTCTATAAATTTATAAATACAAGGTAAATCATAGGATTTATATCTATTATTTTATATACATTATATATGTATTATAATTTATAATTATATTTTATAAAGTTATACTTTATATAATTTATACATGTAACAAATGATAAATTATATGCATACCTTTTTTGTATATATTTATTTATTGTTAAATATGAATATTTTTAAACCAAATAAGAACATTATAAATTAAAAATTGATGGATTTCAATCACATTAAAAAAGAATATAAATATGGGTTAAAAAATTTCATCAATTTTCAAACAGTGTATAGAAATGATCCTTCTCAAATCATTTGTCTATTCTTATGTATTTTTTATTTTAGAAAAATTTGTTGAGATGAGTTAAAATAACACTTGATCCATCATGAAATAGATAGAAGTTATAAATGTTGGACTAAACATGGGTAATAATTGAATGTTTCTAGTGAATGGGATAAAACTATAGTCAATAGATTGTATGATATGAGTACAACTAGAAATAATGATGGGGATAGTATTGAGTGACAATGATAGTTGAAGATGACCATCATGATTGTCTAAAGTTGTTTGAGAAGTTAAATATTTGTGCAAAGATTCCATTGTATGTTGGTTGTACTAAATATATTACACTATTTTTCACACAAAATCTATATAATTTGAAATCTGAAAATAGGTGGAGTGATACTTGCTTCGAAAAACTACTAGACCTTTTAAATGATATGTTACTTGAAGATAATGAGATTTCTTATTGAATATAGGACACTAAATGAATGTTATTTTAAATGGGTATGATTATTGAAATAATACATGCATATTCAAGTGATTGTATATAGTTTTAAAAAGACCATTAATCACTTAAAAATTCCCCAAGTGTGTTGTGTCTAGATAAAAGAAAGATGAATCAATCCCTTAAAAAAATTAGGGTAATTTCCAATCATTACAATGTTTAAATGGATATGTAGAAGTGAGGATACTATATGGTAATTCAAATGGAACAAAGATACAAGAATTAAATATGGAAAAACTTTTTCATCGATCTGACTCTCCTCAGTGGAAGAAAATAGATCATGAGTATCCTGGATTTGGAAATGAGTTGACAAACCTCAACCTTGTGTTATCTATAGATGGAATGAATCCTTAAGGATTATAAATTCTAACTCATAATACATGGAGAGTTATATTAGTAAATTATAACTTTCCAATCTTGTTAAGCATGAAGTACAAGTATATTATGTTCTATGCTTATATCAAGATAAAACAACCTAGTATTGATATTGATGTTTATTTATCTCCATTGTTCGAAGATCTAAAATTGATGTCGGATTTAGGTTTTACATTATTTAGTGCTCATTTAAATGAAGAGTCCATGTTGAGAATCATGTTGTTTATGATGATAAAGGTATTTCCTGCATATAGAATTTTTTTAGGATATAGCATTAAATGAATATTATGGTGTCCCATTTGTGAAGTAGGTACACTCTTAGTTAGGTTAACACATTATTTTAAGATAGTGTATCTAGGAAATTGAAATTTTTTACCCTGATGACATAAATACCAATCTTGTATGACATCATTCGATGGTAATTTAGAAGAAGGTACAACACCTTTTCCATTAACAATTGATAAATTCTTTGAGAATATAAAGGATATTGTCACTATTTTAGTAAATCCTTTTTGATAAACCTTATGAAAATAGGTTGGAAAAAAATATTTTTTCTGAATTACCATATTCGAATTTTTTATATATCATACATTTTCTTGATTTTAAACATGTATAAAAAAATTATGTGAAAGTTTCATTAGAAAGTTAATAAATGAACTCCATAAAAAATTTAATTAAGGCTAGGATAGACATAACTGTTATGGGGATAAGGGAATAGTTGGTACTAATAAAGGGTAAAATATGGGATTTTCTTCTACCGATGGATTATGATATTTCCAATAAAGAGAAATTTTATTTTTTTCAACTTACTTAATGGTATAATGGTTCTATAGGGATATTCATAAAATATCAAGAATATCATATTAATGAATGATTTGAAGTTAAAGGGATAAAAATAGAATGGTTTTCATGTATTGATGCAATATTTAATTCTTATATATTTACATTGAACTATACATAAATATTTATAACACACATTTACCAGTCCTTTCTTCTTTATTAAACCTCTATGTAGTAAATTTATAGACTTAGTTAAGCTTTAAACTATTAAAGTACATATTTTTGTCATATTATGTGAATTATAGATATACTGCCTACCATTATTCTTTTATATAATGGTTCACTTGATGATTCACTAGGTAAGAAAAATTTGAAAATGTGGTCATATACATTACTAATGTATGTATCCCATTGAATGGTATATAAATATTTTGATAGGGTATCTCAAAAAATTGATGTCATCTAGAAGGTTGTACTATAAAGTGATCTATTTTTTAGGAAGTCGTTGATTTTTTTACTAACTACCTATTCAATGTGGATAGCATTGGTCACCTAAAATATCATCATAGTGGGTTCCTTGTATGTGATGGAATTTTCTAAATAGATATTGTTTCAATTACCATTATAGAGTAAGAGTAGTCTCAGCTTTATTTTTTATATAACAGTGTAAAGGTTTCACCATATATCAAACTTAAAAAGTAATTATTAGGTATTTTAATCCATCAATTTATGAATGTTGGATATCAAATACACATAATCAGAAATTTATAGGATGGTTTAGAGACCATATTTGTAAGGAGTTATTTGAAAATATGAATTCAATTTCTAAACAAATTTGATGGTTATCTAGAGGACCAAGTGTACATTTATTGTCTTATGATGGTTATGTAATTATCAGTTGTATATTTTACACAAAGGAACGTTATTAATGTAGTATGATATAAAGTATTATATTATCTTTTGTGGAATAATCATTGCATATATCTGGAATAAATTATTTAAATACAATTTAAATGAATATAATTTAGCATCATCAAAAAAATATTAGATGTGGATTATACAACATCCTAAGTGTTAATTTTTTATTCAAATGTGTTGATGACAATAATTAAGTTAAAATCAATTAATTGGAATTCACAAATGTGAATTTAATTGAGAAAAGATACAAAAATGAACTAATATAATGAAATCATAGATAGTATATGTATTTTATACCCCAGATCCTTCAAACACAAATTGTTCAATTATTCTATTTTCAACTAAAATAACTATAGGTTTAAATGAAAATTCCATTGAGTTATACCCTTTCATTAAGATATTGAAACCATTTAACTATGTTCCCAATATATATGGTGCCTTCTATATCAAAGGATACCACATGGAATGGATTTAGATAATTGTTAGAGGAGAAAAATCACTTTGATCTTTAAAGAAAAAAGAGTTTAATGAACAAGTTAAATATTTTTTTAGTTTTTTATATATAATTTGTTTCTTTATAACATTGTTTTTTTACTAATATATTAATTTAATTTATCATGAATTTTTCATGAGTTGCAGTCAAATAGAATTTTATTTAAAACTTTGAATGTAGTAAAGGGCTGGCCAAGGCCATTTCCCAATGAGTATATGTGGGATGGTTCTTCACTCTCCCAACACTTGTGTTTTTTTCTTTTGTTTTTTTAGTTTCTTGAAATTAGGAAGATGGTTTATTCAATTGGTTTACTGATTTTAAAAAATGAAAAAAATATGCATAGAAGAAAAAAATTAGCATGAAAATACATGGGTTTTAGGGAGAAATTATAATGAGTAAAATCACTATTTATATTTTTTATAGTTATTCCAATTCAATGAACATATTAAATATCATTTATATATTCACCCTACACTATTTAATTTAGTATTAAATTTAAAATCTTTTCAAGGAATCCCTTAAATAGACCATAAATTTCATATATTCTCCTTAGTGAAAGGGTAAGAAAACCTTTAAATCGAGTGGATGAACTTACTTACCCATCAGGCAGCAATCCCTTACTATTCCTACTTCTAAACCATACAACTCTACTATTATAAAGTGTGGTACAAATTAATGGAGACATTATTTTACAATGAGTTGGATTAATTCAACAATGTCAATGGAATATTGAGTGATTAATGTGACCTCTACGATCCACCTTCACTTTTGTGTTAGGATTGGTGAAATATGTATAAAATTAATTTCAAAAATTCAAAAATTTCACTATGATTTCCCTTTGAACACCTAAAATATATTATTGAATCATAATTATAGATATTTATATCACTATGTGCATAAAAAAGGTGAATAAATATGAAAATTTTGAGGGATAATAGAAAAATAGTATGATTAATAGATAATAAAACCTGAATTTAATTGAAATTAAAAGAAAAGAAATACAAGATAACATAATCTAATCAAAATCTAGTCAAAGGATAAGGTTCATATCCATTAAAGTGATATAAGTGTAAAATATTTATAATACATGGTGATCTTTTCTTCCTCATCCTCTAGGAATTTTAGTGTCAAGAGTGAGATCTTGCATCCTTGGATGGGTTCCACATGTCACGACTAAGTGTTATGATCAATTCAGTTGTGAGTATCCACATGAATCATATTTTTGGAATAATTATCTCCCATGACTTATTTTTATTATTACATAGAGAATAATCAAAGGTGTAATGCTTTAATTCTTTTTGGATTAAGTGGAAATGAGTGTTTGGGTCCTAACTGTAAATAGAATTGGTCCTGAATTTTTCTTGGATAGAGTTGGTGTGAAGCCTGAGATTGGTTGGATTGTAGCTGCAGAGATGTACGCCCAGCTATAGTTTAGATTATGTTCCTAGGAAACATAAATAGTGGTCATATAATTAAAACATCTTATCATTAATTTTATTATTTCTCAATATCTTGAAATCCTCATTATTATGCTCAGTCCTTCATGCACATCAACACTTAGCAGTGTATGAACCTATTCAACCTCACACTGATGGGATTTGGTCTTAGTTTTCATTGAGAACCTTTCTCATTGTGGTCAAGGATTTTAGTATAAGTCTTAGTTCTTATATATGGGTTGATAACTAAGGTAGAGTATCCTTAGTTCTATATTACAGTGCTTGAGATCTTGGACCAAATGGTTGTTATTATGCTTATATAGTGGAAAAAAGTTTGTCATTCAATTTTTCAAGAATATTTTGTGCATGAGTCTTCTAACATAAAACTGGTGTATTGGGATAGACCTGAGGTCTCACCAGTCTTCGATCTACATATGGAAAACACAAAATTCTAGTGTAGTTTCAATTGGTATATTAAGCCCAACTAGTTTTTCAATGGTTCAAATTCAATTATCCTAAGATCATCGGTATTCTCATCTCATTTTCAATTAGGTATCTACAAGATTCTATTTCAGCTTCCTCCATTCACCATGAAGTAATTTTCTTCAACCATTATTAATAGTCTTTTATTGTTGGATCTTCAATATTAAATCTTGGTCATCAAATATTGGCTTCATTTCTTCATCGAATGACACTACCAACTTTAGCTCCAATTTTCACCACATTGGGGTTCAAAATATAGGGTGGATTAATCCTTATAAAACTTGGTGAGTAGTGATTTGAGGTTTTTATTGATATATTTTATTCAACCGTGGAAATTTTCATTGAGGTGTTTGGTCGATGGGGGGAGGGGTACAATTAAGCAGGCTGGAAATGTGATGATCGATTATTGTAGGTCTATGTGGAGGGGGGATAAATGATATTTTTTAAAATAGATGGGACATGGTATAAAGGGTCATAGAATTATTCATGGTCTTAGATGGGTTATGTGATTCTTAATTGTTGAATGCTTGAATGGGTCTTTCACATGGTAGAAAAAAGGGGGGCATTGCTTCACCTCAAGCATGGAAACAGGTTTGGTAAGAATGGTCGGAGGTGGAGGGTGGTACCATGGACACTATATGGTAAAAAATTTCATGGTCGCAGGGTTGTGTAGTGGAGTGATATTTTCACATTAGAAAGTAAATTCATGATAGTAAACCTACCCCCTCGAATGGTAACACATTTTTTTATATCTCATCATCACGGAGGAATGGCATTGTCAAAGTTCCCTTTTAAAAAATTTCAAACATGCACAATGTGGAAACATTTTGTTTCATTGTAGTCTAATTATATATTAAATTAATTTAAATAAAAACATTGAAAAATGAATTCCAAAAAACTTCTCATTCATTTTTTATTAAAAAAATTAAAATTATATTTAAAAAAACAATTAATTCTATTATATCATTTTAAAAATACATTCAAAAATTCCAGATTTAATTTTTAAAATTCAAAGTTTAAAATCAAAATAAAAATCAATTTCAATTTTTTCAAAATCAATGTATAGATTCACCATAAACTTTAAAAATGAATAAAACATGCAAAAACTAAAAATTGATCCAATTTTCAATTAAATTCCAATTCAAAAAATTATAAAAAAATGTTAATTTATTGTGATTTTAATGGAAATTGAGGGGAATTTTTAGTGAGTGATAGTCAAAAAATTAGAATGTTCAAATATCATCAATAATTTAATTTAATTGTTTAACTAGTTGTGTGAGGATTCTTTACCTGCTGATTCTACTAATATCAAGGAAATATATAGTGTCAATGTTAAAATTGAGAAAATATTAAAATTTGAACAATATTCTAGAGGTGGGAAACGACCTAAATGTGATAAAGTAGGAAAATCTGATATGGTTGAAAAAATTTAGGAATGACATGGCGCGATAGTGTTTGTAAGAATTATAAAGGTGATAAGTGAAGGTAAAAATTGTATGTTAGATAAAATGCATAGGGTCAACCTATTGACCCCCAAAAAAGTATATTTTCATTATTTATATTGGGTTCAATACTCAAATGCATGTCTATTGATATGTGTATGTGTCTAAGAGAGAGAGAGAGAGAGTGAGTGAGTGTCTGTGTGTTTTACACAATGTTGTGCCTACATTAATGAAAAAAAATTATTAATACATTAGGGTAACATTATTATATAATTTCTCTATTTTATAAAAAAATAAATAAGGAAATGTTTATTTTCTCTTCATTATCCCATGAATAGTACATTTATATTTCATTTGGGGTGGTTTATAAGTGGTAAACATCCGGTATCAGAAACCCGAGATCAAAACCAGGTGGGAGAAAATTTTTATTGGTAATATAAAAGTATTATAGAACTATTGTATAATTTATTACAGTGGTATTGTAGGACAATTGAAATATGGGTATTGTAGAAGGTACTGTAGTGGTGTAATGTAGAGGTGGTACTATTCATCTTGAATGGGATTTGGGGCCACAAAAATGGGCCTTCTGGACGCATGGCCTCCAGACCATGGTGTAGATCAGGTTCAACTAATCTAGAGAAACCCTAGGTGGATTAAAGTAATATAATACACTAGTAGGATCTAGTCATACAAAGGCCTGAAGCTGGGTCCCGACAGACATGCCACCAGGTTTAGGCCACACGCAACACCATATGATGAAAGGAAAGTTGTAGCATCACCAAGTGGTGAGTTGGGTATATTCATTGAAGGAGGGTGAGGGGATGAGTTATTTCAGTTTAATTAGATAAAAAATATTGTAAAGTCCTTTGTGATTCTAGTTCTTCAAGACATGTAATTCTATTTCCATTGTGCCATTGAGCCTTCAGGTTATGTAAGGGTTCTCCCTCAACCCAGTTAAATAGAGGTATTATCATAAATAAAAAATTGAAATTTTTATTCATAATACATTTATATTTTAATATTTTTGATGAAATTTGTAAAAATGGTTGTTGTAAAGGCTTTTGAATCATTTTGGAAACTTCTTATAAAAAATATTAGGTATGTTGAGGGGAAAGCAAAACCCTACCCACCAATTATATACCTTAAATTTTAATTTTTTTGGATAATCCCACTTTTTAACTGAGTTGAGAGGGAACACTTACATGACCCAAAATCCTAGAATCACACCCACCATTTATATAAAAACACATCATAAAGTATGAATCCTTGGATGATTTCATTGTATAAGAGGAGGAAGCATTTAAGGTACATTTTAATTGGTATTATTTTATTTGATATCATGTGCATTGTTCACTTTGACATAGAATTGTTAATTTATGAAATAGAAAAAGAGTGTAGAAAATAAAAAACTTGCATCAAAACCAATGTACCCCTATCATAAATTAATGATGAGGTATCATTCACTTGAACAAAAAAATGTATATATTTTAAATTTCTAATAATTCTTTTTATGTGATATGAAACAAAAACATAATTATGTTCCTATAGATTAATGACTCAAAATATCAAGCCACTTCCAACCCACATCATGTGCTTTGGAATGAGGATCAAATAAATAAAATGCGATAGATAATATATGAAAACACATATAAAGTATGGGAATCAAGTGTAAGTATGATATAATTGAAATTTATTATACATTAAAATAGTATTATATAACAATGACTGCTTATTTTCATATATTTGTTCTGATTTTATACATAATAATCATTATATACTATATACAATGAATGACTAATTTCAGTGGATTTGAACCATCTAGAACAAGATTTCTACATTAGAGGTGTAGGATTTGGAGTACCGCCAAGAGAATACTTTGAGAAATAAAATTCATAGGGGTATAATGATGATAAAATAAAAAATATACAAGAATAGATAGATACTTTAATGAAAAATTACTAATTTGTAGGATAAGGTGATAAACCAGTTTCTTTGAATGGATCAATAAGAAGAATAAATACAGTGGAGACCAAAACATAAAGAGCCATCCCCCCACCCCACCCCAGTTTTGAGGCTAGTCATTACCCTCAATGGCTTATCTTAATCAAGGTAATCAATTTTTTCATAACTTTTTCAGATAAGTTTCAATCAAATAACTAATTATATCTTTCTTGTACTAAAATTATAGAGCATTAAATTGTTTATGATTTAAATCTATCATCACCCACTCATCACCTTATTTTGAGAGGTATGGTGTATAATTTCTAAGGTGATATTATATATAATAAATGAATTTATAAATATCATGTGATGGTAGGTATTCACAAAGATCATGAGCCAAGAACCAAGTATCTTATTCTCCTTAATTATCTTGATATTTATATCATCAAACCTTTTATTGGAACATTCTTATAATTATCATTTAACATTATAATGGTATATAATGATAATGAGGTATGTTCTTTCCAATTTATTGTATATGAAAAAACATTGAGAATTAATGAAAACAGGTATAAACTGAGGTAGGTTTTTAATGAAGGAGAAACATGTGGGTAAACAGAAGGTTAAGTCAAGAAAATATAAAGGATCAACTAATAGATCAAAATAAACTACTAAGAGTACATTACCCCATAAATATCACTACCTCGTTTATTAATATTATAGGTTCTTGTAGATAAAATGTTCCAAAATATAAATATAGATTTCATTTAATATGAAGATAAAATGTATAGAGAGGCCACTACTAACATGATTGGTATTGAGAATATTAAGGGAATTCTCAATCATGGATGGCTAGGAGCCTTAGTTTTGAATGAATTCATGAGGTATATTTTAAAAAAAATGTCCAATAAAATATCTACTATGTTTATTATAGTTTAATACTATTTATATTTTCTATAGGTGTATATGTCACACTAATGTAAAGGGAATGCCTAAAAAAGAAAATTTTTGATTTTTTAGTCCTTGTGTCATTTTTATATAACAAATATCAATGGATAAAGATGAAATTTTATCAAGAGACAAAGTGCTCATGGTGTTTAAAAATAAAATAATAGACGAAAGGCTCTTTGAAAAACCTACAATGAAAATGTAATCATATAAAATACATTCTAATTTTTTCCATTACCTATTCCTTTTTGTTTTTTAAGACTCATTATATGCTCATTATAATCAATTCATATACTCTAAATATTCATTTATTGGATCCAAATTATGGATATCCATGAAATTGACTACACATGATATCCATTATGAATTTTTAATAAATTGAATTCAATATTTTCAAATAAACATTAAATTATTTGTTTTATATTATTTTTTAACAAAAATTTTGTTATGATGGGGAGGTGTTTATTTATCATTAAAACCATGGTATGAGGATGGTCAATGAATACAAGAAATCAATGTATTTATACAACTAGATAAGTATTATGGTATATAAAATAAGATTTATCTATCAAATCAGATATCAACAAATTACTTATTTTTATCATTATTTCTACATTTTCTAAAATAAATTAATCACACTGATTTTAGTTATTAAATTTGTAAATTTAATAATGATATAATATTCAATCCACAAACTTTCATCTATAAATATGTATTTTAGAATATAATTTAAAATATGAATTAACTATTTTTTATCTATATTTTTCTTATACTATTAGGAATCTAAACAATCAACATATTCAAAAGATGAAATAATTTTTTTGGATTTATTTTGTAACATAGATGTTATCAAAAAAAATTCAGACACCATAAAGAGGTGGTTTTATATCATGTTTGTAATTTTTTTTATTTTATATAGATCATGAAGAGGTTCTTTATCTTCTAATAATTTAGTTATTTTTATTTTCATTTAAAATAATTATTGGAGATATATATTTTACTTTTATGAAATTAGAATATTTTCATATGACCTAGAGTATTGAATGCATTGTGAAAATAAAATAATAGTATTGATGGAAAGAGGGTACACTAATTGTGTGTTTTCAGTTTTAATGTATCATTCTAGTTCCAAAGAATATGTTACCTACTCAAAATCGAGAAAACACGCTCAGATTTCCATGATGATTTAGAAAAATAATTGATTTTTCATTTATGACATGTAGGAATTAAACTTATATGAATCCAAAACATGGTGAGAGAATTTATGAATGAAAGTGTGTGTTTTCATTTTAAAATGAAATTTTAGTTCAAAACACAAGTTAGATAATAAAAAATTAACAAACTAGATAATATTATCTTAATTATTTATAAAAATGATCCATAATTCATTTATTACATGTAGAAATAAACCTCACATTAATATGATATAAGGTGTAGATTTTATTTCATAAAGTTCATGTTTAGAGTTTAAAAATGACAATTTAGTTCGATCTGACACATGGTGTGGCCAGTATGACTGAATATGTCTGTTTTCATTTAAAAGTGAAATTTCAGTTGAAAAAATATTTCACATACTCAAAACTAATAAAATTCACTACGAATTTATTTGTACATTATAAAAATGATCCAAAATTCATTTGTGACATGTATGAATTAACCTCACATAAATCTAACACACGGTGTGATCGATATGACTAAAGTGCATGTTTTTAGTTTAAAAGTGACATTTTAGTTCAAAACATGCATCACATACTAAAAAATGATAAAACAAACTTGGATTGTTATGATATTTTAGGAAATTATCAATAATTCATTTTTTATGTGTAGTAATAAACTACATGTTAATCTAACACACGATGTGGTCGGTATGACTGAAATCATGTGTTTTAAATTTAAAACTATCATTATAGTTCAAATCATTTGTCACATAATAAAAAAATATCAAATTAACTAGTACCGTATGATAATTTAATATAATGATCAATTCACTTATGACTTATAGAAATTAACCACACATCAGTCTAACACAAACTGTGATCTATATAACTAAAAGTTTATGTTTTCAATTTAAAATTTATATTTTGATTTAAAACATGAATCACATAGTAAAAACAGTGGATATATGCTTTTATTGTTAATATACTATATAAAAATGACTAATTATTCATTTTTAATGTGTGTGAAGTAACCTCATATCATTCCAATTGAGGTTTATCATGAATTTATAATTTTCAAATGCATCAGGGGTGCTTATTGTGTCATGTAAAACTTAGATTAAATCAAGTATAAATAAATAATCCTCAACGTATATGATGATAAAAATCATGAAAAATTAATTAAATTTGGTGAAGATTAATAATGAATACTGGAACCAAGATATAGGATCTTTTCATGCTGAATTTATAACTAATTTATAGATGGATAAATAATTACCTTAGCACACGATTCTTTCTTCATTGATGAATTGGTTAACCTCACTTGTCATACCATCATTGAAAAAAGGGATTTGAGGGTATAATTACTATACAGGTGATCCAAACTTGTTTTAAAACCATTGAATATCACCATAGAATCATCTGTTACGTAATTGATCCTAACCGCTTGAACCATCCTTCATTGATCATATCAAGAATATCTTTATAGAAAAAGGATTCTTCAGGATCTCTAAAAGGATTTAGAGGAAGGATGTGGATCTATGATATTATTATTTAGTGTGTTCTTGGGAGATTTTTATCTTAGGGTATGAGATAATTGTCTCTTTCATTTTTTATGAACAAGAAACCCTCTAACCCTAGAAAGTGATACAACTGGGTATTTATAAAGCTAGGTTAGGATTAGTAATTGTACATAGGCTATTATTTTATCCATTATTCCTTATAGAACCCCATTTCTAATAATAATATAAATTATATTATTATTTACTTCGAATGTGAATCACTAGTGAATAAATAAATATAAATTGTTAAATAAATAAACTAATATTTATTAAAATGGTATTTAATATATCATTTCCAATTGGGCCATCAAACTATGTTCGTTTATTATCCTTGATATTCACTAAACCTTGAATAATGAATATTTATTTAATAAATTAATATAACTATATTATTCATTGATATATAAATATATATTATATTCAAAAAATAAATATTTATTACACATCAAACTCACATATTTATTCTTTTGAATAATTCGTGATTGAATCCTGATGATCAACTAAACATGAATAATTATTAAAAAAATATATGGGAATAATATTTATTAAACATGTTAAATTCATAAAAAATTTAACCGAGGTTCTAAATTCACTTAGTTTGTGGCCCTCTAGGACCCTTTATCAATGAAATTAAGAAAAACCGCCTAATGTCCAAGGTTATCGTCTAGATACATGCAAATACACTCATAGATAAATTAGTTAAATGTTTCAACAAAAATAAACCCCTAACAACATACATTGTGTAATATAATCTATTTTTCTTTATATATCTACTCAAGAAGGTTTTATACTAGTGTCATCAACCTATATACTTGATGTACCTTTCTTTGACTTTATAGAAATGAAATTTTTGATAGAACTCAATGGACATGAACTAAATCAGGAGGTTTTATTTCCATCAAAGGGTCTGAGTTATCAACTTACACTAAACTAGGTGGGTACAAATCCTTTCATACATTATTAATTAATGAAATATTATTCATTATTTTCCCATTGTATCCTACCTCACCACAAGAATATTTCATCATAGTTGTTATCAATACATCAAAGTAAATGAGTCATGACATTAATTAATAATAATATTAAATTCCAAGGACCATGAAATGCATCTATAGATAGGAACATCCAATGAAACATATAAAATGTCGATTTCCTACTGGTGGTATTGTTCTCATAATCTCCTACTCTAAATATTACCAAGGGTGTACACTATAAGAAAGTTCCTCAATGTTATATGAGCCTCTACCTATGATATTTTGTAACATTAGTGTCCCATAAAATGGAATCATCTAGCTATATAACATATATTCAGGATTATTATAATATGACTTATATGTTCTCATTATAGTGTAGAAATTCTATGGCCTTTCAGTGTATTAGGTTCCCTTAGGATGTTATCATATACAATGTCACATAGAAGAATAATCTTGATGTGATACATGGTTAATTAATATTAAGAGATGCCATGAATACTAGTATTCATAGAGTACAAGGAAGTTGGTTTAATGGAACCAACTCCAAAAGACTCCCACTTTAACGAGATCCAACTACTATTAATCTAATAGTTAGTAACACATGTTAAACATGCATCTATTGAGGTAAGGATGTAGTTTTTGAGTGCACCATGCCACCTATCATTTATATACATACTACGACTTCATCTAATTAGGTAAATTCCTCAAGAGATGATATCAATCAGTATATTTTTTCTTATTTCATCCCATAAATATTAGATAATACCATAGTTTAGGTTATTCATAATAATTATTGAAATTTACTATTTGGGTATAATTATAAAACCTAGAATAAATTATTGCTAAACTTTCTTATTAATCTACATTGGAAGCCATAAAGTTCTCACTCTAATGTAGATATGGAAACTACTTTTTGTAATATGATTTACCATTTCATGTTACTTTATCATTACTATGATACTAGATCAAATTTATCTAAATAATACTAGTTTTATATCCCTTGGAAACTAGTATTCTCATTTCTCCAATTATCAAGAACTCATCAGTTTTTTTTCTCAAGCATTGTTGGATAGTAATGACTTTAACCTATGAATTTCTCCTAAACTTGTTTGATATTTTCATTTTATGCTTTATGAATAATCAAGATCAAACCTAAGTATATATTAACGCATTTGAGATAGATTTTAAAATTACTCTTAGGATTATGTATTCTATACATCACAAAATTATCATGTGACACTAGAAAAAAAAATTAGGTGTATTATTCCATGTCGTGTTTTTCAATACCATTTCAACTATGTATAATGAATTAGAATAAGTAACCCATTGATATATGAAATATGAACTTATTACCTGGAACTTTTTAGTCTAATTAATTCATATAGGAGATATTAACTTTAGTATTAAATTAACCATAATCTTAATCACTTGTTTTCTTTATGTTTTCATAACATATTTGTCTTTGAAACTATAGCACTTCCACTAACTTCTTTTAGACACCTAGAAACATTTTTGTTTCAAATGAATATACTATGATCATTTTACTTATTTCAACCCATAAAATTGTCCTTGAAACTTTCATTTTATATTTTCATTCATTGATGTCTCCAACCTTTTTGGTTATGTCATGTAGACATTACGATAAAGTTACCTCAAAGGTAGAAGGCCTTGATATATGATGCCTAATATAATGATTTTAGCAACTATAGTAAGTATAATTCAAATGGATTTAAGCATTATGGATTGGGATAACCAGTACATCCTTATTGGTACCTCACTTGTATGATCTATATATAGTTTCTATTGAATACCCACCAACCACTATACATAAAACACCAAAATAGAGTATGAATTTTAGTATATGGAATCCATATTTGAATTTATAATAACTTTTTAATTATATATATCTACAACTTATATCTCTTTGTATGATTTATTATTCTTGTTGAATAATATATCACCTGATACTGTGAATATAAAACGACCACAATGGTTTTAACCTTCCAAATGCGGTATATTCCTCTAGAACAATTCCTCCTACTAATAATTTTGTTGTTTAATGTTATTATTACAACTTGTGTAGATCCAATATTAAAATTAAATCTTTTATTATCCCAATATCTAAAAAGGATATTATTACCATATAGAAATGTAATTGTTATAATTAATACCATTCTATCTTGGGGACATTAATATCCTCAATAGAAATATGATAATTAACTAAGAGTCACATTGTGTTATAAATGTACATTTTAATATTTAATCAGATTTACAAATGGATCCCATAAAAATACCTAAGGCTTTGATATAATGGAATTTCTTCATATCTTAACTTATATAATATCTATTAGTCATTTTAGTTGGAATATGGTTAGTTGTGATGCTTCTATTATGACAACCCAGGTAATGTTCATAATAAATCAATTTCATATCATAGTAATATTCATGATTATATATTATGGAATTATATTCATTATATTGATTTTAAGCAATTTTTTAGTTTAAAAATAAATAGATTTTTGTAAACAATTTTTTTTCATAAATTATATGGTTTTATTTAAATGTTAAATTTCTAAATTTTAGGAATTTAATTTTATAAAATGGAATTAATCTTTTATATTAAAATATCAAAATTATCTTCTGATGATTTTTTGGGAATTTTATTAAAAAATTTATTTTTTTGAATAGTAAAAAATGTTGTTTTTATGCATACTGCAATTTTTATAACATCATTATGGTGTTAGTATGACTTAAAAATGTATAAAAACTTTTAATTAACCAAATATTTATTTTGTTAATAAAATAATTAATTTAAATGTATAAATTATAATTTATAAACCAATGTTTGAAATTTTGAAGCCTAAGTTATATTTTATTCAAAAAAATTATTTTTGTTTCATTACATTTAATAAGGTTTTTTAAGGATACCATTTGGATTTATCACGATTATAATGTCAAATAACCTTAAATTTTTAATAATAAACTAAAAAATTCAATATAATCATATATCCTCCAAATTATTTGGCCTAAATGATAAAATAATCAATATTTTAACACTAAAACACCCCCTCTCCTCAAGTGTAAATACCCCTCCCATTTCACTTGTAAAACCACTTCCAATTCACTTCATATCAACTAATACCTATATAAATTCCTTCCCAACATCTATAAATATTTTATATAAGTCTTTTTATTCTAAAAATATCAATCCTATAAGGCTTAATATGAAATACAATGGGATATATCTAAAGAGGAGGTATATGTCCTAACCGACCTATTTCAAGTTTATTTATTCTTATACATCCTTCAAATATTCCATAACCGTGATAAAATAATAATATAATAATATCACATATACTTAAATGTTTTTTATTATCATGGAATAACTATTTTTTATTTCCTTTTATATCCTATGGGAAATAAAAACATCTATCATGAGTACGTGTGGACTACCACCTCCACGAAGTATTGTGTTTAGTTTTCCATCACCACCTCACATAGCTACTTATAAAGATGAAATTAATGAATATATAAGATTTATATGATATTATTATGAGTCTATAAAGATAATATATTACTTACCTTCTTACCCTTTTCCATCTGTGGAAATATATAACGTTTCTTAGGCGTACATGTTGAATACCACCTCCATAAAGTGATGTGATTCAATTTTCATTACCACCTCACATGATTATACATAATGATGGAAATTATGAATAAATATTATATTTATAACATATTTATTAATTTTAAAAGTAATATATTATCTACTTTATTTATTTTCCACTTTGAATAGAATTGAAAATGTTGTTCATGCATACATATGAACTGCCATCTCCATGAAACGATGTCGATAATTTTTCATGAACACCATACATGGTTGATTTTAAAAGTTTATATATTGTATAAATATAATAAATTTATAGTTTTTAAGATTTTTGAGTTGATAAAACCATAAAAATTTTAACCATGGTGAACTCACCGATGTTATTTTGAGGTTATAACCGAAAAGACCCCAAAACATCCAATATAAAATTAACCATTTTAGTAACTAAAGAAGTCATAGTAATAAAATAAATAAAAGGAATAATAATAATTAAATGATCATAAAAAATTTATTAATAAGGTATAAATATAATATAATTTTTTATTCTAGAGTTAGATAATGTAAAAATCTAGAGAGGACATAAGATAAGGGATTTTCTTCTAAAAATATTGTTTTCAAGTATTTATTACAACTATTTTTATTCGATGTAGTGGTTATTTTAAATATTTCAATAATTTTCTTATTTATTATTAAAAGTTTTATAAAGTTTACTTTTAATTAATTTTTACTTTCTTTATAAAGGATAAAAAGATAATCTTTTCAACATTTTCTGTATGGGTTATTTTAAAATTTTTACATAAGCGTAAAAATATTTTTTTATCATGTAAGTATTAACCTCCCTTTCCCTCCATCATAAACATTATTTTTTATCAATATTAGTTTACAAGTTTTCATTCTTATTTTAAAATAAAATATTTCTCTCAATATACTAGGAATTTTTAGTATTGATATTTTATCTAAGGAAACAAAAAAAATTCTTATCGTTATGAGATAACTAAAATTATTATTTCTTATGGTCTTGAATTCCAATTCAAATGAGTTTTATGGTTTATGTACAAGATATATGTTTTTTATTCATTCTATGGTTCTTGGAAATTTTATATTAATGATGGATGAGCCCAATATAGCTCTGAAGATGGGTGATCCCAATATAGATCTCCAATGTATTTATTAAAGTGAAGGAATTTTCTAGTGATAGGTTAGTCTTAATAGATATGGGAATTATCTAATTAGGTGATTCCATTATAAGGGTTCTTATAAGGGTGAATGAAATTATAATGACCCAAGTTAAATACATGATATGACTATAATGGTTTATAAAAGAAACAATTTGATTTAAAAAGGTAAAAAATGATTTTATATTTTTAAGGAACGTTTGTGAAATTTTTTTAAATAAAGGTGAAAGGATTGTTTTTTAAGGAATGGTATTCCTGAGTTTTCATTTTTTTCAATAAAATATTATGATTATGATTTTTCATTTTTCATTTCATGTTAATTATTTTATGAAATCTATTAATCAATTTAGTTATTTTCATTGAATATTAAATGGATATTGAGGTCAAATGTTTATTTTGAAAATGGAAAACCTTCTTATGGATTTTTTAGGATTAAAAATGGAATAATAGGTACATTTTATTTTATGTCCCTTACTAAGTTTTTTTTTCTCTTCCTATGTTTTCAAATTATTTTTTACAGGGATTAAAGATGTGTAGAAACATTAATAAATTCAGTATTCTAGATATGGGAGTTACCTTGAATGAAGAAAGTGAAACCCTTGTTATAAATCATTTATTTATGCGTTTAATAAGTTATGGGTCATTATAGTTGGTGTCAAAAGAAATTTTTAGATAATTTTTAATGTTATAATGATGTTAAAAGATACTCTTAAGAGATTATAATATATGATTATTTTATAATGTGATTTCTTTTAAAGATTTCTATGTTGATTCATATAATATATGTTTGTTAAAAATGGTTTTCTATGGATGAAACATGGTATTTGAGATATAAAGGCATTAGGAGGATAATATCCCTTTGAACCAACAACTTGGAATGGTTAGAAAATTCTGGTTTGTGGTAGTGTTAACCCAGTTTACACAGGATATTAATTATGGAACCCATGGAAGAGAGTGACTAAATTATTCATAAAGGAACGTGTCTATAATAGAGTATTTCATGTAACAACACCCTCCAGTTGTTGGTGGATCCTCAAAGTTAGTGAAATCCAATGTCTGGATTAATGATTTTGAGAATAAATTTAAAGTTCTGGGATATTTAGAACATAATAAGGTAACCCTTGTTATTTATCATTCTGAAGGTGAAGCCGATAAATAGTGGTCTTTAATTAATAACACTAAGGAAAAAGAAGAAATTGATGTCATGGAATTGATGGTATTTAAATATCTCTTCCTTGAAAATTATATTCCTAAATTTATTTGACTTATAATGTAAATTAAATTTGTGGAGTTGAAGTAAAATGAGGACTTAGTTTCCTCTTATGAAGTTAATTTTACTAGATTGGCTTGGTATGGACTGGATTTTATTCTAGACCATTATAGTAAAATTGATTGATTGTACTCATGATGGTAGTAAATCATATGAAGGGCTTTAGTAACTGATGAGTTTAGAATTTATGAGGAAGTTTTATGGTGTGCTGAGAAATTAAAGATAGAGTTTTGTACTTTTACAATAATAAAGATAAGAAGTGATCTAGGTGGTACAAAATGGGGAAAATTCATCGATGAAACCTGAAGGTAATTAAATTCAATTACCCACTTATAATAAGTATTAAAAGAAGCATTCTGGATAATTTCATATGATATCTATGAATTCTTACCAATGTGAAAATCCAAAATACACGGTTCATGACTAAAAATAAAAGAGCAATAGTATTGATCAAACCAATAATGAAAAGGAGGTAGTAAATTTTTTTATTTGTACTGAGTTCACTTCCACAAATACGGGAAAGGGAAGTGCTCGATTTTTATCACTGCTAATCAGAAAGCACTGATAAATGGGGGAATTTATCAGTGCTAGAAAAAAGCATTGATAAATTCCCCCTTTTACCAGTGCTAATAAAAAGCATTGATAAAAAAAGGTGACTTTATTAGCACTAATAATAGTTCTGATACAAATTTTTAATAGAAAATATTATTAATTTATATAAAAATATTTTAATTATATTCAAAAATAATGTTTATATGTATACATTAAATAAAAAATACATGTTTATTATGTTTATTATGTTTGTGTTTTATTTATGTTTATTATGTTTATTAGTTTTATTTATATCTTTATTATATATTTATTATACTATATGTTTATAATATTATATATAAATAATTTTTAATATATATATATACAAATAATTATTAAATATATATATTTAAATAAATTTACATTTCCAAATGAATGTGTCAATTTATGTGTACATTCATATTCTCATGAATATATGTTCTTTATTTACCCTAATGTTGGCCATATATACTATAGTACTATATATACTTGGTGTATTCATTCATTTCCTATATATATAAAGATTTATCTTCTCATAAATACTTAAAATCATGATAAATATATTAAATAAACAATAAATGTATTTATTATATTTAAAAATATAAATATTTAGTTATATATAATAATATACTTTTTAAATATATTATATATGATTATAATTATATATAACTAATTAAATATAAATATGTTTAAATAATTATAAAATTACGAAATATTTTTTTAAATGTTAAATATATATTTAAGAATACCTTTTGAATATATTTATTTATAAATATATGTTTTTAATGAATATATACACAGACACAAACATATATATATATGTATTTAAATACTTATGAAATTAAAATTAAAATTAATATATCAATTTGTATTTATATATATTTAATTATAATTTAAATTATAAAATTATATATTTATTTATTTATAATTTATACACAAACAGAAACATATATATATATTTAATTATAATTTAAATTATTAAATTATAATAAATATATTTATTATATTTATTTATAAAATTATAAATGTAATAAATATATTGGTTATAATTTTATAATTATGAATAAATGTAATTTTTTATCAATGATAATTAAGAAGAAATGATAAAACATACATTTATCAGTGCTTTTTTAGTGCTGAAAAAGATGCACCTTTTATCAATGCTAAACAAATACTGATAAAGTCTTATTGTATCAAAGCTTTCAATTATAGCTTTGATAAAACATCCTTTTATTAACTCTTTTTTTTGTGCTGATAAAGATGGGCCTTTATCAGCTCTTAAAAAGCACTAATAAAGGTCTGTTTTATCTGCGCTTTCAATTTTAGCGCTGATAAAACATACTTTTATCAGCGGTTTTTATCTAGCATTGAAAAAAGTGTCACTAAGATTTATAAATAAACCCTAAGTTTATCCTCCTTCCTCACACCCCTCAAGATCTCGTAGAAGCTGATCCCTATCGCCACTTCCACCTCCTCTCCTCCCTCCACCTCCTCGGTCACTGACTTGTCTGATGCCGTGAACCGAACTTCGTCGTGTGGCTCTCCTCTGTCGCACCTCTCCTTTTCCTTGACTCTCCTTTTCTATTTCCTCTCCTCCACCATGCCTCTCCTCCTTCACACCTATCCTACACCTCAAATTCTCCTCCTCCATGTACTGAACCACACCTCCACGATTATTTTTCTCCTCTTTCTCATTGGGTTCACTTATTACAGTTTGATATTAATGGTGATGTTGTAAATTGTATGGGATAAATTTCCGGCTAAAAATCGTTGTTGTTGGTGGTCCTTATTTGTGAACAATTTATATTTGGTAAAATTCAATTTTCATATACCATATTTTGAATTGGTTAATTTAAAAATCTTCAATGAAATGTTTGTTTTCATCATGGTTGTTTCAAAAAATTAAAAATGTATATCCATACATTCAAAAATAAATGTTTTATGATCCAATCCTATTTTTTTATTACTCCTATGTATTTTTCATGTTATATTATTAAATTTTCATTTGAAAATTAAATTTTTTCAAAGTTTTTCCACTTATTTTATAGAAAACATTATATATTTTTATGTTTCTATTGTAAAATTTATTTTGAAAAGTAAAATTCTTCAAAGTATTTCAACTTCATTTACTAAAAAGGTTATACATTTCTCAAATTTTCATTATCGATAAATATTTTTATCAATTGACCTCCAGGATCCTGCTCTAAAGCTTCTTTTAGAACCAAAACCTCCAACTAGGTCTCGTTCCTCATCTAAAAAAATCTAATTGATATGTCCCAACTATAACACACTAAACTAAATCATAGTGATTGAGCCTAAGTGTCACATGACCTCATGTATTCTTCCCTTTACAAAATATGTTTCCATCTAGTGGTGAGGGAATAAGTGGAATCGTGGTGATATTATCCCCTTGGTAAATAATAATAATTAGAGTAAATAATAGTAGAAATAATAATCAAAGTAAAAATTATAACCTAAAAGGAAAATGAATATCATATAACAAAAACGTCAACCCATGAAATAAAAATATGACATACAATATCCAACACAACAGGTCAAGAGGTCCCAATATGTGGTAGAACCATAAACAATAAACAAGTAAAAATAAATAAATAAAAGGTATCTCAACAAGGATCCTGGAGTCTATCTTTATATCACCCCAATAAACCAAATCCTCTAGTATAATTGACTTAAGCAGGGCCACAACCCTCATCTAAAATCTAGGTTAAAGAAGTTTGCACACGCACTGAGATGTCTATGTAGGGTGTGAGTATAAAACTTAGTAGGAAACCATTTATATGTTCTTAATATAAGAAAAATAGTTATATATACGTATATATTATGATAAAAAATTAAATTCACAAGTAAAAAATCTCATGTTGGGTCATCGTGCGCTAACTAGGTCCCTCTCCTGCTCATGAGAAAAATACCAGGTTTTCTTACTTTCCCAAGTGCAAATGTCTAAATAAAACTTCTTTATGATTTTTCACATGATTAAACCAATGAACTAAGTGAAATACCACACTAGCTCCTATAACCAAGTTCCCCTAACAACCCAAAACCCAATCTATAGGTTGACATCATTAATTTATTCTTGATCTCCTTTAATCGATACACTTACTTGAGTATCTATCATCTACCAGTGCAACTCAACCACTTATGCGCACACACAAAACCAAACACCTCTACCTACGGGTTAGGTTCAACTACACACTACTTCCAATATGCACTAAGAAATTCCATTACTACCATAACATAAGCACGAACATATCTTATTATCAGCTGAATATTGACACTCGCAATCATTGACAACAACTCTCATACATGCTCAAATCACTGAACCCAAAGTAATAACTCGAGGACCCATCCACTTACCCAGACATGACACTTACACTTTGACTCTCCACATCCTTACATGGGCTTATTAGTGACCAAAAAAATTATAGTATTTTCATGAACCACAACTAATCATTACTCAAATTACAAACTATCATGATGAGCTAACACCCACAATGAATTTCCAAACATGGATTTCATCACCACACTACCCATCCCTTGATAGTTCATAGATCATTCCCCAAACAAATTTATTTTCTCACACACCTACAACACCCTGACTTAGGAGTCTCTTATTTACCACATTACAGAGGCCTTTCCCCATGAATACATTATGTCTTTTTCAAGTTTGAATTATTAAGTATTATATTAAAAGTAAACATTCTTAAAGTGTTTTTACTTCTCATTTTTAAAACCTTTGTATATATTTAATAAGTTTTTATTAGGAACTATTTATAATAATGTTTTCAATAGTAATATATTTCCCTTAAAAAATTAAAATATAATTTTCACTTCAAGGTTTTAAAAAGTTGTTGTGAAAATTTTTGTATTCTCACTTATATTTATCATCTTAGGATTTTTTCCTATGTATTGATATTTTAGTCACAATTTATATGTTATTATGATATGATTTATTTTTGGAAAATGAGAATTATAAGATTATATAATTTTTCAAGTTCATGTTATGTGGTTTTTTTAATTATGTAAGAAAAAAATTATTTTTCAATTTCAAGAATTCTTACCACTCTTTATCCTTTATCTCCCCCATCCCTCTTCTCTTCTATATTTCCCATAGGTTTCTCCTTATCCTAAGAACTAAAATTCATTTTTCATAAGGATTTAGGGTTTTAGGTTTTTTGATTGTTTTCTATGGAAGGTGACATTTTTTGTATTGGTTACCATTTAGTTTAAATTAGGTGTTTATTTTCTCTTAATTTATTTTATAATTCATGGAATGTGTATACTTTATAAATTTATTTTTAATTAAAGTATAGTAATGTATGGGTTCTTTGGGTAAAATTATAAATTTATTTCTTAAATTATAGGCTTTTCATAAGGTAATTTTCATAATAATTTCATGTACTATTTTTAAATTAAATTAATTGTCATGAAAATTATATTTGAAAAGGTTCATAGGGTAATTTAAATGTTTTTATAGTAAATTTAGGTCTTATTCTTTTTTTGGTTTTCCAAAGGAATTTTCTATGTGCTTGGAGAATTTTTTTGAAAAAAAATAGATTTTTTTCAAGTTCTTCCAAAATCATTGAAGTGATGAGACTTTAAATAAGGGGAGTGATACTATACATAATAAGTTGGTTTTCATGTGAAGACCCATTTTTGGTTTATTTCTCATTTGACCCTCAATGATTTCCCATATACTTGTTTCACCAATTACGGGTTATTGATTATTTATATGATAGATGTATGATGTGAAAATGAGATGTTATATGTGATAGTGATAGAGGTGAGGTGAGAGACATTTTTTTGGAAATTATCTTGATTTATTTCTATCCACCATGGTTGTTTGTTTATGGTAACTTGGGTGTCTAGGTGAGAGGTCTTGATTCATGCTACCCAAGTTGGTACACACACTTATATGCCCCCCTAGTTGGGTTTAATACAAGGAGAGTGAGAAGGTTCCATTATGATGAGTTAAGTGTGGTTTAATTGGGTGGATCATGTTATTGTTGGATGAAACATATATCATATGTTGGTCCATGTAGTTATAGTTATGTTTTGGATCATCACACACTAGTACCTAGGGTATATCCCATGACATTTTGTTCCTTGATCGGTGGTTCTTTATATAGGTTTAAATTATTATATTGATTACATCCCCCTTATGATTGTTTTATTAGTGTAACTATTAATATTGTTTTTATTTACTATTATATTGTTCCTTGATCACATGGTTCCCTTATACATTATGAATTTATTTTCTCCAGTTGATATAGGTTCTTTATGAGATAATGAATGTTTGATTTTCAAGTGAAAAAAAATTTATGTATTATGAGACATGTAGTACCTATATTTCCCACTAATTCATTGGGTAAAAGATTATATATAATGATATATAAATGTTATGTGAATAGGATAGTAAGTCTATAGGTTCAAAAAGAGTTAGTGTGATTACATTAATCTCTAATAATAATAATACATGTGAATAAGTTAGCAAGTTTCTATGTTCACAGGTGAGTGTGATGGTGTTAATATCTAATCATAAATTTAAATGTGAATATGGTTTTGAGTAGCCATTGGGGGTGGAGAATTGGAAAAGAATTTCACCCACTAGCGATGAGTTGTCCAGTCCATAAGTCTGATGGGAGGAACACTAGAAACTAGTGATTAAATCTAGCTAGGGGGTGTCATGAGACATATAAGGCATAAGACCATCAATGATTTGAATTGGCTAGACAGAGGTAAGTGATAATGACATCTAGTGATTTTTTATAGGTTTACTTTAAAAATTATTGAAGTGTTTTGAAATGTTTCATATAATATTATATGTGTTCAACATACCCTTTTTGGTTTTAAATTTCTTTAAAATGGTTTAAAAAAAGAATTGGGGTTATGATAAAGGATGTTTGGAACTAACTGGTTTATTTTAAAAATGGTTTGTTATTTTAAAGAGGAATTTCTGTAAATGGTTGGTTTCTTAATGTGATTTCAACTGTGATTTTATAAATATTTTTCAAAGGATATTTAAAGTCTATAACTTTTTTATCCTTGGTTAATTTTTATATCAATTTTTTTGTACTTATTTTGTTAAATATTAATATCACCTAATCAAATATGATGGATATGAATAAAAATGGATGGATTCCAATCATTTGAAAAAATATTATGAAGATAGAGTGAAAGAGTTCATCAAGTTTGAAAAAGATCATGCATATGATCCTTCTCAAATCCTTTGTTCGTGTTTACTCTATTGTTATTCAAGAAAAGTTAGTCTATATTAGTTGGAAGAACACTTGATCTATCACAGAATAGATCAAAGTTATAAATGTTGGAATAAACACGGGGGAAAAGAGAATGTAGCTAGTGAATGGGACAGCACTATGTTTTATGGATTATTTGATATGATTACAATTGTGGACAATGAAGAATACCATATCAAGGATGTGATAACAGATGTTCATGCTGATGAAGATCGTATTAAGAAAATGACAAGGACAGTTGAAGATGAACTTCGTGATTGCCCAAAATTGTTTGATCAATTAAAGAGTTGTGAATGGATTCCATTATATGATAGTTTCACTAAATATACAGCATTGGAAACTGTACTAAAGCTATATAATTTGAAATCAGGAAAAGGATGGAGTGATGCCAGTTTTACAGAATTAATTTCTCTCTTTAATGACATGCTCCCAAAAGATAATGAGCACCTGATCCAAACATATGATGCCAAACGAATGCTACACTCGATTGGTATGATCTCTGAAAGAATACAAACCTGCCTGAATGACTGTATACTATTTCTTAAGGACCAAAAATTACTTAGATAATTCCCAAAGTGTGGTTCTTCTCGATACAAGAAAGATGAATCTGGTCCTATGAAAGTTTGATGGTACTTTCCAATCATTCCAAGGTTTAAGAACCTATATGGAAGTGAGGAGACTACATGGAAATTGGCGTGGAATGAAAACAAAAGAAATAAAGATGGAAAACTACAGAATCCAGAAGATTATCCTTAGTAGAATAGAATTGATCATGAGTATCCATAATTTGGAAACGATCTGAGAAACCTTCATCTTGCGTTATCTACAGATGAAGTGAATCCTTTTGGTTTTCAAAGCAGCACTCACAATACATGGATGGTTATGTTGGAAAATTATAACTTCCCACCATGGTTATACATTAAACTAAAACACATCATATTATCTATGCTTATATCAGGACCAAAACAACTGAGTAATGATATTGATGTTTATCTGGCTCCATTGATCGAGGATTTAAAATTATTGTGGGATTTAGGTGTCATGATGTATGATGATTATATAAATAAAGATTTCACTTTAAGAGAAATTTTGTACAAGATGATAAATAAATTTACTTATTATGGAAATTTATCAGGATATAGAATTAAAGTAACTCTTGGGTTTCATGTCTAAGAACAAGGTATAAAATCAATTAGGTTGAAACATTCATCAAAAACTGTGTTTCTAGGACATCACAGATTTCCACCCTAATGACATAAGTACCGATCTAGGATGATATCATTAAATAGAAGTTCATATTAACGTACACCACCATCTCCACTAAAAAGTGATCAACTTTTTGAGAAAGTTAAAGATGTGGATAGTACTTTTGGTAAACTTTTTTTGAAAAACCTTAAGAAAACTGGTTGGAAAAAGAAGTCAGTTTTTTTAAAATTACCATACTAGAATTTTATGTATGTCAGAAATTTTCTTGATGTTATGCATGTTAAAAAAAATGTATATGATAGATTCATCATCACATTGCTAAATGAAACAAACAAAAAAAAGGATATAATTAAGGCTAGGTTGGACATGGTTGAAATGGGAATACGAAAAGAGTTGGCACCAGTGAAGGGTGAAAAATGAATATTTATTCCTCCTATTTCTTACACTCTTTCTAGTTAGGAGAGATATCGGTTTTTCAACTTCTTGATTAATGTAAAGGTTCCATAGGGGTATTCATTGAATATCCAGAACATCGTTTCAATGCATGATTTAAAGTTAAAAGGTATGAAATCACATGACTGTCATGTTTTTATGGAATACCTAATTACTATAGATTTACATTGAATTTTTTTCCAAGAATTTATGTCATACATTAATTAAGATTTGTTTATTCTTCAAATCTATATGTAGAAAAGCTATAGACCCGAAAAAATTACCGACTATGGAAAAATAAATTGTTGTGATATTATGTAAATTGGAAAAAAAATCCACAAAAATTATTTGATATGATGGTTCATTTGATGGTTCACTTGGTGAGAGAGATTAGGCTATGTGTTCCTATGAACTATAGATGGATTTACCCCATTGAATGGTATATGAAGATTTTGAAAGGGTATGTCAAAAATAGAAGTCATCCAGAGGGTTGTATTATAGAGAGATATATTTTTGCGGAAGCCATTGAATTCTATACCGAATACTTATCTGGTGTGCAAAGAATTGGTCTAAAAAAATCTCTCCATGCTAGGAGACTTGTGAGTAAAGGAATTTAAAGAAAGGAGGTCATCACAATCAATATTATAGATTAGGAGTAGTCCCACCATTATATTTTATATAACAGTTTGTACATTGACCCATCTGTTGAAACCCACAAAGAAATTCTTAGGAATTTTAATCCATCAAGGGATGAAAAATGGATATCAAATAAACATAATAAATAGTTTATAGGATGGTTTTAGGACCATATTTTTAAGGAGTAAAATGAAAATCTAGAATCAATTTTAGAACAACTTCAATGGCTAGTCGGAGGAAAAATTGTGTATGTATTATCATACAATGCTTACGTAATTAATGGTTATACATTCTATATTAATGAACATGATGAAGACAGTACCAAACAGAATAGTGGAGTTACACTTATGGCTAAAGCGATGCATGTTTCTGATTCTAAGGACAAAAATACAATTTAAGTGAATATGTCATATTTTGGAATCATCAAAAAAATATGGGAGTTGGATTATACGACATTCCAAGTGCTGTTTTTTCAATGCAAGTGGGTTGATAACAGAAGTTATGTTAAAATAGATGAGTTGAGATTTGTGAAATTTGATTTCAGTAAGGAAGGGTAAAAAGATGAACCTTTTATAATGGTGTCATAGGAAGTACAAGTATTTTATGTTCCAGATCCCGCAAACCAAATCTGGTCAATTGTTCTATTAACGACTAAAAAAACTGAAGAGTCGGATGAAAATTCAACAGAGGATGACTCTTTTATTGGGATGTTGCAATAATTTTGCAGCAGCCCAGTGTAGACAGCATTTTTTATGTTAGAGGAGACCACAATTAACGGATTTTTATAGTTGATATAGGGGTTAAATCCCTTCAAAAAAATTAAAAAATAGAGTTCAATAATCAGGTTATATTTTTTCTAATATAAATCATGTTACTTTATGTTAATATTTGTTCACTACTAATTTTATTTTATCTAAATTAAATTTTAAACCACTTTTTTAGATAATCACTTATGCATGTGATGATTCTCTCAACCCCTAGGCACAACATGAATCTCAACCAGCTGTTGCTCGCAGTGTAGACAAACAACAAGTTTCTCAACCTTTTGCCTTATGTTAAAATCTATTCGTTGCTACTTTTATGTTATCTAAATTAAATGTTAAACTGATTTTGAAGATAATGACTTCTGCATGTGATGATGCTCCCAATTCCTAGGCACAATAGGTTTCTCAACCCGCTGCTGCTCATAGTACAGATGAACAATAGGTTTCTCAACCTATTGTTGCTCCTAGTGCAGAGGTAGAACCACCATCTACACTTGCTGATGCTAGCCCTCTAGATCCAAAGGAACATATTGATGATGGTGGATTTGAGGAAATGAAATGTGACAAAACATCAGTGATTCAGAAAAAATAGTAGTTCCGTAGTTTGATGGTATTAGAAAAAAATCATTAAGTCTAAAGAGAAAGGCATCAAATGTGAGATTAGATGGAATAAGCGGGGTCAACATGTTAACCCCAACAAGGCCATGTTCAGTAGTTACATTGGAATCGTCACTTGACAATGCATGGTGATTGATGTAAATTCATGGAACCATGTTCTAGCTGAGATTAAGACACTGATATAGGGAGATATTATGGTAACATTATGATATCATTTTTTTAATTTACTAAAAATTAAATAATGAAGCATTGACTTAAACTTCATCATCTCTTGTAGAGTGCATTTATAGTATATGACTCACAAAAATACAATGTCTTAAGGGTTGTTGGAAGTATTTACAAAGGTTTTCTCACACTTTTAATGAAATATCATCTTAAATATGTTGAATAGAAAATAAATCCACACCCACCTCTTATTTATGCACACATGGTAACCCAAGCATCGTGGGATGCAATTTCTAGACATCGTGCAAAGTAGTCTTTTTAGGTGCATTGTGTCTGGTAATACATTGTTTGATGATACATGTATTCATCACTTTGATTGATATTGTTTCATTTATGAAACATCTACTGAGTTCTGAAAAGAGACATCGGGTATCAAAACCAACATACTCATACTGTAAAGTAAGGATGGGGTACGCATTACTTGAAAAAAAAATGGTACGTATTTTAAATATTCCACAATACTCATATATGACATAAAACAACACAATAACTATGTTCTTTTGTTTATATACAACTTGAAGAGTCCAAATCCATATCCACATCCATCCCACATTATGTGTTGTGGAAGGAGGCGCATGTAACTAAAGATGAAAAAATAATAGATGAAAACACTCAAAAATTGTGGGAAACATGTGTAAGTATGACATAATGAAAAAAATTATTTAAATCTCTATTACATAACAATTTTCACTTATTTTACTATATTTTCTATCTGACATAGTCACAAGAATCAACAACACCCAAACTGGATACATACATACTTTTAGTGGCCTTGAATAAGCTAGAAAAGTATGGTCGTGTTAGAGGTGTGAGTTTTGGGGTGACACCCAAAACATATTTTGAGAAAAAAAACAAGAAAAGGATCAAACTGAGGAAATGAAAAAGATGAGAGAAACATAATCTATATTTCAAGAAGAATTAAAATACTAGATATAGATGATAGAAAGTTTGATGGAGGGAGGAAAATAGAAGAAACAACCCAAGAACAACCCAGGAGTGAAGATCTCACCCCACCCCCAATAGTTTTAAGGCGAGCCATTCCCATAAAAAAACAATTATTAACTGAGGTAGTCAATTTTCTAATAATTATTTTTGTGAAATGTGAATCATATAGACACTATAAAATGATACCTTTCCTATATTGATATTATACAGGGTGAAAATGACTATTATTTATATCTATCAACACCCACCCATCACCTTGTAGAGAGGGCTATAGTGTTCAATATCCAAAACGACATTCTACACAATATACCACTTTTGATAGATCATGTCAGAGTATCAATTACTATATCCCTAGATATGAGCACCAAAATACCTATTCCAATTTATGATGCATATATTTATATGGTCGAACAATCTCTTGGAACATTCATCGCATGGTTATCACATCTTTTAAAAAACATGTCGACAATGAGGTATTCATTTCCAATTTAATTTTCAAGATAAACCTTAAAAATTTGATAAAAAAGGGTTTCAATCGATGCATGTTATTACAGACGGATAAAGGGAGGGGGTTAAATGAAAGACTGGTTCAAAAACATCTCAAGGATCAACCAACTAATCAAAACGATCTACCCAAAGCACCTTATCCCCCATTCTATATCCACATTTATTATCATTGAAGGATCATGTGGATACGAAGTTGAAAGATGGTGGTAATCACATAATTGATTTTGAAGAAAATATGTACAAAGGGGAAGATCCATACTTCATTGGTGTTGAGATTGCAACTGAAATACTCAACTATGACTAGTTAGGCAGCTTAGTTGTAAATGCTTACATGAGGTATGTTTTCATGTTTTGATTTTCCAAAAGATGATATACTATGATAATTATGACTAAATACATTTCATATTTTTTGAAGGTGTATATATGAAAAACAATTGAAGGGATTTCCCCATGAACAAAATTTTGGACTCATTAGTCCTCACATCACCTCTACAGAACAAGAAGGCATAACTTCCAAGAAAGAGGGTGAAATAGTGGCAAGACTTCTCAAATCATTTAATATAAAAATTATGGATGATAGGCTCTTCTTAATACCAATGATGCAGGGGTAAAACTCTAAAATTTAATCATATCAAATATATTTTATTTTCTTTCATTAATTATGCTTTTTTATGTTCTTAGGAATCATTGGATGCTCTTTGCGGTCAATTTGGATACTCCAATGTTTTATTTTATGGATTCAATACATGGATATCCAACAAACCAACCACACATGATGGCGTTTGTCAATTTTTAATACACTACATCCAACATTTTAGAAGTAAACATCTAGTTATATAATTTATATCATCTTTTAATGAGGATTATATTATGATAGGGAAGTTCATGAATATCGTCTATATCATGGAATGAGGCTAGGGTAAAATGAAAAGAAACCTGAAAATTACTACGACTTGATACAAATCAAGGTATATATAATAATATTTCACTATCCAAACACATATAAAAAATACTTATTTTTCTCAATGTTTTTTTAGTGATCAAAACAAATAAATGGTAAGTACTGGGGTTATTATGTTTGTAAATTTATAAAAGATATCATATTACATGAACAAACCAGCATCACCGAAGAGGTATTTTAGAAAATAATTTATATTTCATTTAAAATACTTATTAATCCTTTTTGTATTTATATTTTTTCAGTACTGCCATGAATGCTGAAAATAGACTTATTCACAAGATGATATAGATATGTGTAGAAATGAATGGGAAACATGGTGATGGAAGAATGTACAAATATATAATTAAGGTGGTAAACTTCTCAAATAATTTTGACTTTAATAATCTTGTCTTCCTTATCTTTCTCTTTTTTTGATAGACCAAAAAAGATAATGAGTATCCAGAAGGGGTTTCCCCATCCCTTGAGTTTTTTGTGAAGTCTTGAGACATAACAGGTATAGGAGCTTACTCCACTCTTCTCATTTTCAACAATGAGAAGTGTTTTTCCCTAAAAAAACATCGATTCAATCTGAAACATTGGTAATTCCCCTCTTTAGTCAACCCAGTGAAGAACCAACTATCATATATTCGTTCGGAGGTCCTAAATATATGCTAATCGGTCCTTCACTATACTGACTAAAGATATGATGTAATAGGAGGATGTTATTTCATTTCAACCGCATAGGGATCAAAGGTTTTTCCATAATCCTTCTAAACTGGGTAGATTGAACATATTGAGCAGGTCAGGTCACTTTTTAGGTTTTAGAGGAAAGGGTGCATTGATTTTCAAGAAAAAAAATGTACTTAAAATTTGTTTTGATACTTTAGTACAATGATCCATGATTCATTTGTGATGTGTAGGAATCAACCACACCTCAATCTAATGCACAATGTCATCGGTATGACTCCAAATGTATCTTTATTTAAAATTGACATTAATTCAAGTAAAAAACACAAATGAAATATTTAAAACCAAGAAAACACATTCATATTGTTTTGATACTTTAGGAAAACAATCCATGAGTCAGTTGTTATGTATAGGAATCAACCCCACCTCAATCTGATGCACCGTGTGATTAGTATGACAAAAAGTGTCCCTTATGAGTTTAAAATTGACATTTTCGTTCAAAACATGTCACTCACTAAAAACAAATAAAACATTCTCCAATTGTCTTTAAAATCAAGTAAAATTATTTATAAGTCCCTTTGATGTGTATCAAGTAGTCTCAAATCACACCGGCGCACGATGTGACCGATATGACTCAAATTGCATGTTTTCATTTTGAAATGACATTTTAGTAAAAAAATAAAAATTACATACTAAAAACCAAGTAAATGGATTCTGATTGTTTTGATAATTTAGGAAAATAATCTATTAGTAATTTTTGACATTTAGGAATCAACTGAACCTCAATCCGATGCACGGTGTCACCGGTATGACTCCAAATGTGTCTTGTTATTTAAAATTGACATTAATTCAAGTAAAAAAACATAACTGACATACTGAAAACTTAGAAAATGAATTATAATCGTTTCTATATTTTATTAAAACAATCCAAGATTCATTTTTTATGTGTAGGAATCAACCCCACATCAATCCAAAAAACAGTGTGACCGGTATGACTAAAAGTGTCCGCTATCTGTTTAAAATTGACATTTTAACTCAAAATGGTCCACTCACTGAAAACCAAACAAACACACTCCTATTATCTTCCAAATTATTGAAATCAATGAATAAGTCCATTTTGTTTTGTATGAAGTGGTCTCACATCAAACTGACACATGATGCGACCAGTATAACTCAAATTGCATGTTTTTGGTTTGAAATGACATTTTAGTAAAAAAACAAAACTAACATATTGAAAAATGAGGAAATGCATTCTTATTGTTTTGATACTTTAGTAAAATGATCCATCAGTCATTTGTGACATGTAGGAATCAACCCCACTTTAATACGATGCACAGTGTTACCGGTATAACTCTAAATGTTTCATTTTTATTAAAGTTACATTTTTTAATGTATTCTTCATATTAATGTTTAATTAATTTATTTATTTTATTAATAATGTAATATTTGTTTTATTATATAGTTGGAACCTTTTCCTTGAGTTGGGATGATTTTTTTAGCAACTATTACCATCATATGACATTTTTTAGAGGGGACCACATACATCAAAAGAGAAAACATTAATGTTTTTAACTGTCTGTTGGATATTTCTATAAGAAATTTTATAAAACATTGTTCAAAAAGTATATAGAAGTGTTTTTGGTATATACCATGAGTGAATATTTTTTTATTCATTATTTAAATTAAATGTATACAGCATTTTTTTCTAAACCTTTGTGTGTGCTGCTTGTTTTTTCTTCATTTTCGTCGTGTATGTGGTTTTTTTGTATATACTATGAGAGGTTGTTTTTTAGTAGGTTTTTGCTGGTTTGTGTAGATTATTTTTTCTAGTTTGGTTATTTTGGTTTTTTATTGGGGTGTTGTTTATTTTCTGTAGGTTGCTGGGTATGCTATTATATAAACAACACTCCCAGACATGAAGTCTTTATCATCTCTTTAAATTGCGCTAATAAAGTCCCACCTTTATCAGTGCTAATAGAAGCACTGAAAAATGGGGAATTTATCAGTGCTTCATATAGTTCTGATAAATGGTACCCCCCCCCTTTAATAGTATCTCTATTAATATCATTTTTTAGTGCTAATAAAGTCCTTTTTAGCACTGATGAAAGCTTGTTTTGTGGAAGTGGTTGGGATATTATGATAATGCACGTATGAAGTTAGTTACTCAAGGTGGGAATCATCAATACTAAAAATTAAAAAGTGAAATAAATGATTTTTCTACTACCAAAACATATTAAGGAACCTCAAATGAATCTATGATAGGTACATTTCTTTTTTATTTAGATTATTCCAATACCTTGTTTGATTTAGGATCCATGCGTTTTTTATATTTGGGAAATTTACATGTAAAATGGAAATACCATCTTAATAATTGAATTCACGACTCTTAGTAAAAACTTTTGGGGTAGTATAATAGAAACAAAAATTTATAGAAATTGTTATATTATCATCAGTGGAATGGTTTTTACTACAAACCTATTTTTCTTTCATATTATTGTGTTTGATGTTGTTCTGGGTATAGAATGGTCTTCAATTTATCATGATAAGATATATTTCATAGGTAACGAAGTTATTTTTTATAATGAGTTTTTGTTTTCATATGAGAATAAATTCGTACCTTTGATAACATTTCAGGATGTAGAGAAAATGATAAAAATTGGAAGTGAAAGTTATATTTCACATATTGTTGAGAATAAAGGAACTGTTAGAATTAGTAATGTTCCAGTAATAAATGAATACATATATGTATTTACTAAGTATTTTTTTGGTTTTATTTCTTACTGATAGGTTGAGTTTACTATTTACTTAGTATTTATTATATTATAATTTCAAAACCTCTCTATAAATTGGATTCGTTTGAGTTGTTAGAATTATAAAATCAGTTACTAGATTTTCTTGATAAGGGTTTCATTCCCCCTATAACTTCACCTTGGGGTGATCCTATTTTATTTGTTAAAAATAAGGATTGTTCTATAATATTTTTCATTTATTATAGAGAACTCAATATCATTACTATTATGAATAAGTATTTATTACCTCATATTAATGATTTTTTAATTTGATCTAGGGTGCATGGTATTTTTCAAAGATTGATATCTAGTTTGGGTATCACCAACTGAAGGTGGAGGAGGAATACATTCTAAGGATGGTGTTCCATGATAGGTATGGTCATTATGAGTTTGTGGTTATTCTATTCAAGTTTAAAAAATGCACCTTCTATACTTATGAATCTAATGGAAAGAGTGTTCCAGGAGTATTTGTATAAATTTTTGGTTATGTTTATCGATGATATTCCCATATACTCTAAAGTTATGAAGATCGTGAGAAACATCTAAGGATTGTTTTTAACAAATTTAAAAGAAAATAAGATGTGTGTAAAATTTAGTAATTTTTAACTCTGGTTATAATATATTTCTTTCCTTGGGAATATTATTTCTAAGTATGGCATAATTTTTGATCCTGCTAAAAATAAAGTAATGGAAGAGTGGCCAAGGGAAAAAATTCCACAAAGATTCAAATTTTTCTTGTATTAGAAATATACAACTAATGGTTTTTTGATAAATATTCAGTATTATCTATCCCACTAAGTATGTTAACTTTAAAAAGAGAAAAATTCATCTTCACAGAGGAATTTCATAAATGTTTATAGTAGTTGAAAAGAAGATTGGTTAATGATCCATTTTTATCCTTGCCAATAAGAAATGGTGAATTTGTTATTTATAGTGATACTAATTTTAAGGGACTTGGTTATGTCTTGATGTAGAGTGAATGGGTTATTGAGTATGCATCCTATCAATTGAAACCTCGTGAACAAAATTATCCTACACATGAAATTGAGCTGGATGTAGTAGTTTTTTCTATAAAAATATAGATCCATCATCTATATAAGGAGAAATGTGAAATATATATTGACCATAAAATCTTATAGTATATATTCACTCAAAATTATTTGAACATGAGGTGAGGAATATGTATAAAACTGATTAAGGATTATTATTGTGCAATTCACTATCATCCAGGTAAAGAAAATGAGGTAGTTGATTCCTTGATTAAAAAATATAATGCATAATTAACTATGTTACATCTATAACATGATCCTTTGGTTAATGATTTGATGAATATTGGCCTATAATTTTTTTATTTAAAAACTTATTATTTTTTGGATTGTGTATCTATGTGGTCATCATTGTTAGAAAGAATTAAAGAGGATCAGAAGGAATATCATGGTTTTAAATAAGGATTAGAATCAGTTAAGTAGGGTAAGTCTCGTGAATTTAATATTGATAAAAAAAATATTATATTTAGAAATAGTTTATGTGTTTTGAGATATTCTCAGTCAAATAAGGAATATTAAGTGGCGTTCATAGCTCTCTATTTTCTATTCATACTGGTAGCACTAAGATTTATAGAGACCTTCAAGTATATTATTGGTGGGAAGGTAAGAAGAAGTATATAACTAATATTACCATGAAATTTTTGACTCTTAAGTGGGTTAAATATGAATGAAAACTATTTAAGGGGATGCTTCAGTATTTTTCAGTTATATAATGGAAGTGGTATAACATAACCATGTATTTTACAATGAGATTTCCAAATAAACATTGAGTTAGTATTGCAATATCGGTTTTTATTGATCACTTGAATAAATTTATGAATGTGAGGCCTATTCAATAAACTCAATCTTTGGATTGGATATAGAGACTTTATTTTAAGGATATATTTGGTTACATGGAGTTCACCACTCCATTTTATCTGATCATGATCCCAGGTTTACATCAAATTTTTAGAAAGGACTTCAAAAATTGATGGGTATATAATTAAATTTCAGTACAACTTTTCATTCTCAATATGATAAAAGATTAGAGAATAAAATTCAAACATTATATTATATTCTATGATCTTTCTCATTATATTATTTGTGAATTTGAGATTAGTATTTGTCTTTAGTTGAATTTTTTTATAATAATAGTTTTCATTTAAGTATACAGATGAATCCTTTTGGAGAATTATGTGTAAAATGTCTTCAGACTCCAATATGTTAGGGTTAAGTCAGTGAAATAAAGTTATTAGGACCATAAATAGTAGAAAAAATGGTATATAAGGTAAATATTATTTAGCATCACATGAGGATATCTAAGAGATGGTGGAAGATTTATGTAAATCCTAGGAGGAAAGATCAATCATTTGAGGTAGATGATCAGTTTTTTCTTAAAGTATCTACATGGAAAATTGTTATTAATTTTAATATAAAGGTAATATTAAGTCCATGTATTATTAGTATTTATGAAATTATAAAAACTGTTGTATCAGTTTCTTATAAAATATATTTACCTCTGATTTTATATCTGGTACATAATGTGTTTCATGTTTGTTTAAAATAAAAGTATGTACCTAATGCATCTCATGTTTTAAGACCTGATGTGGTACAGTTATATGATATCTCTATTATGAATAAAATCTTATTCATATTTTACATCATAGAGATTATGTACTTGATCGTGTATCGATTCACTATTCATTTCAACACTTATACCAATATATTAAACTAATTTTGAATTGTAAATTACACATTTTATATCAAAATTAACTTCAAATCTGGTTCAATTTTATTATTTTTATCACTATTAAAATGGTAAATTTTACTTGTTTAGACTATTTTCTTAGTAGGAGGTGATTTGGAGGATCCAGAATGAAGTTGAAACAAAATGGGCCAAACTGCATGGAAACCCATGAACACCTGTCCACTATTTTACATGATCCAAGAAATATGTTAATACAAATGGGATTAAATTTTATGATATTATCAATAAATAATTGGGATAAAACTCATCTAAATACACCCAAGCCCAATTCATCCATCTGGTGGGCCAACCAAACTGATCTATCTAGGGAACCAATTCTACTCAAAGTCAGAAATCTGGTTTGGTAATTTGAAATTATATCCCCATTAAAGATGTTAAATGGATTCAAAATTTTACATTGTGATATTAAAGAGGTCTAAAAATAACTCTTCTATTTTTTCCAAGTCATGATAAGGACTTTTACCATCTCAAAACCGAGACACAAGTGGTATCTAAAAATCTGGGTTCCCAAAACCACTTTCCATTTTGGTTATAAAAGGGAACCATGAGAACCTCATTTTTAAGTTAGGTCATGAGGAAAGGTAATACTATTTTGGAGTCCCAAATGGGTCCTTATGACAAACCTGCTTTTATTACAAACTTAAACATGATTTATTACATAAAACTTCACTTAATTCAACAAAGAAGATCGAGAGGTTTAGTGTCTTTGGGGCTTAGGATCATTATCATTGCATGGGATAACCTGGGGACATGCATAAGAAAAGGGTGAGGTATAAAGTCCAGTAAGGGAGTACACATGGAATAACATGAGGAGTACAATACATGTTAAGCAATAGGCATGTCAATAGAGAATAAGATAAACATGAACATAAAGGCATGATAAAGCATGATAATCATAACATGGAAATGTGGCAACAACACTTAACATTGAATTAGCATGAGCCAAGGATCATTGCACATGGAGCATGAGTAAACCCTCATTACACATGAAGCACGAGTAAACCTTCATTTCACTTGAATTATCATGAATCAACTCTCATTGCACATGACGTATCATGATACTATACTTTACCCAATGCATTGGTGCGCTATAAGGGCGCACCCTTCTTAAACATTTCATTTCATGCATAAGTGTGCCACATGGATCATAAAACATGGATTCATAAAACATAAACATTTATTCCATGATAAAGGAATGTGTAATTCATACATGAAACTTTTTAATCAATAATTAAAGGTGCATAAAGGTGGATACCCTTGATGGAGAAATGGGCATGGTATCTACTACACAATGGCATTGACTTAGAAAATTAGTGTGATTTCGGCAGCATAACGGCGTGACATAAGAATGCATAAAAAAAAGGTTGATGAGAGAGAAAGGGGTTCCTCATAATATTTAAATGTAATGGATAGTAAGAAGGTCATATAGATACATGTCCCAATAATTTTAATGTAATTTAGATTCATGATACAAAATTATTTCTTGAATGTAAAAGAAGAGAGAGAAGTTCCTTTAGGATTTTCGGCATAGTAACGGGTGTACATGGGAGGAATTTAATGAGAGAGAAAGGGGTCTCCCTTCATTAAAACAATAAGAGGGAAATATGGGGAAGGTTCTAAACCATACCCCAACATTCATAATTGAAATTAAAAGGTCAATACAACTTAAAGAAAATTGACAAAAATGAGAAAGGAAGAAAAAACCCTTACTTGGAAGTGTGCTTCCAAAGGCTAGAGAGAGGCTTGTGAGAGGATTATTGGGAGCTTGGGGAACCTTGGGAGGATTATAGAGAGAGTAGGTCAGAGTTTTGAAGAACTCAAAGGGATTTTAGTGAGGAGGAAGTGGGAGGTTGGGTGGGTTTATATAGGAAAGGTGAGGGAATTCTTTATTATTTAGGTTTGGGTCCCCTTACATTAAATTAATCCAAACCACAAACCATCCCATGGTTTTTTCCCATGGTTTTTGGAAAAGGGAAGAGGAAAACAATATTTTATAAGGCCCAAGTCCTAACTTCTTAAAATAATAAGGATTATTATGTGGAGGTGAGACACACTCCCATGAAAATTAATTTAAAAAGGCAAAGTGTTGAATATGTCTTGAGGGGTCCATTAATGCTTTGAAAAGTAAGTCAAACAAACCCAAAATTACATTATTTTAATGATAAAACATATATTGTCCGAACATAATGATTATGGTATTTTATTACATCACCATTGGGTCATTATGATGTCATAAAACACATTATAAATTTAAACGGTATTTAATTTTTTACCCAAAAATTTGACTGTCTCAGAAAATTATGAAAAATTCACCGTTAGATAATTTTGACATCTTGATTCCAGAAATGACATTTATTTTATCTAAAAAAATTCTAAATATGTTTATTTTCACTTTTAAAATAAAAACCAACATTTATCGAAAATTCACGGGTTTTGACAGAAATGGCTTTCAAACCTTAATATAAAATTTTAATTGCATTCATAAAATTATAAGATCATTTATATTTAATAAAAATTAATTTAATAATATTATTATTATTTTATTAAAATATTATTTAATTAAAAAATCCATTAATTTAATAAAATAGATTTCTTAATTAAATAATAACTAAAAACACCATTTGTACTTTAAAAACTATTTACAATGTATCAAAAATGACTAGAAATTATATTCATTACTATATACAAAAATAATTTAAATTAACATAGTACTACTTATTTGTTACATAACCCCTTAAAAGAGCTGCATAAGACCTAAGGGTAAGGTGTGTGATGGTGACAGACTCTTGGGGTGGCTCGGATAACATCTCTCGAGTGGTAATCTCTATCAACATCCACTTTTCCCGTAGACGGTCCCGTTTGAGCTTGACATGGTGAAGATTAGCTTGGGCTTGGTCAAGGGAGAACCCCAAGGATGCTACCTCTTTTCTGAGCTCCGACAAATGGGCTTAGTATGTGGAAATTCTACTGGATGAGGCCATCGCTTCTTTTGTCTGAGTAAAATTGGATGTGTTAAAGCCCTATATTTATACTAATCATGTGATAACTATTCAATGGCTATATTAACAACAGTCACAATTCTTAACATAAAACCATAGAAGTTGACAACTTATAAAAACATTTTTCATAAAGAGACATTTAACTGGATCAAGAGGGATTTTCCATTAATGAAACTTTGGGTCGTTACAGTCCTCTCATCCCCTTGTAGGTTATTTAACTCCCTATCCTCATATGGAGATCTAAACTGAAGAAGGAGATCTACCTGATCTTCCTCCTCTTGATGACAGGCTAAATAGTGGGTGTTCATTGTGAGGGGGATATACATCTTGTTAAGGGATTTAAAACACTTTATTTTCTATTGGTTTTATTTTCTTGGTGTTTTAAAACATTTCATTCCATTTATATTAAATTATTTCATATTTTAGTGTTTGTTTTGATCTATCAGATTGGTGTGCTCTTAATTTTAAATCGATATGTGTGATGTTTTGAGTGTATAACTTATGTTGTTCCGATTGTAAAACACAATAATCCTTTTCTTCCCTAATTATTTGAGATTTTAGTTTTATTTGGAATTTATTGTACCATTCATAATATTTGGACCTTGTCTATACAATTTTTTTGTTAACATTTGGTCCAACATGCATTGATATAAAAACATGAAAAGTAATTGGGATTTTGTTTAATTTAAACCAAATACATACTTCAAACATAAATTAATATAAAAAATTATGATCTTAAAATGTATATATTTAACTCAAAATTAACCATTTTCTCATATTTTATAAAAATACACTTTTTTAAACTATTAAACTCTTTAAATTAAGTCATTTTATTTGTAAAATTATTTTCAAACCCCCCTAGTAATGTTTATTAAAAATACACACTATAAACCAGCAATTATCCTTTAGAGATGAACTATGGTATACCATATTATATAAAATAATCTTTAAATCATAATAAATTTGATGTTTCGTGACAACGCTTTCAAATTTTAGGATCGTTTTTGGGGAGTGCTTCATTTTTTAGTGTGAGTTTTTATAAAAATATTGTGTATTTTGTAAAAAAAATTGCTTCTTTTATTACATAATTTTTTAGTTGTTTTCTAAAATATTCCTTTTTTTGTCCTTTTTCATGATAAAATATTAATCAAATTAATTTATTCCTTTTAAACATTAACCATAGAGGATCTTGTGCCTTCAACACCACGAAGCACTGAATGATCCCTTGAAGGAGGACGCACATAACATCAACACTCTTCTCAATCCTTATTCTTGTTATAAAACCAATATAAAGATTGAAATAAACATTCATAATATGGATGAAAATAACTAGAAATTAAAATAACTAGATTCACCTAATTTTTATATCCAACATACATATATTCAAGCACAAGGAATAACACCAAAATTCAAACCAAAATCTGGTTTAATTAACATATTACCAAAATTTCATAGACTATATGGATAAGACCCACATAAGAACTTAAAAGAATTTCATACTATGTGTTTAAGATTAAATCCTAAAAATTTAGAAGAAGAATAAGTAAAAATTATATCATTCCCAATATATTTACAAGACACTACAAAATATTGGTTATATTATGTCAATTCTCCAAAAAGAGGCTAGGAGAACAAGAAATACCTTTTCCTTGAAAAATATTTCCCAAACTCTTTAACTAAAAACATAAGGAAAGAAATTTGTGGAATAAGACAATAAAAAGGGAAAACATATCGAGAATATTGGGAAAGAATTAAAAGGTTATGTTTAAGTTTTCCACACCATCAAATAAGCGAGAAACTTTTAATACAATACTTCTTTAAAGGTTTAGTTCTAATCAATAGTAACATGATTAATGTTGATGAAAGTTGTGACCTAGTGTAAAATAATCCAATCGTTGTAAGTAAACTCATTGAGAATATGGTATATAACACACAACAATTTGGTTCAAGGTCCTGTGTACCGATTTGAGGTGTCCATGAGGTGCTGATTTTTATGTTTGAGAAGAAGGTGGACATGAAGTTTGAAGAAATAAGTACCCTTCTACGACAAATTTATCTTTACCTGGGGAAAACCCAATATCCTCATCCCATACACTATGGTATCTATTCTAACAACACCCATTATTATGACCAAATACCTCAATAGAGAGAAACTTCAGAGATTTGTGAGGAAATATTTCTAGGCCTCCCCTATAACCAACTCAGTAGGCCAGAACCATACTATCCATCCTGTAAAGACCTTAACCCCTGTATATCGGTGTCAGTGCCTTACTTAATTAAATTGGTAGTATGAAAAAGATATCACATCCCAAAGGACCTAATAGTTTATCATATTTTTAAAACTATATAAATACATAAGTATTACATTACAACTTGAAAAAAACAACATATAACCTCCATTAGGAACACCCATAATCTCTTAAATTATCTATGCAAGTCATTCATATTATACATCTTCGTATCCTAGGGAAAAATAAAATATAAGAAAGGGGTGAGATAAGATAATTAATAAGGGTAAGTAATATAGCGGATGCGAATATAAACAATAATTCAGGGTGAATGACTAAAAACACATTCTAATATAACATAATCTTGAGCATAATATGGAAAGAATAAAAGATGAATAAATAATGTCATATAAACAATCACATGAGAATGAAATTTACCTATTTATATTATAATATTCTAATAATTAAATGTATTATCAATTACTAATATCATAATGAGGAAATTCATAATTTCATATATCATAAGTATTCCACTGAGTCCTCATCCAAGACATCTGAAAATAAATGGTTAAGGCCTCAGCTAATTCCATTTCTGTTTGTATAATGAGAAATACCTACGCATCAAGGGGATATAGTGGGTCCCACCTATAACTTACTAGGTTCGATGAATTCATCATATGAATGGGGTGAAACATAAACAACATATAACTATGAAATGTAAATAACTTTCCCCAATCTGTAAACATAATCACTAACGATTCTGAGTAGTACGATGAATGGTATCAAGATAGCACATCCACAATCAAAATGATCATAAAATATTTAATAAAATATGGTATATGATAATAATAATATTTTAATCTTAATATATTATAATATTCAATAAATTTTTTTAAATAGATGAAAATACTCTAATAAAATCAATGAGAAATTCTTGAGAGAAATTTCCTTTTTACATTCCAAAGAAGAGTCCATTTGGAAAAATCTTTTGTATTTTTCATAATTTTTTGTATAAAACCAAAAATGAACAAATTAATTTTTTCAAGAAAAAATTAGTGATTTTATAAAATAATTGTATCTTAAAATAGATTATGAGTAGTACCTGAAAATGGGTAAGAAATCAAGAAGTTCCCTTTAATCGGACTTTCTTATCAGGGATAATTGAGAAGAAAACCTTGTAAAACATGTACTTCCCCATCAAAGAAAGATGAAATGATCTAGATACATGAGTTTGGTAAATATAAATAGAATTTAGAGGAATTATATAAAAATAATGTACAATTACATTTGGGTAAATGGAGAGAAAGCATAACTCGAATGAAAAATGGAGGTCCGAGAAAAAACTCTTACCTTATGTCTGAAAGTGTTCTATACTTATACTTTATGTCCTTGATAATGAAATTAGATTCATTAATAAATTAATTAAGAACCTATTAAACATTTATGTAATTTTTTATAATTTTCTTAAGTTATTTTATGGTTTTTTTTATGAGATATGAGATTCAATTTCGTCATTTAGGAGTGTTCTTTTCCTTACTTTTCATGATTGGTTTACTCTTACACATATATGGAAGATCATGAAAAATGGAAATAATTCCCCATAATTAAAATTATATGTTATTAATGAACATACTGAATATTTAATGGTATTATATATTATTTTTTTTCTATAAATGAGGATGATTCAATATATGGAACTTTAATTATGATCATTTAGAACATTTTGGCAGTTTTTTCGATCATCACGAACAATTTTTGTCTTATTAATTAATATCATGTATATATATTGATTACAGAATTATAAATAAATTAAAATGTGTATTATAAAGTATGTTTTAACCATAATTTTGTTTTATAACCATCCTTGAAGGTGGTAATGGAAAATGAAGTCGCATCGTCCACGATGGTGGTAAGTCGGCATATCACGGATGATGTATTCATTTTAAGAATGAATGGGGGGAGGAGAAGGGGTTTGATGGTGGATATTTCATTAAAATAATAACATTAAATTATATATAATATAATTGAGTTTTCATGTATGTTTTTATAGATTAGTTAATGATATAAGAAGAAGAAAAGAAATTAAAATAAATTGAAAGAGAACGAAAAAGGATTTACCTCTTGAATTCTTCTCCTTGAGAACTTTCTTAAGGAACATTGAAATGGTATTTTGGTGAAACAAAAAAGACTAGAAATTGGGGAGAGTTTTGGGATAGTAAATGGATAGAATATAATAAAGTTTCAAGTCTTTGTAAGTGTGAGGAGAAGATGTGGTGGGGGTGGTATTTATAGTGGGAGGAGAGGAGTGTTTTTGAATATTTTATTCATTTATTTATTATTTTGGTTCAAGAATATGAATAGTTTGAGAATTATCAATAAATATATTAAAATAATAAAGGATAGTTTGATATTATGGGCTTACATAATCCATAAATCATCTATGACTCAATAATTCATTTATTTATTAAATATGGTAAATTGCCATTTTCACTATTCACTAAAAATTCAAGTATTTTAGAAAAATACAAAAAATTAACCCTAACCATTTTTTGATGTGTATAATTTAAAATTTTACTCTACTTTATGAAAATAATTTTCTAAATATGATAAATCTAATTTTTAAATAAAATCATCATTTACTAAAAAAGATCGATTTTAATATTATAACTATTTTTATAGCACTTTGAAAAAATAATTAAGGTCTTATAAAATTATAATATAATCATAAGAAAAAAAGATATTAATTTATGAGTTTATTTTATCAAAAAATATTTTTTATTAAAACATTATATTAATTATAAAATTATAATTAAATATTTATGGCTTACAAAAATACAAACACTTAATTTATAATTTTTAAAACATTTTTTTTACTTATTCCATGATATAAAATAACCATGTTTTAATTTATAGGATACCTAAGTTTTATTTATACTTTGATGGTTGAATTTACTATTATATTGGTCATATTGCTATTTCTAATGGTCGCATTATTATTTCAATGGTCATATTTAATAGTATATTACGGTTTTAAACACAGTGCTACGTGAAGAATAAACTATCAAAAATGATAAATTTTAAAATAGACATAGCATAAGATCTTGGGGTGTTAAATTCTACCATCCTATAAAAAAGTCACCCTAAAAATTTCCAAAATTTCACCTCATAAAAAATATTAGGGTAGCTCTTCATCATAGATTCCTCAGGTACCCACATTGCCTCTTCAATTTTATGATTTTTTTAAAGTAACTTTACCAGTCGAGTTGTTTGATTACTTGGTAAATGCTCTCTAGTGTCTAAAATCTATATAGGATCTTCATAGTATGATAAATCATGTTCCAATTATATTCCTTCATAAGTGAGGACATGCGTTGGTTTTGGCATGTACTTCCTTAACAAATAGATGTGGAACACATTGTGTACTTCAGAAAGGCTAGGTGGCATTACTAAATGATAAGTTACAGCTCCAATTATCTCTAGGATTTCAAAAGTTCCAATTTACCTAGGGATTAGTTTCAATTTCAGTCCAAATATTATAACACCATTCCATGGAGATACTTTCAAAAAAACATGATCTCCCACTTGAAACTCCTAATCCTATCTTCGGTTATTAGCATAGATTTTTTTATACTTTGACCCACTTTGATATGGGTCTGAATAGTATTTTCCTTTTCTGTTGTTTCTTACACAAGTTTTGGGCCAATAAAATTCCTTTCACCAACTTCATCCCATTAAGTTGGTGTACAAAATATCTTTTTATACAATACTTCATATGATTCCATTTTAATACTTTAATGGAAACTATTATTGTAGGAAAAATCTACCACAAAGGTAAATACTAATCCCACATACCTTCAAAGTAATGTGATCATGATCCCAACATGACTTCTAATGTTTGAATGGGACTTTCAGACCTCTCGTCTATTTGAAAGTGATAAGAACTACTCAAATGAAGCTCGATGTCTAAATATTTCTAAATTATTTTCCAAAATATCTATGTAAATCATGGATCAAGATCATACACAATTGAAAGTGGTGCGTCATGAAGTCTTACAAATTTATTAATATAGATTATTGTAAGGTGGTCTAGTGGAAAATCCTCCCTTAAAGCAAGAAAATGTGTAGATTTGGTAATTTGATCCACAATTACCCATATTTTATCATTCTTTCATATAGTTTTGAGTAATTCAGTGACAAAATCCATAGTAAATTCATCCCATTTCCATGTATGAATTGAAAGAGGTTACATGACTCCTCTAGGATGTTGTTTTTCAATATTCACCTGTTGATAGACTAACCATCTTGATACATAATCGGCAATTTCCTACTTAATATTATCCCGCCAAAATGTTCCTTCAAATATCTATACATCTTAGTAATAACAGGGTGTATAGATAAATTTGAGCTATGAGCATCATCCAATAATTTCTTCTTTAGCTCGGTTATAGCAGGAACACAAATCCTCATCCCAAATTTCATGATTCCATCTTCGTATATGAATTCTACCAATTTCTTGTCATTCGTAGCATTAATTTTATTTTGAATATTTTCATCACCAGACTGATAAATTTTAATGCCATCCAATAAATATTCTTCAGAAATCATTTTTGAAAAAATAATGATGTTTCTCCTTGATAATTCCCATATCCATATTTTCTCAATCCATGTACATAGAGTCCTTGTCAATCCTTATCTTGTCCATAACTCCATGATCCTTCCTGCTTGATGCATCTAGTACATTATTTCCCTACTCTGGGTGGTAGTGTAATGAAAAATAATAATCCATGAGTAGTTCAATCCATCATCTTTTCCTCATGTTTAGTTCTTTCTATGAGAAGATATATTTAAAACTCTTGTGATCTATATATATCTCAAATCTTTCACCATATAGATAGTGTCTCCATATCTTCAGGGCAAAGATTATAGCTGATAACTCAAGATAATGAGTTGGATAGTTCTATTCATGAGTTTTTAACTGCCTTGATGCATAAGAAATAACTCTATCATTTTAAATATAGACACAACCAAGTCCTTTCTTCTATGAATCACTATAAATTACAAACCCTTCATTTCCCGATGATAAAGTAAAGATCATATAATTCATTGATCTACTCTTCAATTATTCAAAATATTATTCACATTCTTTTGTTCATATGAACTTAACCCTTTTATGAGTAAGCTTGGTTAATGAGTTAGCTAATCAGAAAAAATTCTGAATGAAACGCTAATAGTAACTTGCTAAACCAATGAAACTATATACCACAGTTATGTTTGTTTGTCTTCACCAATCCTAGACAACATTTTTCTTCACAGGATCAATTTAGATTCCATCTTTAGAGATAATATGGCCAAGAAATGAAGTTGTTTGAAGATAGAATTCACACTTAAAAAACTTCCCATATAACTCTTTTCTTCTAAGAGTCTCCAAACAACCCATTAATGGCTCTCATGGTCCTCATAGGTTTTGAAATATATCAAGATATCATCTATAAATACCACAAAAAATCATCAAGATATTCCTTGAACACAATGTTCATTAGATCCATAAAAATAGAGTGTGCATTAGTCGGTATAAATAGAATTACTGTAAACTCATAGATTCTATATCTAGTTTAAAATATTTTCTTTGTAATATCTTCCTTCCTCAAATGTAATTTATGATATCCATATTGAAGTTCAACCATCAAAAAATATTTATCTACTTGAATTTGATCAAATAAATAATCAATGAGAGGAATATGATACTTGTTTTTTATTGTAATAGAATTTATTTCTCTATAATCAATGCACAACCTCATGGATCCATTTTTATTCTTGAAAAAGAGAACATGGGATCCCCGTAGAGAAATTATAGGGAGAATGAATACCTTATCACTCAATTCATCTAGTTTTTCTTTAACTATACTAATTACATTATGGCCATTCTTTAAGGATTCTTTGATATAGGCCTTGCACCAGGAATTAAATCAATAGATAACTCAACTTCATGCTCTGGAGGATGTCTAGGTAAATCCTATGGAAATACATAAATGTATTATTTCACAATAGGTACATATTTAATTTGAATATTTCTTTCCTCATCTATAGATGATGTTTTCTCTTCCTCCCTAAGAATTTAATTTAGAAGAGCTATTGGAGGTGGAACTGGATAAGAACCATATGATGAAGTTTCTACCCTAAAGATAAGGGATTCTGTATCTTCCTCCCAAATTATAATTTTGCATCATATTTTGAAATCCAATCCATAGGAAGGATTATATCAAAATCAACTATAGGTATGATGATATGGTTTTAAACTAAATCACATTTATGTATTATAAAGGGGACTCACTGATACGTCTTTTTTGCAATGATACTTCTCTAAGAAGTTTTGACTGATAACTCATTTTTTAAATCAAAAGATAAATGTCTAATTTTATTAGAAAATTGGGAAGATATAAAAGAATGATAATATTCAGAATAAAATAAAGCATTGGATAAGTTTGAGGAAATGATTAAAGTACCTTCCACCACATCATTAGGAACTTTAACCTCTGACGTTGTGATCACATAAGCTTGGACTTTATCCCTTGGCCTTTTCTATTACAAGTTTCCTTGACGCTTAGGACAATCATTTGTATAGTGTCTCATCTCCCTAAAATTATAGCATTGAACATTGGTAGCTTATTTCTTTACCTTACAATCACAGGCTTGGGGGCCTTTTTCTCCACACTTATAACAAGACCCTTTTCCTTTTAAGTAGGCACCTTCCACAAGTATCGCACATTGAAAAATTACCTTTTTTATTCTTCTTTTTATCCATCATTTACTCTACCACCCTATTATTCTATTATTTTCCCTTAAAGTCATAATACTTATAGAATTATTTCTCTATCTTGATAACACATGAGACTATATCTTTATATGATAAGAAATTTTGGGAGAACAGTACCCTTCATAGGAATGGTTTTAAACCATCAAAGAAATGATCAATATTTCTCCTTGGATTACGTATGTATTCTGCGACATGCCTTGATAACCTTATAAATTTAGCTTCATACTTCAAAACATTTTCATCCTATTTTTGTTTCAAACTCAAGAATTTCCTCCCCATATATTCTTATTGTTCGCAAGGGAAATATTTTTCTTGGAAAATTTCATTAAAATCATTCCATTATATATTTTAAATTTATTCATCCTCATTTTTGTTTTGAATCAATGACCACAATTTATCAGTATCTCCTGAGAGATGATAAACTACCATGATAACCTTCTCCCTTTCATTAATTCCCAAAGTGAGAAATATCTTCTCTAAGGAACTTATCCACAGATCCATTAAAAATGGGTTTGTAGAACAATTAAATGATAGAGGATGTTGTCACATAAATTGGTTTAAAATTTCACCTCCATTTTGTGGATCATGATTCTCCATTAAGGTAAGGTTATTTTTCAGAACTTGAGTTAGTTTTTCTAGCATAGTTATAAGTTTCCCAGCACCAGTCACAGCTCCAATACCAACATCATTATCTTGCATAGGAGGGAAATCCCTACATGGGATATATGCCTTGATACAGTTTCCATTCCTTCCACTAGTATCCATTTCTAAATAATGGAATACACTAAATTAGGTTATGAATAATAATGCATAATTTAGAACTAGAAAAACACTTAACATAAATTGTAAATTTATGCATAGCTAATATCATAATTATAAACATGGTTTCTTTGGGGAAATATCTAATTTTAAATCCTTCATAATGTTTTGTAAATAAAATAGTAATTATCCAAAGAATATACCCTAGGAGTGTAAAATTTGGTTTACAATAAGGCTTGTTGTTGTGTACTAGGTTACGTCGAGTGAGGCCTAACACACCTTATCGGAGTCGTTACCCCTAGGTACATTTATTACAGAACCACATCCACTTTTAGTATTTAGATAGTAATGTATTTATAATAAAACCAAAAATATCTCTACCTTACCAAAATTATAGGATGTTATTCTATTATTATCCTAAAATTATATATTAGGGTTATGTTCCCTAATCTTTTTTTTCTAAATCTAGTTTCCAAGGTTTCTACTAAACCTCCCTTGATACCAACTATAAAGACCCTGACCCTAGTATCCTAGAGCCAATGTCTTACTTAATTACATAGATACTATGAAGAAATATCGCATCCCAAAGTACTGAATAGTTTAGTGTATTTTTAAAACCAGATACATGCATAAGTTTTACATTACAACTTGAAAAAAAAACATAAAAACTCTATTGGGAACACCCATAAACTTCTAGATTATCCCTATAAGTCATTCATAATATACATCTTCACATCCTAGGGAAAAATAAAACATAATAAAGTGGTGATATAAAATGATCATTAATGTAAATTAATATATTAAAATATAATATAAATAATAATACATGGTGAATGACTAAAAACACATGTTGATAGAATATAATCTTGAGCATAATATGACAAGAATAAAAAATGAATAAATAATGCCATATAAATAATAACAAGAGAATGCATCTTAACGATGGATATTATACTAGTATAATAATTGCATGGATTATCAATTAATAATATCATAATTAGGGAATGCATAATTCTAGACATCATAAACAAACCATCGAGGCCTCTTCCAAGACATCTGAAAAATAAATGGTTAAGGCCTCAGCCAAATCCATTTTTTTGTCTCACAAGACCTACCAATGAATAGAGGGGATATAGTAAGATTTCCCCATAACTTATTAAGTCAAATTAATTCCTCATATGAATGGGGGGAAACATAAACAACATATACATATGAAATTTAAATAACTTTCCCCAATCTGTAAACATAATCAATAACCATTCTAAGTACTATGGTGAATGGTATCAAGATAGTACATCCACAATAAAACCTATCATAAAACATTTAATAAAATATGATAGATGATAATAATATAATATAAATCTCAATAGAGTATGATATTTAACATAGTTGTTGAAATAGATAAAAATACTCTAATAAATTCATCGAGGAATTCTTGAGATAAATACCCTTTTTTACTTTGCAAAGAAGAGTTCTTTCGAAAAAAAAATTTATTTGTCATGATTATTTGTATAAAACTAGAAATTTAAAAATATAGTTTTTCAAGGAAAAATTATTTATTTTAGAAAAATAATGGTTTCTTAAAATATATTATGGATGGTACTTGAAAATGGGTAAGAAATTGAGAAGTTCCCTTTAATTGAGCTTGCTTATCGAGAATAATTTAGAATGAAACCTTGTAAAACATGTACTTCCTCATAAAATAAAGATAAAAAATTTTGGATACAAGATTTTGGGACATATACACAGAATTTAGATTAATTATATAAAAATGATTAATAATTACATTGGGGTAAATAGAGAGAAATCATAACTCGAATTAAAAATGGAGTTCTGGGAAGAAACTCTTACCTTGTGTCTGAAAGTGTTCTGAACTTGTACTTAATGTATTGGATAATTAAATTATATTCATTAATAAATTAATTCAGAACTTCTTTAACATGTATGTGATTTTTTATAATTTTTTAAGTTCATTTATAGCCTTTTTTATAAGCTATGAGATTCAATTTCGTCGTTTGGGGGTGTTATTTTCCTTGGTTTTCATGATCCGTTTACTTTTACATGTATATGGAAGATCATGTAAAATAGAAATAATTATCCAAAATTGAAATTATATGTTATTAATTAAAATCCATAATATATAATGGAATTATAAAAAAAATCTAGATATTAGGATGATTCATTATATAGAACTTTAATGATAATCATTTAGATCGTTTTGGTGGTTTTTCAATTACCATGAACTAGTTTTGTCTTATTAATTAATATCATGTATATATACTGGTTATAGAATACTAAATAACTTAAAATATATATTATAAAATATTTTTTAACCATAATTATGTCTTTATAACTATTCTTGAATGTGGTAATGGAAAATTAAGTCGCATCATCCATGATGGTGGTAAATTAGAAAATCACGGATGATGTTTTTATTTTTGGAATAAAAGGGGGGAGAAGGGGTTTGATGATAGATATTCCATTAACATAATAAAATTACAGTATATATAATATAATGGATCTATAATTTAGTTTTTTATATAATAGTTAAGGATAGAATATGAAGAAAATAAATAAATAGAAATTGAAAGAGAACGGAAAAGGATTTACCTCTTTAATTCTTCTCCTTGAGAAATTCCTTAAGAAACTTTGAAACGGTCTTTTAGTGAGACCAAAACATAGGGGATAGGTTTGGTAGAGGAAATGGTCAGAGTATAAGAAAGATTTAAGTCTTTGTAAATGTGATAAGAGGAGGTGGTGAGGGGTGGTATTTATAGTAGGAGGAGATGAGTGTTTTTTAATATTTTATTCATTTGTTTATTATTTTGGCACAAGACTGTGAATAGTTTGAGAATTGTCACTAAAAATTTTCAAATAATGAAGGATAGTTTGATATTATGGGATTAAATCATCCATACATCATATGTGACTCAATGATTCATGTATTTATGAAATACATTAAATTACTGTATTTCACTATTCCACAAAAAATCATGTATTTTAGAAGAATCCCAAAAATTAAACCTAACCATTTTTCAATTTGTAGAATTAAAAAATGAACTTCATTTTATGAAAATAAATTTCTAAAAAGGATAAATTTAATTTTTAAATAAAATCATCATTTACTTGAAAAATACTAATTTTAATATTATAACTGTTTTTATGACACTTTGAAAAAATAATTAATGTCTTATAAAACAATCTTATAATCACAGGACAACAAAATATTAATTTATGAGTTTATTTTATGAAAATAAAATTCTATTAAATCATTATATTAATTATAAAATTTTAATTAAATATTTATGACTTACATAAATACAAAAACTTAATTTATCATTTTTAAAACATTTATTTTCTTATTCCATGTTATAAATATACTATATTTTTATTTATAAGACAGCTAAATTTTATTTTCAACTTAATGGGTGAGTTTACTATTATATTGGTCATATAACTATTCCTAAATATCATATTACTATTCTAATGGTCATATTTAATAGTATATTATGGTTTTAAACACAGTGTTGTGTGAAGCATAAACTATCAAAAATGATAAATTTTAAAAGAGACATAGCATAATATCTTAGGGTGTTACACATCCAACCATGGGTGTAAATACAACCAAGACTATTTACAATGGGATATTCAAACCAACCTCAATAACCATGGAACCAACCAAAGAAAAGTTGTCATTTACCACCACTACCTAGAAATCCTCAAACACTACAAAGGTTTTTCCTGAAACCCCCTCCAAAACCCAAGCCTAGCCTAGATTACATGATTAAACAAATGGATGTAAACAATATATAATTCTAAAAAAACCACCCAAGATACCATACAAGACCTAAAAACTAATTTGGAAAACTCACAAACTCGGTGTGGAAAATCCCAAGTCATAGGTGGGGTAAACTACCTTCTCAACCACTATCCAACCCTAGGGATATAAGAAATGTCAGTTTCATCACCCTTCATAGTGGAATATGACTTAAAAGATAATGAATCCTTCATTAGAGTCATCCCCTCCCAAGGAATCCACCATCCCAACTATTTAAAATAATCTAAATGTGGAAAAACCTATTCCTGAGAGAATCCCTTCTAAAAGAAAGATATTATCATTTGATGAACCACCAAGACAAAACATTCATATTATTTTTCTCTAAAGGGCTAACCAACCAAGGAAATAAAAAGAAACTAAACTTGATAAAGAAATATTGGATACTTTCAAAAAGGTGTTGGTTAACATTCCCTTGATTTATGTCAAAAATAAAATTCCACAAAGAAAATAGTTTCTAAATAAAATGTGTACACATCAAAGGAAACATTGAGGTGATGAAAATGTGAGCATAGGGAGGAATGTCTCTACATTTATTGAGGAATAAATTCCAACATAAATCAATGATCCTTGAACATTCTCTATTTTATGATCTATATGAGAGTATTTCTTTTCCAATATTATTCTTGATTTAGGTTCTTCTATAAATGTGATGCCTCACTCCATTTTCTCTTCATTACAAGTAGGGGAATTGAATCTCAAAAGAATATTCATTCAACTGGAAAACTAGAATACTTTACACCCTATTTTTCTATTAGATAATTTTCTTGTGAGGGTGAAAAGTTTAATTTTTCCATTTGATTTTTATGTGTATAAAATGGATGACGGTAGGATTAATATACACATCCCGATTATATTGGGGATTCCATTATTAAAAACTTCAAAAACCATAATTAATGTCCACAATGATACATTATATATGTATTTTGGTGGTGAAATTATCTACTTAAACATCCTTGATGCAATGAAGTGCCCCTCAGAAGAGAATTCCTCAGTTTTAGTTAATTATATTGATGTACTCCCTTTCCCCAAAGAAAATTATCTTCTTTACCATGAACCCCTTTCCAATTTTTCATCATTGAAATAAATTATAGGTAACTAATCATGCATTGAAATTTTTAGTGGTATATAAAAATGTCGTGCATGTTCATGAATTGATGATTTCTTGAGAAATGAGGATCCTATGACCATTGATGATACTACTCATCTTGTAAAATCTTATTCCTCATATATAGATTTTACTATTAATAAATTATATTATATCAGTGACATCTCACTTTCAAATTCACTCCCATCAATCCAAAATCCCCATGACATGGAACTTAAACCACTACCTCAAACTAGAAATATTCATATCTTGGGAATGGAAAAAAGTTGTTTGTCATCATTTCAATTTCACTCCCTCCATAAAATGAATTATGATTGATTAACCTTTTGAGGTGTATAAATAATAATTGGTATGGAAGCATGCTGACATTCTTGGTATTATCCCATCAATTTGTATGCATCATATATTATTAAACTATGAGACTAAAATAATGAGGTATGCACAACATCAAATGAACCCAAACTTCATATATGTTTTTAAAAAGTATATAACAAATTTATTGGATTATTGAATCATTTACCCCATATTTGAAAGCTAGCTGGTCAGTCTAGTGCAAGTAGTTCCTACAAAAACTGGTCTCATGGTAATTAAAAATAAAAATAATGAATTGGTTCCAAATTGTGTGTAGAATAGTTGGTGTGTCTATATAGATTATTGGAGACTACACCAACACACTAGGAGAGACCATTTTCCATTACCATTCATTGACCGAATTCTAGATAGGATAGCAGTGAAGTCCCTTATTATTTCCTTGATGGGTATTCTGGATACTTTCGTATCCATATTTCTCCTAAGGACCATTAAAAGGAAAACTTCACTTTCCCCATTAGCAATTTTTTATATAATAGGATTCCATTTAGTCTATGCATTTATCCAGGTACTTTACAATGATAAATGGTTAGTATTTTTTTGGATTACCTAGATAATTGCATGGAAGTATTCATGAATGATTCACTATTTATGGCTCCTCTTTTGATGATTTTTTTAGTATTCTTGGTTAAATCCTACATCATTGTATTGAAAAGAATATTGTATTAAATTATGAGAAATGTCATTTCATGGTGAGACAAGGTATGTTACTTAGACATGTTATTTCTAGGGATGGTATCTAAGTAGATAAATCTAAAGTGGATATCATTTATTCACTACCATTCCATAAAAATGTGCTGGATTTGTGGTATTTATTAGGTCATGCTTTATTTTATCATCATTTCATTTGTGACTTTATTAAGATTATACTTCCCTCTCCCTCTTACTCCAAAAATAAAAAGATTTTTTTTAATAAATATTGTGAGGATTATTATAAAAAAATTAAAATGGAGTCTCACTATAAGGCCCCAGCCTTAAACATTACTTAATCTTAGGTTATTTCAAGAATTCGCATTGAGGATATTTTCAGGTTTAGAGTTTTAAAGAATTAGATCGTAAATCATGCATTACATTCCACATTTAAACAATGTGGTTACATCAAAGACAGTATTCATTTTTTCCACCAAAGGAAACATATTTAAAATAAAACATGGTTTATTTCTTAACACTTCCTCGACACTATCATCACATCATGTACTTTTCCCTTGACCTGTGAAAAACATTTCAAAAACTTGGGATGAGCATAAAAAGCTCAGTAAGGGATATAAAAATACAGAAAGAAAACATTATTCCATGTATACATAAGAATCAATGAAATCATAATTTACTCATAAAACATAAACACTTTAACATACCTCGTGAAATCATAATATTTATGAAAACTCATATAAATCATAATACAAAAAGGTAACTTGAGGCATTCATAACATTCTTACGTAGGGAGTAACCCTCATGGTTACATTTGGAATACCCATCACAGTATATTCCCTAAATCTCTTCGGAGAAACCTTAGCATTTAACTCTTTTGAATTACCCAATGAATTGGAGAGCTATCTCAAGCTCACCCACCCTTAGTTTATCATGGAACCACCCGACTTCATAAACAATTCCCAAGAACCATAACATAATCGTATCACATAAAACATGCATAAAGGAAACATAACATTTCCACATTTCAATCACAAGATATCAATACAACACATTGATATAATCAAAACATTATCAAAACCATTTTCAATACCAAAATAAAAGAAAAGTAAAACAAGGTATTTATTTTTCATTTACAAAAAAGTTATGTCTTATAGAGGAAGCCGAAATTCAAATAATGGTCATGGTGGCGGAGAATTCATTGTCACCGCATACGTAAGACAAAAACATTCCTTTTTTCATTTAGTAAAACGCTTCGTGTAAAAAGATTCATTTTGAATGAAATTAAAAGTCAAAAGAGTTTATTATACAACTAATAAAAGAAGTTCATATATAAATTGAATTGTGCCTCAATGAAAGGAGATTGAGACGATGTCCCTTACCTCAAGTCCGACTTTTTCTCATTCGTTCTTTATATTATTGAATAATAAACTTAGGTAAATTTATAATCGATTAAGAACTTACTTAAAAGTTTATTATTAAATTCATATCACATATTATCATGTTATAATAATTAGTTAATTATGTGAGTTGATATCATACGTTTTGTCGATGTTCGGTACATGAGTCAAAAATGAATTTATTTGAAAAGAATTTCCCATGTAGTTATAAGTACATCATCTCCAGAAGAGTATTAATGATTTAAATATCATATATATCTAGTATATATTCATTTTATACTATTCCATAACATTTGGAGATAAAAAATTAAATGCACCATTCATGGAGACGGTAGGCCGTACGTACGCATGAACGCTACTTTTATTTCTTTGTCATATTAAAGGAATTAAAACTAAATGAGACATATATATATTATAATTACATTATAATATATATGTTATATAGGTAACATAATTTCATTAATTACATTCTTTATAAATTCTATTTTTGGCATGAACGATACACATCACTTGAGGGAGCAGTTGTCCACACTTCCTCATATGAAATTATCGCATTTGCACAACATGAAAAGCATAAAGGTATGTTTTAAATAAAAATACAAAAGAATATAGAGGACATAAATATAATATATATCATATATAAATATAGTTCCATCATAATTTCCAACATGAAAGGTGTTAAAAGAAGATTGAACAATCTTCATTTTGTGAGGAAGTAATTCGCCACCCACAGAAACAGTATTTTCTTTAACCATTAGATGGAGGTGTGTGTAAGTGTAGGTATAATCCTTATCATAACAAAATCCTAGTATATTGAGGATAATGTTGTATTTATGGGATCAATTAATAATAGGATAGTGGTGAGTTAAGAAGGAAAATAAAAGGAAGAAGCTCGAGATAAGACATTACCTCTAAATCGGGTAACTCTTTTTGATTTGAGCCAAAGGCTTCCTTGGAAAGACTTCTGCCCAAAGTGAGGCTTCTAGGAGTAATAGAGGGATGTGGAGAAATAATATGAGCAGATTTTGGACGAGCCAAGGTCTTGATATGTGTGGGTAAGGTGGTAGAGGTGGGGGCCCTTTTATAAGAGGGAGGAGGGTCACTTTTGGAAAGTCTTGAAATGTTAATTTATTATAAAATGATTTTCGGATTTCAAAGGTCCCAGAATGATATATTTTGAGGATAAGGTGATAAGGGTTCTAAATCCACCCATACAATAGGTTTCTGACAAGTTTAAGTCTTATTTTTAACCTTATCTTTTCATTTTATTTAAATCGTTCATTAATGAGGTAATCACTGCATCATCATGGAGTCATAAATAAATTTATTTATTTAATGTCTAAAAATTATAAAAAAATACCATGATGTAGGAAATATTTTTAGATTTCCAATGACTATTTATATTCTAAGAGATAATTTATTTAAACAAAATTAAAAAAAAATTACTTAGGATATACAAACCTTTGTTATATTTCTCTTCTTTTTAAAAAATAATGTCATAAATGTCACTATCACACCCATGTGAATCCATGGGCCCTCAAGTTTTCTAAAAAGCTTCCCATGGTCGGACATGAATAAAAAAGAGGATTTGGACACATTTTGGGGTCATTTTATATTATTATGATACTATTTTATTACCCTTAACTACCCGATTACTAATTAATCACGATAATTAAAGATAATTATCGTCGTTACTATTCAAAATGTCCAAAAACAAAGGAGTATTAATTACATAATTTGGAAATTATGATTACAAATATGGAATCCATTTTACCAAATTCCAAACACATAAATTTCATTAATTAATTTAGTAATAATTTCCGTTGTCCAAACAAATAGTGTCTTTTAAGAAACAATATCTATCAAAAGATTGACAATTGTTTATGTCCAATTTCAAAGTGAAATTAATTACAATGACAACCATTGGATTAAATGGTAAAAATATATTCTAATTAAACTTTAAAACTAATTAAAAAGATAATCTAATAATATAATTAAATTAGATGAAAAAGCAGTTTTGATGTAAAATGCAGTATTTTTCACTATTCATTAAAAAATGAACATTGTCAGAAAAATACCAAAAATTTATCCAAAGTAAATTTAAATGTCCCAATTCTAAATAATAAGTTTATTTTGACAAATATATCTTATAAAATTGTCAAAATTTAGATTTAAAAATGGTTTTCAATCAAAAGGCGGTAAACCAATCTTTTAAAAATATTAGAGTATTATATGCTTAATATTGGATTTATTCTCATTTTAAGCCTATAAAACACTATCTAATTCATAAATAGACATAGATATAAAAATATATTATTATTTACTTACTTTGGATGTTACATCCTTCCCCCCTTTAGTAAATTTTTCCCCCATAATTTATTTACTTATCGAATAAGTGGGGGTATTTATCTCTCATTGCATTTTCAAATTCCCATGTTGCCTCTTAGACTATATGGTTTTTCCATAGAACCTTTACTTGATGAATCACCTTATTCCGCAACACTTGCTCCCTATGGTCAATAATCTAGACTGGTTGTTCCTCATAATATATATTCTCTTCTATCTGAACTACCTCTAGACTCAAAACATGAGATGGATCTGGAATATACTTCCTTAACATTGAAACATGAAAAACATTATGTACCTGAGATAAACTCGGAGGTAAAGCCACTCAGTATGAAACTAATCCAACTCTATCCAGAATCACATATGGTCCAATGAACCTTGGACTAAGCTTTCCTTTCTTACCAAATCACATCACACTTTTCCATGGTAAAACTTTAAGGAAGACATGATCACCTACCTAAAAAGAGAGATCCTTCCTCCTATGGTCTGCATAACTTTTCTGCCTGCTATGAGTTGTTCTCATGTGTTTCTTTATCAGCCGAACTTTTTATTCCATCTCTTCTACCAATTCTGGTCCCATCAACTTCCTTTCACCTACTTCATCCCAAAAATCTAGAGTTCGACACCGCTTCCCAAATAATGCCTCAAATGGTGCCATCTGTATACAAGAATGAAAACTATTATTATAAGAAAACTAAACCAATGAAAGATGTTGGTCCCAACTTTCCTAATAATCCATAAAACAAGAACATAGAATATCCTCCAAATTTTGAATTGTTTGTTCTGACTTCCCATCTGATTGAGGATGAAAAGCTATACTAAAATTTAATTCAGTACCCAATGACTTCTGAAGGCCTTTCCAAAAGTAAGAAGTGAACATCGGATCTCGATCAGATACAATGGAGATGGGCACTCCATGTAACCTGAATATATCTTTAAGATACAATCGAGAAAGTTGATCTAGGGAAAAATTATCTCACATAGCAAAGAAATGAGCAGATTTAGTCAAGTGATCAACAATAACCCAGATTGCATTATTACCTCGAGGTGTCTTTGGTAATCCCACAACGAAGTCCATGGATATATTCTCTCATTTCTACTATAGCACTAGTAAAGGCTGAAGCATCCCTTTTGGTAACGTCCACTCTGCTTTAACCTATTGACAAGTCAAACACTTCACAGTAAAATCAGCAATATCTCTTTTCATTCCATCCCACCAGTAATACTCCCGAAGATCTCTGTACAACTTAGTACTGCCTGGATGAACTGAAAATGGAGAACTATGAGCTTCACATGACAACTCTCTCTTCAACTGTGAATCATAAGGCACACACAATCTCTTCCCAAATATCAAAACACAATCATTATCAATTTTGAATTCAAGTAACATACCCTTCTGAACTAGCTCTACCTTTTTTTGTAACTCACTATCTTGCTTCTGTGCTTTCTTAATTCTGTCTGATAGAGAATATTTCACTAATACCTGAAACAAAACAGAATAATTTCTTGCACCAACAACTTCCAAGACAAAATTCATCAAATCCTTAACCAAAGGATCATGTTCCAAATGTAACATGGTTAATGAAGAATTACTTTTTCAACTAAAAGAATCTTCCACTTTATTTTCTTTTCCTGGGTGGTAGTGAATCATGGAATAATAATCCTTGATTAATTCTATCCATATCCTCTGTCTCATGTTCAATTCTTTCTAAGTGAATATATACTTTAAACTTTTGTGATTAGTATATATTTTACACTTTACACCATACAAATGATACCTCCAAATTTTTAAAGCGAAAACAACAGCAGGTAATTCCAAATCATGTGTAGGGTAATTTATCTCATTAGTTTTCAACTGACGTGAAGCATAAGCAATTACCTGATCATTCTGCATTAGGACGCAACCAAGTCCTTTCAATGAAGCATCATTGTAGAAAACGAACTCACCATTCCTGGAAGGTAGTGCCAATACTAGATCATTCACCAATATTCTTTTCAATTCCTAAAAACAATCATCACATTATTTTGTCCAGATAAACTTAACACCCTCCCGAGTTAGCTTAGTCAATGGGTTGGACAACCATGAAATTTTTTAAAAAAACCTTTGGTAATAGCCTTCCAAACCAAGAACACTATGAATCTTGGTTACATTTGTGGGTCTTGACCATTTTTCAACAACATTTGTTTTTGCAGGATCAACAGTTATTCCATCTTTAGGAACAATGTGACTAAGGAAATAAATTTGTTGCAACCAAAACTCACACTTTCTGAATTTACCATACAATTTCTTTTCTTTTAAGGTTTGAAAAATAACCCTTAAATGACTTTAATGCTCCTATTTACTTTTATAAAACACCAAAATATCATCAATGAAAACAACCATAAACTTTATCCAAGAACTCATGAAAAATTTTATTCATAAGGTCCATGAATATAGCAGGTGAATTGGTTAACCCAAAAGGCATAACTACAAATTCATAATGGCCATATCTTGTACAAAACACGGTCTTTAGAATATATTCTTATTTTACCTTCAACTGATGGTACCCCGATCTCAAGTTAATCTTTGAAAAATATTGAGCTCCCTGGAGATGATCAAACAAATCATTGATATGAGACAAAGGATATTTGTTCTTAATAGTGATGTTATTCAAGGATCTATAATCAATGAAAAGTCTCATTGAACCATATTTCTTTTTAAAAAATAATACAGGAGAACCCCATGGTGATGTGCTAGGTCGAATGAAACCTTTCCCTAATAAATCGTGCAATTTCTCCTTCAACTCTAAAAGTTCAATTTGATCCATTCAATAAGGGGGTTTTGAAATTGGCATAGCATCAGGAACTAAGTCAACAGTAAATTCAACTTCTCGATCTGGTATTATTCTAGGCAACTCATCAGGAAAAACATCAGGATACTCATTTACCACTGGCACATCATTAATCTGAACGGTTCCTTTTTTTCAACAATATGTACAAGGTAACATTCATTTCAATATTTTACAATTTTCTCAGCCTCTTGATATGTTATCAATATTAAGGGTTAATTCTTGTACACAAACTGAAAGTATTTCTAAAAAGAAACTTATTTAGCTCTACAGTCAATCTTAGCATGGTAAACAGAGAGTCAATCCTTACCCAGGATAACATCAAACTCTACTAGAGGTAAAAAAATAAAGTTTTCAAGTATATTCTTTCCACGGATAAGAATAGGAAGATTATTATAAATTATTTTTTCCTCAACATTTCCCCCAGGTGTTTTTACCACAAGTTCAGGAGTCATTTCTTGAGATGGAATTCCCAATTTAATAGAAAAATTTTCAGAGATGGAAGAATGTGTAGACCCTGAATCAAACAACACATTGGCATAATCTAAAAAAACAAACAATGTACCTGATACCACTTAATTTGATGGCCCAACATATGCTGAAGTAGTTGAAAAGTATTTCACCACACCTTTCTGCTTGTATTCTGAATGCTTCCCATCATTCGAGCTCTTTGTCGAACAGTCGTTTGCATAATGACCCATCTCATTGCACTTGAAACATTTCACTAGCTATAAATCAACTTTGGTCTTACCATTACCCTGATCTTTTCTAGTGCAATCACGAGCCTTATGTCCCATCTTACCACATCAGAATCACTTTATAGAATTAAAAAGACATTCTCCAGTATGCTTTTTACCACATTTATCACAAAATGCAAACTTTTTTTTCTTACCATCAAACCTTTTTGAAGGATTCTTCCCTTTCTCCTGCCACCTCGGTCTCTTCTTCTGTTGGTTGTCATAGAACACTTGATCATCAGAAAACACCATTTCCACCTTATCAGCACATCAAAAAAGATTTTCATAACTTTTGAACTCATTAGAAGCTAATTCCCTTCAATATTTTGTCTTCAATCCTGAGTAAAAACTATTGATTTTACTATCAAGGTCTCTGATAAAATTTGGAGCATACCTAGCCAATCGAGTGAACTTTTCTTCATAAGAAGCCATTGAGTCGTCCTATTGCCTCAATTCCAAGAATTGTTTTTCCATCATAAGTCGAATAGCCTTAGGAAAATATTTCTGAAGAAACATACCTTTTAATTCATCCCAATCAAGAGCATCAATCTCATTAGCATCCCTGATATTTTTAACCATCGACCACCACTGATCTGCTTCACCCTCCAAATGGTAAACAGAAAGAATAACCTTTTGATTGTCTGAACACCCCATGACATCAAAAATCTTCTCCAGTGATTTAATCCACCCTTCAGCTAGCACAGGGTCAGATGATCCTCTGAATGATGGGGTATATTGCCTCGTGAAATGTTCCACCACTGACATGTTCCTCTGTGGTTGATATGGATAATCTCGTGCATGGATACCACCACCATTTATTGCTTGAGTCAACTCTTCCATTACTGCAACAAAATATTTAGTTCCTTTTCTGACCATCTCAGGATGCTGATTTGGAAGGTCATTTCCTTCTATATGCCTTCCTAGCACTGCTTCCCTATTTCCTCTACGGAAAACCATTCTGAACAAACATATCTTAGATGAAGCAAAATGGTAATATTCAAATTCTTTATCATTTCAACTTGACCATAATGTGTAAAAAATATATTTTTGGATAATCATTTAATAGAATTCTAACTCCTAAAGTTATCTAAACTGACCTTTGATACCAAATATAAGGTCCTAGCCTTAAACATTACTTAATCTTGGGTTATTTCAAGAATTCACATTGAGTATCTTTTCAGGTTTAGAGTTTTATAGAATTAGATCGGAAATCATGCATTACATTCCACATTTAAACAAGTTGGTTACATCAAACACAATATTCATTTTTTCCACTAAAGGAAACATATTTAAAATAAAACATGGTTTCTTTCTTGACACTTCCTCGACACTATCATCACATCATGTACTTTTCCCTTGACCTATGAAAAACATTTCAAAAACTTGGGATGAACATAAAAAGCTCAGTAAGGGATATAAAAATACAGAAAGAAAACATTAGTCCATGTATACATAAGAATCAATGAAACCATACTTTACTCATAAAACATAAGCACTTTAACATACCTCATGAAATCATAATATTTATGAATAACTCATAGAAATCATAAGACATAAAGGTAACCAAAGGAATTCATCACATTCTTACGTAGGGAGTAACCCTCATGGTTACGTTTGGAATACCCATCACAGTATATTCCCTAAATCTCTTCGTACAAACCTTAGAGTTTAAATCCTTCGCATTACCCAATGAATTAGAGAGCTATCTCAGGCTCACCTGCCTTTAGTTTATCATGGAACCACCCAAATTCATAAACAATTCCCAAGAACCATAACATAATCGTATCACATAAAACATGCATAAAGGAAACATAACATTTCCACATTTCAATCACAAGATATAAGTAAAACACATTGATATAATCAAAACATTATCAAAACCATTTTCAATACCAAAATAAAAGAAAAGTAAAACATGGTATTTATTTTTCATTTAAAAAAATTATGTCTTGTAGAGGAAGCCGAAACTCAAATAATGGTCACGATGTCGGAGAAGTCGTTGTCACCGCATACGTAAGACAAAAAATTACTTTTGTCATTTAGTAAAACCCTTCGTGTAAAAATATTCCTTTTGAATGAAATTAAAATTCATAATTGTTTATTATACAACTAATAAAATAAGGTCATATATAAATTGAAGTATGCCTCAATGAAAGGAGATTGAGATGAAGTCCCTTACCTCAAGTCTGACTTGTTCTCGTTCATTCTTTATATTCCTGAATAATAAACTTAGGTTGATTTATAATTTATTAAGGACTTACTTTAAATTTTATTATTCAATTCATATCACATATTATAATTCTATAAAAATTAGTTAATTATGTGAGTTCATATCATACATTTTGTCGATGTTCGGTACATGAGTCAAAAATGAACTTGTTTGAAAAGAATTTCCCATGTAGTAATAAGTAAATCATCTATAGAATGGTATTAATGATTTAAATATCATATATATCCAGTATATATTCATTTTATACTATTCCATAACATTTGGTGATAAAAAATGAAATGCACCGTTCATGGAGACGGTAGGTCGTACGTACGCATGAACGCTACTTTCATTTCTTTGTCATATTAAAGGAATTAAAACTAAATGAGAAACATATATATATATATATATATTATAATTACAGTATAATATATATGTTATATAGGTAATATAAGTTCATTAATTACATTCTTTATAAATTCCATGTTTGGCATGAATGAGTCGCATCACTTGAGGGGGCGGTTGTCCACACTTCCTCATATGAAATTATCGCATTTGCACAACATGAAAAGCATAAAGGTCTGTTTTAAATAAAAATACAGATGCATAGAGAGGAAATAAATATAATATATTTCATATATAAATATAGTTCCATCATAATGGCCACCATTAAAGGTGTTAAAAGAAGATTGAACAATCATCATTTCGTGAGGTAGTAATTCGCCACCCAAAGAAACAGTATGTTCTTTAACCATTAAATGGAGGTGTGTATAAGTGTAGGTATAATCCTTATCATAACAAAATCCTATTATATTGAGGATACTATTGTTATTATGGGATCAAATAATAAGAAGATATTTGTGGGTGAAGAAGGAAAATAAAAGGAAGAAACTTCAGAGAAGACATTACCTCTAAATCGGGTAACTTTTTTTGATTTGAGACAAAGGCTTCCTTGGAAAGGCTTCTTCCCAAAGTGAGACTTCTAAGAGTAATAGAGGTATGTGGAGATATAATATGAGCAGAGTTTGGGTGAGTCAAGGTCTTGAGAGGTGTGTGTAATGTGGTAGAGGTGGGGGCCTTTTATAAGAGGGAGGAGGGTCACTTTTGGAAAGTCTTGAAATGTTACTTTATTATAAAATGATTTTCGGATTTTAAAGGTCCTAGAATGATATATTTTTAGGATAAGGTGATAAGGGTTCAAAATCCACCCATCCAATAGGTTTTCGACAAGTGTAAGTCTTATATTTTACCTATTTTTTCATTTTATTTAAATCATCCATTAATGAGGTAATCAATGCATCATCATCGTGTTATAAATAAATTTATTTATTTAATGTCTAAAAATTATAAAAAAATACCATGATGTAGGAAATATTTTTATCTTTCCAATTAATATTTATAGTCTAAGAGATCATTTATTTAAACAAAATTAAATTTTTTTTACTTAGGATATACAAACCTTTGTTATATTTCTCTTCTTTTTAAAAAATAATGTCATAAATGTCACTATCACACCCATGTGACTCCATGGGCCCTTAAGTTCGGTAAAAATATTACCATGGTCAGACATGACTCAAAAAAGAGGATTTGGACACATTTTGGGGTCATTTTATATTATTATGATATTATTTTATTACCCGTAACTACCCGATTACTAATTAATCACAATAATTAAAGATAATTACCGTCGTTACTATTCATAATGTCCAAAAACAAAAGAGTATTAATTACATAATTTGGAACTTATGATTCCAAATATGTAATCCATTTTAACAAATTCCAAACATATAAATTGCAGTAATTAATTTAAAAATAATTCTCGTTGTCAAAACAAATAGTGTGTTTTTTAAGAAATAATATCTATCAAAAGATTTACAATTGTTTATGTCCAATTTCAAAGTGAACTTAATTATAATGACCACCATTGAATTAAATGGTAAAAATATATTATAATTAAACTTTAAAACCAATTAAAAAGATAATATAACCATAAAATTAAATTAGATGAAAAAGAAGTTTTGAAGTAAAATGCAGTATTTTTCACTATTCATTAAAAAAATGAACATTGTCATAAAAATACCCAAACTTTATCCAAAGTAAATTTCAATGTCCCAATTCTAAATAATAAGTTTATTTTGACAAATAGAGCTTATAAAATTGTCAAAAAATATATTTAAAAATGGTTTTCCATCAAAAGGGGGTAAAACAATCTTTAAAAATATTAGAGTATTCTATGCTTAAGATTGGATTTATTCTCATTTTAAGCCTCTAAAACACTATATAACTCATAAATAGACATAGATATGAAAATATATTATTTTTTACTTACTTGGTATGTTACACTCACGTCACCTACAGTAATCCAACCACCTCATTGGGATTTATCATGTGTGCTCATGTGTGATGCCTCAAACTATGCAGTTGGTGTAGTCTTATCACAGTGGGTTGATTGAGCTCCACATGTAATAGAATATGCCTCAGGCATACTGTACCCTTTCCAAGAAAACTATACCACAACAAAAAATTATTCCTTTCTAATATGTTTTCCTTTGATAAATTTAGCTCATTCCTTTTAGGGTTCTAAGTGATTGTGTTCTTAGACCATTTATACCTCTTACATCTCTTTAATAAATTGGAATCCAAACCATGTATCATTCATTGGATACTCATCCTTAAAGAATTTAATATATAAATTAGGGATAAAAAGGAGTAGAGAATGTCGTGGCTGGCCATATCAGTAGGATCATCCCATCCTCAAACACTAACTCATCCCCTTATATTTCAAAAAATGACATGTTTCCTGATGAGAAATTTTACTGAGTGCAAGATGATATTCCTTAGTATGATAAAATTTTAAATTATTTGGTAGCATTTTTAATTCCTACTAATTTAAATAAAAACATGTCAGTGATCTTAAAAATGAGTCTTGTTGGTAAATTTGGGATGATCCCAACCTTTGGAACACATGTAGTGATCAAGTCCTTAGGCGTTGTGTTAACAATATCAAGTTTTAGTCTTTCCTTAGGTTCTTCCACACTCTTTCTTGTAGGGTCCACTTTGTTACCCAATGGATTGCTCACATGGTCCATGATTCTAGTCTCTTTTAGAAAACACTATTTCATGATTCTCATGATTTTTGTAAATCTTTTACTCACTTTCAAAAAATGTGTAATATATCTTAAAGAAAATAAATTCCACAAAGACCATTATTATTTCATTACATTTTATATGTTTAGGGAATTTTCTTTATGGGACCATTCCCAAATTCATTTGGGAACTTATACATTCTTCTACCGGTAGATTATGTTTCAAAATGGGTACAGGAATAATCCACTGGGACTGATGATTCAAAACCAATTGTGGAATTTTTTAGAACCAAATTTTTTTATAGGTTTGGATTTCCTATGTTCATCATCAGTGACCAAGGTTCTCATTTCTGAAACCGAACAATGTAATCACCTTTTCAGCAGTATAGGGCCATGCATCAAGTGTCTACTTCTTATCACCCAAAAACCAATGGTCAAGATGAGGTGTCAAATAGAGAGGTAAAAAAATCTTGAAAAAACGATTCAACCCAAAAGAAAATATTAGAGTCTTGTAATCGATGATTCATTATGGTATTATCATAATTCCTTCAAAAATATCATTGGAAGGTCACCTTATCAGATTTTTTTTTGAAATAGTTATCACCACCCTACTGAGATAGAACACTAAGCCTATTGGGCCATTAAAAAATGAAATTATAATCTTTATGGTGCATGTTCTCAAAGTAAGTTACAGATTCATGAGCTATAGGAAATGTGTATAGATTCATATAAAAAATCTTGAATCTATAAATAGAGAACCAAGGTTTCCCACAACTGCCTCATCTTTCATCTTCAATTCTACATTGGGTAGAAGGTCCTCCTTTTTAATACAAGGATAATGTTGCATCTAGGTAAGCTTTGTTCTCATTGGTTTGTCCTATAAATTGTTACTAATGTTTCTCTATTTGGTGTTGTTTAGGTTCAAAATTAAGAAAAAAAAACCTTTACTATCAATGGGTAAATGCTGAAGCACTTTCACGAAGTCATTCTGGTGTCCCCGATGGAGGAACTCTAAGTTCAAGAAGAAACCTACCAATGACACCCATCAGGTTTATCCTTAATCCCCACATTCTATTTTATTATAGTGAGGATACTGCACAGTATATGTGTGGGGGATGGGTAAATTCCAAGGTTAGTTGGGAATTCACATCGTCTTTATTCTTTTTCAATTTTTGCTTGATGCATACTATTTTTACCTTTCCCCCTCTCCCCCTAACTTTTTTATTGAATATTCATTTTTATTTCCCAATAAATCATATAAATTTTAGAAAATTCATGAGGAATTTCCCTATTTCAAGTTTTTTTAACATTTAAATTTTTTTCAGTGGTGGAATGTGTGTTTTAGCATGAATTTAACATTAAGGTGTGACTTTTTCTAGTAAATTGAATGTTTATCAATGATATAAATGGTTTTATCTCTATTAAATATTTGATAAGATTGATACCCTTTGTGTTATTAGTTTATGGGAAAATTGTGTCACTTAATATCTCTAATCATCTTTGCACCCAACCATGAAGTGTGAATATTTCTTACTTAATGGAAGGTAAATATAAGTTAGGATAATTTTTATATACTTTCCAAATGATTCTTCCATATGTTCATTCCTTATCCAATCTACTTCATTATTGTGCTATATTTTCTTATGTGTGTGTACTTATTATTCGACTATTGTATGCCCTCAAAAAAAATATTGAGGGGAGTGATGAAATATAAAACATATAGGGATATCTAGGTCAGGAGCTTAATTTTTTACTTCTAGGAATGCTTAAGTGGGTGGGCCTTGAAATTTGATTGTAAAGGATATAGGGATGTTTTGGTGGAAAGAATCATATAAGCAGAAAAATATTAAAATAACCTATATTTACTGAATAGAAAGTGAAAAGAATTGCATGAAATGGTTGTTACACATATACATGGAGATTTAGTGACATGGTTTACTTTTGAATTATTCTCTCATATTGGTATCATGAATCTCCTATAATTTCATTTAGATACAATTTGTGATACATCTTTTTCCATGGTCACTGAGAATAACTCCTTGGTGTGGTTTTTTATTTGATCACATTACTATTAAGAATTGAGTTTTATTTTAATGTTAAATATTTATGCATCTTTTAATATCTTAATTAATATTTTTTTACATGTGAATTTTCCCATGAGTGAAAATGATTTGGTGTGTGGGTTTGATCATGTAGTGATTCACTATTCTTTTCCACCCTTATACCACTGTGTTAAACTAATTTGGAATTGTAAATTACACATTTTATATCAAATTTTACTTCAAATTTGGTAAAATTAGATTATTTTTATATCTGATAAAGTGGTAAATTTTACTTGTTTAGAATATTTTATTCTAGGATGAGGTGATTTGGAGGATCCAGAATGAAGTTGAAGCAAAATGGGTCAAACTACAGGGAATCCCATGAACACTTGTCCACTATTTTACATGATATAAGAAATAATTGAATCCAAATGGGATTAAATTTTGTGATATGATTCATGAAAATATGGGATACAACTCATCTCAAGACACCCAATCCCATTTCATCAATCTAATAGCCCAAACAAACTGATCTATCCAGGGAACCGAATTTTATCGAAGTCAAAAGTTTGGTTTGGTAATTTAAAAATATATCCAATTATAGATGTCCAATGGCCTCTAAATTTTACATGGTTATATTAAAAAGGGATTCAAATAACTATTATATTTTTTCCAAGTCATGATAAGTAATTTTACCATCACAAAATGGAGACACAAGTGTTATCTTGATATTCAGGTGCCCAAAACCACTTCCCATTTTTGCTATAAAAGGGTGCCATGGGCACCTCATTTGTAATTTCATACAAGAGAAAAGTTGATACAATTTTGGAATCACAAAATATTATTATCATTCTCTTGGATTTTCTTGATCTCCCTATCCTTATAGGGAGAGATGAAATGTTGAAGGAGATCCACCCTAGCTTCCTCCTCCTCTCGATGATTGGCTAAACCATGAGTGTTCGTTGTAAGGGAGATAAACATCTTATTAAGGGATTTTAGACACTTGTATTGATACTAGTTTGATGTATTTTGGGTTTTAAAACATTTAATTCCATGTATCTTACATATTTAATATTTTAATGTTTGTTTTGATGCATGTGATTGGTGTGCTATTAATTTCTAACCGATCGGTTTGAAGTTTTGAGTCTGTGGCTTATGTTGTTCTAATTAGAAAACACACGAATACTTTTCTTCCCCACTTATTTGAGAATTAAATTTGATTTGGAAGTTATTATACCATTCATAATATCTTGACCTTAGCTATATTATTTTCATGTCAAGATTTTGATTAGCATGCATTGATATAAAATCTTGGAAAGTAATTAGGATTCCAATTAATTTCAACCAAAGACTTACTTTAAACCTAAATTAATCTCTAATAACAAAGAACTTTAAATGTGTTTAGTGAACTCAAAAATGAACCTTTTTTCACATATTTTTTAAAATCTACTTGTTTTTCAACTATTAAACTCTTTAAATTAATTCATTATATTTTTAAAATTGTTTTCAAAACTATCCCCTACTTTAGTACCTTTTATTAAAAATACACACTATTATCCACCAATGCTCCTTGGGAGATTCCCTAGGGTGTACCCTATGCTACAAAATAATCTTTAAATAATAATAAATTTCACATATCATAAAAATTCATTCATTACTATGAAAAAATTTGATTCACCAGGTTAAGATTTTATGGAATAATCACATGATTGATGAAGAAACATGGGAATTGAAAAAACAAATTAAAAAGGTTGGGGTTGAAGCCTCATTTTTATTATTAAATAAAAGCAAAGACCAATTTTAACAGGGTAGAGGGAAACCCATTACATAACCCGAAGGCCCAGTGGGCTTGTATCCCATAACATAGCCCGTAGGCCCACATTTTTGGCCCAATTCACATTATGTGAATAGTAACCTGCCTTCTATAGTACCCGCACAGTAACGCCGCCACTACAGTGCCCTGCAGCCACTACAATACTGGCTGATGAATAGTGCTACCGCTGCTACAGTAGTGCTACAGTACTTCTACAGTACCTGGGCCCAATGGGTTTTGAACCCCATTTTTTATGTAGTGTTACAGGGTGCTTACCACTAAGCCAAACCCCAACTACATCGGAATTGAAAAATTCTATGAGGGAAACCCCTCACTTGTTAAGGTAATAAAATTGAAAGGACATAATTTATTAAAGGTATAAATAATTTGAAAACCTATGTAAAGTTAATAATAAATAAATTTCATGTCTTAGTAATATTCATTAATATATTTTATGGATTTATATTCACTATAATTATTTTAAGCAATTTTTCAATAGAAAAATATATAACTTCTTTAACCAAATTATTTTTCAGGAATTATATGGTTTTATTTAAAAGTTAAATTTATAAATTTTAGGAATTTAATTTAATATAATGGAATTAATTTTTCATATCATCGTATCAAAATTATCTTAGGGTGAATTGTTTGTATTTTTTTAAAAAAGTTTGTTTTTTTGTGAATAGTGAAAAATGTTGTTTTTGCACATACCAAAACTTTTATGAAATTTTTATGATGTAAGAATGACTTAAAAATTTATAAAAACTATTTATTTACCAAATATTTATTTAATTAATAAAATAATTAATTTACAAATATTGTGATTAATTTTTAAACCTATGTTTGAAATTTTGAAGCCTAAGTTATATTTATTTCAAATAAAAAAAATATTTTTGTTTATTTACATTTAATATAGTGGCTCAGGGATTGAATTTGGTTTGGAAATGGTTATAATGTTACATAAACTTTATTTTTTTAATAATAAAACAAAAAATTTAATTAATCATCTATCCTCAAAAAAGTTCCTAAATGATAAAATAGTCAATATTTTAACCCTAAAAAACCACTCTCCTAAAGTATAAATACCCCATATATCTTAACTTGTAAAACCAATTCTCATTCAATTTATCTTGACCAATACCTACCCAAATATATTCTCAAAATCCCTAATATCATAAATTTCCTAGTATTCTTAAAAGGCCAATCCTAGAAGTCTTATGGCGAAAGTTAAAGGGAGATATCTGGGAAGGAGGGATAAGTCCTAACCAACCAATTACATGATTATTTATTCTTCTACCACCCTCAAATTTTCCTCAAAAATGATGAAATAATAACATTGCTATATTAAATATACTAAAATATTGTTATGATTATGGTACAAACAATTTTTATTTCATTTTCCCTCCTATGGGAAATGAAAATATTGCTCGTGCGTACGTGTGAACTACCACCTCCATGAAGTGATGTGTTTAATCTTCCATCACTGCCACACATAGATGGTTATAAATATGGAATTAATGAATATTTAATATTTTTATAACATTATTATGATTCTATAAGGATAATATATTACTTACTTTCTTACCATTTTTCATCTGTTGTAAATTTATAACATCACTCATGTGTACATGGGAAGTATTACCTCCTTAAAGTGATGTGATTCATTTTTCATTAGTGCCTCACATTTTTTTTCATAAGGGTATAAATAATTAATAAATATGAAATTTATAACATATTTATAATTTTATAAAATTAAAATATTATCTAACTTATTTTTTTTACTCAGTATAAAAATGAAAACTATATTCATGATTACATATGGACTACCTTCCATGAAATGATGTGGCTCATTTATCATGACCTGCTAACATAATTTATTTTAAAATTTTATTTAATGTATAAATATGAAAAAATTTAAAATTTTAATATTATTGAGTTGATGGAACCATAAACCCTTTGAGAATGGTCAATTCACCAATGTTATTATGAAGTAATAAGACAAATGACCCCAAAACATCCAACATTATAAGATCCCAAACTTCTTAAAGGTATTTCCTTGTTTAATTTTTATTTTTAATTTTTTTATTTTGGTTAATTAAATGTTTATCAGATGTATGGGTATGTTTGGGAGTGTTTTGGGTGTTAGTGACATGAAATACAGGGGATTTTTTCCATCCAGTGCATGTTGCATGGTTGGTGCACGGTTAGAGATTATCATGGACCCAAACCATGATCACTAAAGAGGATGGGTTCATGGTTAATCAAATCATACAAGGGGGAGATAAAAACCATGCATGCTTTGATAGAAGCATTCTACATGGTTTGAGTATGGTTTCCAAACCATGTAGAGCTCCCTAGGTAACTGTGAAACCTCAACCCGTCTTAGACAGTGGTTGGAACATGGTTTCTGCATGGTTTGAAAAAATTTTTGGCTAAACCATTTTCCCCATTAAAAATTGAAAAAATTACAAAACTTCCCCCTCGTGATTTTTAAGTTATCACCTGATTTTCCTCCCCTTTCCTATACCTCCATCCCTTTTAATAAACCTAAACCCTCACAATCTCCCAAAGATTGATCTCCCTCATTTCTAGGTCGTTTAGAGTGAGTTTGGTTGTATATTGAAGATCCATTAAGTCTAATCTTCCTCTTTCTTCTCTTTTCTATATTAGAACTTTTATATTTTCTCATATTCTTTTGAATCCCTAAAACCCTCTTTTTCTAGTGGATCTTTCATTGGGGTTTCAAGGGGTACTTAAATCTATATCTAAGGAAAAAGTTAAGGGTGTTTTCATAATCAGATTCATGGTAGGTGTTCTACAAGTTATATCCCATGGGTTTGTTATTGATTTGTACATGTATGGTTGTGTTCATGGTTTTCCTCTTATTATGATTTTATTTCCTTTATAGGTTTTGATAAAATGTTTGCCTAAATGAAAAAATGGACCCCTCGTGATCCTCGTGGGATGCGTTGGGGATGATTTGACCTAATTTACAATCACTCGTGGGGTGCACCAACATTCCCAAACATAGATCATGGAAGTGTTAAGCACAAAATTGACTTATTTTGAAATAAAGCCATGATAGAAATGTTGACATGTTATTTTGAATTATTATTGTAACCAATAGTGTTTATGTCTAGTGTTTGATATTTTCATAAGGGATTGTTTGGCTTAACATTAATTGAGTGAGACATAATAATGAAATTGTGCAAAGAGACTCATGAAATGTAAATTAAAGTAATAAGTGGGTTAATGAATAAGAAATGGTGAATATATTAAATGGGTAAATTCTTGTTAGTTATAAAATGTTTTGAATGGGCTAACATAAGATAATTAAGGAATGTGTTATGGGGATATTTTATAGGGATTGTTAAACATGACAAATAATTTAATGTATGGAAATTTTTAAACATGCAAAATGATTTAATCTGTGGATGTTGTTAAACATTACAAATGGGTTAATGTATGCAACTTTTTGAATATTTGAAATGATTTAATATAAGGAAAGTGTTGAATATGCTAAATGGGTTCAGGAATGACAAGGAAAATGTGTTAAATGAGTTATGATAATTATATGGTAAATGTGTTAATGGGTTAAATCATAAGGATAATTTATGTGTTAAATGTCATGTGAAATATTTATGTTATGTGTATTTATTTTTTAAGGTTTTTGATATGGTATATGTGTTAAATGGATAAATAATCATGTGAACATGGCTTGATAGTTTTGGGGTATTGGACTTGAGGATTTACTCCCATGGGTATGGTTAGAATGAGTCTCTAAACCCAACCCCATAATGCATGGGTTGGAGAAGGGGACCAAGGCTATAAACCCCTAACAGATGCACTTGATGGAATTACTTGGACTGAGGCTCCAAGGTAAGTGTGATGTGAATGTTATGAAATATTTATCCCTGAATATACAGGGAACTTGATTTATACCCTTATTCTTAGTAATTTATTATCTTATGTCGTTGTGTAAATAATGTAATTTTCTAACCCATGTAACATGTATGGAAATGAATTAAGTGATGAATATGAACTAAATGAGAATCATGGAACTAATGTGGTAAATGGGTAAAGTAAACATCGTTATCTAATGGAACCTGATTTGTCTTGTTCACCTTCTTATTTATTGAGTTCTTGCATGCACTATCTATTTAGACTGGATATTTTTGTATACATTGTTGGTGGTGGCCTACTGAGTTGTACTCACACCCAAGTTGGATTGTCGTTGGATACCCGAGAAGATTTCATGGTTTTAGGTCAGGACAAGGGCAAATGCCCTATACTGGAAAGTTGAGTTGGGCTTAGGGAGTGCACGTATGAGGATTCAAACTTGGATTCAGGACCTGTTTTGGGATTCAACTATTGGTATTTATTTTTTATTTTCCTTCACTTTTAGAAATTTTAGCATGGCATGACATATTGACTATTTGTTTATGATTTGTACCCTACTTGGAAACTAGTTAGAATATATGTTTTGGGTTTTTTCATGTTATTTCCTTATTTCATATGTTATATATTGTGAATTTCTCTACTAAAGAGGGTTTATTATCCCCAAGTGACTTAGAAAACCCTCTCCTCTAGTCAGAAACCTCTCATATACGGGGAGGCATGCTTGAGGTTATGTGGAGACTCGGCTCAGAGCACCGGATTAGTGGATTCTGGGTTGGGGATGTTACAAAGTTGTATTAGAGTGGTTAGTTTCTATGGTCTTGTTATTTTGGATGGTAGACATGAGATTAGGTAGAGTCGGGTCTTGGGAATGAGCTCATTCTTAGGAGTTCTTATCCCATGTATAAGGGAAAACCCAAGTCACCTAAGGTGGGATTTTTGTTCTGGGTGTGTGTTTTTATTGATTGAATGATATTTCAACATTGGGTGATTCACATGTCATGTGATGTGACGAATTTATGATATTTTTCTCATGGAAGAAATGGAACAAAGTTTTATATTCATGCATCATCATAGGCACCTAGGGATATAGGTGGTATGCATCATGATAGGCACACAAAGGATGGGTGTGTTGGACATGAAGGGTAGGATGCGTTTTACTTTCTTAAAAATTTAAATAAAATGGTGTCTAATAAAGATGATGAAAATGAGTAAAAAAGAAGAATTTTAATGAATGGTTAGAGGGTTGTTCTTAGTGAAGGGGATCAAATGAGTTAAAATGTTGGTTATAATGACTTGTGAATAAGATAAAAATGTTATTTATGTTGAACTTTAAAGATAGAAATATACCTAAAGAATAATTTTTTTCATTGTAATCAAGGGAATGGTTTTAAAATGGTGTCTAAATTTTTTTTCTAAGTATGTTGGTTTACCCACATTAGCCATAACCTACAGTAGAGATGATATAGGGTAGTTTTGTGGGTGTGATGATGTTCATTGGAATATTTCGTATGGGATAAATTGTTATGGATAGTGCAGAGACTTATTTTATGTAAATTTTGGAAGCCTTATATTATATGTTATAGGACTCGTGTTTTTCATTATAGGAAGACACCACCATGTTGAAGCATACTGATTGGGTGAAAAGAGAATGTCGCTGAGAATGATCCTCCATAAGTGGGGCAGGATGTTCTGGTAATTTAGGGTAATTAGGGATATGAGCAGTTTCGGTAGAACTTTTCTTGTTTTATGTAGATGATGGAATGGGACCCATGGCAGGTCATATAGAGCATGTTTGATATGACCATATAGTTTCAGTTTCAAAACCCTCCACTGTTTGCTGTATAGGGTGGACCTGAGGCTATAATGTTCTAGATATAGTCCATCCATATGATTTTTGATCACTTAGATACTCCATCTGAGAAGAGGGTTAAGTTTCTAGTGTATATGTTAAGGGGATCTGTGAAGCACTGGTGGGATATCTTGGTTTAGACCTACCAGGCAGATGGTATGCTATTGAAAGACTTCTAGGATAAGTTTCTAGAACATTTCTATCTGGAGACATTGAGACAAGATTGGGTTTTAGAGTTCATGAGGTTGATCTAGGGAATGATGTTGGTGAAGGATTATGCAGTTCATTTCACAAACTTGCAACGCTTTGTTCCAGTATTGGACGGAGATGAGGCTGCGATGACAAGACATTTCCTGGATGGGATTATACATGAGATTAAGTCTCAGGTAAACATATCTTATTTAAAAATGTTTATATAAGTGGTGGATTGGGACCTTATTTCAGAAGTTAACTTAAAGAAGGATTCAGGCAGTGGGTTCATGGCTCTAGTGGAATAGACCAGTTGTGAGACTTCAAAGGGAAGGAATCATCATTTCAGAATTCCTCATTAGGGTGGAAGTGAATAAATTAGTCTAAAAATAGGACTATCCTCTCAGAATGGTGACTAGGTGTTCTACTTTTAGTGTTGAAGGTTGGGTCACATGCATGGTCATTGTTCCTGACAACCAATTGGGAGTCGAGTGTGTAGTAGGCTGGCGTATGTGCGGAGGTTCTTTAGGAACCCTTAAAAGCAAAGAACATGTGGAGGATTCAGTCTAGTTCTGAGTGTAGGTTGGGGATCGGTTACCCCTTATCAGACTGTAATTTTGATTTTGACTGGTCATACTGATAGAGGTGGTGGGTGTGGTACTCTGGGGAGAGATAATCTATACCAGTAGGGAAGTTCGGTGCTAAGAACTCAGACCAGGGACCAAGGAAAAGGGGAAAGTCAACTTCATGTTTTTCAGTTTATACCTGGAGGTGGTGATTATGGTCTATCAATAGTTTGAGGTATGGTCCTTGTATCTTCCATGCTTCCTAGTGATTTATTTGACACAGGTTCCTCACATTATTTTATTTATGCTCAGTTTGTTGTTATGTTAGTTCTAGCAATGTAAAAAATGTGCAGGTTCATATCGATTGATACACCATTAGGGGTGCGAGTAGAAAATATGAGGCAATGTAAGGGATGTGGGTTCAAGGTTGGTGGGTACCATTTCCTATGGAACTTATTCATACTTGAGATGTTGGGTTTTGATCTAGTTTTTTATATGGACTAAATAGTGTTATACCAAGCCCATATAGACAATTATCGTCATAGGGAAACATTCACATATCTCAATAGAGACACGTATATCCATCATGGTGAATGGGATGTTCGGGAAGGTCGTGCAGTGCCAGTTTGTTAGACGTTGGGTGAACTCATAGACCAAGTGGCTTGTCTTGTGGTTGATGATGGGGAAGAGGAGTATATTTTCTTTCCTCTAGTGGTGGATCAGTTCCAAGACATGTTTCATGAGGATTTATCAGGGCTTCCACCCGAGAGGGATTTTGAGTTCATGATAGAGTTGTTGTTAATAGCAGAACAAGTTTACATTCCACCATATAGAATGGAACCAAAAGAACTCTAGGAAATTAAGGATCAATTGGAAAAACTAGAGAATAAGGGGTTTATTCACCCTATTATGTCACTTTGGGGATCTTTGGTGTTGTTTTACATGAAAGATGATGGGTAGTTGTGGTTGCATATCGATTACATGAAGCTGAATCAGATGATGGTTAAACACTGATACCATATTTGTCAAATCAATGATCTGTTTGAATGGCTAATGGGTTCTTCTATGTTCTCCAAGATTTATCTAAGATCAAGGTATCATTATCTAAGGATAAGACCTTCTAATATACCGCGTACTACCTTTAGGAGAAGATATGGGTTATATGAGTTTGTGGTGATGTTTTCAAGTTGACCAATGTGTCGATGGTGTTCATGGATCTAATGAACCAAATATTTCATCCTTATCTAGACCATTTTATGGTTGTCTTTATTGATGACAATTGTGTGTACTCTAAAACTCATGACGATCATGCCAAACATCTTAACATCATCCTGAGTAAACTAAGATAGAAAAGTTTATACACCAAGATATCCAAATTTAATTTTTGTATTGACAAGGTTCATTTCTTAGGGAACATCATATCAGAGGAAGGTGTCCCTGTGGATCTAGAGAAGGTGTGGGTAGTTGTGCCTTGGGAGTATAGATAGAATGTTTCTGATGTTTTATGTTTTCTAGTTTTGGTTAGCTATTACTGAAGGTTCATTAAATACTTTTCTCATTTGGAAGCACCACTTTTGGGTTTGACCAGGAAGGGTATCGTGTTTTAGTGGTCTGAGGCTTGTGATAATTCCTTGCAGGAAATGATGAGGTGGTTGAAAACCACACCAATTCTGATCTTACTTGATCCAGGTAATAAGTATACCTTGTTTTGTGATGCGTCTAGTATTGGTATTGAAATATTTTTGATGTAGGATGATTGGGTTGAGGTGTATTGGTCACAACGGTTGAGGCCTCATGAAATAAATTACCCTAGTCATGATCTTGAATTGGCCGCAGTGGTTCATGCCTTGAAATGTTACTGACATTAATTGTTGGTAGAATGGTTTATGGTTTATATTGATCATAAAATACTAAATTACATCTTCTATCGAAATGATTTGAATCTTCTTAAGTAAATATGGGTTGAATATATGCAACAATTTGACTTTGAGTTGGTTGACACACTGGGAAAGGGAAATAGTATTGTAGATGCCTTGAGTTGGAAGACTAAAAATCAGGGGGTTCAGAAATCAATTTTGGAGGGGAGGATGATGGTTCTGGTTTCTTAGATGTATTTACAGGTATAAGATGGACAAGGGAAGATAAACCTTGCATCCTTATTATTTGAGTTCGTGATTTTTAGAAAGATCATGGAGAAACAATGTGGGGATTCAGAGTGTTTGGATTTGAAGGAAAATTTTAAATGTGGGGAGTCACCTTGTAGTTTGATCATTAGTGATGATGGGATTTTTTGTGTTTGTGTTCATGTTGTTGTGCCAATGTTTGTGCAAGAAGATTTGTTTTGTGAGTTTCATTCATCAAAGTGGGTTGTGAAACCTATTCTAACCAAAAAAAAATTGTGAACTTCATATGAAGTATTGGTGGCCAAGAATGCAGAAAGAGGTTGCAAGTTTCATGGTGTGATTCCTTACCTATCAGTAGGTTAAGGCTGAGCATCAGCAACTGAGTGGTTTTCAACAGTTGTTTCCCATTTTCAGAATGGAAGTCAGATGATGTAGTGATGAATTTCATTGTAATTTTCCTGAGTATTCTTCAAAATAATGATGTGATCTAGTTAGCCAATGATTAGTTGACTAAAGTGGATCATTTCATGCCGATTCAAGAGACTTTCACTGTGTACCAATTGGGTGAGTTTTATGTTCAAGAAATAGTATAGTTTCATGGGGTACCATGGATGAAAGTTTCAGATTGAGATCCATGTTATAAATCATGCTTCTAGTAGGGATTATAGAGAGTTATTGGTACTCATGTTTTTTAGTATATATTTTTACCTGCAGATGGATGGGAAATCAAAACGTAATATTCAAGTACTAGAGGTCATGTTGAGATCTTGTGTCCTATATTTTAGTGGATCATGGAAAAATCATCTCACGCTTGTTGATTTTTCCTACAAAAATAGTTATCAGCCTGTGATTTAGATGGCACCATTTTAGGCACTCTATGGTAGGCCATGTAGATCTCCATTGTGTTGGATGGAAGCTAAATAATCAGAATTTTTGGACCGGGTCTCATGCAGGAGACATTAGAATGAGTATATTTGATTAAAAAATGTATTCAAATGGACCAAAGTAAGAATAATTCCTATTTAGATCAGCATTGTAGATCTCTTGAGTTCGGGGTGGGTGATCATGTGTTTCTTAGAGTGTTTCCATGTTTTGGGAACTATTATATTTTGAAGTAAGGAAAGTTGGTGCCCAGGTATGTGGGTCCATTTGATAATGTGTATAGGATCATATTGATGGCATACCGGTTGGCTCTTCCACATAGGTATAGTAGTATGCATGATGTTTTTCATGTGTCTCAGCTTCAATAGTATCACCCTAACCCATCTTATGTGATTGATTTTGAGGATGTTAAGATTGAGGTTGATGTGTCCATTGAGGAGAATCTAGTTCATATTATGGATCATAGTGAGAAATTATTATGGGGAAAGACCATACCTTTGGTTCTAGTTTTGTGTAAACATGGGAAATTCAAGAAGAAACTTGGGAAAGGGAGTCAGATATGCAGAATCAGTGGCCCAATATCTTTGCTTCGGAAGCTCAGGGATGCCAGGGAAGAGTGTCTTGAGGAAGATATATTATAAGGTGGGGAGGTTGTAAGATCCCATAGTTCTTGAAGATATGTCCTTATTTAATTTTTTGTTTGAATTTCTTAATTTTGGTTAATGAAATCTTTATCAGATGTATGAGGAGGTTCAAGAGTGTTCTAGGGGTTCAAGACACAAAATAATGGAAATTTGTTCCATCCAATTAATGTTTCATGGTTGGAACATGGTTATAGATAACTGTGTACCCAAACTGTTCTAGCCAAAGAGGAGGGGTGCACGGTTAAGAAAACAATGCAAGGGGGGATCCAAACTGTGCGGGCTTAGACAGAGGAATTCTGCACATTTGACACATGGTTTATAAACTGTGTAGAGATCCCTAGGTAACTATGTTACCTCAACCCCTCTTGTATAGTAGTTGGAGAACTATTTTCACATGGTTTGGAAAACCATTTGGCCAAATCGTGCACCCCATTAAAAAATGAAAAAAAATTATGAAACTGCCCCCTCAAGATTTTTAAGTTCTCACCCTATTTTCCTTAACTTTCTTCTACCTCTATCCATTATAACAAACATAACCCTCATGATCTCCCAAGCATAAATCTCTCTAATTTCTAGGTTGTTTGGAGCATCATTGGTTGTGGATCAAAGCTCCGGATAAGTCTAATATTCCACTTGTTTCTATTTTCCAAATTAGGGCTTATAGATTTTCTCAAATTCTTCTCAAGACTAAAAATCCTCTTTTTTTGGTGGATATTAGATTGGAGCTTCAAGGGGTACTTAAATCTGGATCTAAGACAATGTTTAAGGGTTTGTTCATTATCGTATTTGAGGTAGGTGGTATATAAGTTATATCTCATGGTTTTGTTATATATTTGTACATGTATCGTTATGTTCTTAGATTTACTCTTATTGTGATTTTGGTTACTTTGATAGGGTTTGGTAAAATGGTTGTCTAAATGAATAAACGGACCCCACATGATCCTCATGGGATGTATTGAGGATAATTTGACCAATTTAGGGCCACCCATGGGGTGTTCCAACATTCCTAAACATAGATCATGGTAGTGTTAAGCATGAAATTTACTTATTTTAAAATTGAACCATGATAGAAATTTTGACATGTTAGTTTGAATTATGATTGGAACCAGTAGTGGTTGTGTCTAGTGGTTGATATTGGAATAAGGGATTGTTTTTTATAACATGAATTGAGTGGGATAAAATAAGGAAATTGTTCTAAGTGAATTATGAAATGTACATGAAATTCATAAGTGGGTTAATGAATAAGAATTGGTGAATATGTTAAATAGGTAAATTCTTGTGAGTTGATAAATGTTTTGAATGGTCTAATTTAATATAATTGATGATTATGTTAAAGGGATAATGTATATGGATTGATAAACATTCCAAATGAGCTAATGTATGGAAATTGTTAAACATGCCAAATGAGTTAATGTGTGGAAATTGTTAAACATTCCAAATGGGTTAATGTATGGAAATTTTTGAATATGTGAAATGAGTTAACATATGGAAGGTGTTGAATATGATAAATGGGTTAAGGCATGACAAGGGAAATGGGTTAACTGAGTTATGCTAAGTAAGTGGTAAATGTGTTAATGGGTTAAATAATAAGGTTGATTTATGTGTTAAATGGCATGTGAAATGTTCATGTTATGTGTATTGATTGTGTAAGATTTGTTGTATGGTATATGTTGTAAATGGATAAATAATCATGTGCACATGTCATAGTATTTGTATGGTATTGGACTTGAGGATCTACACCTACGGGTTGGGTTAGACTGTGGGTTTAAATCTAACCCCATAATGCACGAGTTAGATGGGGGTATTGAGACTCTATACCTCTAACTAATGCATTTTAGGGAACTACCTAGACCGAGTCTCCAAGTTAAGTGTGATGTGAATGTTATGAAATTTTTATTCCTAGAGATAAAGGGAACTTGATTTATACCCTTATACTTAGTAAGTAATTGTCTTATACCATTATGTGAATAATGTAAATTCCCGACCCATGAAACATGTAATGGAAATTAATTAAGTGGTTAAGATGAAATAAATGAAAAACATTGAACTAATGTGGTAAATGGGTAAAGTAAGCATTGTTTCCTAACAAAACCTAACTTGTCTTGTTTACCTTTTTATTTATTGAGTTTTTGCAAGCACTGACTATTTAGAGTGGATTTTTTTATAGAAACCATTGGTGTTGGAATATTTATTTGTACTCACACCCTTATCAAGACTTCATTGGGTACCCAAGTAGATTTCATGGTTATAGGTCAGGATAAGGGAAAAGGACATATGCTAGGGAGTTGAGTTGGGCTTGGGGAGTGCATGGATGAGGATATAAACATGGAGTGAGGACCCATTTTGGGGATTCAGTTGTTGGTATCTATTGTTTATTATCCTTCACTTTTATCACTATTAGCATGGAATGACATATTGACTTTTTGGTTGTTATGTGTACCCTATTTGGAAACTAGTTGGAATGCATGATTGAGCTGTTTTCTTATTATTTCCTTAGTTCATATGTTATCTATTGTGGATTGTTCTGGTAAAGAGGGTATAGTCTCCCCACTTGACTTATCAAACCCTCACCTATCATGACCCGTCCCCCAAGGCTTGTGCCGTGACTACCCCAAGCCCGCCTTCCATAGGTCAGGGGTTAGAGACTAGCACCGGAAAGGCATATCCCTAAAACTGGGAAGGCATTGCCTTTTTAACCTAAAAACTCATACATTCCAAGCACACAGCAAGGTACAAGCACAAGGTAAACTATATAGTAAAAAGAGTGAGTACAGTAAATAAAGGGGGCCAGAATACAAGCCCAACTGGAAAGTATAAGTAAGACTGAAAAACATCTCTTCTAAACACCCACCAAGGATCTTACCTGATGGGTAGGTACAGCTCTCGAACGATCGTCTCTATGGTATTCCTCGCCTAAGGTCCACCTCCAAGCAGCCTCTAGTCCAGGTACCATTGTCCTCAGTCAGCGCTATCCATCGTCTGCACAAGACACAACAAGGTGCGGGCGTAGCCCGTGCAGGGGTGAGTATAGAAATACTCAGTAGGGACCCTGAGACCCTCGAAGGTCTCTCAAAATCAAAAAAGGATAAACCAAAAATCATGAATACAATATTCAACCCTACTTAGGTATATTCCCATACATATACCTAAGTTATCATGTACACCCATCTCATTCATGAGGAAACACAAGGCCCAAAACCTTAACTAAAAGCTTAACTGTTCCATGAAGAAAAGAATAACACGATGCTAACACCATAAAGGTAAGTACCAAAAAGGTAATTCCTCGCAGAAAAATACCCCATAGGTATCACCACAAAGGTAAGTACCACAAAGGTAACTCCACATAGAAGAATACCAAAAAGGCTTCACCACACAGAAGTGTCCCACAAAGGTAAAGACTCAACTCACACTAGGTATAACTTAAGTATGGAAGTATGGATGATTAGTTGTATTTATAGATCATCTTACTTAATTGAGAAACTTTTCTATTAACCCACACAGGATCGAAGATGACCCACACAGGATCTGGAGATGACCCACACAGGATCGAAGATGACCCAAACAGGATCTGGAGATGACCCACATAGGATCTGGAGATGAACCACACAGGATCGGTATGCGCTGACCCACACAGGATCACTGAGTGCTGACCCACAAAGGATCTAAAGATGACCCACACAGGATCTGAAGATGACCCACACAGGATCTAAAGACTCCTCAAGTATAGCCAGCAACAGGGTTCCCGCACTAATCATGCTTGATTCCTGGAGGTTCTTCTCCTCAATCCATTGGTTGATACTTAAACTTCCATGAAGTCCCACTAAGAAGTATCCCAAAGGTATTCCATGTCATAAGGAACCCAATTCAACAGACGGCGCGTCAATCGGACGCTCGGTCTGTAAGTTATTAACCATTTAGTTATGAGGGCCCAGTTGGATTTGGATTCAATCCAACCCGGTCATACTAAAACTTTATCCAAAACTCAAATAGAGTATTCCAAAAGGACCGTCTTGATCCAAGTATTATGTTTCTGTAAACGGTTCGTCAAACGGACACCCGGTTCTCAAGATATGGCCAAAAACGCGTATCTGGGTCCAAATGGGTAGGGTCGTGATGGGCCTAGCCCACTGGGCCGCGAAGGGGTGGCCCAGCCTGCTGGGCGTGACCCGGCCCGCTGGGTGGACCGTGATGCAGCCCACGGCTGGGGTGGCCCCTTGTGCTGGGGTTCACCCTAGCCACCACATGGGAGGGGAGGCCCCCCCCCCAAGTCACTCGAATGGTCCAATGGACCGTTTGGCTGGGTGTGGTGTCGGGTTGGAATGTGGGGACCGCTCGGGTCCTGCTCGGTGTGACGAGGCTAGCCAAAACGTCCGGCCCTCCTTCTAGTGGGACGGCCTCACACCGATGCTCCACCATGGTCGGACGGATATCGACCGCCCTCCGACCTCCGTCGTGTAAAAGTTGTCGTGGTTTCCAGTTCTGGTGAAGCAGACGTGTGCTTCCTCTTTGCCATGTAGCCAGTGGGATGTCGGCCACCACCCTACTCCATCGCGGCTGACGGGCCACATCCTCCTACTCAAATGGAAGTGCGGTCATGCGCCACCCTACCTCCATGTGGCCGGCTGGCGTGTTGGCCGTTGTTCTCCCACCGCAGCAGCCGACGGGCTATGGCCTCCTTCACTACTGGTGGTATGGACGCGCGCCACCCTGGTTCCACGTGGTTAGCCAGGTGTTGGCCTCCACCTTCCTCTGCTATGGTCGACGGTCCGTGGTCTCCTTTGGCAGCGTGGTTGTTCCACCACCATTATCACGGCCCATGAAGAACACGATAATAAGGAAGGATTACAGATGGATCGGGCTGTGTTCTTTTATCCCTCACCCTCTATGTTAAGTTGGTAGTTGGAGGTTCAAGAGAATTGAATCAACGTGAAACCATAAAGACAATAATAAACAAACCCTACCTCATCTACTCATTGGAGGTGGCATGAGGAAGAGGATGAAGTCGATGAAGGGGACGCCGATGTTCATCGCTCACGCAACACATTTCTGATCCGGGCTCAGGCATCATACTCATTCTTGATCCGAAGAAAGTTCTTTATTGGAGGATTTTCTTAGTTGGAGGATTCTCCAGCAAAGGCCTCCTCTCCCATTCACCATTGGAAAAACAACCCTCAATTCCCTTAATAAGAGTTAATAAAATAACTCTTAATTAACACGTTTTTTCATTAAATTAGTTTTAATGAACCCTATTAATTAAAGAGAGTTGTGGTTACATAATTTGTGTAATAAGGCATTTAATCCCCAGCCTTAAATGCCTGACCACCCTCATGTGGTCCCCACCTAGATAAGGTTTCAAAAAGAAAAATAAAATGTTATTTATTTTATTTTTCTTCTCCCACAAAAAACTGAAAAAGTAACTTCCACCCTCAACCTACTGCAGTTGAGGTGAAGGTCTCCTTAAGCGAATATCATCGATGTGAGTTCAACGGTGTCCTTAGTTTTCAATTTCAAGAACTGGTTCAAAAGTTACAAAATGTCACTCACGCATTCACTGAACATACTTGAAAAAAAGTTCATAAATTAATTACAGGCACACCGGTCCTCAGAATCGCATGCCTTCAATTTTAATGAACTCATAATATTTCCATATAATTAAAAAAATTACACGGAAAATTCTGGTTCTTTACATTCTCCTCACCTTAGGGCTTTGCATCCCTAAAATCCACAACACAAACTAGGGAAACAAGTGGGGGTACTTAGAAAAAATATGAGCCTCCCACTCCCATGTTCTCTCCTGGAGGTTCCCGTGCTGCCAACGTACGCGCACTAGAGGTATAGATCGCCTATGTAGGACTCTCTCATGTCGATCCTCAATCACTACTAGAACCTCTGAAAACTTCACCCCATCCTCGATGTCCAGCTCACCCCAGTCAATGATGTTTGAGGGATCATGCACGTACCTCCTTAGCTAAGATACGTGAAAAACATCATACACCTGGTGTAAATAAGGGGGAAGATCTAAACAATATTCCACCTCACCCACTCTGCTGAGGACCAGAAAGGGTCCGACGAACCTCAGAGATAACTTGCCGCCCCGGCCAAATCTCCGCAAACCTTGTTGAGGTGAGACCCATAAAAATACATGGTCACCATCCTAGAACTCCATTGGTCTCCATCTCCTATCAGCATAAGACTTCTACCGTCTCTGTATAGTCTTCATCTGCTCCTGGATGATCTGCACCTTCTCCATGGTATCCCATACCATATCTTGTCCCACAAGTGCTGACTCCCTTGGGTCATTCTAGAATAGAGGTGATCTGTATGGTTGACTGTACAATGCCTCGAATGGTTCCATACCGATAGTAGAGTGATAACTGTTTTTGTATGCAAACTCCACCAAGGGAAGGTGATCCTCCCAGCTACGGCTGAAATCTAAGACACGTGCATAAAGCATGTCCTCTAGCGTTTGAATGGCCCGCTCTGTCTAACCATCCATCTGAGGATGAAAGGTGGGGCTCAACTGAATCTGTTTCCCAAACGCCTCTTGTAACCCCTTCCATATCCAGGATGTAAAACTTTCATCACGATCAGAAATGATCATTGAGGGCACTCTATGAAGCCGCACAATCTCCTATATGTAGAGGCATCCCAAGCCCTCTTCTGATCCCTAATCTATGATAGGTAGGAAGTGGGATGACTTGGTGAGTCGGTCAATAATCACCTAGATAGAATCATGACCTCTAGTTGTGCGCGGAAGTCCTGTCACGAAGTCCATGAAAATTTCATCCCACTTCCACTATGGAACCTCTAGTGGCTGAACTAAGCCTACTAGAACCTAATGTTCTACCTTCACTTGCTGACAAGTGAGGAACTGTGAGACAAACTCTGCTACTACTTTCTTCATTCCCGACCACCAGTGCTGATGTCGGAGGTCATGGTACAACTTCGTCAATCCTGGATGTACCGCTATAGGAGACGTATGGAACTCCCTAAACACATCATCCTTAAGCACCTACAGTACCATAGTACATCCTCTAAAGAGGATGACATGCTCCCCACCTTCAGAAAATCCATCAGGTTCCTGTCCTGTGGATATCTGAGTACGTTGATCCTCGCAGTCAGTGTCCCCAAGTTGTGCCTCCCTAAATTTCTGAAGGAGAGGGGGAGTTATTGTCAGAGACTGAAGATAAGCTGCTCCATCTCAATCCACGTAGGATATCTGCAAAGCATATAACTATTCCATCGCCTCACGCAGCAACTATATAACAGATCTCCTATTGAGTGCATCTGTTACTATGTTCCCCTTTCCAGAAATATATACTATCTCGAAGTCATAGTCCTAGAGGAACTCAATCCAACGTCGTTGTCTCAGGTTCAGGTCCTTCTGAGAGAATATATACCTAAGACTCTTGTGATCAGATTAGACTATAAAATGTTCTCCCATAAAGTAGTGTTGCCATATATTCAAGGCGAAGACCACTACTTCCAACTCTAGGTCATGGGTAGCATAGTTCTTCTCATGATGTCATAGTTATCAAGAACCATATGCGATCATTTCTTGTTACTGCATCAGGACACATCTGAGCCCAGTCCCTGATGCGTTGTAGTAGACTACATACCCAACGCCCTCCTCTGGTAGCCTCAAGATGGGGTCACTTGTCAGTATCTTCATCATCTCCTGGAAACTCTGATGGCATCTCTCTGACCACACGAAGGGTTTCCCCTTCTTTTTTAATGCCGATAAGGGTGCCACAACTCTAGAAAATCCAGGCACAAACCTTCGGTAGTAACCGGACAAACCCAAGAAACTCTTCACCTCTATCACACTCCTGGGTGGCTCCCAAGCAAGAACAGCCTCAATATTCACTAGATACACCACAACTCTATCCTCTGAGATAAAGTTTCCAAGAAATTAGACCTCTCGTATCCAGAACTGGAACTTCGAGATCTTACCATAAATTTGGTGCTCTTGGAGTGTGTCCAAAACTATCTGCAGATGATAGGCATGCTCCTCCTCTGTCACTGAGTAAATCAGGATGTCGTCGATGAAGACTACCATAAAGAAATTGAGGTATGGATGAAAGATTTTGTTCATGAGTCCCATGAACACTGATGGGGTGTTTTCCATGCCGAATGGAATAACCGAAAACTCATAGTGGCCATACTGACATCTAAAGGTCATCTTCTACACATCCTCATATCATACCCTGAGTTGGTGATAGCCTGATCTGAGGTCTATCTTCGAAAACCATCGTTCTCCCTTCAACTGATCAAAGATATCTTTAATCATCGAAAGTGGGTACTTGTTTTTCATGGTCACTTGGTTCAGGTGCCGATAGTCCACACAGAGTCTCAAACTCCCACCTTCCCTCTTGGTGAAGAAAATCGAGGTTGCCCAAAGAGAAACACTGGGCCTAGTGAACCCTTTTCCCTGTAAGTCCTCCAGTTGTACCCGCAGCTCTCGAAGATCTGCGGGAGCCATCCGATATGCTGGTGTAGATATTAGTGTCGTCCCGGGGTACAAGTCGATATAAAATTCCACCTCTCTATGAGTAGGTAGACCCGGAACATCATTAGGGAAAACATCAGTGTACTGATCTTCCACTACAGGATAGTTCGGACTCTCAACATCAACCGATCTGAGGGTAAGGCTAGCCAACTTATGTGTGATCGGCTGCACCCTCCTATGGGTAAGTCCATCTTGTGCTGCAAAGGTTCCCTTCTTTCCGATGAAGGAAAACCTATTCCTATCTGTGAGAACACACCACACTTTGTGCCTAATACAGTCAATTTGAGTATGGACTGTGGATAACCAGTCCATACCCAAGATTACATCATAAAGTCTCGATACCACTACTAGAAGATCCCAGGAAAAGCTCTCACCTCCTATAGTAAGCTTACACTGCCGGAACTAGTGTGTAATTTTCGAATCCACTCAAGTAGGAGTCTTTAGCTTTAAGGATTGAGCCAACGGCTCCACCGGTATCTCTGATCTCTAAATGAGGGTCACAGCAATAAAAGAATGACTGGAACTTGTGTCTATAAGTACTGAATCTAAGGTGGAGTAGACATAGATCATACCTCGTATCATCTCTGGAGTTCCATGATCATAGGCCTCAGCTTCCTGGAGCTAAGCTCGTCCTTTTCTACCTACTCCTTGTGGTCGGGGTGGACCACCTGGAGGTGGTGGTGGTAGAACCACGAATCGCCGCCCACCGCCTGCTGCACGACCAAATCCTCTTCCACATCCACCTCCTACCTATGGACCTACTCAATAGAATCTTCAACTCTACCCAGGTGGTCCTTCGACCATCTTCTAGTCGTCCATATAGTGGGTCGGGCAGTCACAGGCCATGTGACCCTACCCGCCACACGAGTAACACTCCCTGCTCCTCGCCTGTCCTACTCTATCTCAAGAGCCCCGCACAACCGACCACGTATTTTTTGGTTGTCCACCTATATGTTGGTCCTATTGAACCTCTATATCATATGTCTGCTGCCAGCTGTAGATGACTCTTCTACATGAAGTCTGGTGGTGGGTCTTGCTGCCGGTGACTACTCAGTAAGGAGACTCTCCACTAAGAGTGCTCTCTCTAACACCCCCTCCTGCGTTGGGATGCTGAGAGAAATAATCGAATATTTAATCTCCCGTATAACCCCCTGCTCGAATGTTAGAACCCTGAAGAAAGGCTCCCGCACCATGTCTATGGAGTAGTGAGAGAGGTCGGTGAACCTCATTGAATACTGAGCCACGGTCATGCTTCCCTACTGTAAGTGGAGAAGATCCTGTATACGCACAGAGCGTAAGGTTTCTAGGATGAACTATTCCCTTAAAAGGCTCTCAATGTCCACCCAGATGAGAATGACCTCATCGTGAACCTGGAGCATCAAGCTCCATCATCTTCCCGCTGCTTCCTGAAGAAGACTGACGGCAAGAATCACCATGAGATCAGTTGGTGTCCCTACCAGTTGAAAAACTCTAACCACGGCCTCCAGCCAGTCCTTAGCTACCTGTGGGTCGGTCTCTCCCTAAAACCTTGGTGTCCTCTAGTGCTGAAACTCATGAAACGTGCTCAAGTGGTGTGCACCCTCTGCTGTTGGGGCTAGTGGCATTGACTGTTCAATGGGTAGTGGTGTTACTGGTACACCACCCGATGGTACAACTGCCATAAGGGGGCCTTGCACCGAAGCCTCATCACTCAGTGTCCTGTCATCGCGTAATATACCTAGAAACCTAGATGGTTGTCTGTGTGGATGCATCCTGAAAGAAACAGGTGCCCCACAGTCAATAATTTATACCTGGTGAGATGACTGAAAAAGATCACAAAGAAAAATTTTCAAATACACACACACAATCAGTGTTTTCATGCACTGAGTCAGAAGTCAGAAGTCAGGGTCCTAGTATATGGATATGCCAGCCGCCGTACCAACATTGGATTCCCCAAACTGAAAACCACACTCATCACACTTAACACTATTTCAACATAGTAAAGATCAGAGTCCAAGTTATTTGGTAGAACTGAATCCTCTGATACCAATTTGTCATGACCCGTCCCCCAGGGCTCATGTCGTTACAACCCCAAGTCCACCTTCCATAGGCTAGGGGTGGAGACTAGCACCAGAAAGACATATCCCCAAAACTGGGAAGGCATTGCCTTTTTAACCTGCAAACTCATACATTCCAAGCACACAGAAAGGTACAAGAACAAGGTAAAATATATAGTAAATAGAGTGAGTACAATAAATAAAGGGGGTCAGAATACAATCCCAACTGGAAAGTACAAGTAGGACTGAAAAATATCTCTTGTGAACACCCACCAAGAATCTTATCTGATGGGTATGTATAAATCTCAAACGATCGTCTCTACGGTATGCCTTGTCTAAGGTCCACCTCCGAGCAGCCTCCAGTCCTGGTACCCTCGCCCTCAGTCAGCACTATCCATCGTCTGCACAAGACACAACAATGTGTGGGCATAGCCCGTGCAGGGGTGAGTATAACAATACTTAGTAGGGACCCCAAGATCCCCAAAGGTCTCTCAAAATCCACAAAGGATAAACCAAAAAACATGAATGCAATAGTCAATCCTACTTAGGTATATGCCAATACATATACCTAAGTTATCAAGTACACCCATATCATTCATGAGGAAACACAAGGCCCAAAACCATAACCAAAAGATAAATTGTTCCATGAAGGAAACAATACCATGAAGGTAACACCACCAAGGTAAGTACCACAAAGGTAATGCCTCATAGAAGAATACCACAAAGGTATCACCACAAAGGTAAGTACCATAAAGGTAACTCCACACAGAAGAATACCACAAAGGCTTCACCACACAGAAGTGTACCACAAAGGTAAAGACTCAACTCACACCAGGTATAACTTAAGTACGGAAGTATGGATGATTATATGTATTTCTAGATTATCTTACATCGTCGAGAAGCTTTGTTTTTGACCCACACAGGATCAAAGATGACCCACATAGGATCTGGATATGACCCACACATGATCGAAGATGACCCACACAAGATCTGGATATGACCCACACAGGATCTAGAGATGACCCACACAGGATCGTTATGTGCTGACCCATATAGGATCACTGATCGTTGAACCACACAGGATCTGAAGATAACCCACACAGGATCTGAAGACTCCTCAAGTATAGCCAGCCATATGGTTCTCACACTAATCATGCTTGATTCTAGGATTTTCCGCTCCTCAATCCATTGGTCGATACTTTAAATTCCATAAATTCCCATGAAGAAGTATCCCAAAAGTCCTACATGTCATAAGGAACCCAACGCAATAGACAACACATCAATTGGACACTCGATCTGTAAGTTGATAACCTTTTAGTTCCGAGGGCCTGATTGGATTCGGGTTCGATCCAACCCGGTCGTACTCCAACTTTATCCAAAACTCAAATGGGGTATAGAAAAGGTACTGTCTCGAACCAAGGATTCTGGCTCCATAGACGGTTCGTCAAACAGATGCCCGGTTTTCCAGATATGGCCAAAAAGGCGTATCTGGGTCCGGATAGGCTCGGCCGCAGTGGGCCCGGCCCGCTGGGTCGAGGTCTGGCCCGGCCCGCGCTGGGGGCGACCCGGCCCACGGTGTAGGCCATGGCTGGGGTGTCCCATTATGGTGGGGTCCGCCCTAGCTGCCAACCAGGAGGGGAGCCCCCCCCCCCCCCCCCCACACCCCCCCCAGGTTATCCGAACGGTCCAATGGACCGTTCAGCTGGGTGTGGTGTCGGGTTGGCACACAGGACCCGCTCGGCATGACGTGACCTGCCAAAACGGAAGGCCCTCCTTCTAGTGGTGTGTCTACATGCCGCTGCTCCACCGCGGCTGGCCAGATATCGACTGCCCTCCGACCTTCGCCACGACCAAGCAGTCACGGTCTCCAGCTCCAGCAGTGCGGACGCGCGCCACTGCTTTTCCATGCGGCTGGCCAGATTCCAACCGCCACCCAGCACTGCCACGGCTGACAGGTTGTGGCCTCCTGCTCAACCAACAGTGTGGATGCATGATTCCCTACCTCCATGTGTTTGACCGGTGTGTCGGACACTGTTCTCCCACCGCTGCGGCCGACGGGCCACGACCTCCTTCACTACCGGTGGTGTTGGTGTGTGCCACCCCGGTTCCACGCGGGTGGCTGGGTGTCGGCCGCCACCTTTCTATGCTGCGGCCGACGGGCCACAGTCTCCTTTGGTGGCGCGGTTGTGCCACCACCGTCATCATGGACCATGAAGAACACGATAATAAGAAAGGATTGTAGAGGGATCGGTTCGTGTTCATTTGGCCCGCACCCTCCACGTTAAGTTGGTAGCAGGTGGTTCAAGAGAATTGAATCAATGTGAAACCTCGAACACAATAATAAACAAATCCTAACTCATTTTCTCATTGGAGGTGGCATAAGGAAGATAATGAAGTCGATGAAGGGGATGCCAGCATTCGTCGTTCCCGCAACATGTTTCTGATTCGGGCTCGGGCATCGTTCTCATTCTTGATCTGGAGAAAGTTCTTTGTTGGAGGACATTATTCGTTGGAGTATTCTCTAAAAAATTCCTCCTCTCCCTTTCCCAACAGAAAAACAACCCTCAATTCCCTCAAGAAGAGTTAATAAAATAACTCTTAATTAACAAGTTGTTTCATTAATTTAGTTTTAATGAACCCTATTAATTAAAGAGAGTTGTGGTTACATAATTTGTGTAACTGGGCATTTAATGCCCAGCCTTAAATGCCTGACCACCCTCATGTGGTCCCCACCTCCACAATTCAAAAAGGAGGTTTCAAAAGGAAAAATAAAATGTTATTTATTTTATTTTTCTTCTCCTACAAAAAATTGAAAAACTAACTTTCACCCTCGACCTACTGTGGTCTAGTTGAATGTCTCCTTAAGAGAATATCGGCACTGCGAGTTCAACGGTGTCCTCAGTTTTCAATTCCAAGCACTGGTTCAAAAGTTACAAAACTCCGCTCAAACGTTCACTAAATGTACCTGAAAAAAAGTTCATAAATTCATTCCGGGCACACCGGGCCTCAGAATCACGCGCAGTCAATTTTTTTGAACTCATAATATTTTCATATAATTAAAAAGAATTACACATAAAATTACGGGTCTTTACATCATTGCTAGTTAATGACCTCTGGAATAAAGTGAGGCACACTTGAGGTCATGTGGTGGCTCGACTAGGAGCAACATTTTAGTGACTTCTGGGTCCCGGATGTTACAAACATAAACTTAATAATTTTAGTTACTAAATATGTCATGGTAATAAATTAAACAAATAAATAATAATAATTAAATGGAAAGAAAAAGTTTATTAATAAAGTATAAATATAATAAAATTTTAGTATTCAAGAGCTATAGAATTATAAATCTATATGGGTCTTAAGGTAAGGGAATTTATTTTAAAAATATTATTTTAAAGTCTTCCTTCCAACTCTTTTTATTTATTGTATAGGTTTTTATAAATATTTCTATAATATTATTGTTTAATATTTAAATATGTTCAAATTTCACTTTCGATTATTTTTGAATTTCTTTACAATGTATTAAAAACAATCTTTTCAACCTTTTTTATGGGTTATTTTTGACTTTTTACAAAAGTTTAAAAAGAATGATTTTTTAATATATACGGCTTGACCTACCTTTCCTACTTTCATATCCATTATTCATTATCAATATTCCATTATAAGTTTCCTTGATTATTTTAAAAGAAAATATTTCACTCGATATTATGTAAATTTTTAGTTTTAAAACTTTTTCTAAGGAAACTAAAATTTTTTCTCATATTTATATGATAACTAAAAGTGTTATTTATTATGGGCTTGAATATGAATTAAAATGAGTTTATAGTTTAATTTAAATATATATGTATTTTATTCTTGATATAGTTTTTGAACATTTTATATAAATTATTGGTGATCTTGGTATAGCTCTAATTATTGGTGAGCCTGATATAGCTCTCTATTACATTGGGTAAAGTGGAAAAGTTTATTGGTGAAAGGTTACTCCAAAGAGATATGAGAATTATCTGATTAGGTGACTCCATTATAAGCTTTCTTGTAAGGGTGAATTTAAGGATAATTTCCCAAGGTACCTTCATGATATTCTTGGAAAGGTTTATAAAAAAAATATTTTGATTTCAAAGGGTAAGAAAATATGCTTATGTTTTTAAGAAAATTTTATGAACTTATTTTTAAAATAAAGCCGAAAGGATTTCTTTTCAAGGAAAGGTATTTATGAGTTTTCTATTTTTTAAAGAAAATCTTATGATTAAGATTTTTAATTTTTTATTTCATATGAAATATTTTATGAAATATATTAAGAAAATATTTTATTCTCATGGGGGAGTAAAATGTAAGTTGAGGTCAAATGTTTATTATGAAAATTGAAAAGTTTCTTATGGATTTCTATGGTTTATAAATAAAATAACAGGTTTATTTTATTTTATATATCTTATTAATCTTTTTTTCTCATACCATGTTTTCAAATTATTTTCATAGGGCTTAAGGATGAGTATAAACATTAATATAGTCAAAGTTCTAGATATGGTAGTTACCTTGAACAAAGAAAGTGTGTCTTTATAAAGCACTTGTTTTGTAGAAAAAATGGAGACTCTATGTAAATTTCTTCATTACTATATAATTTTTTACCTAATTATCTAAAATTATAAACCTAAAAGATCCTATAAATATAATAAAGTGAAACCCTTATTATGAATCTTGTATTTATGTGTTGAATAAGGTAATGGTAATTATAACTATATTGAAAATATTTCTGAAAATAAATTGTGAAAGAATGTAATACATATATAAGACTCATTATGGAACATCCTTATCACTAATGTGTTAATAAGTCTATGTGAGTTTTGAAAAAACCTTTACTATAAATTTAATGGTCGATGAATACTTAGTTAATACATTCTCTAACATACCAGTTTGGAGGATATAACATGGTTTACCAAGTTCATTCATGACTTTATTGAGAATTCTTAAAATTTTATAATGGAATCTATTGGAGTAAATTAATTTTCCTCCCAATTATCCTTGGAATAGTTCATGTTATATAGCTGAACTAATTCAAGAAACTTTATGTATTACCTTTATATATAAAGGTTTCTTTGTTCAAAACATAATAAATAATTATATCAATAATACCTAAATTTGTTTTAGCTGCAAAAATACTAAATACTATTTTGGGTATATCTTTGAAAAAAAACATTAGCTTTACTTGAAAAAGAATTGTCTTTCCACAAATGGGTATGAATATTATGATTTATATTCATTATATATTCTCAAAATTGGATATCAATGATTATGGTATTACTGAATTGTTAATTATGTGTATAATACCATAACAATATTAATTTAAAATGGAATAATGTATCATTATATCCAATAGAACATTGAAATAAATGTACATGTAGCACTTAATACAATAAACAATTCAACTATAATCTATCTATCAGGAAATAGGTAGTTTTAAAATTCTTACTACTTAAATAAGAATCTCCCTTTTCATTCTCTGGTTGAATTCATCTTTACTTATTGAAGTCATGTGCTTCTCAAGAAAAACATAGAAATCACTTTTCCTCATCTCCTGGGAGGATGTACTATACTTTTAGTCATGTTTCATTATTGGTTTTAATTTTTAAATACAAGATATTATTTTATACCTTATAATTAAAATAGAAACATTATAATCCATGATGAATATATTTGAAGTATATTCAATTGTATGAGTCCTCTTCAATTTATTGAAATTCCATTTTAAATGGACCTTTTTTCCACATGAGAAGAAAATAACCTCCTATTTAACATGCTTCTTATAAATCAGTTATCTCTTTGAAGGATGCTGAAATGGAACCATTTACTGAAAAATATTCATGGAATTTTCAAACTTTCCATTCACATTGTTCACCATAATGGTTGTGGAACCGAGTTCTCTAGAACTCTAATTTACTCAGTGAAGATTTTTCAAAAGATTCTTGAGTTGTTCATATGTATTATTCATATCATAATTCTAGATGAATAAGGAGAAACTAGGAGATAAGGATAATATTTTGATATTAATGGATAATTTATTATACATGTGGAAGCCCAACATCAATAACTAGTCAATGTAATTTGGTATATTGTAGAGAATATTGATAGCTAAGTACATTCTTCCATTATACACTAGAATAGTGTTGTGAAAATATAATTTATCTAAAGTCTATCTTTCTCCTTATAAAGGGATAGGATATGATTTTTTATGTTATATTCCTCCACATACTTATATTGCATTATCATTTCTCTAAAAAAAAAATTCTGATGCAACAGATAGTTGAAGAATCCCCATGTACCTCTTATAGGCATCATATTTACCTTCATATGCTTAGTGACGAGGTTGAATAGGTATAGGGATATCTAACACATTTTAAAGATTCTCCTAAGATATTTTAGTGTATAAAACAATTATACCACCATTGGAAATTATATGTTAGTGAGGAAATGGTTTGTGTCTAGAAAAAAACCTAATTTAGTGATGATTTCACTTTCTATACACTTCATTAATTAAAAAAAATATTCTTTTATCATTATTACCAAAAGATTAGATAATAAATTTAATTTATTAATCTCCCACTATTTTATCAAAACTCAATATCCCCCAAATTTGTTTTCAGGATATCATGTCATGTAGATATTCTAGTGGAAAGGATCAATATTATCTTTCTCATAACCCAAACTTGGACTTAAAAATATATTCGAAGGGGTTTAGGTAATCATAATTTTATAAATTCATTAACTCATAGTTACTTAATACATTGAGTGTACTCCCCAATCCTAAAATCCTAGACATGGATTTCATCAATAATTTCTTAATAGTTACACCAATGCATACTTTTTCAGTCAACCCTTGAAGAAAAATAAGTTAATTTGACCCAAAACTAATGCTAAAATTCACCAATAATTGAAAGAACCATAACTTGGGCTGGTTGAGCACTTTAAAGTATTGATCTTAACTGAACTAGTGTAAGGCTATACCGAATCAATATTTTAAATTGATTTATTTTTCATCTTTATTCATAAACTTCCCATTTTATATTATTACATGCTTGTTAATATTAAATGTATTTTTCTTAAGTGATTAAAAATTTATTGATAAAATTACACATAATCCAATTTATTTTAATTCCATCTTACATGCTTGTTAACCAATTATTTTATATGAAGATGATAATGTTTCTATAAAGTAATTAACCATGAAACTTAATAGAATTAAAATAATAAAAATGGTATGATCAAAAGATTTTATAATGGTTATTTTATCTAGTAGATGGTGAACTAACCCTAGACCTTAGGGAATAACACCTTGAACTGTAAGTTGGTTCATATTATGGAAATACACCTGTGCTCTTATGTATCTCCTGGATTGATTTCGCCTCAATTCCAAACTTTAACCATCTAAACTCTCCTGGGAGATTCATCCATTACATAATCATTAATAGAACGCATATAAGGGTAACCAAAGGATTGGTTGTGGGGTTTACATAGAAGAACTTCAGGCACATAGACCCTTACATAATGAGATGAGGGGATGACACATGGACCATTATTTTAATTTAATAAATTTATTACAAAAAAAATGCAATAATATTTAATTAAATAAATCATTAATGTATAGAATAATTATCTAAGATCATGATCATCCACACACAAGAAATTAATACACAAATGTAACCCAGATAGTATTCATTTCAATTTGTTCTTTATTATTAAGATAAACACTCTTGAATCAATTCAATTAATTAATTAATTAATTTTTTTATCTTAACTTACATCCAAACATCCTTGGAGTTCCCTTCATAATTAATATTAAATAAATAGTATTAATTACACTTGGAATAATCATGATAAATACCGATTATAACTACAAGTTACCTTGTGTGGTCTTTTACTTTTTATTTAATATAGCATGTAATTTTCACAATGTGTCATATATTAAATAGTGTGTGGTGTGTCAAACCAAATAAATTCGGTATATTTAATACACACTACACATTTAATATATGTGATGTCTATAAATTTAATTCTTATACTAAATGTGGTGTAAATGGAAATCGTACATGGTATGAAATTATTAATTTACATGATAATTAATCAAGCATTTAAAAAATTATTTAAAATTAATTACACACCATGTACATGATTTATACACCATATTGATCATTTTAATAACATTATTCATTTTTTTCACATGTAATTAATCTACACAATCACACCCTAGATGGAATGTCATCTGCATAGATTGGTACCGATTTCAATACATGTACAACCAATTAAACACCATGTGACAGCTTCCACAACACATGCCTAGGGACTCGGTGTGTATATCAGTTGTAGATATTAATGAGTGCATGGAATGTACAGTAGATACACACCAAGTTATATCAATATTTAATGGTTTTTAGTCACACAAGTCATGTAATAAATACATGAAACATCTTTAAATATGTTTTTTCACCCTAAAAATGTGCACACTACAAGACGTGTACAAGTTTTATATACCATGTTATCAGGTAAACCACGTGATAGTCCATACCGGTCAACATGTTGTGTTCATTAATGTAATCCACATGTATTTACTACATGGTGACCCAGATTTACCACGGTTCATCCTTGTGCAGTGTACATAGGTGCATTGTGTGTACCAATAGGGTACATGTCATGTAGTCTTGAGTTATCAAATAAGGATTCTTGGCACCTCCTGATGGGATTTTCAGATGTTCTTTATTAATATGAAAGTGAACAAAGAAGAAATGGAAATTTTGATGTTTGGATTTAAATAATGAATAATCTGAAATTTAAGAACTAACAACAAATGCATATCATTGATAAGAAAATAATAAAAAATTATAAATTTAAATTTGACTAATCAGATACCACTTATAGGTTCTAGAAGTAGAATCACTACTGAAAAAATAACCTATACCAACGGTTTGGAACTGTTGGTACAGGCCTCCAAACCGTTGGTATAGCCTATACCAACAGTTTGGAGGACCATGGCCAAGTAAGCTGTGAGGATAGGTCTATACCAATGGTTTTGGGAAAAACGTTGGTATAGACCTATACCAACAGTTTTGAAAACTTTTGGTATAAGTAATATTAAATTCTATACCAACGGTTCCATAAAACCGTTGGTATATGTATTTCAAAAAAAAATCAGTGGGATTTGATCCCAGGACCTCTAGTTTATAATTTAACAACCTAACCACTAACCTAACATGACTTTTGTGAACATAATTTCATAAATATATATATGTATTATAATAATTATTTTAAATTTTGATTTATATAATGTTCTCGGTAAGAAGATTTGATAAAAAATCAAAGAACCTATACCAACGGTTTTCAAAACCGTTGGTATAGACCTATACCAACGGTTTTCAAAACCCTTGGTATAGACCTATACCAACGGTTTTGAGAACCGTTGGTATACTTCCTTTGATTTTGGGATGGACCTATACCAACAGTTTGGCCAAAACCGTTGGTATAAGTCCTCTATAATGGACATATACCAACGGTTTTGGCCAAATTGTTGGTATATGTCCAAATTAATGAACTATACCAACGGTTTGGCCAAAACTGTTGGTATAAGTCATATTTCCAGTATTGAAGAGTGCCTATTGGGTCATGGAAAACATGAATTTTTTATGTTTTAATGAATAATAAAAAATTTACATAATTATATACTTTAGGTCCAACAAATTAAATTAGATGAAGATCTATAAAGAATAATAGGACCAAGAAAGAGGATTTTCCATGTTAAATTTATAATTAATTTATAGATGGATATAGAATTACCATATCATAGAATTATTTCATTTTTTATGAATTGGTCGACCCCACTTTTCATACTATTATTGTGATAAAGGATCTAAGTATAAAATCCCTCTAGCAGTGATCCATACATACTCAGAAACCTCAAAATGTATCTATAGAATCATCAGGTTCTGGGATGATTGATCTTAAAATCATGCATCATATATTGTTGATTGTAAAAATAATCCCTATATGGAGGAATGATTAATTAGGTTATTTCAAAGCCTTTATAAGAAGGAGGAGGATCAACGCTCTATATCTTGAGTGTGTTCTTAGGTGATTTATCTCCTAGGTTTTAAGGGAATTATCTCTTGTTTTTTGTGAAAAATGAACCTTCTAACCCATAAAAGTGATATAATAAAGTATTTATAAAGCTAGGTTAGGATTGGTGATTGTGAATAGGCCCTTATCCAATCTCTTATTCCTTAGAGAACCTCATGTACAATAATAATATAAATTATCTTATTATTTACTAGATATATGGATCACATGCGGATAAATAAATATCATTTATTAAATAAATATTTATTTATTTATTTAAATTATATTTAATATATAATTTCCAATTGAACCATTAAACTTGGCTTATCTATCATCCTCAGTATTTATTACACCTTGAATAATGACAGTTGCATTATTCACCAAAAAATAAATAAATATTATATTCACTAAAATAGAAAATAAATATTTATTAAATATCCAACTTACATATTTATTCTTTCAAATAATTTCTTATTGAATATTTTCAAACAACCAAACATGAATAATTATTCAAAAACATATGAGAGTAATATTTAATCAACATGTTAAATTCATATATAATTTAACTAAGGATTTGAATACACTTAGTGTTTGGCCCTCTAAAACCCTTTCTTAGTGGAATTAGGAAAAAATCACCAAATGTACAAGGTTAACATCTAGAAACATGTCAAATCAACCATAAAGAAATAATTTAAACAACTAAAAAACAATAACCACATACGAACATGTACTGTGTAATAAAATACCTTTAGTCAATATCTCTAATCAATTAGGTTACATGATGGTGTCATCAACCTATGTGCTTGATGCCTATTTATTTGAATTTCTAAAAATGAACTTTCCGATAGAATGTTATGACTATGGAATTTATCATGAAGTCTCATTACTATAAAAGATACTAAGATATCAACTTCCACTAAAATAGGAATGAAAAAATCATTTCTCACATTATTCATTAATGTGATATTAGTCATTACACACCCAATATATCTTACCTCATCATGAGCATATTTGGTCTTGGTTTTCACCAATAAATAAAAATACATGACTCGTGACATGCATTAAAAATAATATTGAATTCTATGGACCATTATACACTTCTATAGATAGGAACATCCAACAATTCATATAAAATTTGGATTTCTTACTAGTGGTTCATGTTCTCATTATCTCATGCACTAAAGATTGTCAAGGGTTTACACCATGATAAAGTGTCTCAAAGTCCTACAAATCTCCGTCCCTAATAACATGTATCATTTAGGTCCCATAAAATGATATTATTTGGCTATAGAACATATATTCAAGAATATTTTCCTAACACTTCTAGGTTATTATCATATCAGGGAACTGTTATGGACTTTCAGTGTGATAGGTTACCTTGGTACATTATCATATACAATTTCACAAAGAATAACAATCATGGTGTGATAATTAATTAATTAATATTCATATATCATGAATATTGGCAATCATAAAGTACAAAAAATTTGATTTTATGGAACCAACTCCAAAAAGTTTATATAAAATTAAAATTAAATTTTTATTTTATTTTTTTATATAATCTTATTAAAATAAGAATTTTTTTATTATAAGAATGATCTTCTTTTGTATGAGGTGGGGTTGATTGTTGGATAAGGCCTCTTGTGAGAGTTTTTTATTTTTTATTGGTTGTAATTTTTTTTGTATGTGAATTTACATCAATGTAATTGTATTGTACTAAAATTATTTAATGTAATATTTGTATTGAAATTTTACAATATAAATATATTATCAATTATATATAAGTATTAAATTTATGTAATTTAATTGATTTTTATTTTTTTATCGACTGGTTCGGATTTCTATTTATATAGCTTCAAACACTCTGAAACTACTGATAATTTCTTTTATCAGTGCTATGTGTTTCATTGATAAAGACAACATTTATTAGTGATAAAGTGAGTGTTGATAAAATAATATTTTATCAATTATAAATATAGTGTTGATAAAATTCATCCTTTAACAATTTTAAATTTATCAATGATAAAGGTTGTCTTTATCATCATTTTTTAGCATTGACAAAGATATTTGACCTTTATTAGTACCGATAAAAGTTATTTTTCATATTGATAGATCCATATCCTATACCAATGAGATATACTAGTGTCGCTAGATATAATTTAAATAAAAAAACTAAAAAAATTGATTCCAACAAGAATATAACAAAACCTAAAAAATTTATTGATGAAATGATGATGATTAGATCAAAAAATAAAGATCAGTGAAGAAAAGAATCAACTTACATTAAAATGTAAACATGTGAATAATATGTCAATTGGATTCAACCATGGTCTTTTCATAGCACCAAGAATTTCTAAAATTGAACCTAAATCAACCTCCATACACAAAAAAAACATTTCATGCTATAAATCTTGTAACTGATATGGAAGTAAATTTCCAAAGAAATCTAAAATCAAAAAACATAGTAAAAATATCACAATATTTTAAAGGTAAAATAACAAAATTAACCTAGAAAATCATAAAATGTAATATTAAACTAATATTTGGATTCATAAGTAAAAAAATAATAAGAAACACAAAAATTAAAATTTTTAAATACTTTGAATTTATTAATAAATTTAAAATTGTGTGTGGTTGGGAGAGTATGTGAGTGGGTGTGTGTGTGGGTGTGGGTGTGTTTCTGTATGGACATGCATGTGTGTGACTATGTTCATGTGTGTGGAGGTGTGTTATGGGTGGGTTGGTGTGTGTTTTTAGGTGTATACATGTGTTTTTGTGTGTGTATTTGTGAGGGCATGCATGTGAGCATGCACAATATATATAAAATATCATGTGTGGGTGTGTTCAAAATTTTTGTGTTTTTGTGTGTGTGTTAGGGTTCAAATGGTTTATTTGTTCATGCGTGCATGTATAATATATATAAAATGTTTTTTTTGTGTGTGAATGCATGTATTATGATACATATCTGACACATGAACTTGTTTATTACTTGTTAAATTTTTTATTTTTTATTTTTTTATTTTTAAAATATTTTTTTAGTGTGAATTTCGTTTGAAACATAAACTAGAAACTCAATATAATTGTTTTTATAATATTATTAAAAATTAATAATAATAATTTATATAAATATAATCAGGTTTAGAAATGAAGATAGGATGCAATATAGGGTTATCTCATGGGATCTTCTCTCTAGTAAAGATAACAAATAGGGTTTTCTCAGATGGATATACCACACTTCTTAGGATTCAAGCTAATAACTAGTAAATGACCTCTTCTGGTATCTTTTAATAAGGATTATTTGACATAAAACAAAAATGTTAGTGGCCTATAAGCAGTCGGGATCTCATCAGGCATGGATGTCAACAAGAAGTGTGTTGGCCCCACTCACCTTTTAGGAAAGATCTATAAAGAGGTGGATTTGAAGCATGTGGATGATGGTAAGTCCTATAATCTCAAGTGAAGACTATTCTTTTCCATTCATGATGTCGATCTAGGTTATATTTTTAAAAAAGGATACAATGCTTGTGTGATGGTTATAAATAAATCACTCGTAGAGAGATAGGAACTCTATTGACACTCCATCATTGGATTATTCATGGTTCTCAAGGGTTAAAACCCATGGAAACTTGAGGATTTGGTAAATAAAATTTCCTTGATTTTGGGATGCTCATATCGGTAATGTATTCTAATAGGATGTGGCTTCTACCACTTTCTTTTTCCAAAATCAGGACTAAAGAATATATCTTGGGGATTTGGTTCAATCTCACTGAAACTAAGTAATCTCTGAATCCAGTATCGAAATCACAATTTTAATCCCTTTGAGTTTAGGAAAACATATATGAAAATATGGGCTTGGTTTTTTGGATTGAACTATATTTTTTAGAACCCAGGGACCTTATTCAACATTTCTTCATCAATTGGTGATCTAATTAAAATAGACCGAAACATGGAGCATGTTCGTTTTTTCAACTTTTCTCAAGTTCTCATGGAAGTATACTTGAATTATAATTTAACTCGGAAGGTAGTGTTAGATACACTATCTAAGTATTTAAATATATGTGTTGAGTTTGAGAATCTACCTTCTTTATGGTCTATATATAAGGCCATTGGGAATTATAGAACTTATTATAGTAATTATTTAATTTGTTCAATTTTTTTCTCTAGTGGAAATGATACCACTACTTTTAAGAGTAATTTTCACAAACAAAACCACGGTGTAGATATTAAAGGTCATGATTTTCATAATTGGAATAGGGAGATGGTGGCTAGAAAAATACCTACTCTTAATGTTCAATAAGGGTAGCCTGATCACACCGAGTTGGATGAAATTAGTTCTACCCAATATCAAGGTGATTCTTTAGATAATAATAAGTTTTCTAAGGCTCATGGGTAGGAATTGGTTCTTGAAGAGGTTGTTGATATCCTAAAAAATAAAAGTCCTTAAAGTAGGGCCCTATTTGGGAGAAAACTTCTCCCTATGAGGTTTTTAATCACTCTCAAAATTTCATTAACATGGATTCTATAACTAGAATAAGTGGGAATTCAGTAGTATTTCTGATATAGCATGATCATAATAATAATTTAGGACAAAAGGGTGAGTAGAGGCCATCCAAGGAATGTATGGATACACCTGGAGATCATTGTCTTCTTCAGTTTGAAATAGACAAGAGAGAAGTCTGACCATATGACAGTCTTTCTAATTTGGCATGCACACCTTTGGTTGAAACTTAATTGGTCATATTGATGTTTCAATGCAATGGGGATTCTTGAACTTGAATCTCATTGAGGTTGGATTTGATGCTGTAATGACTGATTATCATCACACCATAAAGGATGAAGAAACGCCTTTGTAATTACTAGTAAATAGGGAGATATTTCAAAGCTAGATGAGGATGAAAAGGCACATAAAGTTGAATATACTTATAGGGATAAAACGATCCAAGGTAAAAAAGTCAAATAATAGGGGAATATCACATACTAGTATGAGGAAAATTAGACCTAGGAAGGACTCTTCCCACCTTAGGCCTTCCATGAGTGAAAGGTCCACACCTTTGGCTATTGTAAACTTAGATAATTCTAATATTTTTAACTCTTTGAGTTAGGACTTTGATTGGGGTGAAGATGGTGATTCTTATCACACTAATTATGATTTTTATTATCTTTTCCTATTAATACTTATTTTTTATTCTTTGTATTATGATTGAGGTTATAATTTCTATGTATAACACCCTCCTTTATTTTTCTTTCTCCTATTTTGTCTTTTTTTTATTTAATATAAGTGGCTCTGACCCCCACCTTCCTTAAAAATATTTTGGTTTTTAGTAACCTATAATAGGTACCTAAACTCGAGTTTAAATATAAATGAGTATTACATGTAATATCTAGACCCAACCCAAACAAAGTTTGGGGGTGCCAGATCTCGATTTAATTAGGTTGAATAAAGTGGAGTAATAGTTAATGAGGGAATCTCCAATGGGGTTCCAAAATGATGTTAAAACACCATTTTGGCATTAAAAAGTGGCTCCAACTAGTTCCAAAACATGCTTTATTTTAAAGATAGTGAATAATGCAATGGAAAATATGGTGTTTCATTATTCACATGACAATTTCTTTTTAATTTTTTTTTGTGATTATACTCAGTATTTTTATTTATTTTAGAATTAAAAAAAATAATATATAATGAATTGTAATGAACCAACCTGAGTTAACAAGACATGTCACTTGACATGGTTCGCCATAAGGACTGAAGGGGATTATCGATCCCTACTAGAAAGCAACTAGTTCTTGGGAATCATAAGAAACACATTGGGAATAGTTTTTCCCTAAAATCAGATATAAAAGATAGTGTAAAATCTACTGAGATTATGGTATGGACTTCCCTTACATAGAACATCTATGAAAACACAAATGAACATAATGAAAAATAAATGAACAAGACAAACATGTTAAAACCAACATCACAGATTCAACCCATTTGTATAAATACTAAACACCACCCATAAGAAAAATAATATAGCATGGAATAATCAAATACAATAAAAAATGGAAATCATCTACAAGGACAACCTACTTGGCTGATACAACGATGGGAAAAAAGAAAACCAACTCAATCTAATCCCAAATCCCACTCCATGAGACCTCCAATTACTCACCACCTCCCAACTCACCCAACATTGGTTGCAAGAAATAAATATGAGTTCAGCTAGAAAACCTAAAAATAGAAATATATAGGCATGAGATAAATAGCCTAGTAGGCCATGACCTTCCAAGAATATGCAATTTGTTTCATAAGTAAATTCATAAATTATAGTTTGAAAATATAATTATAAAATAGTTTAATCAAGCATAAGAATGTAAAAATATATTTCAAATCCATGAACACTTTTTAAATCAATCCATTTATTTCCATCAAATGAAAAAGAATCTAAACATTTCACCGGTTGAAGCATTCTTTAAACTAAAAAAAACATTTTGAAATCCAATTTTCATATCCCAACACAATTGTATTTATTTCAAAATAAGGTTTTCCCAATATATTAAAAAAAATTCAAAGTAAACTACCCAAACACTCATGGGTCATTAATAATAAGTAGGAACAATAGGTCAATACATATAAACAAAATAAAGGTTTCATGATAATAAAAATAGGGGAAAGTTACAATCAAGCATGATATGGGAATCCCTAATACAAACTACCAATCAAGAAATGAATGTGTCATGAGTGATGTCCTAGGGTAAATACATCACTAGAATATGAAAGGAACACTAAGCCAGTATAACATCATTCCTACAATACCAAGTCCTACCACAATTTATTGATATAAATCCTAACCATAAGCTGCCACAACCTAATAGATACCTAGACCCTAGTGGTTCCACACACACTAAGGTTTTTATATGTCCACAAAATGATATACCAAGAGTTCCCATGACCAATAAAAATGTGAGGTGGGTGAACACACAATCCATGATCGACACACTCGGCATAAGTAACAACACTCCCTCTCCACCAATACCCATATAATGAATAATCCCATAATTATACATCACACATCCATTGAAAACAAATCATATTATAAAATAAGGGGATAAATAAGTAGCACACAATGATAAAAAATCCACACAATGGGTGAAAAAATCAAGGGGAAATCAAGAGGATCTTCACAAACAACTATTTCAAATCACGGTTCCAAATGAGCCTTTAACACCAAGACATGGCACAAAATATCACACCCCTTCACATTTCATAAAACAACATTTACATTTTAAATCCACCCTTTAAAACATGGGTTTTATTTTTTAAATCCAAAATAAGGCCAAAGGCCTTCCATATCCATCAAATGCTATTAAAGGAGCCATTAAGGAATTTTTCACAAAGGGTCATACAACACAACCATTTCAATAAACATTTTAAATTCATTAAATATTTTAAAACTATTTTGAGGTAAAAAAATTATTATAAAACAAATATTCCTTTAAATATTAGTTTTCTTTCATTGAAAAACAAAACCAAATAAAAATTAAACACATGCCTTTTAAACTATTTCAAATAGACTCAAGGGAATTTCAAAAATTCTTAGCACGTCAAAACATTCCATTTCAACCATGAAAATATGAAATCTTAAGGAAAACCTTTTTTCTAAGATAAAATACATAGAACCAATTAAAAAACATCACATAGATATTATATATATTCATAATTATAGTAAAAAGTGATTTATAAAATATGATCACCCTTTGAATTCCAAAATGAAATAATCTAATAGAAACACCAACTTTGAAGTAGTGGATACCAAGCTAAAATGTGCCACCTTCGATGGTGATCTCCCAATAAAAGAAGAATACCTCTTATAAAATCTATAAGTGAATAAAAATATTGGTTAGAACCATTGTGAACTCAAACCCTAATTTATACAGTGAATTAGGGTTTTGGGAGGAAGAGGAAACCTAGAAAAGAAGAATAGGAGGAGAATAGAGGAGAAAGAGAGGAAGATTTACCTTATATCTACTTTAAAATTACCAAGAACAAGACAAGCATTGAAGGGGGGAGGTTTGTAACTCCTCCTTAGATCTCAAGGTTCAACCGATATGTATGAGGGAAGAGAGGGGTGAAACCCCTCTTAATTTGAAGATGGAAGTTTAAGAAAATATCAAATTTTGAACATATGGGAAATCCACATGGTTTGGCTATACAGTTTTCTAAACCTTTCATCGACTGTGTGCATTCCACTACCTAGGACAAAACAACCATCACTATTTTTAGGTAGCTTCTCATGATTTGAAAAACCTTGCATAAGATATTGATAAGTGTATTTCATGCATACATTTTAGAGTGTTTTAGTATATTAATCTGTGGATTTAATTAAATATTCTTTCCAATTTGTGATTGATTTGAGTTGTTTTATTTTTTATGGTAGGAAATGATAAATATTTGGAAAAATAATGAAAATGGGTATAAATATGAGCAAAAATACATGAGACACCAGATTTTGGATGATGAAAAGGAGCTAGAAAATGAAGAAATACTATTACACAACGTGTAATCTAAGTATATGTCGTGAATTCCTCAAAAGAAAACACCGCCACTGGACAATTCGTGACATGAAAACATACTGTGAATGAAAAGTACACATTTTGTAACCTCATTACACAACGTGACATCTTTCAGTATGTGTTTTTGGAGAATATTTCAGTGAGATCTATGATGACTGGAGACCAAGCACTTACACATCATGAGTCCCCAGTACACTATGTGGAATCTTTAAAACTTCAAATTTATTAATTTGATGTGTGAAAAATTCACGCAAATGCGAAGGCAACATGAATAAGGATTACATGACTTGTATCCCAAGTACACATCATGTAAGGGGTCAAATTTCCAAAATCTTAGACGAGATCTGTGCATGCATCACATAGATTTGTAAACCATCGAGAGACCTTACACGATGTGTAATTAAAGTACACATCATGAATGGGGTTGGGTAGATTTCATCTGGTGCCTATAAATAGAGGGCTTGCCTGCAGCTATTGGGCATTCGAATTCGTCTGGAGACCAAATCCTAGAGCGAAGCTGCTGCACCCTCCACAGATTCTTTCTTTCTTTTCTTTATAAATTTCTTTTATTTTATCCTTACCTATTATTCTCTCATCACTAGGATGAGAGGGTAAACCCATATGGAGATAGGGAAATATAAAAAAATAGAGAAGGTGTGTTGGATTTAATTTTTTTTATTACTCATGTATTTAGTTTATGAAATTTATATTATTCATCTTCCAAATCCCTTTCTTTTTATTTTATCACGACCATTGATAATATAATTAAAAGGAACATTAAAATTTCACAATTGATAACCCTAAAGGAGGCTTGAACATTATCAACTTTATGGGAAATTAGGTTTAAATATGGTATTGGGACAAATTTAATTCGGTGAAATCCTAAACTACCGAACCAAGGGAAATAGAGTATTGCCACATTGAGGAGGAGATACCATGACCATTCGATCTACCTCATCCTGACTCCAACACCAATCATGAATCAAATTATTTTATTAAATCCAATTGCACCTGAACCTAGAAATTGCAAATCCCCAACATTCTTTCATCATTTGAGAACAAACCAATCCACCTGCTAATTCGTTTTCATTCTACATTCGTAAAACCTATCAATTCACTATTATCTAACCTTTTTCCTCCATTTAATAAAATTAATATTTTGAAATCCTAATCAAAAAAATTCACCATCTCTGTGGGTTTGATCCCAAAATAGCCTAATATTGTGTTTTAATTAATTAAGTATAATAGTTTGGGTGTTATAAATTTGTTTTTGCATAGTACCATAGGGAATTAATGACGCCATATGGGGCTATCAGCTGTAAAAAATGGATCTAACTCAAAGACAATACCCTCAACATGAGTACTTCATGGTCACCCCTAACCATGTGTGTAAACCATTTAACACCCATAAAACCTCTAAAACTCTAAATTTCCAGCCCCACCAAGAAACTTTATACCCCCTGAAATTACATGGTTGAAAATAGAAGGTAAAATAAAATGAAATATCATAGGAGGACCTAATAAAAGAAAATCAATTAACACGATACAACCTAAAAGACAAACAACCAATATCCTAAAATGATTGAACTGATCATCCATAAATATTTACAATCATCTCCAAGAACAACTGAAACAAGGACCCCAACCCAAGAGTCCGGAGAAAGGAAACCTAGAAAGGTCTTCCCACTTTTTAGAATTACTCTATCATAGTGAAACTAAAATAACTGTGAGGAGACACATCCTCAAGAAACTAAATAAGCATGAGGAAAACTCATCCTCTAACCACAAGAACTTCCTAACCAAAGAAAGAACAATAACTCAAAAGAAGCCTCAGAGAAACAACATGAGACCTAATCTTGAGTTATGATACACATGGATAACCTAGGTTTAAAAACCATATCACATGGTGGACCTAAAACAGACCAAGACAAACACTGGTTAACATGTACACTCAATTGGTGAGTCACCCATCCTAGTTTCTCAATCATGCACCCAAGTAATTTACTCATGTCTAAAGAATAATCACCTCAAAATCTCAACAAAATCAACTGGTGTAAATTAAAACTCCAAAGAGAGGTTCACCCATAAAACAAGGAACATCAAAAATATCACTCATTATCATCTAAAAAGTAATGAGGCATGGAATAGAATGCAGTACTCAAATCTATCCACAAGGTATATTCCACAAAATAACTATCCACTAGATTCTTGAAAACAACATTCAGAGATCCAAAATCTCAACTTAGGTTACAACTATCAACTGAAAGATCCCAAAAAAATAAAATATCTACAAAAGGATTAAAACCGAGAACTCCTCTAAAAACCAAACTTTCGAAACTTCTAAAGATGATTCAAACAGACATAATGAAGGAAAACTATATAAGTTTTGATGTAGGGGGGATTATAAGGAGATGGAACCCAACATTAGAAGTACACAAGAGAAACGCTCCACTTTTCATAACCTTTGGAAAGAACCACTAGATAAACACCATCCTAAAAGACTCCCAAGACATACCTTCGCACAACTAAGATGGTACTATAGACCCCCAAAAAATTTGATTATAACTGACAAGAAATATCAAGATTACCCTCTCCCATGAAGCTTCATATTCCCTGAGAGAATTAAGGATAACCTCAATCCCTTCCAAACACATTACCTCATCCATCGATCCTTGATCACTACAGATAGAATGAAGACGATGATTTAAGATGCCCGATAGTAGGGAAGGTTCCAAGTCCACCACTCCACTTAGAGTCTGGGTAGATTCCTGAACTAAAGAACTCTTTAAATGATTTTGGGAGGTATACTATAAATAAAAAAAGACATGAATAACATTAATTCATGCCTCAAAACATAAACCAATTGATCCCATCATAAGCTAGGGACCAAATCCAAAACATAAATCATTGAAACAAGGCACATCAACTTTACACCAAGAATATTTTCTTTTGAAATTACTAAATTTCACCAAGGAAATTTTGAAATTAGCCTCCACCAAGGCATGTTCTTGAACTCCAATACAAGATCATTCTTTTAAGATGACCCAACTTTGGTGGAACACACATCACTCAATAAAACATATCACCAAATTCATCTCAAAATTCAATCTCATTTTGAAAACCAAACCATCTGATGAATGCTCCTAAAAATTTACTTCTAGTTTCAAAACAAATTTTAAACTAGTAAAACAAATTCCCCATTTTAATCTTGAAACATGTTGGAAAATACCTTTTGAAATCAATCAATTTCCTTAATAACCTAAACAGATAGGTTTGAAATATCCCATTTTCCTTTTTAAATATTTTTCCAAATTCTATAATGGAGGTAATAGACCCAAACCACACGGTTTACCAATTCATGTGAACTGATCATGTTGCTCAAGTTATTATCTATTTTCACATCAAAATTCAAGAATGAACCCTGAAATAATTTACATTCTCAAAACATCATCAAAACTAACTAAAGGTAACTTGAAACTCAGAATCGAAACCTAGATCACCCTTAATGGTAACTCGAGGCTTAGGGAAAGTGGGATTTTATGAAATTATTCTCATACCTACCTATTGAGTCCCAACAAACTCCTAATTATCCAATCTACCATTACATTCCCCAAATAACTTCAGGGTTACTCTCAAGAACCTGATACCATAATAAAGTCTGCCTCTAATGCCATTTTGTAACGAACCAACCCAGGCTAACTAGAGACGTCACTCGACCTAGTTCACCACAAGGCCTGAAGGGCATTTTCAATCCCTATGATCTGAAAACTAGTGTCTGAGAATCACAGAAAACACCTTGGGATTAGTTTTTCCCTCAAATTAGAGGTAAAATATAGCGGAACATCTACTGAGAGTCTGGCATGGACCGCCCTTAAATTGGATGTCTATGAAAAATCAAATGAACACAACCAAAAATAAAATAGCAAGACAAACAGGTTAAAACCAACATCAATGATTCAACCCATTTTTATAAATACCAAAAACCATCCATAAGTAAAACAATATGACATGGAATAATCAGATACATCAAAAACAACTGAAATAAGCTACAAGGATGTCCTACTTGGATGATACAATGATAAGAAAAAATAAAACCAACTTGATCCAAGCTCGAAGCCCACTCCATGAAACCTCTGGTTACAATCGACCTCTCAACTCACCCAACATTGGCTAAAAAAACTAATCATGATTCTGGATTAAAAACCAGGTACCTAAAATATATGGGCATGAGCTAAACAATAGAGTAGGTTACCACTCGTTGACACTATGCAATTCTATTCATAAGGAAATTCATAAATGCTAGTTTGAAAATAAAACTAAAAAATATGTTGTTCAATCATAAGCATGTGAAACAGCTTTCAAATCCATTAAAATTTTCCAAATATTCCATTTGTTTCCTTTAAATGAAAACAATCACTTTCCAAACATTTCACTGGCCGAAGCCTTCTCTAAACCAAAGCACCCATTTTGAAATCCATTTTTAATAACCCAACACAAGAATCTTTATTTCAAAATAGGTTTTCCCGATATCTTTGAAAACCAATTTTTCAAAGGAAATGACCCAAACATACATGGGTCAAGCATAACAAGTAGGCACTACGAGTCAATAGATATATACAAGATAAAGGTGTCATGATAATTCAAGTAGGGGAAAGATACAATCAAGCACAAGATGAGAATCCCATATATAAACCTCTAATTGAGAAACGAATGTGTCATGGGCTATAGAATACGGTAAACACATCACTAGAACACGCAAGGAACACTAAGCCAACATAACGTAATTCCCACAATACTGAGTCTATCCATAGTATGTCGGTACCAAGCCTACCCATAAGTTTTCGCAACCTAATGGATACCTAACCCTTAGTGGTTCCACCCACACTAAGGTTTGCATATGTCCATAACCTGACGTACCCAAGGTTCCCATGACCAATAGAAAAGTGAGGTGAGTGAACACGCAAGCCAAGATCAACACACAGGACATGAGCAACAACACTCCCTCACCTCTAACACCTTCATAATGAATAGAGCCATAATTATACTTAACACATCCATGGAATAACAAACCACATCCTCACGCAAGGGGATTAATAAGCATCACACAGTGAAGCCACACAAATGGTGAACGACTCAACGGGCAATCAACAGGATCTTCACAAACAACCATTTCAAACCAAGGTATCAAACATGCCTTTAACACCAAGACATGGCTCGGAAAGTCGAGCACTTTCACATTTCATAAGACACCATTTGCATTTTAACGACACCCTTTAAAACATGGGCTTTCCTCTTTGAAGTCCAAAACAAGTCCAAAGGCCATCCATTTCCATCAAATACCTTTAAAACACATTAAGGATTTTTTTTCACAAAAGGGAATACAACGCACCCATTTCAATAAACATTTGAAATTCTTCAAAAAAGCCTTTTAAACCCATTTCGAGGTCAACACCTCCTTATAAAGCAAATCTCCCTTTAAATCATAGTTTTCATTCATTGAAAACCAAAATTGGATCAAAATCCAACACGTGCCTTTTAAATCATTTCAAAAAGCCTAAAAGGGCATTTCACAAATGATTGGAACATTAAAACATTTCATTTTAGACATGAAAAACATGGAATCTCAAAGAAACCCTTTATGCCAAGATAAAACTTCATAGAAATAATTTAGAAACATCACTTGGATTTCATATGTATTCATACTTCCTATAAAAATAGATTAAAAAAACACAAGTACCTTTTGAATTCCAAAATGAAACAATTGCATAGAAACACCTACATGGAAAAAGCGGAAACCAAGCCGAAACGTGTTGCCTTCGACGACAATCACCCAATCAAAGAAGAATACCACCTCTACAAGCCACAAGAGATCAAAACTCTAGGTTAGAACCATCGAGAACTCAATCTCTAATTTACACAGCGAATTAGGGTATTGGGAGGAAGACGAAACCTAGTAAAGAAGAAAGGGAGGAGAATAAAGGAGAGAGGAAGGTTTACCTTGGATCCACTTTAAAATCGCTGAGAACAAGCAAAGGATCAAAGGGGGAGGAGATTTGGAACTTCTCCTTAGCTACCAAGGTTCGGGCAAGACGTGTGAGGGAAGAGGGTTGAAACCCCTCTTAATTCAAAGAGGGCAATTTGGGAAAATCCCAAATTTTAAACAAATAAGAAAATCGCAATGTTTGACCACATGGTTTGTCAAATCGTGTGTCGATCATACGAATGTCACTGCTTAGGTTAAATGGTTTCTGGGTAGCTCTGCACGGTTTGTCAAACCGTGCGGAAGCCAAGCAAAACAGTCATGCCTCAAAAGAGAGTGCACGGCTACCCCTAACAATGGGGTCAAACTATGCAACACATAGAAAGACTTTGAAACTCCAAATTTCCAACTCAAAACCATCGAGACTCAAAGCGACTGAAGATAAGTTAAAAATGAAACAAATTAAGCACTACAGTGACATGTGAGTTGTCACATGAATAGTCCTTTTTAGTGTGAAAAAATAGAGTAATGAGTTATTTTAGAGTAATTCCTCATTTTAGAGTTCTATGCATTATGAAAATATATTCTGTGTATTATAAAACGTTTTATATATTATAAACATGTATAAAACACAAATATTCATATATTAATCTTTTAAGAGAACTAAAAACTATATAATAAAGATTTAAATGGCAGTATATATAGTTTTAAAAGCTAATGATTTATTTGTTTCGCAAAAACACAGATAAACTAAACCATTTTTAAAAAATTAATAAAAAACAGCATCATAAAACATATATTCATTTTTGTCAATAAAAAAAAACGAATGTTTTACGTTGTATTGTATCTCTCACAAATATGTTTCTTTACAAACTAAGCCACAAACATGGTACTACCAAACACAACAAAACACAGCAGACAAACATGGGACCAAAATCAAATCAATAATTTTTAAGGAATGTTTTTCAAGTATGTGTGGCACTATCGGATGCATTGGATTGCGCACTTGACCAAAAAGTTGGGGGGATTTCTGGCCTAACCCCAAATCCCATGCACAAAAGCTAGGAAAAGGCAGCTACTGGCTTGGGCGCCGCCGCCATGGCAAAGGCCATGGGTGGGGCAGCAGCAGGGCCATCCCCGCCGCCCTTGTCATCTTTTCCTGCTGCTCGTGGCCTGAGGTGTGGAAGCGCGTCGTGCTTCAGCTTCACAAGTATCCGCCGCATCCTTGACAGGTCCGTGGGTCTCCCAGGCTTCGGCCCCTGCATCAAAGCAATGGACGGCTCCTTTTCCCGATCCTTCTTCCCTCTGCTCTTCGCTATGGCCGGCACCTCATTAGGGATCAGCTCCGCAATGGCCTTCCAGTAGTTCTTGTCCGCCCCCGCATAGAACTTCTCCTGGTTGCACAAAAACAACTTCTCTTTTTCTCTGATGGAGTATTTGTTAGATTCACAGGCGACCTTTCTCTTCCTGTAGAATTCAAGTTAAAATTCATCTGCTTCATCGATAATCTGGTTCAGCAATTCCTTCTCCCTCTTCTCCTTCTCTTGCAGCCGAAATGCATTCAGTCTCAACATCACACCGGCAATAAAATTAATCAGATCTCTCAGACGCTGATTAATTTAATCATTCACCGTAACAAAATCAATTTCATCGAAATGTGTGAAAAGACGGTACAGGATAGCACAAGCGATCGTCAGTTGAAACAATAGAACAGGCTTAATAAATCTTGAAGCGTCCACTGAAATCATCATAATCTAGATCTATAACATGGTGAGATAAAGGGAAATCGACAGATCAAAACCAATGAAACGATTAAGATCCGCAGCTACCTCCTCCATTCTCTGAGAGCAAAACCCTCCTCATCGGCCTGCATCACCGAGGGAGGCGGCAAAACCGGACCGTCCAAAGCGCCAAATTCTCCATCAAAGGGATTTCCGTTGCATTCCTGCGAGAAAGACGAGAAAACATGCAGATCAGCAGATAATCCCCCGCCTGGAACGTAGATCGGCGGCGGGGATGGAATCTCCGGCGCCGGGTGAGCGTCGTCGTCGGAGAAGTGGGAGGAGTTGTTAAAGATAGGGGAGTCTCCGACGGAATCCTTTCCGGACTCAGAGTCCGGGAAATTAGATAAGGAATCGAAACGCTGGGAAGGGAGGCGGGGGTCGTAGCCCGAGTAGCCATCGTCGACGGCATGAGTTGAGTCGGGAGGTCGCGAGCCATCGCTGTCGCCGTGATGGACGAACGAATCGGCGAACGAAGCCATCGTCGGCGACCGGTACAGGGCACCCCTTTCCCAGAAGCTCAGGGCGCAGCGCCGGGGGCTGGGGATATCAATATGGCCTAGCGCACCCCTTTTGTACTAAACAATAAGCCTCTCCAGCCGTGAGAGGTTTCCCTGGGTTCTCTCTTGTGTCCGTTACTGGAGACAACTCGTTTTAGAACATGGGAGAATAAATTGTTCATAACTTGGAAAAATTCACCCTATCGGACATTGAGAAAACTGTTGCCATAAATTGGAACTCAAGCCTTAACAGAAATCTCAATAACAAGATTTCCCTTCTCTTTGGAAAATTTATATCTTGGGTGGAGAGTGAATTTTCCAGATTTCAAAAATACTTGCAAAATATTTGACATTTGAAGGAGGGTGTTTATACCCGATTCATGTCAAAGATCTCGTGCAAATGATTTAAATACGAAGAACGAAATAAAAGCGGCACATTGGTGGATGATGCGGTCTCGATGCACTCCGCTTGTCTCCCTAACACTGCAGCTTGAAGGATCCAAATAAAAGGATATATATATATAGACCGTCCACACATGTTTCACAAAGCAATTGGTGTGTCATTCTTCGATCTCCAGATGCTAGGACGGAGAATCGAAGACTCTTACAACATACCTACGACCGCAAGAAGAACGCAAAATCGATATGAGGAGATGGGGTCGATCTAATATTGTTCTTCTTTCAATTTCTCTCTTGAACATGGCTAAGAACTTGGGAGAGAGAGAATTCATACAAATGTTGGATACTACTATTCATCGCTCAAAAACGAGCCTAAATTGTTTGGTTTAACTTTTCAAAATTGCAGTTAAACCCTTCGATGAGTTGAACATGTTAAATGAACCCAAAATGACACGAATAACTAAGTAAAAGCGTCATGCATGCCACAAACATTCCACCACTAACTTGTGGCATTCTTAAATGTCACGTGATGAATAACAAGTCATTAACTCAACCCATTCCTCTCATAATTATTCAACAAACCTTGACCACATAACTTTTGTTTAAAAAACAATATTTTTTCGTATTCACTTTTATAATTATATAACTTGTGAATATCTTGAGAAATGAATTCAAATATTATTATTCTAAACTCAAATAATACAATTGAATTAGTTTACATTCAATCGATGACATTTGGACGTTCTCAAGCCCCCGCATATGGGGCCCACATCGTCCTAAACTCCAATTCATCTGAATTGGTGCAACTTATGGGTACACTTTGTGTGTGACCACATAGACCTTTATCTCGATAGCAGTGAGTCACACTCATTGACAAAGACTGGTATCTAACAACACATCATGACCCCTAAGGAGACAACGGTAAATCATAATTACAACTACCTTTTATGATCACACACTGTAATATAGTCTATGTCTAGTGATATCTCATAAAGCATGATGCATACTTTGTGTCGTTATCCTTAATTTTTTATTTATCTTTTTTCCTGTTATTGGATGAACTTTCCTTCATCTAACATGGCCATGGATTTAGTCAAGGCACTACCATCATAGTGACCAAAGATATTTTCTTCCTTTCAGAAGTGAAAAATCTTATTTTGATCATTCAATCAATATCATACCACAAATGATGCACCAATGCAAGGTATCTCACCACAACATAAATGTCACGGTTTTCACCTTACATCAAAGTATGCGATCAAATGATACATGATGATAATGATCATAAGTTAAGGGATTAATACACATACTCATAGATAGAAACATTCAATAACACCCAAAACATGTGGCGTTCCTCTTTGAGGGACAGTCCTCATGACCTCCTACACTCGAGATCACCAAGTGCAAATTTAATGAGAATAAGTCACAATGATTATGAGTCTCCAACACTTGATAGTTAGACATCATCTGTGTCCTGTCAGTATGATGTATCTCAGCTATATGAAATATATTTAAGATTATTGTCACAGTATTTTGAGGTTCTCATTATACATGAGAACTGTTATAAACTTTTGATATGATAAATAATCTAAGGAAATTTCCACGTAAATTGTGTATGCAGAAGTAGTAACACTGTTATGGTGAGACAATATCATACATAACTCTATGTACACAAGATTTGACAATAAAAAATTACTACTCAAGTTGGGTCTAGGGAACCCACTTTTACAACACTCTCTCTTGCACTCAGTAGAAAATTATAACCATCAACTTGTTAGCTGTCACATGATACGGTCATGCTTCTACTAAGTTAGGGCTTTAGTCATTGGTCCTTCCACATTTTCTTACATGGTTACTCTACAATCTACAACTTCAGCACCTTAAGTAAAATTCCCAAAGAGATGATAGCCCCAAGTATACCCCTTTTGTTCTTTTTCATAACCTTGACATCTTGGATAGTATTATTACCATAAGATTATCATAATTTATATTATGATAATTATTTATTTTCTAGATATGATTCCAAGAACTTGAACAAATCATTTCATATTTCAACTGCTTCTTTAACTTCATCAGTAGCTACAATATACTTAGTATTTGTATATATGGCTACCACTGGATTCAACGAGCTCATCTTGTTCATTTCCTTAGTCTAACAGTGATTTTAGAAAAAAATATCTATAGAAATACTTGATTTATATCCCCTTTCCTTCCTCTCCAAGTACCGGGTACATATCCATTGTACTTTCTCAAGTACTATTGGATAGTTTTGACTGCTACCTGTGTAGTTCTCTTGGATTTATTTGATATTTTCCTACCATAATATATGTATTGGCAATATCAAATCTAGTACATAACATGGAATATGTGATGGATCTATAACTGATGTGTATAGAGTTCTACTCACCATTTTAATCTCCTCCTATTCATTATACATGTCTTCTTGGAGAGATTTATGCCATGTGACATTGACAAAAATTCTCTCTCAAATTGTACCAACTTCTGTTTTTCAATACCTTATCAGTATATGTACTTTAACTTGGTTTAAAAAAACCATAAATCTACCTCAGTAGATATTATTACCTAGAACTTAGGTCACTACTTTAAGTCAATCTTTGAAGAGTTACTTTTAATATGGTCTTAACTAACTGTAAATACTAATAATTATTTTCCATATTTTATCAATATAATTTACTTGGAAAACTATGGATCTCCTACTAAAATATTATAAACACATGGAAAAATAATTATCCCATGATTTAATGCATGTCTTGATCCATAAATGGATCCTTGTAGTATTAATATAATAACAATGGAATCTGCTATGATAATTTGAATTCAAATTGATTTCAACATCTGTATTGGTAAAAAGGTTTCAACTGTTGGAACCAAGGATGTTCTTTGCTATAAATAGAGTATGATTTGTATTTGTTTTTAATCCTCACATGGAAGATCTGTGATTTTTCAAGGAAAGAGATCTTATAGCTCAAGATGACAACAATATTGAAGGTAGCATAGTTTCCCAGTGTTTTCCAAATTTTTGAGCCTCAAAATTGGGAGTTTATCATTTTGGAAAAGGAAGGTTTTATGAAAATGAGTCCACATAGCATGGTTTGTGGACTGTGAAGGACAGTTGCAGACTTCATAGGAGGTATACAGAACTATGAGGGAAAAAGTAAGACTTCTGTATAGTGGCGCAATACAGACCACGAAGCGCGATATGCGGACTGCGTAAGGAAAAATGATTCGCAGGGAGGATTGTTGTTCAAAGGAGGAAAATGGTTCACGAAACTCTTGTAGTGCATAGGATGGATCGTCCTTTGCAGAAAAAAGGCTGTTATTTGTGGAGCCGTGAAGGAGGAGAGGCGGTACACAGACTGTGGAGGGAAAATGGTTCATAGAAGGTGTAGTACGTGGTGAAGGTTGTACCACATCAAATGTTTAAGTAAAAAGGATTAATGAGATTTTCGGATCTATTTTCCTATATAAGGATCACTAATACCTTCATTACTCAAAGTGAATTTGATTAGAAATCTGAGAAGGAATTCAGTGAAGTCCAAAGTGGTTCACGGGAAGACCACCATGCAAAGGAGAAGAGGTTTGCAAGGAAGATTCCACGAGAGGAGAAGTGATCCATGGAGATAGTCTGCAGAATGGATTTCACGGGGCATTATAGCCCAAAAAAGAAAGATGGTTTGCGAATGAGGTGACGGTTCACGAAAAAAGGATGGTTCGTGGAAGAAGGGTTGATCCGCAGAGGAACAAGTAGTCCACAAATGAGATACAGTACGTGGAAGTGGAGGTAGTTTGTGGAGGAGAGGTGGTCCCCAAAGCACACATGCTACGTAGTGTAGCATGGTTCATGGAAGTAGTAGGCCAATTCGTGAAGGAATAGTTTGCAAACTAACAGTGTGTGGAAAGGTAGATTTCATCTAAGGGTAAAAGCAGGACTTCAACATAACATCTATCTACAATTGAGGATTCATTCCTTAATAAAAATGAAGGGACATACAAGTCCATAAACTATATGTAGATCTCTCCCAAGGAAGTGAGCTAGGGGGAGTAGTTGGAAGTGTTCCGAGGGGCATAGTGAACTATCCCTAAAATATTATAAAGTCATTGTGTCTGGAATAGAGTGACTGTGTCTAAACTCTTGTACTCCACAACTAGTGAAGATTAGTGGATTTAGGTATGATCGACATAGTCAAAAAAACTGACTAATATTATGAATTTAATAAAAAATATTTATTTATAATTATTCTCTTTTCCATCTATGCCAACCTCTCCCTTGAATACCCATTTAGAGCTTATAGGCTTTACATCGGCTGGATAAAGTACCAAAATTTAGACTTGATTTTAGCACATGGAATCCACTTTTTTGAATTCATATCCACTTTCAATTTTTGATTATTTCCATTTAAAACTTCCTTATAGTATATGAATTTATTATTCATAATGAATAAAATATCACCTAATTAAGTGATTATAAAACCATTTCTATTGGTTTTATATTTTCCTATGAAGTATGTGTCTCTGGAACATTCATACACCACAAGTTCTTGTGAAATTTGTTCCTATGCTAACTACCTATATATTTTGAGCCTTGAATTTATCTAAGTCTATATTACTCTCATTATCTCAAAAAAAATGTATACCCTTTTATAGAAATATTCTCTTTCACTTGACTGTTAATTTTATATCTTATGGATTTATATAATATCCTCAAAAAACCTTTAGAAAAATTAACTATCATGAACTTGTGTTTTTCTTGATTAAAATATGTTTATTGATTTATCCTTAATAAACTCTATGCATATATACACATGATTTATGACATAATGGATTTATTTCTTATTATAAATCATATTATATTCATTGATCATTATATTTGAAAAATGGTTAAGGGTAAACACCACTATTTTATGAATCATGTATCAAAAGAGATGTTGGAAGTGTTTCAAAACTTATAAGATTCACCATCGATCCTCCATTTACTAACATCATGTCTCTTATGTGTATTAGGAAATGTGAGTTTAGGAATTAATCCAACTTACATTTTAATTATCAATAAATTCTTGGTTAATATATTCTTTGGCTTACTAACCCAAATCATCTCTTATCTTCTAACCAAGAATATTCCTTACTTCACTTTTACATTCCTTAAATATCTTTAAGGAATATCATGTTATACATGAATTTACCTATAACTTATACTTGAAATAGTTCATGTGTATCTTGTTAAAATAGTTCTAGAAGCTTTGTGTCTTTATCACCTTTAATATCAAAAGGTGTCTTGGTCACTTTAAACATTCTAGGAAATCATGTCAAATACCTAAGAGTTTTAGATTAAAAGGTGTCTAAATTCCCTTCTTGGTATTTCTTTGACATATGATTATGGATGAAATTAACCAAGAATTATATTTGCATAACTAGGAATTATTTGAGTCTTATATTTTATATTCATCATTAACTTCCAATATACGACATTTGTGATTCAGGTATAAATAAACTATCGATTAAGTATAGTATACTATAACAAATTTATTGAAAACATGATATAAAATCTCATTGTGTCTAAAATCTACACTAATATAATGTTTATGGTAACACACATTACATAAAAATTGGCTTCAAATATAGGAATCTATCCACTAGTTATGTAAGGATTTGATATTCTATATCTGATATAAGAGTCAAGCTCCATTAGTAAATTGAAGATTCAAATCACTATTAAAATATTCCTGATCTTCCTTGGTACCTATATTTGGATACAAATATTTATGTTTCATATTGTATCTATACCCAATAGGTAAAAAAATTATATTAAATTATGAATATTCCCAAATTAGAAGCTTTTAATTTATTCTTCTTCAATTCATTTCCATTTCACATTCAGTTACCTTTATTTCCACTTACAAAGCAAATAGTCTTCTGTTTAATGATTTCCCTCTTAAAATTTGGTTTCTTAAAAAGACATTGAGTAGGTGCCTTTTTCATCATACTTTCCATTTTACTTTTCACCATATTTCTATTCTTGTTTAGCATAATAATTAAAGATTTGTATTTCTTTATGTTCTTATCAACTTGGAAAAATAAACCCAAAGACATTGAATCTATTTCTCTATACCGTTAATTTTATAATTCTCAAGAAAATTGGAGTGACTGAGTTATAAGGATGAGAGAATGAGATGTATTTAATGATCATGAATCAATATTGAATCCAAATCTGTTAATAAATAAATGCAATCTATCATATTGAATACATTAGTACCAGCTTGAATTCCATCTATTAATTTACATACATTCAGTGTAATGAAAATCCCATTCATTTCTTGCCTCACTTTATACTTAAAAACTTCTCAGAGATAAGACAACATAGTATAACCATCCATTTCCTCATGTTTCTTTGGAAAATCAGTTGGAATTGACGATAACATTATAATGTAGTCATAAAATGTTTCATCCTTGAGTCTCCTGTAAGATTCCTTTTCACCCTCAATTGTTTCCTGAGGTGGCACATTAGGTAGTGGGGACTCGAACATATACAATTTCCTTTCATATCATCGTATTATGTAAAATAACTTGTACAATTCTTGATAATTTATATAATTTAGGTCATGTTATTTTTTGAACGTTTATTGCATTGAAATTGTAGTATTATTGAACATTTTTCTAAAAAATAAAACTTTAGCAGATTAATAATCTTATCTTGATTACCATTATTAGACATTATATATTTATTAATATTAAATGTCTCCCACTATTATATTAAAATACTAGTAGACCTCAATTATATATTTGTAATACCAAGTAACTTGAGTATTCTAGTGGGCAAGGACACTTAAACGTCTCTTCATAGCCTAAAATATGGGATCATCACTACTGTGAGAGTTTATAGTAGTATTTTGATGTCCAATTGCATTGACTCATGGATCATGGTTTGTTGAGTGGAGTCTCATATCCTATGAATCCAAAACATAGATTTTCTCAAAACTCGCCTATAAAATTGCACCATTCTAGCTATAACTAGTACTTTGATTCAAAATTTAGTCAGGTCAACCCGCCACTCTTATTAGAACTCCCTCATAGGAGAGGCCACCCTCAACTAAAAATGACGAGAACTCCAAACCATGGTTTTATTTTAACTTAAGTGGTGGAAGTCGTCTGTGACTAAATATTTTATTTGATGGTTTTTATTGTTTTAATTTTATTTATGACTAGAATCTGATTCTATTTATCATGATTGTTACAATGTGAATTCACTCACAAATTAAACATGAATAAATATAATATATTCATCACATATTTATTCATTTTTATTAATTTTTATTTTTTCATGCTTGTTAACTATCCTATGTAATCGTATAGCATCCACACATCCACACAATAATATAATTAACCATGCAAGATAAAAATAAATAAATAAACACATTATAATGAGTTATTTTCTACTGGTTGATCCATTGAGTGAATGATGGATCAACCAAGACCCTAGGGGAACTCTTTGGGCCATGCACTGACTCAAGTTGCAGAGCCCATAAAACTCCTATGTATTTTTCTTGTTTGGTTCCACACTGGATCTCAACTAGAACCACATAATCACATACTCCTATATTTTTACTATTTATATTCACGCATAGGTGAGGGGACACTCAGTATGAGATAATTACATTTTTATCACTCAAAATCAGGACACACAATCCCTTATACATTTAAATATGGAGGGACAATACAAATATTGTCTAAAAATGATATTTAATAATTAATCATAAAAAAAATCATCATTGCAATAATTAAACTTAAATAAATAAACACTCAAGCATCCATGGGTTGGTCTCAGCTCATTATCAGTCAACATGCAATAAATTTTAAATATGCTAAAATTACATTTGAGGGAATATTTAATGCATTAAAGTTTCATTAAAATAATTTTAATTTAAAATTGATATTTCCCACATCTCCCATTTTTTTGTAAACTATAGATATTTCCCTTTAATTAAATTTTTTTATCTTTTTTCGGGTCAGTATGGATCCAAAGTGGGTCCCCATAAAATAATTTTGAACTGTGGTGAGTCTGCTGGGTCGAATGGGTCATGTATAGACTAACCTGGCCCAAAAAAGAGCCAAGTCATGGGTGGGAATCATTGGATGGTATGTGGAACCACAAGAACCACCCATTTTAATAATATTTTTTTTAATAAGATACGACCACCTCATGTTTGTTGCGGTGCATCCATTAATCAAAAATCATGGGCATCTTTAGCTGCTTATGGGTTTATTTATTTTAATATATATATATATTAATATGCATAACACATTCACCTACCCCCTAACTATACTCATTTCTCTAGTGATTCATACTGGTGAGTTCACCACTTCCTCATGCAAACTAATATATATAATTATCATTATCTTCTTCATTTCTGAAAAAATCAGATTTTTGAACCATTGTTTCTTGAAAATTTGAACTTTGATCGATGTTACATCAATGAAGTTGGGACCATATAAAATCCCTTTATCCTAATTTTATTAAATTCAGTTGAAATTTTTACTTAAATTCTTGTATGATCATTTTGATACCATTAAAGAAAACAATTATTTTGTAGATGCATGAAAAAATGTAAATAAAAAAATACATCAAATCTATCCCAATACACTTGATTCAGTATGGAAATACTATATTCATTAAATGGATCTCATGAAAATGATTTATGTATGAAGAATAAACATAAAACGGTTCCTTATTGGATGACGTGATCTTGGTGTACTCTACTCACCTCTGAATCATCATAGCTCAAATGATCCAAGAAAGGAATTATCTAGATCTTCCACATAGATTCCACAAATATAGTGAATATTTCTTCAATATCCTAGTTCTAGTGTAGAGAATCAAATATAGTTACAATTTACCTTCAATCATAGGAAGAATGTGAAATTTATCCAAGTAGATGGGATTAATATAATATTTTTTATCTCTCAATTTCTATCTCTATAACTTGATAGAGAACTTGGGAGAGGTGGAGATTTCATAAAAATGATGGAGGATAATATTCATGTCTCAAAATTTGCTTAAATAGTTAATTTTAACTTTCCAAAATTGTACTTAATCCCTTGGATAAGTTAAACCTCTTAAATTGGACTAAAACGACCCAGATAACTAATTAAATGTGTTGTTTATAACAAAAATATTTCACCACTAACATGGGATAACCTTAAATGTCATATGATGAGAAATGATCCATTAACTCAGCCCTTTCTTCATGAAATTACTTAATGAAACTTAAACATGTAGTGTTTGTTCAAAAAATAATATATTCTCATATTCAATTTTATTTTCAAATAACTAGTGAATATCTTGAGAAATGAATTCAAATATTACTATTAAAAAATAAAATAAAATAATTTAATTATTTTACTTGTGATCAATCACACTCATACATTCACTAGCCCCGCACATGGGGACCACTTCATCATAAACCCCAATTCATCTGAATTGGTGAAAATTATGGATACACATTGTGTGTGAACCTCTAGGAACTTATATCAATAGGGGTGATTCATACTCACTGAACTAGAGAGATATATATCAACACATAGTGGAACCTAAGGAGACAAGAATAAGTCATAACTATGACTACCTCATACAAACACTCTGTGTAATATAATCTCTTTATCCATGATATATCATAAAACATGATGCATACTTTTTTTCATTATCCTTTAATTCTTTTTTATCTCTGTTGATTGTTATTTGATGCACTTTATTTGATCGATAGTGGACATGGATTTAGTCAAGTCACTACCATCCTATTCAAGTGGCTAAAGATATCTTCTTCCTTTCTAAAGTGAAAAATCCTTTCTTGATCATTCAATCAATGTCATACCACCAATGATGCACCCAATGCAAACTACCTCAACACAATATAACTTTATGGGTTTTTTCTTGTATCAAAGTACATAATCAAATGATACACACTGATAATGATCTCATGTCAATAGATAAATAAACATTATCCTAGATATGAACATCCAATGGCATGAAAAATATGTGGTGTTCCTATTTTTCATCCATTCCTCATGATATCCTCTATTCAAGATCACCAAGTAAGAACTTCATGTGAAGAAGTATCAATGCTTACCCAAGAACTAAATAATTAGACATCATATATACCTCATCAGTATGATTTATCTCAATAATAGGGAACATGTTTAAGATTACTATCATAATATCTCGAGGTTCTCATTATAGTTAGTAACTGCTATAAATTTTGGATTTGAAAAATAATATAAGGACATTTCCATTTAAACAATGTATGAAAAAGTAGTAACACTGTTATTTTAAGATAACATCATACATAAATCTTTATATATATATGATCTAGTAGTCGAAAATTATTTCTCAAGTTGGGTCAGGGCACCCACTTTTACAAAATAATATTATTCCAATCTGATTCTCATATCTAATTTTGAAGGACCAACTTCAAATGAATTTGGGAGTGGATACTTCGGTGTTGGTTGTGAGTTAACTTATAAATAAGAATAATAATAAAATATATTGGAAGAGGTTGAATCAAAAATCTATAAATGATATTAATAACCCAAGTTATATTTTAAGATCAAATTTGAGGAGTGTTTTAAAGATGATGGGAAATTAGAAGGAAATTATATGAATTTGGTTGGGGATCTAATGTTTACAAACATAAAAAAGGAAGAGGTTGGAGAGGTCTAACCACACCTATTGTAATGAATCTTTTATTTTGGAACTATTAAGGGCTTGGAAATCCTATAACATTGCATATAATATATAGGGTGTATATTAAGTATATCCTTGACATAGTTTTTGTGTCTATAACTATTTCTACAAGCAAGAACATTATTGTAACCACAAGTTTTAATGACTGTATTTGTTTTCAATTACAAGTCAATAGGAAGTCATTTTAGGAAGTTTAATATATGATATAAAGTTTGACATTAATTTGAGGTGTCTAGATATATGATATTGTGGTTTTGGTAGTTGGAATGAAATATTATATGAGAAAATGTATCACATCATGAGTAGAGTTCTATGAGAATTTGATAAAGTGTTGCAAACTATTTATGTAAGATTAAATGTACTCCAATACATAAGTGTCACTATAACAAAACTGGGAAAATCTAGAAAAGTGATATCCCTATATACATATGGATAATATCCAAAGAAGTGAAGAAATTTGGTGAAGTCCTAGATAAGTGTCACTATGTTATGTAAGGGTCATCAACCCAATACATAAAAGCAAAGAAGACAGATAAATGGAAAAGTCCTCACATAGAAACATATATAATATTAATTTACACAAATACAGAATGATACGTACGATTCATTTTCATGAGTCAATGGAAATATGTAAGAGTCATTTACATGATTCAAGGGTGATATATAAGAGTCATTTTATTGAAATAGAGGTAATACGTAAGATTATTTATATTAACTCTACTCCATGACTTATGTACATGTGGTGGGAAGGATGGACACATCATATAGGATGATATCACACCCCAACATGTATGAATTTTGAGAATGTCATGACTCATCCCCACTGGTACCCCTCCTGGGCTGACAGTGAAGACATGCGTGACTCCCAAAGACCACCTCTAATAGGCCACGGGTTAGTGAATAACAATGAAGGTATATAATTCATACACAAATGGGATGCATTACCCTTAAAATATATTAGGAAAGATAAAAGAACAACCAATAAAATCCATAACATAAATAAACATCCAATACAAATGCACGAAAAGTCATATAATCGAAAACAAAAGAGAAACTAAGAAATAAAATACAACTACTCATATAACAACAACCATGAACTCTAGAAACTCATGAAAAAACAAAATGAGCTAGTAACTCATATCCTAACCACCAACTCCCTCCCACATACCTAAGAAAAGTAATACATATATATATAGGGGTGAAAATACAAGAATACTCAATAATATCCTCCCCAAAACCTCTCATGTAGATATAGAAGAAGCATAATAAATACCTAGTGAATAAATATAGAAACCAAATCATTAATTAAATAGGTAAACTATATTTCCAACCTCACCAAGTCTCTCTCACTAAGTAACAAATAAAAATAAGTAACATAATAATGAAGCATATATGAAAGAAGGGTATCCAACTACCACTTTCCCACTATACTAGTTTCCTTAAACCTCAATGGATTATGTCCTAGCACTCCTATCCCCTTTATAAGTCACACTGTATATGTATGATAATATATCACAATCACATAATCATCACACCCTCACCCCATGTAACCCATCAAAACCACATCATCATATCCCCATAATCACATAGTAAAACTAAGATCCATCATATCCCTCTATAAATATGAACTATACCTTAAGACACTATATACCATGCATAAATAAACATGTAATAATAGTATATATAATAATATTAAGCTTACATAACCCACACATGCATTTATATAATAACTATGAGCTATTACAGCCCATATGAGCACATATCCTATAATAGTTAGTCATCATAGCTTAGATATGCCTATACCACCAATGTCCCGAAGGACTTTATTTTTTATTGATTTTGATAATCTAGCTTTCAAGGGGTGAGGTGGAACCCTTAAAAGGCCCGTAGGTGTAAGTATTACATAGCCCATACACCTCAGAGGAATTCATTTCCCGTAGGCTTCAAACATTACATATAACCGAGACTAACTGCTTGGAACTGCTCCTCCCCAGCATCTTCATCATGAAATCAGCTCTCAACCTTCGCATGGCTGTTCAGCTAGGCTTTCGTATGCATGAACAGGCTTGTCCCGATGGCAGGTTCCATACCCTCTCATTCTTGAAAACTATTTAGATTCTGCTATGGTGAAAGCTCATTAATCCTCCTCCTTCCGAAGTTTGTTCCTTTGTAGGTTTTCTGGTTTGCATCTGCACTTAAGGTGGCCCGAAGGCCTTGAGGTGGCCCGAAGGAATTACTGACCTGAATGACTATGTGGCCCAAAGGCTTTAAAGGACCCGGGGACCAAATCGGTGGCTCGAAGGCCCAAATGGGGGAATATTTCCAGCTGTTATAGTGTCAAACAGTGCCTGCTACAGTACCTGCTACAGTACTGCTACAGTACTGCTACAATGGATTTTACCGTGACAAACAGAGGATAGTCATCCATATAAATCCTTAATAACCTATATATTATGAAAAACCCCCAAACCTAAGGCCAAATATGGGCATTGGTCGCCTAGACTAACTCAAGTGGTAGGGTGTAAGAAACAATATAACATAATGATCTATATCACACACAATCATTCTATGGGAAACTACCTACCCTAGACTTGAGATATAGCTAGCATACCACATGAAAACGTGGATTCCACTACCAAGGACTAGGAAGCTTATTCTCTAAGTACACAATAATCAAATTTCTATCATTAACCATAACCATTTACTATAATTCAATTACCAACCCTTTTTAAATATCATATCATCAATTCTAGTAAGCATTTACAATAATAATAAAAAATAAGGTTATTTTATATTTAACACTTCTAATTCCAAATTTTTAACCCATTCACTTGGGGAATCCATACCAACTAATCCATGGTTCCCATTTAATATATCATTACCATCATTAACACTCATTCCCATAAATTTAGTTATAATTCATTATGATTCAATAATATTGGGTATTATATAAATAAACCCAATCAATATGAAAAATAGAAATATACCTAAAGGAAACAAGTATTCCATAACAATATAAAATTAAGAACAAAAAAAAAGAAATAATAAAAAAGATAAATCCTAATTCTCAACCTCTAAAAACTGTTCCAACATCAACCTCATCAAAATGTATAGGCAAACATGTAATATATCAATCATACTAGGGAAAACCATACCATTCCTCACATAATATATCAATCATACTAGGATTATATTAATTCAAAATAAGTGGTTTATGATTCTAAGGTACATACATGGTATAAAATCATATTTTCAACACAATAAAATTAAGGGGAAACCGATTCCATATAATCAATGTATACAGGCATTTAAAAATCAAATTTGGACTTAAAATAACCCCAAATATTTATTTCCATCAACCATAATATTCCTTTAACATATTGAATTAACTAATTCACTATAATCAAGTTTCAATAACCAAGAAACTTCACAACAACAACTAATAAATACTCTAATCAACCAATGACTATGCTCAAGAAACCCCCTTTATGCTAAAAAATTATGAAGGAGTGTTAAAATAAATTCATGTGGCTCATTAATTATTCTCTTTATCTAACCATATTCATGTTGTTATCCTGATTTTAAGTATGTTGAAGTATGATATGGAATAAAAAAAATCACAATAAATGTTAAACAAACAATCTAGAAATTCACATGAGGCAACCACCCTGAATAATGGAAAAATCATAAGTAAATTTCACCAGCCTTTTAATATTTCAAATTTTATTAATTACCATTTATTATTTGCATTAAGGTCAATGCAAACTATTTACCTATTAAAGATAAAACATTATAATCCCACTTCAACACATACAGTAAGGATAATTCACAAATCCCCTACCTTAATTCATAGTTGCAATAAAAAAGGGAAGGGACATTCATAAGGCCTGAAAGAGAATCTTCCACAGTTCAAATTATAGGTGGAATTCTATATAGGTACATGGGGAAGAACATGAAACATTCACAAATATGAGAAATTGTAAGGAAGCTCTGAATTTAATCTCTAGGTTTGATTGAGGGTGCTTCATATGATCTATGCTAGTAAAGGTCTAAAATAAATAAAAGAATAAAAAGATGAGACGCACCCCAACTAATAATATAGACATTAATGGCAGCTCATCAACCCCACCTACTTTGATACAAATAAGAAAATGACTGAAGTATTCCAATTATCCAAATCACAACATTCAATACTTGATTTGTAATTTAAAAAACCATAAATGGAGAAGGGAATAAAATAATGAAACCAATACCCTAAGTTTTAGAAGATAAAATTGATTCAGGATGCCTCCAAGACATGTTGGTACCTAAGATGAACATGGTTCCCTTGACCACATCTCTATTCAGAAGACCACCATGATGTAGAAAAATTCACCTCTCCATTTCCTATCCAATATTTCTTAGGGGATCCTCCCTCACCATTCCTGACTCAACTAAACAACTAGAACATAACTCAACATATTTCCACCAAGAACAACAAAATGGACATTTTGACCTCCCTATTTCCCATAAGGAAATTATTTGTGCAACATGCCCATGAAACAAACATTTCTCCCTTCCCTATGTTACATTGGGAACTAAAAAAACTCTTCCACTCACCATACCCTTTGAAAAAAGATAAAATATGGTTTAAAGGGACTACTTTACAATATTACTTACCCAAAATGGGGGTTTCACACCCTGATTTCACCAAGTGTAATGATTCATGTCATTATAGGTTGGAATTTCCTAAGGTAATTTGAATCTTCCCATTAGATGGATTGGAACTTTTGAGAATTGGGACTCAAAATTTGATAATAAGAGTTTAATAATCTGAAAATAGATGTTTTTACATGGTTGATGAATTACCATGACTTATTGAGGATGATAAGTTTTATGGTGAGAATTTTTTAATGCCCCATGTATTTTTGAGTCATTATGTTTGAGGCAGGAATTGGATTTTCCCATAGATGTATGGTTCATTTTAAGAACCAGTGTTTGGGATGACAATATGGATGTTTTAGAATCTCAAAAAAAAAAAATTTGGATATGGTTCATGACTTTAATAACATTGGATTCTTGAGAGATTAATAGAGGAGGATGAGAGTTGGTTAGAGGGGTGCTACAAATCTGTAACGCCCACCGGCTAGCCAGTGATCGGTTTTTCATGGGCACATCGATGGCACCCACCATCTAGTCAGTGGGGATTCTAGAGGGATTTATTAATAAAGTAAACACCTATAATTTTATGGTTGGGGAATCTTGGGGTTTTCCTAGGGAAGGGGGCTCAGGAGAGTCCATTATTGGATGAATCTCCCTCCCTTTTCTATCTTTTGATCCTCCATTGATTGGGATAGTCCGGAACATTTTGTGATATAGAAATTAGGTAATTTCATCGATTTTATTCATATTTTCCAATTTCAATTACCTTTGTTTTACTTAGGTTTGTTCTATGTTTTGGGTGTTGATTACCCTGAAGCATGGTGTAATTGACTGAGATTGATAGGGCTTTCACTTTTCTTATAAAGAGGGTGTCCCGAGATATTGTATACACACTATCAGAATAAATTTTAGGTCAAGTTATGTTTCTCAAAGAATTTAATTAAGAATTTCAATTTAAGTAAATTAAATTGAGGGTGGAATCATTATTTAGTGATAGGTCTTTCAACTAGGATGGTGTCGGGGAGTAGTGACAGACCTTCCACAGGTGGTTGGTCACGATTTCAGCTCAACGGTGATGCTTGGTGAGTTTTTTAACACTTATGTTACATTGTATTAAATTAAATAAGTAATTATAATTATGTGTAATTAATTATTTATGTTTCTTGGTGTGATATAGTTTCTAAGGAGCATGGATGGTGCTCGGTTGGCTTGGAAGATCTTGATAGGGACATGTGCAGGCTTGGTCGATGCTTAGATAAGGCTCGATGGAGCTTGGAAAGGGTATCACTCCATGTGTTAGGTTAATGTACCCTTTAATACAATTTCATTGTATTTAAATACATGAAACTTCATGAATTCATATGTTTCATGGGTTTGAGAATAGGTTGTAAGGTTAGTATGGTCTTTAGGTGAGGGGACAGGGTGGCTTGGGCCTCCCGTGATGTGAATTAGTGATCTTGAGCACTTGGGTATCTTAGGATCAACCGAATACTTGGTTTCCAAGGGGATATGGTATAATTGAGATTATGTAAGACCTTGGGAAGGTATCAATGTGTGTGTTTTGATGCATATAGACTTGGTTGGGTTACCTAGATCTAGTGGTCAGACATGGGTGGTTTAGGGCTGGATGATGATGGTTGGGACTGCCATATGTCTCATGGGTGATGGTAACCCCATCCTAGATATGGGGGAAAGTCTTGGTATAAGATTTTAGCGGGATAAATCCTTTAGGGAATGATATTAAATGATGGAGTGGGTTGTCTTTGGATGACGAGCTGAGGGATATTCCCTAGGAGATGCGAGGCAGGACCCTGATGTGGGTTGTGGGAATTGTTTGGTTCTTGGCATTGGTATGGTAAGTTATTTTGGATGTTGTGTCTTGGGATGGTCCTTGGGTAGTAGGATTGTGTGTTCCTAGGGACTTTGGTGAGGTCAAACAAGGCTGTGGGGTCTGGATTGGGGTGATCCCATCAGAATGCAATGTATCCATCAAGTGTCGAGCTTGAGGTAGTATCATTGAGAAAAAACTATGGTGGGTTTGGATGACCTAATGGAATCCTTGTCAGTTGGGTTGAGACATGTTACAATGAGGGGATAAGTCTCAAGTTACTAGAACCCTAGGATCTACTAGTGAGCTGAGTGAAGAGATATGAGCCTTGGTGATGTTGTGGGATAGGTGGAACTTTCATTTTAGGCTTGGGTTAGGGAAGATGATGAAAATTACCTCAATGAGGCTTGGGCCATGGTGGTTTAGGTGACCTCCCTAGAGTCTAAGGGGATAGGAAAGTGTTCTAGGTAACCTTGCCTTAAGGTTTCGATTAGTGGATGACTATGCCCTACTTCTTCGGGTATCGGGTCAGGGACCTTTCCATGTGTGGGTTGGGTTGGTGTGCTTTCCCTAGTGTTTTTAAGGATGGGATGGTGTGATAGACCTCCCTAGTGTTTTCAAGGATTAGATAATAGATGACCATGCCCTGATGCTTGGGTATTAGGTCGATGACCTTGCCAGATGTGGCTTGGGTTGGTGTACATGCATTGGATCTTTCCTCAGTAGGTATGGGTCGAGGACCACCCTGGGGGCTAGGTCATGTTATGATGGTTCATTGATGGACCTCCCATGAGTGATTAGGTATGGGTTGAGGATTTTAGATGTATGACCATGCCCATTTTTTGTGGGTATTGGGTGGAGGTTTTGGACACCGACCTACCCTGAGTATGTGGGTATGGGTCAGGCATCAATATGATGGCACGAGGAAAGGGGTGGATTCTGACATAGCCCAAAGTAAGTTTTTTTTAGGTTCAGGGTGGCCTAGATATTACTTGATGAACCAATGGGTGTGTGTACCTCTTTGGGTTTCGTGGTGGCATGGTTAGCACATGATAACTTGACGAGCATGTGTATCTTATCAGGTGTCTTGGTGTCCTGGTTAGCACATGATGAATCAATGATAATTTTTATTGTATTTATTTTCCTCATGTATACACACTCATATAAAAACATATATTAGGGGTGTTTGGTGATACCCTACTAAGTTTTATGCTCACATCCTATATGATAATCTCAGTGCACATGCAGACCTTATGTTTGTATTTCAAGTCGGAGCATGTGTTTTTTGGAGTTAGTGCCCTAGAACCAAATCATTTTGTACTTTATGCTAACTATATTCATGGTTTTTGATTGTTAATAAATTCCTTATCACATCATGATTGTTCTTCTGTATGACATTGTATGTGATAATGTCCCAAGAGTAGCTATCACACTAAAAGTTCATAGTAGTTCCCCGCTATGATGTGAAACTAGAAGCACTATGAAATTATTCTTAAATATATATTCTATAGCTGGATGATATCATTTGAGGTAAAAATGATACATTCTATCAGGGGTGGAGACTCATAGGACTTTGAGGCACATCCTCATGGTGTACGCCCTTGGTAATATCCAATAGGATATTATGAGAACGATACCCAACAGTAAGAAATCCACATTTATAAGTGTCATTGGATGTTCCTATCTGTGGATGTGTGTATTGGTCCTTAGAATTTAATATTATTATTAATGGATATTATGAGTTGCGTACTTTGACATTTTCATGAAAACCGTGACGAAAGATGTTCACGGTGAGGTAGGATACATTGGGTGCATCATGAGTAATATAGCATTAATGAATAATGAGAGAAAGGATTTATACCTTCTATTAATTAATGGAAGTTAATATTTTTGGCCCTTTTATGGAAATGATATAGCCTAAACAAATCCATGGCCATGGTATTCTCTAGGCAAGTTCTATTTCCAGGGAAGTCAAAGAAAGAGATATCGAGCATATACGTTGATGACACTGGAATACAACCCAATTGATTAGATATGTTGGGATAAAGGGATTATATTACACGGTAAGAATTCGTATGAGGTGACATGTCATTACAACATTAACTTCTTTCTCTATGGGTTCCTTGGTGTGTTGCTAGATGCTAACCTTGGACTTTAGGCTACTATGCCTAATGCAACTGAGAAAGAGACCTAGAGGGTCACACACTAAGTGTATCCAGTATCTCATTTAAATAATTTATTATTTAACAAGTTAAATAAATATTATTCCCAATCATGGTTTAATAATTATTCATGTATTCCTGATCACATTTATTTTTTTCACTAGTTATTTAAGAGAATATATTGTGAGCAGAATAATTAATAAATATTGAGGAGGATTGGTGGACCATGTTTAATGGTCTAATGAGAAATAATAATATTTAATATTATTTGATTAAATAATATTTAATAATAACTTTCAAGTTAAGCGCATGTTAGGAAATAATAATATTTCTATTATTATTTGATATAGGGGTTTTTCTAGTATTAATGAAATGATTAAAGGCACTTGTGAAAATTATTTATTATTACCCTAGTGAAATAAATGACCAGTTATATTATTCTCTCATTTTACAAGGGAAATCTAAGCGACACCTATTTTGTTGTGCACAAAAAATTAGAGAAAAGATCTCAATCCTAGAGAGTTATTTCTTCTTTAAGAATTATCTCAAGAATGAGAGAGATCCTCCTCCACCGGATCAAGGAGAACACTTTGGAAGCAGTTCTCAAGGTGATTGAAGGCATACATCTCAAGTGCAAGGATCTTCTGTGCTAGTACCTGAAGAATCCTTTGGCGACATCCAAATATATGTGGAACACATGTGGATCACCACTAGAGGAGATCTACCCTTGATCTTTACAACACAACGATGGTACACTTGCAGATTTCTGGATGAACACATTAAAGAAGAAATAATCACCTTGGAGGTAATTCGTATTTAATTAAATTAATTATAAAAAAAATATGTTGATCTCCTCTCTTGGTTTCGGGTTCATATTCCTTTGTACTATTTCTTTGATTCAATTATGTGGATCATAGAGTTCATAATCGCATAGATCACATATTGTTCATTGAATATGGAAAAAATTAATGTTGGGCACTGTCCCTCCTGTACTTCCACTGCTGTCACAACCCAACCCTAACCGGGATCGAGCCGCAACTACCCCAAGACTGCCTCAATAGGTCAGGGGCTGGAGACAAGCACCAAAGGATAAAAAACTCGGGGAGGCCTTTTCCTAAGTACCTGTGCACACCCACACAACCCACTCAATGCAGAAATGCAGAGTAAAAAGAAAAGTAAAGTACCGACTTCTATAAACAAACCAACAAGGTGCATCGACCTCTAAACAGTACAAAGTGAGTGATGAAGGTAAACTGAAAAGAAAAGGAAAAAACACGCACCCAACCATAAAAGTGCCACAAACCGGAAACAATTAAACAAAAGTAAAACAGCTGAGAGAGTCCCACACCTGGAACTCGACTACGACCACCGCACGCGGTCCAAGCTCCCGAACTCCTAAGCTCCTCTATAGTCACGAGCAACCTGTCTGTCGTCTGCAAGGGTACACCAAGTGCGGGCAAAGCCCAAGCTGGGGTGAGTATAAAAATACTCAGTAGGATACCCCGAAGGCTTGAGGGATCAACAAAGGAGGTACTGAAGGGTGAGCAGTAGATAAAACAGGGATTAGTAAAGGAGTACAACAGATAGTGCAGTAAAGAGTACAACTCGACCCAACAAGAGGAAGGAAGTAGACTCGTCCTAACACAAAGATCTAGGGATGGTGATAAGATGAACTTACCATCGATCCTTATCTACCTATAGTAGGAGAGTAGACTCATCCAACCATGAGAAACTAGACACGGAAAGCACGTGGAATACCCCACACGTCTTCGCCTCTCCTGGAAGGAGAGTAACCAAAACCCAAGAAGTGGGTATTGGAACAAGGTATATACATATCTATATGCTTGAATAAGAAACCCAAACAAGATTGTAAGGGGATCTCCATCTCATAGCTCATCCTAAGAAAGCGAGTCACCAACAATCCCAGAAGAAAACACCATCGATGCCCAACATCATGCATGTCTGCCCTGATCTGCAAGCCAAGGGGCTCAAATCACCGCACCCTGACACTATCCACTTTGGGCGGCACTGAATCGCCCACATAGTTTTAGGTCACGTCACAAGGACGCATCTTGGTGGGGAAAGTTCCCCTCGTACTTGATAGTTCTGGGGAAAGTCAAACCACACCTCTTCACTGTCACACAGTCGAGAGGTCTTATCAAAGTCAAAGTTGCCACATCACTGACCCGTACAACCAAGGGTCCTGCTCCAGTAGTTACAGAGAAAATACACAGACTAGCCTAGTAGAAAGGACCGAGTCTGAAAGAAGTCATTAGGTAACCCACTGTCCTGTCTCTGCTGGAGGGTAAACCCTAAGAGGTTGTCGGGTAACCCACTGCCCAATCTCTGCTGGAGGGTAAACCCTAAGAGGTCGTCAGGTAACCCACTACCCAGTATCTGCTGGAGGGAAAACCCTAAGAGGTTTTCGGGTAACCCAATGCCCAGTCTCTACTGAAGGGTAAAACCTAAGAAGTCATCGGGTAACCCACTGCCCAGTCTCTGCTGGAGGGTAAACCCTAAGAGGTCATCGGGTAACCCACTACCCAGTTTTTGCTGGAGGGTAAACCCTAAGAAGTCAATGAGAAACCCACTTCCTAGCCCCACTGGAGGGTAAATCCGGAACTGCTCTAGCCATCCCTACTAGATGGTACAACACTGGACAACAGAACACAGAGTGGGTATCACACAACCACCCAACTCTAGAAAAATTCACCTAGTAGAGGTTCAGCGCCCGCGTAGTGTGGGTCACGTCGATACCTGGAGCTCTACCTAGGGAAACACATCATGGTAGATCATGAAAGGGGGATATGATCTCGATACTCGGCTAGGGAATCTGTGCCCAGGCTCACTGGGGCTCCGTTCCCTACTGGAAAAAACATCCTGGGTAGATTATCGGTGCCTGCGTAATGTATTGGTCACACCGAATCCAAAAAAACTCTACCAGGGAACATGAAGGGATGTGATTGAAAGCCCACATGGCTAAAGGAAAAATGGGAACCCAAAAAACTCCACTGATCACACCGTCGAGAATAGAACCAGGGGAAACCACTCAACCCTACTAGTCTAAACCATCATGAACAGAGGGACCCTCTACGTCGTGAGGGGTCAAAGGTACGTAAAGCAGAACATGACATGCACAAGGGGTCCACACGACGTGTGGCCCTATCTTATCTCCAAACCATGAACACAAACGTTCCCAGGTACAACTACAAAATGTACCTCCCATCATTCTTGTATACTTCCGGAGTATATCACATCTCTATCCCAAAGGCTATTGAACGCATGACACCCAAAGTCAGCACAAAGGGCGAAAATGTAATTTTTCCAACCACCTTCCTCCACGGCCCTAGCATGGCCAACCACTTAACTTTAAGCATTTACTTCACTCCCACAGGATTGAACGCGATCACACGCCAAGGGTTCCCTGCAAACACCGCAGGAAGAAACTCCACCGGTACACCTTTCATGCTTCCACGTTTAATGAGATCTCGAATGAGTCTCTGCACATCCAAATGGATCGTTCCATTGTAATCCTTGCAGAAAAACATGTGATATAGACTATCCACTCAACTAAAAGGGATATCCGACCGAAAAGTTGTCCAACACCGCTTTACGCCCGAATGACGTTTCGTGGTCCCGAGCCTCGGTCCGGAAAATAGTCGGGCGCATCGCACCATTTCGATCCCCTCGAAAAAACACGTCAAATTGACTGCTCACTTGAGTGGAATGGATATCCGGAGAAAAAGATGCATCTCTCCATGCCACGCATGAGCGGTGTTACGTGGGACCTGCATCCCGGTCCCGAAGCGCTACGAAGGAATTGCACCACTGCGATCTTCTCAAAAAATTACACAAGATTGACCATCCACCTATCCAAAACGGACACCCGATGATAAAGATGGAGATCACCGCTAACTCCCAAAACAACCCTCGTGGGGCCCACACCACCGTGCGGAATTAAAGCAGGAGGATTGCGCCATTGCGATGCCCTTGGAAAAACACCCAAAAACGACTGCTTGCACGCCCCGAATGGATGTTCGATGAAAACATTGCTAAGTGCAGCTCGCAGCTTAAAAGACGGGCCATGGGGCCCATGCCTCAACTCCGATTTCAACGCCTGAAACTACCCTGGAAAACTCCACCTTGGTTCCAGGGTCCCAACTCCACCGACGTCGCTAAAAACGGACTCCAGATGTGTCCGCGCCACCCAAAACAAGAACCCTTGGAATAACGCCAATCCACTTAATGGGCGTGTCGCGCCACCGAGGCCCCTGTCTTGGGAATTAAAAACTCCCAAAACCATCTCAAAAGATTCATCTCGATGCCAGGAATGAACTGCCATATACGACATGCAAAGCGGACACCCGTAGCGAAAATTATAGGTGTCCGAAGTCAGAGGGGGTGAACCCCTTGGGCTGGATCGGCCTGGTCCGACCGGTCTGGGCCGGCCCGCGCCGGTCGGCGGCTCAACTGCGCATGCCAGTTGTGGACTCCAGGTCCATGAAGCCCCGACCGACCCTCGTGGCCAGTCACAGTCTTTCGCGGAGACCCGCCGAAGGGGGGTCTCGGTCCCCGCTCGGGGTCGCGCGCTGCTACCCCGTTCCGCCTCGCCGTCGACCTCACCGCCGCCTGGAGCCACCGCCGCGCCGTGCAAAGATGCCACCACTTAGGATTCCGCCGCCGTGACTCCGTCCCAAAAAGCCGCTGCCACCGCTGGAACTACGCTGCCGCCACCACCGCCGCTCACCGGACCTCCCTGGAACCGCCGAAAAAGGGCAAAACGGCCGGGAAACTTCCCAGGTCCACCCCGGACGCCTCGTGACTCAAAAATTTGATTCGAAAGGATCGTTGGGAAGATAAATTCAATACCTACACAACCAGGGGCTTCTCTCAATGATCGGACAACAACTCAACATAGTAAATTAAATTTAAAGATGAAGCAGAAACCAAAACGAAGAACGAAACCTCCTACCTCGTTGGGCGTAGCCCGAAGCTTCGCGATTGGTCCGCCGGAGCCGCCATGCCTTTCCCGGAGAGGTGGAAGAGAGGGGAGAAGTTCTTTGAGAGGAAACTTTCAGGGAAGAGCTAAGGGGTAGAAGAGGGTGGGGGTGGTGTTTAAATAGAAAATACTTAAACCCCCCACCCGTAGACCCCGTACCCGAACTTTCGGCGGGGTCGGGGTTAAGACACCCCTAGGGGAAAAACCATGTTCTAATATCAAAGGCGGTCTTGGAATTTTATTCCGAGATTCCTCTTGAAAATTATAAAATTTAACGCCTGAGGCCGCTAAATTATGAAAACGCCCCTGGTGACATTTTTCACAGAATGCCCACGCCCGCGAAAATTACACCCCTCCTAGGGTAAGCGGCACGCTCCGGACTCATCGGTGCCCTCAGTTTTCCCATAAGAGATACCTTTTAGGAGTTATTCTATTTATTTAGCGCTTCCAGTGTGAACGTGCGTCAATTTTAATTTCGGCCACACCGGGGCTCAGAATCGTACGTCGTCTAAAGGCGCTGCTCCGAAATAACATCAAGAAAATTACAAAGTCTTTTATAAAAAAAATAGGGTTCTTACATCATTCCCTCGTTCCAGATTTTTGTCCCTAAAATGAAAAACTAGGGAAACAACTCAGGGTACTAAGATCGCACCTGGATCTTCCGTACCCAGAGAACTCATGCACAGTTCTGCGCCACTGCACACAGACCAAAGGATTTGATCGGTTCACGCGAGGTCTGCCCTTGCCGATGACGTGCATAAGAGAACACACACTTCTTATCGGGTGAGTCACGTGGGAGACGTCATGCACCCAAACCAGCCTTTGGGTTTGGGGCAAGGCGGCGGGGACATCGCCATACCATCGCACGATCTTAAACAGCCCGAAGGAACTCGGGGTAGCTCACCTCCCCGGTAGAACCCCCCCACCCCCCACATCGTACACCACGATTGGAATCACCATTTGGACCTGGTACAAATCCAGGTGATTCCCTCCTTCAGAATATCCATATGGTGAAACACCCAAGGATATCCAGTCATGCGAGGTTTCACAGTCGACATCCCATGACCAAGACTCTCTTACATGCTCGGAAAGCGAAGGATTCGATACCATAGACTAAAGAAAAGGTTCCACGTCTTATACTCTACTGACATAGGATTACACCGACACCCTGCTTCACCCTGGTAACACCTCAAACAAGGAGTAGGGGGAAAAGAATTTCACATACAGAGTCTAACAATTCTACTGAAAAAAGTAGAAGAGTTGTAGAGCGTACCTATTATCACCTCATGCTTTGTAGGATCGTAGACATCCAAAGCTCGTGGCTGTCCGTGGTCCCAACTGTGAGCTCCCAGAGCCTGACGTGGACCACCTGGTGGCGATGGGAAGACCTCGTAATGTCGTCCCCCACTTCCATCTCCTCCCACTCCTCTGCTAGCATGACCTCTCTGGGGACTACTCCGATCACGGCGCTGCCTCCGTCGTGGTGGTGCACCCACTGCCTGCCCAATATTCTCAGCATGCCTGGTCGGGCAGTCCCATACCGAGTGACCTTGCCCATCACAAGCATAGCACCAGCGCTCTCTGTGCTTCCTGGTGCCCTCCGGCGCCACTGTGGTGTACGACCACGGCCCGGAGTCCACTCACAGAAGGTTCTCCTCGGTTGAGGCCCTGCACTTTTCTTCCATAGTGGTGCATAACCATGTATCCGAAACCAGCGTTGGGAAGGACACCTGCATATATGTTCTGTCATCCGATGTCTGCTAGCTGTGGTAGACGTATTGGCTCTGTCGTGCCTACTGCCACCACCAACTGTAAAACGTGACAGGAAGATCTCTGTCACCAGCGCCTGCTCTAGCACCTCAGCATAAGTGGAAATTCCCAAGGGTACTATGACATCATGAATCTCTCTGTGGAGACCCTTCTTGAACTTCCATGCTCAGAAGTTTCCATCGTGGACTAGGTCCAGGTAAAAATGTGCAGGGTCTGTGAAACTAGTTGTATACTCAGTCACCATCATCCCTCCCTGCTGAAACTGCAGGAGCTCCTGGATCCGAACGGAGCGTAAGCAGGAGGGGTAAAACTCCTCACGAAATAGTAGTTGAAAGTCGTCCCATGAAAGTGACGACTCATTGAGTAATTGAGTCACCAGACTCCACCAACGCCCAGCTGCTTAGTGGAAAAGGATAGCAACCAAAACCACCATCAGATCTGCCGGTGTCTGCACAAGCCTGAAGAGGCGAACCACTATCTCTAGCCAAACTTCTTCTGCCTGAGGGTCTGGATCACCGCTAAACCTCAGCAGTCTCTGCCACTGGAATTCATGGAGCATGATCAACTTGCACTCAATCGTAGTCTGCTCTGCTGACACTGTCTTCTGCTCACCATGTGGGGGTGCTGCTTCCGACCCACCCGGAGAAAGGGACTCGCATGATGGGTTCTGTACTGAGGCCTCATAGCTCAAAGGGTCATCGTCACGAACCAAAGCTAGTATCTTGGCTTTCTGTCTTTGCGGAGACATCCTGAATGTTATCAAGGAGTTCCACGATCAGATGCGCATATATGTATATATAACAGTCACAGCAATGGGGAGATGACTCAAGAAGGATAGTCAAGGACTAGGTCCTATGTGATGCACAAACCAATTTCCCTACATTGAGTGTATCTGCATGACGAGTTGACAAGAGGGTTATCAGGGTCCTGGTGAATGGATACGTCGGCTACCACACTGTCACTAGACTCCCTGGCCTGAAAGCCACTCTCAAGACACGTTGACACTATTGACCTAGATCCCAACCAATTCCTTTTTAGGGATGTCCAAACAATGTCCCAAGGAATGTACCAGCTCTGATATCACTTTGTCATGTCCCGACCTGACCCTACCCGGGCTCGAGCTGCAACTACCCCAAGCCCGCCTCCATAGGCCAGGGGCTGGAGACAAGCGCCGAAGGCTAAAAAACTAGGGGAGGCCTTTGCCTAAGTACCTGTACACACCCACATATCCCACTAAATGAAAAAATGCAGATTAAAAAGAAAAGTAAAGTACCGACTGCTATAAACAAACCAACAAGGTGCATCGACCTCTAAACAGTAAAATGTGAGTGCTGAAGGTAAACTAAAAATAAAAGGGCAAAAAACGTGCCCAACCAGAAAAGTGCCACAACCCGAAAATAGTTAAACAAAAGTAAAACAGCTGGGAGAGTCCCACACATGGAACCCGACTATGACCACCGCATGCGGTCCAAGCTCCCAAACACCTAAGCTCTTCTGTATTCATGAGAAACCTATCCATAGTATACAAGGGAACATCAAGTGCGGGAAATGCCCAAGCAAGGGTGATTATAAAAATACTCAGTAGGATACCCTGAAGGCTCGAGGGAGCAACAAAGGAGGTACTGAAGGGTGAGCAGTAGATCGAACCGGGAGTAGTAAAGGAGTACAACAGAGAGTGCAGTAAAGAGTAAAGATCTACCCAACAAGAGGAAGGAAGTATACTCGTACTAACACAAGGAGCTAGGGATAGTGAGAATATGAAATTCTCGTCGAGCCTTCGCTACCTATAGCAGGAGAGTAGACTCGTCCAACCACGAGAAGCTAGACATGGAAACCACGTGGCATACCCCGCGCGTCTTTTCCTCTCCTGGAGAGAGAGTAACCAAAACCCAAGAAGTGGGTAATGGAACAAGGTATATACATATCCATATACTCGAACAAGAAACCCAAACAAGATTTTAAGGGGATATCCATCTCATAGATCATCCCAAGAAAGTGAGTCGCCAATAGTCCCAGAAGAAAACACCATCGATGCCCAGCATCCTGCACGTCTGCCCTGAACTGCAAGCCAAGGGGATCAAATCACCGCACCCTGACACTATCTACTTTGGGCGTCACTGACTCGCCCACACAGTTTTAGGTTGCATCACAAGGAAGCGTCTTGGCGAGGAAAGAACCCCTCGTACTTGAGATTTCTGGGGAAAGTCAAACCACACTTCTTCACTGTCACACAATCGAGAAGTATTCTAAAAGTCAAAGCTGCCACATCACTGACCCGTACAACCAAGGGTCCGGCTCTGGTAGTCATGGAGAAAATCCACAGACTAGCCTAGTAGAAAGGACTGAGTCTGAAAGAAGTCGTCGGGTAACCCACTTCCCAATCTCTGCTGGAGGGTAAACCCTAAGAGGTTGTCAGGTAACCCACTGCCCAATCTCTACTGGAGGGTAAACCCTAAGAGGTCGTTGGGTAACCCACTGCCCAGTCTCTGCTCGAGGGTAAACCCTAAGATGTTGTTGGGTAACCCACTACCCAGTCTCTACTAGAGGGTAAACCCTAAGAGGTCATCGGGTAACCCACTGCCCAATCTCTACTGGAGGGAAAACCCTAAGAGGTCGTCAGGTAACCCACTACCGATTCTATGATGGAGAGTAAACCCTAAGAAGTCAGTGATCAACCCACTACCTAGCCCTGCTGGAGGGTAAAATTGGAACTTCTCTGGCCATCCCTACTGGAGGGTACAATACTGGCCAACAGAACACGGAGTGGGTATCGCACAACCACCCAACTCCAGAACAATTCACCTAGTAGAGGTTCAACACCCGCGTAGTGTGGGTCATGACGATACCTGGAGCTCTACCTAGGGAAACACATCATGGTAGATCGCGGAAGGAGGATATGATCTCGATACTCGGCTAGGGAATCTGCGCCCAGGCTCACTGGGTCTCCGTACCCTACTGAAAACAACCTCCTGGGTAGAGGATCAGTGCCCGCGTAATGTATTGGTCACACTAAATCCACAAAAACTCTACCAGGGAACACGAAGGGATGTGATAATAAAATCCCACATGGCTAAAGGAAAAAGGGGAACCCAAACAACTCCGCCGATCACACCATTGAGAACCGAACCAAGGGAAACCACTCAACCCTGCTGGTCTAAACCATCGTGAATAGAGGGACCCTCTACGTCGCGAGGGATCAAAGGTACGTAAAGTAGAACATGGCATGCACAAGGGGCCCACACAACGTGTGGCCCTATATCATCTCCAAACCACGAACACAAATGTTCCCAGGTACAACTACAAAATGTAACTCCCAATATTCTCGCATACTCCCAGAGTATATCACATCTCTATCCCAAAGGCCATCGAATGCATGGCACCCAAATTCATCATGAAAGGTGAAAACGTAATTTTGCCAACCTCATTCCTCCACGGATCTATCATGACCAAACACTTCCCTTTAAGCATTTACTTCACTCCCACAGGAGTGAATGTGATCACACGCAAAGGGTTCCCTGCAAACACCGTAGGAAGAACCTCCATCGGTACACCTTTCATGCTTCCACATTTAATGAGATCTCGAATGAGTCTCCACACATCCAAACAGATCGTTCCCTTGTAATCCTTGAGAAAAAACAGGCGAGATAGATTATCCAATCACCTCAAATGGATATCCGATGGAAAAGTTGTCCAACACCGCTTTATGCCCGAACGACGTCTCGTGGTCCCGAGCCTAGGTCCAGAAAATAGTTGGGCACATCACACTATTGTGATCCCCTTAGAAAAACACATCAAATTGACTGATCTCTTGAGTGGAACAGATATCCGGAAAAAAAGATGCATCTCGCCATGTCGCACACGAGCGGTGCGATGTGGGACCCGCATACCTGTCCTGAAGTTCTATGAATGGATCACACCGTTGCGATCCTCTCGTAAAAGTACACAAGATTGACTATCCACTTATCCGAAACGGACACCCAGTGATAAAGATGGATATCACCGCCAACTCCCAAAACAACCTTCATGAAGCCCACACCACCGTGTGGAATTAAAGTGGGTGGATTTCTCCATTGCGATTCCCTCGGAAAAACACCCCAAAATGACTGCTCGCACACCCCGAACAGACGTCCGATTAAAAAGTTGCTAAACGCTGCTCGCAGCTTAAAAGACGGACCGTGGTGCCCACACCTAAACTCTAGTTTCAATGACTGAGATCACCCTGGAAAACTCCGCCTCGGTTCCCAGGTCCCAATGCCACCGACAACGCTCAAAACGGACTCCGAATGTGTCTGCGTCGCCCAAAACAAGAACCCCTGGAATAACGCCAATCCACTTAATGGGCGTGTCATGCCACCGAGGCCCCCATCTTGGGAATTAAAAACTCCCAAAACCATCTCAAAAGTTTTGTCTCGACGCCAGAAATGCACTGCCATAGACCTCATAAAAAACGGACATCCGTAGAGAAAATTACGGGTTTTCGAATTCAGAGGGGGCGAACCCCTTGGGTTGGACCGGCCTGGTCCGGCCAGTCCACCCAGTTTGGGCCGGCCCGCGCCGGCCGTCCCGACTCGTAGCGCCGGCCCACGGCTCGGCCGTGCGGCCCGAATGTGGACCTCGCGTCCACGCAACGCCGACCAGCCCTCGTGGCCGGTCGCGATCTTCCGCAGAGACCCACCGAAGGCGAGTCTCGGTCCTCGCTCGGGGTCGCGCGCCACGACCCCGGTCCGCCTCGCTGTCGACCTCGCTGTCCCCTGGAGCCGTCACCGCGGCGCGTGAAGCCGCCTCCACTGAGGAGTCCGCCGCCATCACAGAGGATTCCATTGCCATGCCGTCGTCCCAGAAATCCGCCGCCGCCACTGGAACCGCGTCGTCACCGCCGCCGCTGGAACCGCGCCGCTGCCGCTGGAACCGCGCCGCCGCCGCTCGCCAAACCTCCCTAGAACTGCCAGAAAAAGGGCAAAACGGCCGAGAAACTTCCCGGGGCCACCCCGGACGCCCCGAGACTCAAAAATTTGATCCAAAAGGATTGTTGGGAAGATAAATTCAAGCCTTATGCAACCAGGGGCTTCGCTCGATGATCGGACAACAATTCGACATAGGAAATTAAATTTAAATATGAAGCGAAAACCAAAAAGAAGAACAAAACCTCCTACCTCGTTGGGCGTAGCCCGAAGCTTCATGATTGGTCCGCTGGAGCCGCCGCGCCTTGCCGTAGTGTTGTAGGAGAGGGGAGAATCTCGTTGAGAGGAAACTGCCAGGGAAGAGCCAAGGGGGAGAAGAGGGTGGGGGTGGTGTTTAAATAGAAAACACTTAAACCCCCCACCCATAGACCCCGTACCCGAACTTTCAACGGGGTCGGGGTTAAGCCACCCCCAGGGAAAAAACCACGTTCTAAGCTCAAAGGAGGTATCAAAATTTTATTCTAGGTTTCCTCCTGAAAATTATAAAATTTAACGCCTGAGGCTGCTAAATTACGAAAACGCCCCGATGACATTTTTCACAGAAGGCCCGCGCCCGAGAAAATTACACCCCTCCTAGGGTAAGCGGCACGCTCTGGACACAACGGTACCCTTGGTTTTCCCATACGGGATACCATTTAGGATTTATTCTATTTATTTAGCTCATCCACTGTGAACATGTGTCAATTTTAATTCCGGCCACACCGGGGCTCGAAATCGTACGCCGTCTGAAGGCGCTGCTCCGGAATAACATCAAGAAAATTACAAAGTCTTTTATAGTAAAAACCGGTTTCTTAAAACTGCATCCAGAACCTTCAAGTGGTATCAAAGTAGGAATATTATTGTTTATAATTTTTAATAATCATTTGTGATTTGTGCATTTAAAATTAAGTTTTTTAATTAAAGATTAATCGTTCCTTTTTAATCTGAATGAAGAGATCTGTTTGTTCCTCAATTGTTTCTTGTAGATCTAACATAAATTATTAATTTTATGATTAAAATTATATCAAGGATCTCATTCAGATGTGCCAAGGATTCTTTCCAAGTAACAGAGTAGTACACACCTTGTAATCATAATTACACGTCGTGTAGTTGTGTTTAATGCATCAGGAGTAGTTCATAAATTACTCAACCCATGTGAATTAATGAAAAATGGTGTAGTTAATTATTAAACCACATATTGACCATGATAGAATGGCATACAGTCATCCAGAATACATGCCATGTGGACCAATGGCCACAGCGTGTAGTCCCTTTCGGGTCAGGGCCAGTCCGTGTATTCCACACACAACCTACCCGACTGGTGACCATGTAACATGAAGTCAACATGGTGTGTGGACCACTTGACATGCCATATGATCCAAGATTTCCAAAGTATGCCTCACACGCTAAGTACCTAGGTGTGTACTTCAGATAAACAATGAAGAATGTGCACTTCATGTAGATCAGATCTACACGCCATACACTTTTAATGGTTATGCAGATTTAAAATTTATTATATTATGTAACCCTTGAGACATGTACTTTCATGTTGGCATAAAGCTGGAACATTCCATGTGATAAGATTTAATATATATATATATATATATTATTAACATCTTCATAATATTCAAAATATTCACATCATGTATGAGTTGTATTACAGTTATTATTCTATGTGCATGTTAAATGTCACAAATAATAAAGTTTATACAAATATAATAAATGTTGGGTAGTTTTTGATGGTATTCACCAGGTTACCTCCAAGGTACAAGTTATGAAAATAGTTAATTTTAAATGAATATATTATTTTTTTTAAAATTATAATGGATGGGAATCACAAGGAAATTAAGAAAAGGTTTAAGATAAAGAGATTTATTAATTAAATATAATAATTAATCAATTTGAGAATAATTTATCTTAAATAATAATGATTAAATAATTGAATTATAGTTTTATTAAATCTGTATTTCATTGTATGCATGTGGATGATCATGAGCTAGACCAGACATTTGTATGTGATTGGTTTCCTTTTAATATATTATTAAATTAAATTGTTGGTTTGGGTGACTTCTATCCTCATTAATATGTAGGTCCTGTGTGCCCATGGTTTATTTTATGTAAACCTCCTTTTACCCCTCACCTGCATGTGAGTAAAATCATATGTAATGAATGGAGCTCCCAAACTAGTGGAGGTGGTTCAAGTTAGGAGCTAAGGCAAAAAAAATCCAAGGAGATACAAAGGTGGACAAGTGGAAATATGTAAACACGAACCTTAAATGGTTCAAGGTGTTTCTACCCTAGGTTAATGGTTAGTTTATCAACCACTAGATAAACTAAAAATTAGAACAATATCATGATCATACCCTTTATTTTATTTCTGTCAATTTCATGGTTATTCATTATAGATGTGTTATCGCAATCGCATAATTAATAAATTAATAATAATGAAAAGATGGAATTAAAATAAACTAGCTTATGCATAAATATTATCTAAAGACATGGTTAATCACTTAAGTAATCCCACGTAATATTAAAAAGCATGTGAAAATATAATAATTATCAATTTATTCATAAAGGATAAAATCCCTCAATAAAATATGAAGTCAGTATATCATTCCATTACTTCGGTTAGAATCAAACCATAGTTCAAAGTTCTTGACCAGCCAAAGTTGGGGTGCTTTAAATTATTGGGGAATTATAATTTGAGGTTTTGGGTTGACTTAACTTGGTTGGCATCAAGGGTTGACTACCAAAACAAGACTTGGTGTAACTGAGAGGCAAAGGATGAGGAAATATTAATTAATGATTTTAGGATTGGGGAGTCCACTCAATAGATCAAAGAACTATGAATTAATGCAGTTGGAATTTGGAATGCCTACCTAAAACCATTTGAGTTGCTTGAATAACCAAAGATGGGGTAATGAGAACGGAATATGGATCCTTGAAACTAGAATATCTAAGTAATAGGATATTCTAAATCCAATGTTGAGGGATATTAGGTTTTGATAAAATTGTGGGAGACTAATAAATATAATATTTATTTATTTGTCTAAATTTTATTAGATAAAGTACTAAAATCATGCTCATCTTATTTGTAGAAACAAAATAAAAAAATGACATCAAAAGTATCGTTGTGATCCATACTTGTGAAGAAAAACCTTCTCACCAACAATAATTTCTAGGAGTGGAAAATGTGCCTACGGGTCATCCTTTTCCATGAAAGGAAACTGTATGTGCTGGAAGAACCTTTACCAATTGCACCTAAAAATGAGGTGAGTGATGAAGAGCTCTCTCTTTATGAGAAACATATAAATGATGCTACAAATGTTCATTTCTTCATGTTATCATCCATATCCAATGAGCTCTTGAAACAACATGAGTAAATGAATGCTTATAGCATGATGTCTCACCTTTGGGATCTCTATCAAGATAAGGTGATACAAGAGAGGTATGAGATCTCCAATGCTTTGTTCATGACTAATCTAGGAGATTCTGCTCCAGCTGGGCCTCATGTAGTCAAGATTATCAGCTAAATTGAGCATCTGGACATCTTAGGGATTAAATTCCTGGATGATTTGCATACAATTCTCATAAATTCATCACTTCCCAAGACCTTATCTAGTTTTATTATGAATTATAATATGAGAAATAATGATAAGAGTCAATTAGAACTTATAACCTTGATTCACCAAGTGGATAAGGACATGGGGTGTGAAAAACCCGCAATCCTTATAGTGAATAAGAAGATGAGGGACAATGAAAATGGGCTTAAGATTTATAAACATTCTAAATCCCTCAAGCACTGTCCGACCAAGAAGAAGAATATCCAGAGGCGGGGTAAAGAAAATGAGGTAGTGTGTTTTTTATGTGTCAAGTCAAGCCACTGAAAGAGGAACTGCACCTAGAGGTAAGGAGAATCCAATGGTGTGTTCGTTATCGAGTGAAATATTTCCATTTTTATACATTCCGTATTAGATACAGCTTGTGGTGATCACATATGTATTCAAATTTAGGAACCAAGTAGATTTCAGAAAATTTCCAGAGGAGAGGTGGATCTATGAGCTGCTAATGGTTCAAGGTTGGATACTCTTTCCATCAGTGACTACCACCTTTATTTTCCAAGTAGGATAATTTTGGTTTTACATGATTGTTATTATATACAAAGTGTTACTAAGAACATAATTTCTATATCAAGTTTATATATAGATGATTTTATTTTCAAATTCATAAATAAAAGTTTCTTCTTTTATAAGGACATCATATGTTATGATATGACATATTAAAATAATGGTATATATGTATTAAATTATAAAAACCAAGTGTTGACAATCGATAATGAATCAAGTTCACATGACTCATATAACACCCAATTATGGAATCCCCACCTTGGTCATGTAAACGAGAAGAATTTTACAAAGATCTATCAAGATGGCTATTTAGACTCTTCTAAGCTAAAACCATTTGATAGATGTCATTCTTGTTTATAAAAGAAAATTACCAAACCACCATTTGGTGGATAGGGTGAAAGGGCCATAGATCTTATAGTATTGGTATGTATTGATGTGAGTGGACCATTTCTAGTAGATTCTAGAGGTGGATATTATTACTTAAAAACTTTTGATGATGACTTGAGTAGATATGGCTATATATACTTGATGAGGTATAAGTCCGAGTCCTTTGAGAAATTCAAGGAATTCAAGAATGAAGTAGTGAATTGTCTTGGTAAGAAGATAAAGAAGCTTCAATCAGATTGAGGTGGATAATATCTTAACCAAGAGTTCATTGACTTTTTTACTGGAGTTCTGGATTCTATCTCAACTAAATCCACCTTATACACCACAGTGGAATTGTGTTTGTGAAAGGAGGAACCATACCTTGTTGGACATGGTAAGGTCAATGATGAGCCATGTGGATCTTCCATTATACTTTTGGGTATGCATTGGAAACTATAACATACACATTAAATTGAGTACCAAATAAAGTGGAAAATAGAATTCCCTTTGAGCTATGGAGTGGAAAGAAACCAATTTTATCACATACACATGTATGGGGATGCGAGGAATTTTTTAAGGTTTTATCAGTAAAAAAACTAACACATAGGGGCATGAAGTGTATCTTTATAGGGTATCCCAAGGAAACAAAGGGATAATACCTATAAAACCCCATCATAAAAGAAAGTGACTATTTCCAGAAAAGACTTATTTCTTGAGAGGGAGAACATCCTCAAAAAGGATAGTGGGAGAAAGATTTATTTCTATTAATTTGATGCTCAAGATACATAGGAGTTTATACAGGATCAAGTTCCACAAGTACCCATGGAAGAAGTAATTATTGAAACACAAGTACTGTGTAGAAGTGTAAGAGAGGTAATAGAATTAGAGAGATATTGTTTTCTAGTCACCAAATATGGTGACTTGTTATTGTTTGAAAATGATGAACCTCAGTCCTATAAGAAGGTATTAGAGAGCTCACAACCTGAAAGATGTCTAGAAGCTATGAATTTTGAGGTGGATTCCATGTATTAGAACCAAGTTTGGGTTCTAGTTGATGCACCGGTTGATGTAAACCCTATTGGGTGTAAATGGGTATTCAAGATGAAACTAGACATAGAAGGTAAAGTAAGTATCTATAAAGCAAAGATAGTGGATAAAGGGTTTAAAAATGTTAATGAATTGACTATAATGAATCCTTTTCTCTAGTTTCCATGTTTAAATCCATCAGAATCATACTTTCAATAGTATCTTACCATGACTATGATATTTGACAGATGGATGTGAAAATTGCATTCCTTAATGGGAATCTTTAGGAAGATGTCTATATGACACAACCAGAAGGGTTTTTGACACCATGTGATTCCAAAAGGGATTTCAAATTGTAGAGATCTATTTATGGATTGAAGCAATCATCTAGGTCATAGAACATTTGATTCATTGAAGCCATAATAGAATTTGGTTTCATTAAGAATTAATGTGAGCCATGGGTTTACAAAAGTTTTAATGGGAATGTGGTCATTATCTAGTAGTATATGTTGAAAAAATATTACTTATTAGAAAAAATATACTAGTCTTACAGTCGATTAAGGACTGATTGAACAATTGCTTCTCCATGAAGTACATAGGCAAAGAAGGCTACATTCTAGGGATCAATATCATTCATGATAGATCCAAGAGTCTTCTTGGACTAATCTAAAGTATATATATTGACCAGATACTAGAGAGATTTAGTATGGAACAATCCAAGAGGGGATTGGTTCCAGTGTCACATGGTTTAGATATTTCCAAGAAAATGTGTCCCCAGACACAACTAAAGAAAGATAGAATGAGTAATACACCATATGATTTGGTTATAGGATCAATCATATATTCCAAGTTATGTACTAGAATTGATGTTGACTATGAATTGAGAATGGTAGGCAGATATTAAGCAAATCCAAGAGAACAACATTATATTACTGTTAAGACTATCCTTAAGTATCTGAGAATAACGAAGGATATGTTCCTAGTGTATGGAGGAGATGGGAAGATTATCATCAGAGGGTATACTGATAATGATTTTAAGACATATCAGAATGATTTGAATCCATAGTTCAAATATTTTTTCTGTCTCAATGGTGGAGCTGTGAGATGTAAGAGTTCAAAGCAGTTAGTTATAGATGATTCTACAATAGATTCCAAGTATATAGTGGCTTATGATGCAGACAAGAAAGCTGTATAGATTCAGAAAATTTTTCTGTATCTTGATGTGGTACCTAGTAGTAAAGACCCTGTCAAATTGTATTTTTATAATACTGCAATGGTGTCTCTTGAAAAAGATACAAGGTCACATCAATAGACAAAGGACATACTTCGGAAGTAACACATTTTGAGGTATTTTTATAAAAGGGTTGAAATTTTAGTGAGTATAGTATCCATGGAATAGAACATGGAGGACCCATTGAATAAAGGACTATCTTAGCAAAAGCATGAGTATCATGTGAGAGCTAGTGCACTGAAGTTCATTAGCAGTTGGGTCTAGTGAAAGTGGGAGTGTTAGAGTTGGTTCCCTAGAACCAACTTATTTTGTAATTTATGATAAATATATTCATGGATTTTGAATATTTATAAATTCATTATTACATCATGATTGTTCTTCTGCATGAAATTGTATGTGATAAGGTCTCAAGAGTAGTTGTTGCACTAAAAGTTCATAGAAGTTCCCCGCTATGATGAGAACCCAAAAGTGTTATGACACTATTCTTAAATATATGTCATGTATCCTAATGATATCATTTGAATGGCACAAATTATATAGGCTATTAGGGGTGGAGACTTATAGTACTTTGATTAAACTTCTCATGGTGTACTCCCTTGGTAATATCTAGTAGGATAATATGAGAATGAGACCTAATAGTAGGAAATCAACATTTATAAGTGTCATTTGATATTCCAATCTACCGATGTGTGTATTTTTTCATAGACTTTAAGATTATTATTAATGGATATTATGCGTCATGTACTTTGATGTATTGATGAAAACTGTGATGACAGATGCTTGTGGAGAGGTAGGATATGTTTGGTGCATCACGAGTAATATTGAATTAATGAATAATGTGAGAAAAGATTTATCCCTTATGTTAATTAACAAAAGTTAATATCTTAGGCCCTTTTATGGAAATGACATATCCTAAACAAATCCATGGATATGGTGTTCTCTAGGAAAGTTATATTTCCAGAAATTCAAAGAAAGAGATATTGAGCATATAGGTTGTTGGCATTAGCATGCAACCTTCTCGATTAGAGATGTTGTGATAAAGGGATTATATTACATGGTAAGCATTCGTATGAGGTGACATGTCATTGAAACATTAAATTCTTTCTCTATGGGTTCATTGGCATTTTTCTAGATGGTAACCTTAAACTTTAGGCTGCTCCACCTAATGCCATTGAGAAATAGGCCAAGAGAGTCACACACTAAGTGTATCCAATATCCCAGTTAAATAATCTATTATTTAAAAAGTTTAATAAATATTTTTCCCATTTGTAGTTTAATAATTATTCTTGTATGTTTGGTCTCATTTATTCCATCACTAGTTATTTGATAGAGTATATTGTGAGTGTAATAATTAATAAATATTGAGGAGGATTGACAGACCAAGTTTAATGGTCCAGTGATAAATAATAATATTGAATATTATTTTATTAAATAATATTTAGTAATAACTTGAAATTTAAGTGAATTTCAAGAAATAATAATATTACTGTTATTATTTAACATGGGGGTTTATCTAGGATTAATGAAATAATTAAAGACACTTTTGAAAATTATTTATTATTACCCTAGTGAAATAAATACCTGGTTATATTATTCTCTCATTTTCCAAGGGCAAGCCAAGTGATGCCTATTTTTTTGTGCACAAAAAATTAGAGAAAATATCTCAAGCCTAGAGAGTTATTTATTCTCCAAGAACACTCTCAAGAACAAGAGAGATCCTCCTCCACCGGATCAAGGAGAATGATTTGGAAGCAGTTATCAAGGCGATCAAAGGTAGACATCACAAGAGCAAGGATCTTCCGTGCTTTCTTGGAGACTCCTTCAGCGATGTCCTAAGATACGTGGAACACATGTGGATCAGTGCTAGAGGAGATCTACCCTTGATATCTACAATGCAATGACGATCCATTTATAGATCTATGGACAAACACATCAACGAAGAAAGAATCACCTTTGAGGTAATTATTATTTAATTAAATTAATTATAAACAATATATGTTGATCCTCTCTCTAGGTTCCAGGTTTATATTCCTTTTTCCTATTTCTTTGATTCAATTCTGTGGATCACATCATTTATCATCACATAAATCCTAGATTTTTCATTGAATATGGAAAAAATTAAAGTTGGGAATTGTCCCTCTCGTGCTTTCACTGCACTTGAAACCTTCAGTGTTATGCTTAGATTTAGGCCAAGGCTCAATGGTATTAGGATATTTGGATGAGTCTCATGAATAAAAGTAGAGAAAGGGAGAATAAGTTGTATTTTGGTTTTATTTTATATTTAGGATCGACCCATTGTATAATCGGTTGTATTTTTTATATGATAAAATCATGTATTTAATTTCATATGTTTATTTATTTAGAATAATTTGATACAATTTAGATGATTCTTGGTTATTTTCATCTATTGTTTTACTCTTATTTGAGGTCATAGTCTCCTTAATGTATGTATTAGTCCCTAGATACTAGTTGTTAGCCTCTAATGTAATGGGATGAATGCTTGAGTCATGTGGCACCTCGATTAGGATATGTTCTAGGACTAGGGTGTTAAAAAATGGTATTAGAGATTTTTTTTGTTTTAAGATTTTGGGAGATGGTAGATTAGAGTTCAAGGTATGTGTTAGAGCTTGGGATAGATACAAGACTGATGCATCAAGAATACTTATTTTGGAAGTAAGTCTAGGTTAATAGGGTATGTGGTTGTTGTTCTTCATTTTGATGTTACAATTATATGATTTCACATTGGGTGACATACTTAGATATTTTTGTTAATGGTTTATGGTGGTTTAGATCTTTTCCCATTAGCATGAATCTCATATTTGGCTCTTAGACCATTAGCAAGAAGCTATGTTTATGCATCATAGTAGGCATGTGGGATTCACATGATATATGTCTTATTACCAATGATTTTTTTACTAATGAGAGATTCATGATTTTTAAAGTGTCAAAAAAAATTAATATAGTGTTTTCCCATATAATTTCTTGGTGGAATTCTAATAATCTAGATAGTAGTGTATTTTCTTCTAGAAAAAGTACATGTGGATCTTATGGTGGGAGGTTTCCTAGTAATGGAAATGTATTCCCTTCATCGAGGGATGCGTGGAGATCCTACATGGTCCAATTTAGGAATTTAACACCCCAAAGATGACTCGATGACGACACAATATGCCTAAGAGGTGGTTCAGGGATGGGCATGGATTTATTTGAGGATGAGGAAACCTTGAGAGGGTTATAGAAAGTCATGCAGAATTCACTATACTATTAAAGGTTGGATTTAGAGGGGAAGGACCAGTTGGGTATCTAGCCTAATTGTTTAGATACACTTTTGACTAGTGTGATGGGAGTGTGGATGAGTGATCATGGTTCTTGAGATGACTATCATATAGTAGGTGATCATGTGATATATCTGGGAATGGGTGGATGCCCAAATTTTGAAGAGGGGTACCGAGGGTACTACAAGATGGTTGTGACTGACATGAATGTCGGGAATGGTTAGCAGGATAGGAACATGTGCCTAGGTTCGATGGGATGGGAATCATGTGAGTGTGAGTCAGGTTATGTGAATAGGTTTCATAGAAGCATGTGGATGTTGGGTTTATATGAGGTTTGGTAAGATAGTGGACAAGAACCGGTGAGTGGGTTGTTAGTGGGTCACTCTACCTTGAAAGAGGAGAGTGGTGTTGGTGGTAACTTTTTTGGAAACGTATCGTTATACAAGGCTAGCTGTGTGCAGATGATGCACACTGCTAATTGGATTTTGAATATATGAACGGGCCATGTATGATTTCATTGGGAATGGTTCATGTCATGGATGATCCCAAGTGGTGTGGCAGTGGTTCTATGGTGGGTTTTTTGGGTTCAATCATAGAGTGAGGTGACCAACATGTTTGGACATGGTACATGAATTTAAACAGTTTCATAGAGAATAATAGCATTATGGTAGTGAGTTTGTAATGCCACATGGATTCTGGGTCCTTAATTCTGAATAGAGAATTAGATTTTCCCGTAAGTGGATGGTTAGTTTTGATAAATGGTTATTAGGATAAAAATGAAGATGTTTTAGAATCTCAAAATAATTATTTTAGACATGGTTCAAGTATCATATAGTAGCTGGGTACTTGGGAGATAAATGGAGGATTTCTAAAGGTGGATGGAGGGGTGCTTCAAATCTATTATAACTACCTACACTTTATAAATTTTAGTTTTCTCTTGAAATAAATGTGTGTTATAATAAACTATATAGTAGTATACACTTAAATAAACCAAAAAAAATTATTTCATTACTGAATAATGTTACATTAATTAGCAATGAAAATAATTAAAATTCAAAACATTATAACTAAAAAAAATATAAAATAGAAAAGCTAAAATGATAAAATCTGGATCACACTAATCTATTAGAATCATCACCCCCATTGCTAACATTATAGAAAAGAAACAAAATTCTAGTAAACTAATAAAAATTATAGAAAATGGAAATATTGACCCTTTGGAGTAATTGAGTTGAATATTTAATTAAATAATAGAGTGGTATATATAGGAGGTAATGTGACCATTGGAATAGTAATGTTACTGTTGGACCATTGGGAATAGTAACCTGACTATTGGGAATAATAACATGATTGTCGGAATAATAATTTTACCTCAAAATAATAAATATTGTTATAAATAATATTTTTCATTATTAATTTAAGTAAATATAAATATTATAATACTAAAAAATAAATATCATGATTAAAAAACTCAATGAAAATATAAGCACATTTTCTTAATAAATATTATTTTAATGTATCTTGTAAAAATAATAATTTTTATATTAAAAATTAAAATTACCTATTTTAGAAAATTATTTTGATAAAATAAATATCATTTTTTTAATTATCGTGTCAAAATTATCCAATGGTGATTTTTTTGTATTTTTCTAAAATACTTCAATTTTTAGGTGAATAGTAAAATTATAGTTTTTTTACATAACTGGTGTATCTTAAATTACATAATTCATGATGTAATAATGACGTTATCATTTTTATAACTTTAGGTTCAGAAATTATATATTTTATTTCATAAATTAGTCATTAAAATATGGTAAAATTTATTTATAAACCCAAAAATCACTTTCCAAAACCAAAAGTCAAAAGTGATTCCTTAAAATAACAATTTCTCGGTTTCCCACTTTCCTTTTTAATAAACTAAGGAATTATAATTATAAATGGAATTTAAAGTCTTAAACCCATTATATTATATTTATATATGATTTATATTTTAAAAAAATAACTATTATAAGTTTCACCTTTTATATATTATTTTATTCTAAAAATAACCCTCTCCTCAAGTATAAATAACCCCAATCCCTTGTAAAACCACTACCCCACCCATTATAAAACCCAAAATTTACCATAATACTCCCTATAAATCCACTTATAATACTTAGGGACATTATTGGAAAATACAACTCTAATCACCAAGGGAGTTATATTGTTGTACAAGAGAAGCTACACTGAGGAGAGAATAAGTCTCTATTAACTCTTCCCTCTTTTCTTCTTCTCTTTCTTTTTTTCCAAATTACTTTAAAAAAAATACAATAAATTAATTATGAAGTAATTTAACATTATATTAATGATTTTAATTGAGTTTAATTTTCATATTTATGGAAAATATAAATGTTGCACTTCCCTTTCCCGCTCTTTCAACAACATCCTGTTAATGGTCGGTTAACCACCTACAGAGACATTGCAAAGACAATTATTATAACCACCTTCATGGAAGTATATCATTAATTATATATAATATATAAATAAGTAATTAATTTTAATATAAGATTATGGTGTTAATCATACTTTTTTATAAAGTATTTTGAATGAAAAATAGAGAAATCAAAGCGAAATGAGAAATTATTAAGAAAAAAATGATATCAAAATGCATCAATTTCATCAATGAAAATTAATAAATATAATAAAATGATTATAATTGGTAAATAGTTTTAAAAATAACTATAATTAAGTTCTGGATCAATGTTTTAATAAATCTAATTATACTATCTAGGAGGCATAAAAGCAAAGAAATAAAGCGGGAATTAAGGTAAGGGGATTCTTGAACCCAAATCCTTTTCTTTGGGTTATACCAATTTCCTAAAATATATAGTATGGCTATTACATTAATGTTCCTTAAATATAATTTCATTAATATTCCCTTTTCTTTTAGGTATATTCATGTTTCCACCTAGTTTTTTAATTTAAATACAATGATTTTCCAAAAAGAAATTTCTTTCCAAAACAAATCTTTGACTCCTCATGTGTTGTTTCTTATCCATAAAAAAGTATATATTCTTCCAATGTATGATCTCCATTTTTATTTTGGGATCACCAAATTTCATCCATGAATGTATTATTTATGAAATTCTAATGAATCCCATTCCTTTTCATGGGTTTATCCATGACTTTGATTGATATAAATTCTATGTGTCATGCATGATTATGTAAATGTTATAATGTGATAGGTGGGCCTGAAATTATATATAACTCCAATGAATTGAGTAATGTGATATATCTCATGATATATTGTGTAATATGTATGAACATTATTCTATATTTATAAACAATGATCATGTTATGATTATGCACATATGTTATGTGTGAACATGATGCTAGATTTGTTCACAACTATTTGTGGTATTTGAACACTATGACATAATGTTTCACTTTTTTGAATTTCAACATTCCATTCCTGTATCACATTTTTCCATTACATTGTTGATGATGTTCCTATTCTTATGATTTATGATGATGATTATTCTCACCCACAATAAATCTATTCATGTCCCTTACTCATCCTCTTACTGGGATTTTATATTACCCCTTTCATTAATGTATATCCTTAGGTGATTACTTGAAAAAATGAGAATGTGATGGCCACTAAGAATATATAGAAGAAGGAATTAAATATTTTTTATGTTTTATTATGTAAAATTTTTGTATAATGAAAATTTTCCCAAAATAATAAACCTTTTGGTCCTAGATTTGTAATGCTATTATTTTGTTTATCTTAAAATGATGAAATAGTCATGAAAGAAAAATTAGGGTCTCTATAGTTGCTATTAGAGCATGGTTTAGTTAATTTGGGAATTAGGATTAGAAAAGATTAGTGAAAACCCTTAGCATAAGACTAAGTATATGTAAACATCTAATACAATTTGTTTTTGAAAAAATACTAAATACAAGGATCCCATAAGATATTCCTTTAAAGTTAATTGTGCAATAGAATAAATTATTTTTTTATTATTTGTTGAATTATGATTTTTTCAAACCTTTTCAATTTTATAAAATGGTGGGAACCAAGAGAAACCAGGCCAACAAACCATGTGAGGGACAATGCATCTATTATCCTAATGACATCCCCAATACCATGGAAGGTGGAGTTAAAAAATTCATGGAAATTCTTAACCAGTTGTCTTAGGATATGAATTATAACCTAAACCATGTGTAATGTACTCCTTCATCCAAGAAGGATAAACTAGACATCGAGTCCTTTATGAAACAATGAACAGTAAAGTTTGGTGGAACTTCTAATCCACTTGTCATGGAACAGTGGGTTAACTCAATAGAGAAAATAATTTTTATGATCTATTGTTATGAGAAAGAGAAGTTAACTATGTCTGTTTATCATTTAGATGGAGAATCCAATCAATGTTGGGAATTGACAAAGAACACTAATCTGAAGGATGAAATGGAAGATATAGAGTGGGAAGAATTTAAGAAAATATTTCTTACCATGTATTTCAATCGAACTATTAGAAAAAAGTTGGAAAGAGAATTCATAGATATGAGGAAAAGGTAAGGTGGATCTATAATAACTTATGAGGAAAAATTCAAAAGGCTTTCAAGATATGCCTTAGTTTTTTTATCAATAATGATAAAAAATAGAAATATTATTTAGTGTTTTAAAACGATACCTTTGAAAGAGTCTAACTACCTAAGAATTTGGTAGTTTTGAAGAAGTGGATTTATGTTCTCTAAAAGTAGATATGGATTTTGGATAATGGTCCCATGTTTATGAAGATAGGAAGATAAGAATTGATTTTCAAGATGGTGGGTCAAATGAGAAAGGTGGAAAGAGGATCCAACTACCCACATGTCAAAAATTTGGGAATAAGAATCATGATATTTGCATAAAATGGATGGGGAAATGCTTTAAGTATAAAACAGAAGGCCACTAAGATTATAAATGTTGAAGAGACATGAATAATATGACCAACATGATAGAGGAAAGGAAGGAACCTCTTAATGCACCACCCATGGTTCAATGCTTCAAGTATAGGGAGTAAGGTCACTATAAAAGCTAGTGCACTAAACCAAAGGTCCTTGAGGGTAATCAATGTCAACAACCACTAAATACAAAGGAGAAAGGGAAAGATTATTCCATCACAACTATTTAAGCAGAGGGTGAAAAGGATGTCATACAAGGTACACTTCCTATTCACTCAATAATAGAAAATGTTTTATTTGATTCTGGTTCTATGCATTTTTTATCCCATAAGTTTTATAGAACTATTAAATATAATCCTCAATACATTAAAGTAGAGATATCTATAATGACACCTAGTGGTGAAATCATTGAAACCACGGTGTTGGACTCTACTCCTATAAGAGTTCATGGGAAGATTATTCCACCGAATCTCATAACACCTACCTTGGGGGAATTCGATGTTATACTGGGCATGGATTAGCTCTCCTTATATTGAGGAAAAATTAAAAGTTATGAAAAGGAAATATATCTTCATATTCCAAACCATCACATTCTCTTATAAAAATGTAAGGAAGATCATGAATCTCTTTTGAAAAATCCATCAATGGTCTGGGTGTTGATACCTTATGAAGAAGCATACCTTACCCAAATGGTTGAGTAAAAGGAAGGTATAAACTTGGAGGAATTTCCCATTGTTAGGGAATACACTGATGTATTTCCTAAATAGTTACCTAGGATTCCCCCAGATCATGGGGTAGAGTTCTCAATAGAACTCATAAGCAAAGCCTCTCCTATCTCAAAATGACCCTACAGGATGGACCTGATTAAACTAGAGGAGTTAAAGAATAAGCTAAAATAGAATTTTTAAAAAGGTTTATATTCCCCAGTTCATCACCTTGGGGTGATACAGTGCTCTTTTTCATGAATAAGGATGGATCAATGCAGCTGTGTATCGATTATTGGGAACTGAACAAGATCACCATAAAGAACAAATATCCTCTACTAAGGATTTATGACTCGTTCAATCAACTATATGGAGATAAGTAATTCTCAATAGTGGATCTTAATTTTGGATATCATCAATTAAAGGTGGAGAAGGAAGATATTCAGAATAAAACTTTATGTACAAGGTATGGGAACTATGAGTTCATAGTGATTCTCTTTAAACTTACTAATTACCCTGTAATCCTAATGGATTTTATGAATAAAATATTCAGATACTATCTTGAAAAATTTGTGGTAGTCTTTATCAAAGATATTATCATTTACTCCAAGATAAATGATGAACATGAAGAGAATCTATGGATTGTGTTAGGGAAATTAAGGAAGGATAAAATGTATGATAAGTCTAGAAAGTGTGACTTTGGGATGAATAAAGTCACAATCTTGGGGAACATGATCACAAGTAAAGGAATTTATGTGGACCCTTCAAAGATAAAGGTAATTGAGGAATGTCACAAACCTACTAGTGTCATATAAATCCATATTTTTCTTGGATTAATTGGGTACTATTGACATTTTGTGAGAAATTTATCACAATTTTCTAGCCCACTAACTAAGTTAACATGAAAAGGGGTAAAGTATGTTTGGATGGAAGAATGTGAGTAAATATATAAGCAGCATAAGAAGAGGCTAATAACTACACTTGTACTCACACTACCAATAAGTGGAGAAGATTTTGTGATATACAGTGGTTCTTTAAAGAAATTCTTGGGTTATGTACTCCTGATGAATGATAAAGTGATATACTACACCACACAATAGTTGAATATCCTTGATCATAACTACCCAACACATGATATGGAGTTAGCAACTGTGATCTTTGCTATAAAGATTGGGAAACCCTATCTTTATGGTGATAAGTGTGATATATATATATATCGATCATAAGAGTTTAAAATATATATTCACACAAAATGATCTCAATATGAATAAAAAAAGATGGTTATATCTAATAAATGACTATTATTTCTCTATTCACTACCATCTGAGAAAGGAGAATAAAGAAGCTAATGCTATTAGCAGAAAAAAATCCACTACTCTATCCATGATGAGGATTCAAAAAGACCTTATCTTCATAGATATGAAAATCATAGATTTGTAAATCATAATGGTAGGGAATACATCATACCTTTCCCAAATTATTACCCAAGAATATATCCAAGAGAAGATCAAGGAGTCACAAAGGTATGATCCGGATTTACAAAAGAAGTTGAATTAAGTAAAGGAAATATACATGAGTTCCATATTAATGATGATGGTGTAATTTGGTTTGGAAGGAATCTTTTTATGCCTTCATCACATGAGATAAATAAGGAGCTATTGGATAATGCACATAGCTCACCTTTCTCTATCCATCCTGGAAGTACCAAGATGCATTGTGAATTTTGGGAGAACTTCTGGTGGGATAACATGAAGAAGATTTTAGAGTATATCCTAATGAGTTTGGTAAGTTATCAAGTTAAATCAGAGCCACAAAATCCTAAATGGATGATGAAAACATTTCCTATACCCACATGGAAATGGGAGAATGTCAACATGTAATTTTTTACTGGTCTCCCAAATAAATCCAAATGAAATAATGAAAAATGGATTGTGGTAGATCAAAACACCAAGAATATCCACTTTATCACCATTCATGAAGATTTATCACTTGAAAAACATTCCAAGATATATGTGAAGGAAGTAGTGAGGCTATATTGAGTTCCACTTTTGATCATCTCTAATTGTGATCCATGGTTCACATATAAATTCTAGAGAAATAATCAACATGATTTGAGTACTAAATTGAATTTAAGAACTACCTATCACCCCCAAAACTGATGGACAATTTGAAAGCACTATTTAGATGCATGAGAAAAGATAATATCCTACACAATAGAATTTAAAAGATTATGGGATCAGTATCTACCATTAATTGAGTTCACATATAATAGAACTTTACACTTGAGTATTCAAATGGATCCATATGAAGCTATGTATGGGAAAATATGTATAATTCCAAATTGTTGGGATGAAGTTGGGGAATAAAAGGTACTTGGACATGATTTTGTTTAAGAGATGACATAGAAGGTTCAAGCCATCCAATAGCATATAAAAGCTACTCAGATTCAAAAAAAGAGCTATACTAACAACTATTAAAGGGACTTAGAGTTAGATTTTGGAGACAAAATTTTCCTTTGAATATCACCATGGAAGAGAGTCATGTGGTCTAGAAAGAAAGGGAATATTATCCTAAGACATATTGGCCCCTTTGAGATCCTTTATCGCATAGGAGAAGTGGCCTATTGAATTTCACTTCTATCAAGTATGGATCAAGTTCATAACGTGTTCCATGTATCACTTATGAGGAAGCACATACCCAATCCATCGCATGTACTTAATCCAATGGTGGTACAACTGGAGGTTGAACTCTAATATAAAGAGCAGCTATTGAAGATATTGGATAATATAGACAAAGTTCTACGCAACAACACAACTCACCTTATTAATGTGTTATGGAGGAACTATAAGTATGAAGAGGTGACATGGGAACCATAGGAAACAATGAAACAAATGTACCTTTATATTTTATCAACTTAGAATATGATTTAAAATTCTAGGTATGAAATTTCTAAAGGGGGGAAGAATGTAACAACTTAGAATTTATAAATGATATTTATCCCCTAAAGTAAATGTGTGGTATAATCTACTATATAATAGTATACATATAAAGAAGCCAATACAAATCATTTCATTACTAAATAATATTAAATTAATCATCAATGAAACTGATTAAAATCCAAAACATTAGAACTGGAAAAAAATATAAAATAGAAAATATAAAATGGGAAAATATAGATCACCCCAATCTATTAGAATCATCTCCCTCACTACTAACACTATAAAAAATAAGAAAATGTTAATAAACCAATCAAAATTATAGAAAATGGAAATATATAACCTTGAGAGAAATTGATTTTAATATTTAATGAAATAATGGAGTTTTATATATAGGAGGTAATGTGACAGTTAGAATAGTAATGTGACCGTTGGACCACTGGAAATATTAACCTGACCTTTGGGAATAGTAAGTTGATTGTTAGAATAGTAATTTTATCTCAAAATAATATATGTCAATATAAATAATATTTATAATGATGAATTTAATTAAATATAAATATTATAGTACCAAAAAATAAAAATCATCATTAAAAACCTAAAATATTATATAAGCACATTTTTTAATAAACATTATTTTAATGTATTTCATAAAAATCATAATTTTTATATTAAAAAATTAAAATTACATATTTTATAAATTTATTTTGATAAAATGAATATAATTTTTGAAATAAAAACATAAAAATTATCCAAGGGTATTTTTTGGTAATTTTCTAAAATACTTCAATTTTTGGATGAATAGTAAAAATACAGTTGTTTATATAACAGATGTATCTTAAATTAAATCATTCATGATGTAATAATGACATAATCCTTTATATGACTTGATATTTGGAAATGATATATTTTATTTATTAAATTAGTCATTAAAATATGATAAAATTAATTTCCAAACCTAAATATCACTTTCCAAAACCTAAAGTCAAAAGTGATTCCTTAAAATAACAACTTTTTTCCACTGTACCTTTTAATAAAATAATTAATTATAATTAAAAAGGTAATTTAAAGTATTAAACCCATTATATTATATTTATATGTTATTTATATTATAAAAAATTCACTATTACAAGGTTTTCCATTGATATATTATTTTATTCAATATTTTATTCTAAAAATACCCTTCTTCTCAAGTATAAATAACCCCTCTCCCTTACCTTGTAAAACCACTCCTACCAACCATTTAAAATATCAAGATATGAAAAAAATAATCTCTCTAAATATCCTTATAATATTTAGGTACATTTTGGAGTAATCAAACTCCAACCACCAAAGGTGTTATAGTGTCGTATAAGAGAAGCTACACCGAGGAGAGAGTAAGTCTCTATTAACTCCTCCCCCTTTTCTTACTCTCTTTCTTATTTTTCTCAATTCCTTTCAAAACCATATACTATAAAATTAATTATACAGTAATTTAAAATTATATTAATGATGTTAACCTACTTTAATTATCATATTTATGACAAATATAAATTTCATACTTCCCTTTCCTGCTCTTTCGACAACATCCCGTTAAAGGTCAGTTAACCACCTATGGAGACATTTCCAAGATGATTATTATAACCACCTTAATGTATGGATAGTATTAATTATTTATAATATATAATTTTTAATTAAATTTATTATATTCTTCTGGAGTTAATCATAATTTTCTATAAAGTAATTTGAACGAAAATAGAGAAATCAAAGCGAAACGAGATTTTTTTAAGAAAAACATGATATCAAAACACTTCAATTTCATTAAGGGAAATTAAAAAATATAATAAAATTATTATAATTTATAAATAGTTATATAAATTACTATAATTAACTTCTAGATCAATGTTTTAATAAATCTATGTTTATTATCCAGGAGGTGTAAAATAAATGAAATAAAGCAGGAATTAAGTTAAGGGGATTCTCGAACCCAACTCATTTTATTTGGGTTATCCCAATTTCTTAATATATATTGTATATATATTCCATTAATATTCCTTAAATATAATTTAATTAATCTTACCATTTCTTTTAGGGATATATATGTTTCCACCTTGATTTTTAATCCAAATACAATGATTTTCCAAAAAGACATTTCTTTACAAAACAAATCTTCGACTCCTCAAATGTTGTTTCTTATACAAAAAAAATTATATCTTCTTCCAATGTATGATATCCCTTTTTATTTTTGGATCCCCAAATTTCATCCATTAATGTATGCTTTAATAAATCCTTATAAAATCCATTCCTTTTCATGGTTTAATTTATGACTTTGATTTATATACATTCTAAGTGTCATGCATGTTTATGTAAAAATTATGATGTGATGGGTGGGTCTGAAATTATATAGGACTCCAATTCATTGGGTAATATGATGTATCTAATGGAATAATGTGTAATATATGTGAACATGATTCTATATTTGTTCACAAAGATGATTTTATGATTATACACATATGTTATGTGTGAGCATAATTTTATCTTTGTTCACAACTATGTGTGGTATTTGATCACTATGACACGATGTTTCATTTGTATGAATTTACAAATTCCATGCCCTTATCACATGTTTCCCTCATGGTATTTTTGATGATCCTATTATTATTATTTGATGAGGATGATTATTCACTCCCATGTTATATTGATTCATGTCCCTTACTCATCCTATTACTGGAATTTTAGATCACCCCTTTCATTGATGTATATTCTCAGGTGATTACATGTACTAAGGATAACTCAAGGGCCATTAAGAAGATATAGAATAATTAACTAAATAATGTACATGTTTTATTATATAAAAGTTATATATGAGAATAATTTAACCAATACTCTAAACCTCTTGATCTTGGATTGGTAGTGTTATTATGTTGTTTATATTAAAATGATTTAATAATTATGAAATAAAAAGTAGGGTCTCTATATCTACAGAACCCATCAAAGAGCTGGTGGGATGGATGGAATCATAAGGTTCTTATTGGGCATACTGGTCGGCCTATGACCCAGGACTGACTAGCCAGTGAGGATGCTTGAGGGGAATTTTAATGAAGGGAAACAACATAATTTTATGATCAGGGTTGCTCAGGTTTTTGATAGGGAAGGTAGATTGAGAGAGGCTATTCTTGGCTGAATATCCATCCCTTTTCCCTCTTTTGAGACCCCATTGAGGGGGGGGGGGGGTGGGGTCCTAGATTTTTTATGATGATGAGTCAAGTTAATTTCTACAATTTTATTAAATTTTGGTTTCCATTTTAATTTTCCTTTCTTTTCCTTTAGTTTGGGCTTGGTTTTGGGTGAATATTCCACCAGATCAAGGTGGAATTGACCAAGATTGTCATGGATTTCACTTTGCTTATGAAGATGGAATCCCATTATTTTGTTTGCATGCCATCAGAAGAAATTTTGGTTGAGGTATGTTTATTGAAGAATATAATTGAGAAATTAAATTTAGTTAAATTCAATTGAGGGTGGAATCAGTTTTGAGTGATAGGGGTTTTTTTCCGCGATGGTGCCAGGGAGGAGTGGTAGACCTTCTGCAGGTGGTTGGTCTTGGTTTTGGCTCAATATTGGTTCTCGATGAGTTTTATGGTAATTATTCCACGTTGTATTAAATTAAATAATTAATTATATTTTTTTATAATTAATTATTTATATTTATTATCATGTGATAGATAACCAAAATCATGGATGATGCTCGGTTGGATTTGACGAGCTTAGCGGAGACATGTGTGGGCATGTCAGGCTCTTATACAAGGCTTAATGAATCTGGGAAAAGGGATAAATTCTTATTATATATAGGTGTAACCTTTAATATAATTTCATATGTATGTATATATACATGAGATTTAATTCCTACATATGTTTTTATGGGTTTAAGAATTGGGTATAAGGGTCGGTATGGTCCTTAGGTGAGTCGACAGGGTGGCTTGAGCCTCTTGAGATGAGAATAAGTTCTCTTGAGAACTTGGGTGTCTTGGGATCACCTAAAGACTTGGTATCTAAGGAGATATGGTACCATAGAGATAAAAAAATGCATTGTGAAGGTCTTAGGGTTCATGTTGAGAAGCGAATAGACAAGGTTGGGTAACCTAGAGCTTGTGGGTAGGCATAGGAGGTTTGGGGCCAGATGATGATGGGTGAGACTATCTTATGTCTCATTGGTGATGGGAACATGATCTTAGGCATGGGGTAGAGTCTTTGTGTATATAGAAAGTGGAATTAGTCTTTCAGGGCTTGAAGTTGGATGATGAAGCGGTTTGTCTCCAGATAACGGGCTAAGGGATCTCCCCTATATGATATGAGGAAGGACTTAGGTATGGACCATGAGAATTGTTTGAGACTTGGCATTGGGATGCCATGCATATTTAGACATGGTGACTTGGGACTATCCCTATGTTGCGGGACAAGGTGTACTGAGGGAATTCAGTGTGGTTGGATTGGACCGAGGGGTCTGGGTTGGGGTGAGCCTTCAGGATGCAATGTCATTAGTGGGTATTGAGCTAGAGGTGGTATTAATGAGAAGAGATTGTGGTGGGTCTATAGGATCTAGTGGATTATTTTTTATGTATGTTGATATATTTATCCATTAGGGGATAGGTCTCAAGTGATGAGTCGTAACATCCCGTGTTTTGAACCGGATGAAAAAGTGAAGGAAATTAAATTTTTCTGTTAACTAGGAAGATCGGTTTTAAAACCGAGCATTAGAACTTTTTTTTCCGATAGTCGACATCGATGCATTGATAGAATAAAAATATTAAGTTTATTTTATTGATACACGTGTTTGTTTCTTTTCAAAAAAATGAAATAACTCTCAAATGGTGCATCGTACGAGAAATCTGAGACCACTGTTAGGTCCAGAGCGCTGAGTTTACCCTAGGTAGGGTATAACCCTGATTCACATCAGGTGTTTGGCACTCTCGCACATGATAATTCCATATTTATTTTTAATTAATTAATTATTCCGATTTTTAAATAATAAATAATTATTTTCTCACAAACAGTGCGTTGAATGAGAAATTTGAGACCACCAATAGTTCCGGGACGTGAGGTTTACCCTAAGCAAGGTATAACATTTGCGAGCGTCAGATGTTTGGTCATATCACACCCAAAGTTGATTTAATTAGGTTAAATATTTTGTTGGAAAGTTAGTAATAATAATAATAATTTTATTATTAATATTATTATTTATTTTGAAGACAATAAATAAAAATGAACATCCACAATTAATAAATCGTGTTGCAGTGTAAATAATAATTGCACAATGTAATAAATGTGATATTATTAATTTTTCGAATTAAATACAAATCCACAATCAATATTAATTTAATAAAAGTTATTTTTTTTTAATGGTTATTGTTTTAAAATATTAATTGTGCCATTGATGAGTTATATTAAATAATAATAATTTTAATTATTTTAACATATCGACTTAAATCAAGGTGCGGACCATTTAAGTTTATGTCGTCCTAATTCTTTAAAGCGACCCAAGGTGCGCGTCAGTGCACCTCGCTATGGATCCCGGATAGCTATTAAAATTAATTAAATGATTGCTCAGGATTTATATAAAATATTACATCACGCCATAGCAAAATGTTCAGGTTAAAAATAATTAAAAAGGATTAAAGGAAATTAATGGAATTTAAAGAGGGAAAATAATAAATAATAAAATAGATACGGTTGGAGAGAAATTAAAAATAACTAAAATGGGGTAAACTCATTTTAATTATTTATTTCATTTCTTTAGCATTTTTTTATTATTTTATTTATTTTTCCTTTTTTTTTCTTTTCTTTCCTTTCAATTTCTTTCTCCTCTCCTCCTCTCCTCCTCCTCTCCTGTGCGTGGCGCACCCCTCCTCCCTAGGTGGTGCATACCACCCTGCTCCTCCTTCGGAAGACTGCGGCTCCTCCTTCTGTCATCTGTTTTCTTTTCCATCAGGTGCGAAGTAAATCTTAGGGCAAGGATAACCTTGCACAAGTGGAATCGTAGGTTTTCATTGTGTATCCTACGCATAGTTCATTGTGGAAAGATTTTACCCTATTTTGGGGTTTTTATAAAATCTTATGTTTTCTTCCATTTTAGGTAAAATCAAAGCACACCGCTGATTGTAGGATCATCTAAGAACATAAGGTAGGGATTCTACTCTCTTTCCCTCCGTTTGTTTTTTCTGATTTATAAAAATGCATCGTTGTGTCGTTAGTCGGTGCCTACCAGCTTTGTGCAAATTCACCCAAACTATTTAATTTATTTGTTTCGTCTAGTTGTTTCATCCCTTTTGATCATGAATTAATTTGTTTAATTTGTTGCAATTTGGTCGGACACCCCTTTGGGTGTGACGACGTGGTTGGTATAAATTCGGTTAGCCCGAGTATTTAATTCATTTAACTGCATGTATTGTGCAACCTATTTTGTTGTGTTTAATTTAAATAATTATTTTAGAATAATTACAAACCTTGAATTGTTGGATCTTTGATATTTGTTTGTGCTGAATTATTTAATTATTTAAATGTGCATTCCCGGACATTTAATTTAATTAAATGAATGTGTTGCACAACCTATTTTTGTTGTGTTTAATTTAAATAATTATTTTAGAATAATTATAAACCTTGAATTGTTGGATCTTTGGTAGTTGTTTGTGCGAAATTATTTAATTATTTAAATGTGCATGGCCGGGCATTTAATTTAATTAACTTCATGTGTTGCACAACCTATTTTGGTTGTGTTGAATCTAAATAAATAATTTAGATTAATTATGAATCGGGAATTGTTGGAGTCTTGATAGTTGGTTGTGCTGAATTATTTATTTATTTAAAAGTACATTTATCTGCTTATGTTGATGAAGTATCTTTCCTTGTTAATATTATTATGCTGCAATATTTAATTTGAATTTTATAATGCATGGGTGTATCTGGTTAGATTTCAAGTTGTGAGTTTATATGCTGATTATGTCATATCTGCTGCTGTGAAAACTTTAATTAAATGCAGGGAGGGGAAAGGAGGTGAGTCCCGTATTAAGGGACACACTTAGACCCTATGTTCCTGACTAGTTACCTCTATGTGTCGGGGGGCGGTGTCATTTTCTTTTCTAGACCGAGACTTCCCTGGGCTTTCTAATACTTATGAGTGATACCGGTTCCAAAAGGGCACATCGGGACGAATCCGTTGGCAATGTGGCTAAGCCAGCCTCAGATGACACTCGACCCCTTTTTGTGAGATCGAGACAGAATCAGGGTAAAGCCATGCCTCGGGCAATACTAGGTCTTTCAAAAGATTTCCTTGGATGGGTTCCGTGGTATTGGATAAATTGACGGATGTTTCATAGAGATACCTTCAAGACGGGCTCAGACTCCAACTCTCAACTTGAACCTTAATAATGATGCACTTAAGGTTTATGTTATTTCCATTTGAGTCACTTGAGTATTGAGATATTCTTTTGATATGTAGAAGTGCACCTGGTTGATGCTTGACTTAGACCCCAAGTTAAAGCACAAGCTTGGGGTATACCTCTTTCTTGTTTACCTTGTTTCGTTCTGGGTTTTATATATATACGTCTATGTGAATTCTGTTGATAGGTACTCTTTCAAACTACCGGCTTAGGCTGAAGCAGGTGATTAGGCACGGGGGCTATTTGGAACCCGGGCCGACTTAATTATTCCATTGCACTTAATTAATTATCTGAAATTGTTAAATAATGGAACACTGCATTTTATCATTGCATGAAATGGAAAGGTTTAGACACCTTGGGTGCCAGCCTATTGGGATTTTATCTCACACCTTGCTCGGGCGTTGTTGACACCCGAGTAGATTATATGACTACAGGTATTGACAACGGGAAGCGTGCTACTTCCAATTCATGATTGATTGTTGCTGCTTAGGATGGAGATTGGGGCAGAGGGCCGAGCCTTTCTTGTGATGTAGTTGTTGCACTTTGTTTCTTTTCTTTTTAGTTGATAGCATACTTGGGTTCTGTTTTCTATACTTTCAGTTTAGATATACATCATGGCATGACATCGTTTTGTGAGCTTCCTCACTTGAGTATTATTTAGTTAGATTATTCATATTGCTTATACTGCAGTTTATTCATTTATATGATTCCTCTATTTATTATTAATTGTTGTTTACTTCCACTATGATAATACCTATTACCTATGAGGGCATAGTCTCCCCCTCAGACACAAAAAGGCCATCGCTGCTAGTCAGCAACCTCTAGCATTCGGGGAGATGTGCTTGAGGTCATATAACCCACTGTTCTGGCCACCATCTTAGAGGTGAGCTGGGTCGGGATGTTACACAAATACCCTAAGATCAACTAGAGAGCTTAGTGATGGGATGCAACCCTTGGTGACATTGTGATACTGGTGGACTTTTTCCTCGTAGGATTGGTTTAGGGTGGATGATGGACCTGACATTGAGTATTATTGGGTCATGGTGCTTGAGGTGACCTCCATAGAGATTTTTGGGATGTGTTGGTGTGCTAGGAGACGTTGGTTAAGAGGCTTGGGTTGGTGGATAATTGTGTCATTCTCCTTTGGGTATGAGGTCAAAGACCTTTCCATGAATGGATTGTGTCAGTATGATGGACTCCCTAGTTTTTATGGGGATCAGTCATTGTGATGGACCTCCCTAGTGTATATGGAGATGGGTCAGTGGATGACCGTACACTAATGCTCGAGTATTAGGTTGAGGACCTTACCCAATGTGGCTTGGGTTGGTGTGCACGCGTTGGAACTTTCCTCAGTAGGCTTGGGTTGTAGACCACCCTAGGGTCTGGGTTGTGGTATCATAGACAATCGATAGACCTACCTACAGTTATAAGGGATGGGTTTATGATTTTGGACATATTACCATGCCATATGTCTGTGGGATCAGGTTAAGGTTTTAGATGCTTCCCTACCCGAAGTTTTTGGGTACAAGTCAGACATCAGTATGATGGAACAAGGAAATTGGTGGATTCTGATATGGAACCAAAATAGGTTTGGTCATGGTAGGTGTGCTTAGTGAGACCCTACTGAGTTTTTTGATCACACCTTGTATGAGAATCTCAATGCACGTGCAAAACTTATGTCTATATTTAAAGTTTAAGCATAGGTTGTGTAGAGGTTTTTTTAAGGCTTGAGGGTATCATGAGATTAGGATGAGGCATGAGGATGGTATTAAGACAAGGGTGTGCGAGTTGTATTTTGGTTTTATTTTTTATTTTGGATAAGATCTATGGGTGATAAATTGTATGTTTTATAGGACAACATCGTGTATGTTATTGAATATGTTTATTTATTTAGTATGCTCTGATATGATGTAGATGATGCTTGGTTATTTTCCACTATTGTTTATACTCTGATTTAATGGCATAGTCTCCCCAATGTATATATTAGGACCTCACCTCTAGTTGTAAGCCTCTAGAATTTAGAGAGGTGTGCTTGAGGCCATGTGGAACCTCAACTCAGATGGGTTCTAGGACTGGGGTGTTACACAAGTACTAGAATAAAAAAATCCCAAAACCATAGCTCCAAAATGTCCCCCTATAGCTTGAACCATAAGCATTTTAGACCCTATAGAGACAAAACTCAACCCTCTACATCTAGAACACCTCCAGACTCTCTCTATACCCCTCCAAATCCCAAAAAATAAAAAAGGAAGGGTTTATAATTTTTTTTATCCCTTACATAAGATACCTCTCAAATAATTCTCATCATTTAAAATCAAAAAAAATTGAGAAGGAAGGAAGAGGGAAAAATATAAACCACTACCTTTCAAGATACCTATCAAAAAAGGGATATTTATATAATATAAGCACATTACAAATAATCTAAGGAGATGAATAAAACAATCAATATCATAAATCATTACACCCACCAAGCTAAGGTTATAGATATCCTACAAAAAAACAACCATCAAGTAACTCAAGATATAAGGCACACATATGTAACTCACATTACCAAGTTCACTCTTATAAACCACTATGTTTCCACATGAAATGAATAAAAGGGATAACACACCATCATAATAACTTCTTCCAGTGGTTCTAAATGTCCAAAATCTATTCCTCGAACACTGAATTATCTTCAACATCCAACTCATCCTAGCCAGTGACATAAGAATCAACATGAAGATATCAATGAAGTTTTCATACATGGAAAATATTATGGATTTTATCCACCACTGAGGTAGGAAAAATAAATATAAAAAACACACCAATAATCTTCAACACCTTTAAAGGCATAAAAATACGAGAGAAATCTTACTCCCATGAAAAAACCTATGATTCCCATGATGAAGGGATGCCTTAAAAAAATACATGACCTCCAAAATAAAATTCTGAAGGTATCCTTATATAACTAGTATACAAATTCTGATGATCATGATTTGCTTTCATATGCTTTTGAATCACTTAAACCATTTCTACCATGATTTGCATTATTTTTGAACTAATAATAGCTGATTGTCCATCCTCCATCCAATATAATAGAGATTATCAAGGTCAGACATACAACACTTTGAATGGGGAAATACCAACGGGGGAGTAATAACCATTGTTATAAGAAAACTCAACCAAGGATATATATTTTACCTAAGAGCCTCTAAAATAATGAGTGCATGTGAACAATATGTCTTATAGAGTCTAGATAGTCTGTTCTATTTGGGCATCATTATATGGATGGAGGGATGTTATGAGGAATACCAAAGATCCAAAAGAACATTAGATAGCACTCCACAAATGGGAGGTGAATTGAGGATCATGATTAGAGATTATTATCTTTAAAAACCCATAGAGCCTCACCACCTCCTCCAAATATTACCTCGACAAAACTTCCACTCCACTCGACTCCTTAATCATCAAGAAGCGAGACAACTTCATAAAGTGGTCCATAATCACCCAAATAAAATCATATCCACCCTTGGATCAAGGCAATCTAGGGAAGAAATATATAAAGAGTTACTCTCATGTCCACTAGGGAATATCCAATAGTTTAAGCAACCCACTTGGAAAATGATGCTCTACCTTCACCTTTTGGGAGAATAAACACCGAGACACAAACTCTGGAATCAACCACTTTATCCTAGACCACTAGAATTTAATCCTTAAGGCCAAATAAATATTATCCACACCAACATGTACTAACAATGGTGAGTTTTGAAACTCATTAAGAACCAATTGATGCATCACCTAACAAATGAAGAGACTCCCCTAGAACAACAACTGATAATGGTCATCCATAGAGTGCCCCTTAGGGTAATCACTACAGAAAAGCACAATCTCTCCAAAAATACACTTCAAAATCACCCAACCATGATTACTTAACCTATTTAATAAAAGATAAATTCATGTTAATGTGATATAATCACCCTCTGCCATATATTTTATAACATCCCAAGATTTTAGTACTTATTTTTATTTAAATAAATACTATGTTGAATTGCATGGAACACACACAACACTGAACTAAAATGAGTTTCAATATATTACAATTACAATAAAAATAAAACATTAGTAAATAGAATGATAGTTACCAATTATCATACTTACATTTTATTATTCAGTTTTGGTTGATGAGATTTAATGATTATCAAATAATTAATTAATGTGATATTATTAAAATCATTTAGTGTTTAAAAGGGTTATTTTTCAAATAGTTTTTTATGAAGTGTATCTTATTTTAATAAAATGAAAACTTTTTAAAATTCTTTAATTTATGAACCAAAAAATTAAAACTCTACTAATAATAAATTTATTTTAAATAAGATTAACAATACCTAAAGTCTAAAAAGGTCATTTTTATAAAAGATGTTTTTTTGTTATATTTAATAGTTTAATTTAAAATATAAATCAATGTATTTTATAAATTGAATTTGATTAAATTAAATTCATTTTTGAATTCATCATGTAAAAATTATCTTAGGTTGTTGTTTTTTTGTATTTTTCTAAAATAGTTTTTTTAGGTGAAATGTTAAAAATATAGTTGTACAAAATACCATCACTTTTATGACATCATCAAGATATAAAAATGACTTGAAAGTATGAAAAACATTTTTTTGGGAAAAAAAAATATTTAATATGTAAAATAAATCATTTTAAAATATTATGTTAAATTTAAAAACCCAATTTTTTCATTTTAGAACATAAGTGATTCTTTATTATAATAAAATAATTATTTCTAATCCTTTACTTTAATTAAGTAATTATAAGGTTACATTTAGTTTTAGATTGGTTTTAAATTAAAATAAATATATTTTTTTAATATTAATACAATTGATTTTTTGATAATCAATTCTATACATGATTTTTTTGTAAATCCATTTTAATGCTAAAAGGATATTTTTATAAAACCGTTTTCATTGCATTTTGCATACTTATATTAAAAGTAATTTTTACCATCAATAAAAAATGAATAATGAAAAATGTATTAAATATTTTGAATCATAATATTTAATTTTTTTAATAATTTCCATTTTATATTTATTCATAATGAATAATTACCATATAAAAAGTTTTTCATTGTGGTAGGGGTTAAAAGGTCCAACGAGGCGATTAAACTAAGAGATAAGGCTTCAAATATCACTAAAACTTTTATAAATATTATTTTATGAGTTTAATTAATACTATAAATTATAATATATTTGAAAATTTATCCATTTTGTTCCAATTTATTATGAAAGTGTCTTTATATTTTGTTAAAATATTAGAGTATTTACAAAGGTGTCGCTCCTCTCACGTATAAAAGGAGACCCTCACTCTCTCACTTCTTCACAAAATTTGAGCATGTTATCTTGAAAAATATATTCCAAAATTACTTACCAACTCTCCTACCAAAATCCTATAGGTATTGGTATCACTAAAATACAAAAATAATAAGGCATAATGTGTAAGCCAAAAGAGGATATCCAAAGAAGAGGCAAAGGTATTAACTGAGTTCTTTCAAGTTTATTTACTCTTCCACCCCATTACAATGTATTATAAACAAAATAATATAATGAAATTAGAATCTATAATATAAATAAATGTTTTTATATTGATTAAACACTAATTTTATATGTACATTCCATCCAATGTAAAATAAAAACAACGCATGTGCATATGTGTGGAATACCGCCTCCATGAAGTGATGTATTTCATTTTTCAGAACCGCATAATATGGATGGTTATATAGATATATTTATTGAATAAATATGATATTTATGAAATAATTTTTTTACATTAAAGATAAATCATTATCCAACTATATTTATTTCCATCCATTGAAAAATGAAAACATTACCCATGCGTACATGCAGACTACCGCCTCCATGGGCGACATATTTCATTTTCATAACCACCTTATATGGATAGTTATAAAAGTGTATTTAATTTATAAATATGATATATATGAAATTTTTAAATTTTTTATGGTTATTAAAATATGACCAAGGTGAAAGGACTTAAACCGTTGAATCAAAACATGCATGAGAAATTGAACAGTTAACACCTAACTAATTTATTTTAATAAAAAACTATGAGTAAATGGGTGAAAATATGTTATAAATAAATGATATCTAGAAATATATATATATATATATATATATATGTATCTTATATATACTAATAGTAAATATAAATTTATCATACAAGATTTTTGAATGCATCCAACCAAGAGAGAATCCAAGGTATGAGTTTCTTTTACAATCTCATTTTTATTCAGGATGATTTAAATTTAAATTTAAATTGGGGGAATTATATGATATATCTCTCTTAAATACCATATATTTTATTCTGGAATTTTATTTATACATTTTCAAGTATTATTTCCATTTTTCCTCATTTCGGTACTCAAAACCGCTGAAATAAAATTTATAAGAAAAGCCGACAATATTTATCCTTTTTGGTTGAGAATATTCCTCTTACATATAAATATTATTTATAATGTTTCAAGAATGTTTTTAAATATAATATATTTACTATTTAATGTAATTTTAAAATATCTTTGAAATTTTTATAGATATTTAAAAAGTAATATTTTTTAAAGTTTTTCCATATGAGTCATTTTTCACCCGCTATAAAAAAGTAATAAAAGAATGTTTTATTTAATGTTTACTGCTTGACTATATTTTCCCACCATAATGACCATTATTCATTATGAATATTACTTTTAAAGTTTCTATATTTTTCAAATAATATCCTTTTCCTATTATTAACACCTCATGAAATATTTTTGGAAGTGAATTTTTATGTCATTTTTGTAACTAAGTTTCCAAAGTTTTAAGAAAGTTATTTTCAAAGTTTCACTTCCATTTTCCACTATAATTTTACAAAGAGAATGAATTTACTAAAAAAACTAATTTTTTATGAACTTTTGGTCTCCTTTCATCCCTTACTAGTTTATAGTGTATACCTCATTCTAATCAGGAGGATTTATTTTAAGTTCTCCATCTCCCTCCATAATTATTTTAACATTATATTTTTCCTTAATGTATATGTTATTTTTTAACATAGATATATTTAACATCATTTAAATGTTAACCAAACAATATTCTCTTTATTATATATGGGTTGAATTGAAGGAAGTTAACTAATAATATTATTCCAGTAACCACGAAAATATTTATGTTATGTATACTCAATTCAATATGGTTGTTTATTGATTGTTATGGAACATTGATGATGATTTGTTAATTTATTTAAATAAATGATGAATGCATTGGAAATGTGTAAGTGATGAGTGGGGTCTATTATATCACTTCAATGTATCAGGTAAGCCTCATGATACAAACAATAATGGGTATCCTGGTCTATGACTACCCATATAATTATGATGTCTTGGCATGTTGCATTGGTGGTATGTAATATAACTTGACATGAGGAATTGATAGTAAGATCATGATGTCTTATAACGATGTTATGATAATAAGATCATGATGTATTGTCTAGATGATTAAGATGTTCATCATTCTATATTCCCTCATTATGAAATAAGATATTCTTTTCGTTGTGATTTTGTTATCCATGAATATATTTCATGCTCAAGTTATTAAATACATGGAATGTTTATTGATTATTCAATTTTCCATATTATTTACACATTATGTATCCATGATAGATTCTGTTATATGGAAAAACTTATAGGGCAACTGATCTCACCCTTTTTTATTTTCCTTTCCATAGGTTATGAAGAAGGGATATTTGAAAGATATATAGGATGTAATAAAAAAATAAAAAGTTTTCAAAAAGTTTATAAGTTATTATTTATGTTTCTAATTTAATAAGGAAATAATGTATGCACTGAATCTCAAAATATTGATAAACTGTTTGATCCTTTTGGATGTGATCTCTTATATATTGTACCAATGTAATAAAGTAAACACTATCTTTGGGTCACTGAAGTAAAGGTTGTTATAGTTGAATTTTGATATTTTTTTGAACCTTGGGAACTATATTTTAGAAAAAGATAATAAACATGAGAATTATGGTAAATTATTAGAATAATCAAGAACTTTTATTTTTATAGGAATATTTATGCTATAGATTAATATTCATAATAATTTTAGCTAATTTAATGTATTCAATTATTTAGAGATAGAACCTAGTAGCAGGAATGTAAAATGTATCAAAACCCATAATCAATGTATGGATTTCCCTCTTGAGTAAGTAAACACAACTTGTGTGGGTGCTGAGTAGATTATGACTATATTAGGGTAATCAACTTAGGTTATTTTGAGAAAAAATTCACGTATTTAACAACTTGTTGCTTCAATACACGATTCAACAACATTGGAACATTACATCTGGCAGGAACCACCAACCTTTAATAGAACTAATCATATTTTTTTTCCTGAAAAATGGATTAAGTTTTTCAAAAATATATTCCTATCTTTGGGAAGTAATGATAGGGAGAAGGTTATTATGAAGTATATTGTTTGAAGTGAGATGTTGATCAATGGTGGTTATTGATTTAGTATGAAAAGGAGTAGGATGAGATAGTGAGAATAGAATAAAATTATTTTAAGGTTATATTCTTTGAGAAATATTTTACACGACAGAAATGATATGATATGGAAAGGAAATTACTTAATTTAAAAAATAAATAATAGGAAAGTGTTACTAAGTATGAGACAAAATTTATAAGATTATCAATGTATTATATGAACTAAATATCTAATCCAAAAAGTTAAATTGACCATTTATTTGATGGACTTAAGCTAATCCTTCAAAGGGAAATTGTCTCTAAAACATTTTCATCATATGATTATATAGTATCAAGTTCTATAAAGATAGAGAAAGAATTATCCAAGTCTTATATTTTGAATGTAAATAAAGAGAAGAAGAGGATGACTTAACACCAAGGAAAATAAATGTGGTAAAGGAGAATTAGGGAAGGATCACTACTATAGATAGTGCTTTTAAAAGCGCTAGAAAATTATTTTAACAGTTCTCGAAAAGTGTTGTTAATATTAGTGAAGATAGGGTCGGTCCCCTTTAATAGCACTAGAAAATAAATGATAAAGGGTGTCCTTTATCCACGCTAAAAAAAAGTGATGATAAAGCCCACCCTTTATCAGTGCTATTTTAGCACAGATAAAAGACTCTTTTTATCTGCTCTATTTTTAGCACTGATAAAGGGGGACTTTATCAGTGCTCGAAATAGCACTGATAAAGTGGGAATTTATTAGCGCTCTAAATAGCATTGATAAAGGGGTACTTTATCAGTGCTCAAAATAGCACTAATAAAGGCCTAGCTTCCTGTGATGTGCAATTTATATAATAGCATACCCACCAAAACTTTCACAACAAACACACACACCACCTGCACAGTGCACACAAGAACAAAGAAGCACACACAAGAATAAAGCAGCGCACACAAGGGTTTGGAAAACAATGCTATATATATTTCAAACAATGTTTTATATAATTAAATTTACAATTATCCAACAAATAGTTAAAAAAATTAATGTTTTATCCTATGAAATTTGTGATCCCCTCTAAAAAATGTCCTCCCATGGTATTATTTACCAAAAAATCACCCCAAATCAAGAAAAAGGTTCCACCTATATAAGAAAAAAATATTATGTTAGGAATATACTATAAATAAATAAATTAAACATTAATATGAAAGAATACATTAATAAAATGTCAATTTTTTAAAAAAAAGATACATTTGGTGTTATACCGGTCAAATTGTGCATATAATTGAGGTGGGGTTGATTCCTACATGTCATAAATGAGTTATGGATCATTGTCCTAAAATATCAAAACAATATGAATGGGTTTGATTGGTTTTTAGTATGTACCTTGTTCTTTTACTAAAATTAATATCAAATTTAAATGACATATTTGGATTTATACCAGTCACATCATTTATCGAATTGAGGTGTAATTGATTACTATACATAAAAAATGACTCATGGATCATTTTTCTAAAGTATCAAAACCATCCAAATGGTTTTTCTTAGTTTTCAGTATGATAGTTGTGTTTTTTTACTAAAATATCATTTAAAAATGAAAACAAACATTTTTGAGTTATACCGGTCACATCATGTGTCGGTTTGAGGTGAGGTTGCTTCATAAACATAAAAAAAGACTTATGAATCGCTCTCCTAAATTATGAATACAATAGTATGGAATTTTCTTGGTTTTTTGTGAGTGAAACGTATTGAGTTGAAATGTCAATTTTAAACTGATAACGGACACCTTTAGTAATACTAGTCACACTATTCATTGTATTGAGGTTTGATTGATTCCTACACATCAAAAATGACTCATGGATCATTATTTTAAAGTATTAAAACAATCCAAATTCATTTTATTGGTTTTCAATATGTCACTTGTTCTTTTTACTTAAATTAATGTCAATTTTAAATAAAAACACATTTGGATGTATATTGGTCACATCATTCATCGAATTGAGGTTTGGTTGATTCCAACACATAACAAATGACACATGGATCATTTTTATATGGTATCAAAACAATAAAAATTCATTTTCTTAGTTTTCAGTGTGTCAGTTGTGTTCTTTTACTAAAATATAATTTCAAACTGAAAACACACTTCTTGAGTCATACCTGTCACATATTGAGTCGATTTTATGTGATACTACTTTATACACGTCAAAAAGAACTTAATAATTTCTGTACTAAATTATGAAGACAATCAGAAATCGTTTTCTTGGTTTTTAGTGAATGACACATTTTGAGCTAAAATGTAAATTTTAAAGTGATATCAGACACTTTTAGTCATACCAGTCACATTGTACATCATATTGAGGCGAGGTTGATTCCTACACATCAAAAATGACTCAGGGATCATTTTACCAAAGTATCAAAACAATTTGAATGTGTTTTCTTGGTTTATAGTATGTCAGTTGTTCTTTTTACTTAAATTAATGTCAATTTTAAATAAAAAGACACATTTTGATTTATACCGGTCACATTGTGTGTTTTATTGAGGTAGGGTTGATTCTTACATGTCAAAAATTACTCGTGGATTGTTTTACTAAATTATAAAAACAATCTATATGCGTTTTCTTAGTTTTCAGTACGCCAATTGTCTTCTTTTACTAAAATTAGTGTCAATTTTAAATAAAAAGAGACACTTTGAGTCCTACCGATCGTAATGTGCTTTGGATTTAGGTGAAGTTAATTTATACACGTCAAAAATGACTTATAGATCGTTTTAATAAAGTATCAAAATAATTTGAATGCATTTTCTCAGTTTTTAGTATATTATTTGTTTTTTTACTAAAATATCATTTCAAACTGGAAACATGCATTTTGAGTCATACAGGTCACATTGTGCATTAGTTTGAAATGAGACTACTACATAAACGTCACAAAGAAATTATGAATCATTTTTATAAACTATGAAGACAATTAGAGTGAATTTTCTTGGTTTTCAATGAGTGACATGTTTTGAACTAAAATGTCAATTTTAAACTGATAACAGACACTTTTAGTCATATCGGTCACACCATTCATCATATTGAGATGTGGTTTATTCCTAAACATCACAAATAACCAATGTATCATTTTACTAAAGTATCAAAACAATCCAAATGCATTTTCTCAGTTTCAGTAGGTCAGTTGTGTTTTTTTGCTAAATTTATTATTAATTTAATATAAAAATACACACTTAAAGTCTTAACATTCACACTGTGCATCATATTTTTGTGTAGTTAATTCCTACACATTGAAAATGACTTATGTATCATTTTACAAAGGTTTCAAAACAATAAGAACGAGTTTTCTCAGTTTTCATTATATCACTTGTTCTTTTGACTTAAATTAATGTCAATTTTAAATAAAAACACATATAGATTTATACCAGTCACATAATTCATCATATTGTGGTGTGGTTGATTCCTACACATCACAAATGACTCATGGATAATTTTCATAAGGTATAAAAACAATCCAAATTCATTTTCTCAGTTTTTAGAATGTAAGTTGTGTTTTTTACTAAAATATAATTTTAAACCAGAAACACGCTTTTTGAGTCATACCGGTCACATTATGCGTAAATTTTATGTGAAAATACTTTATACATATAATAAAAGAATTAATAATCACTTTCCAAAATTATGATGACAATAAAAAAGTGTTTTCTTGGTTTTTAGTGAGTGACATGTTTTGAGCTAAAATGTAAATTTTAGACTGATAACTGACACTTTTAGTCATACTGGTCACATCATGCATCATATTGAGGTTTGGTTGATTCCTAAATGTCATAAATGACTCATGGATCATTTTCCTAAACTGTAAAAACAATACAAATAAATTTTCTCAGTTTTCAGTATGTCAGTTGTTCTTTTTTACTTAAATTAATGTCAATTTTAAATAAAAAGACCCATTTGGATTTATACCAGTCACATCGTGAATTTTATTGAGGTGGGGTTGATTCCTAGACATCAAAAATGGATCATGGATCATTTTCATAAATTATAGAAACAATACGAATGTTTTTTCTCGGTTTAAAGTATGCCAGTTGTGTGTTTTTAACAAAAATTAATGTCAAATTTAAGTAAAAAGAGACACTTTGAGTCATACCGTTCACACCGTGTGTATGATTGAGGTGTAGTTGATTCCTACATGTCAAAAATGAATTATTGATTGTTTATTAAAGTATCAAAACAATTTGAATGTGTTTTCTCAGTTTTTAGTATGAAAGTTGTGTTTTTTTCTAAAATATACTTTCAAACAGGAAACACGAATTTTGAGTCATATCAGTCACATCGTGTGTCAGTTTTACATGAGACTTCTTCATACATGTCATAAAGAACTTATGAATCATTTTCAAAAATTTAAAATACAATTAGAGTTATTTTATTTATTTTCAATGAGTGACTTGTTTTGAACTAAAATGTTAATTTTAAACTGATAACAGACACTTTTAGTCATATTGGTCACAATGTTTGTCAGATTGAGGTGAGGTTGATTCCTACATTCCACAAATGATTGATTGATCATTTTCCTAAAGTATCAAAGCAATCTGAATTCATTTTCTATGTTTTTAGTAATTTAGTTGTGTTTTTTTCTAAATTTATTATTAATTTAATATAAAAATACATGCTTAAAGTCATAATGTTCACACCGTGCATCATATTTAGGGGTGGTTGATTCCTACACATCAAAAATGAATTATTCATCATTTTCCTAAAGTATCAAATCAATCCCAATGCATTTGATCATTTTCATCATGTCACTTTTTTTTACTAAAAATACTGTCAATTTTAAATAAAAATAGACACTTAGAGTCATTCCGGTCACATATTCATTCTATTTGTGTACATTCTTACATCAGGTATACTACCAATTTGTTTCTAAATTAATTTATATCATCTTGTGAGTAGGAGTCTTTTATACAGTCATAGTAGTACTAAAAAAAATATAAATACACAGATGATTAACAAATATTTTAAATGAAATAATAATTATTTTCTAAAATACCTCTTTAAGGATGCTGGTTTGTTCATGGAATACAATCTCTTTCATAAATTTACAAACATAATAACCACAGTCTTTATCATTTTTTTATTTCAGACAATGCATAAACATCAAGAAAAATAAGTATTTTTTATATGTTTTAGGATAGTGGAATATTATTATATATACCCTGATTTGTATCTAGTCGTAGTACTTGTGATGTTTATTGTCCTTTTCCCCTCGCCTCATTCCATGATGTAGATAATATTCATGCACCGTCCTATTATAAAAGAATCCTCATTAAAAGATAATATAAATTATATAACTTGATTCCTAGTTCTAAAATGTTGGATATAGTGTATTACAAATTGAAAAATGCCATCATGTGTGGTTGGTTTGTTGGATATCCATGTAGTGAATCAAAAAAATAGATCTTTGGATTATCTAAATTGACTGAAATGTTCATCCAATGCTACCTAATAACACAAAAAAGAATAAGTAATGAAATAAATTAAAATATATTTGATATAATTAAATTGTATAGTTTTACCCCTACATCATCGGTATTAAGAAGAGTCTATCATCCATATTTTTTCTTCTGTTATACAATTTGAATAGGCCTACAACTATTTCACCCTCGTTCTTAAATTCTATTTTTATTTGTTATGTAGAGGTGACGCAAGGACTAACGAGTCCAAATTTTTCTTCATGTGGAAATCCCTTCAATTGTTTTTCATATATACGCTTTCAAAAAATATGAAATGTATTTATTCAAAATTATCATAGTATTTTAGATTTTGGAAAATCAAATCATGAAGACATACCTCATGTATACATTTACAACTAAGCTACCTAGACAATCATACTCCAGGATTTCACTTACATTGTCAACACTAATAAAATCTAGATCTTCCCCATTGTACATATTTTCATAAAAAATAATTGTGTGAGTACCATTGTCTTTCAAATTCATATTCACATGATCCTACAATGATAATAAATGTATATATAGAATTGAAGAGTTTAAGGTGCATTTGGTAGATCATTTTGATCGGTTGGTTAATCATTGAGATGGTTTTGAGTCGTTCTTTCTATTCACCCCTTCCCTATGTCCATCTGTAATAACATTCATTGGTTCAGAAATTTTTTTCAATAAATGTTAAAGGTTTATCTTGAAAAATAAATTGGAAATGAATACCTCCTTGTCGACATGTTTTTTTACAAGCTGTGACAACCATGTGATGAATGTTCCATGAGCTTGTTTGACCTTATGAATATCTTCATCATCAATTGGAATAGGTAGCTCGACACTCAACTCATGGGATACGTTAATCAACACTTTGACATAACCTATTGGAATTGGTCTGTTGTGTAGCATGATGTTCTGGATATTGAACATTGTATCCCTCGCTACAAGGCAATGTGTGGGTGTTGATAGATATAAATCAAAGTCATTTTCACAATGTATAATATCAGTACAGGAAAAGTATTAGTGTCTATCTGATTCATTATTCACAGAAAAAATTATTGCAACATTGATGACCTCATCTAAGACAGGTTTTTGAGGGGAATAAATCACCTCAAAGCTAGTTGGGGGGGATCTTTACACGCTGGTTGTTCTTGAGTTGTTTCTTCTCTTTGACCCCCACCATCAAATTTTCCATGAACTCTCTCTACAATTGCATATGTTCTTAAAGGATAAATATTATTTCTCTCATCATTTCTATTTCTTCACTTTGATCCTCTTATTTTTTTCCTCAAAAAATGTTTGGGGTGTACCCCAAAACGCACACCTCTGACGCAACCATAATTTTTTGGATGCTTCAAGGCCACTAAAGTATCTATGCATACAATTTGGATGTTGCTGATTACTATGAATATGTCAGATATAAAATATAAGAAAATAAGTAATCATTTTTATGTAATATTGATTTAAAGAAAAACAAATATTTATTATGTCATACTTACACATATTTCCCACACTTTTTGTGTGTTTTCATCTATTAGTATCCCATCTTTATTTACACATGCCTCCTTCCATAGCACATGGTGTGGGATGGAAGTTACTTTTTATTTGGATTCATCAATCTATATATAAACAAAGGAACATAGTTATGGTGTTGTTTTATGTCACATAAAATTATTATAATAGATTTAAAATAAGTACCAATTTTTTTCAAGTGAAGTGTACCCCATTATTGCTTTATGGTGGGGGTAAGCTGGTTTTGCTACTCATTCCTTATTTTCAGAACTTAGTTTCTATTTCATAAATAAAAAAATGTCAATCAAAGTGATGAATACATGTATCATCAAACAATGTATTACCAAACAAAATATACCTGAAAAGATTGATCCACACGACGACTAGTAAATGCATACCACACTCCTTGGGTTATCAGGTGTGCATAATTAGGAGGAGAGTGTGGTTTTATTTTCCATTTAACATATTTAAGATATAATCTCATTAAAATTGAGAAAAAGCCTCTGTGAATCCTTCCCACAACACTTAATACATAGTCCGGGTACGAGCCATCCACTATAAATGAACTCTATAAGGGATGATGAAGAGTAAGTAAATGTTTGATTATTTTATTTTTTTAGTAAATTAAAGAAATGATTTCATAATTTTACCATAATATCTCTCCACATCAGTGTCTTAATCCCAGTGACACCATGGTTCCATGATTTTACATCAATCAGCACACATTACCGAGTGACGATTCCAATGTAACTACTAAACATGGATTTTTGGGGTTTAACATGCTGGACCCATTTATTCTATCTAACCTTGTATTTGACACCTTTTTTTTCCTTATGGATTTTTTCTAACACAATAAAACTACGATGCTCCTATTTTTCTGTGCTGTTAGTGTTTCATTGCCTACCATTTCCTTGGTTTCAATATCATCAATACGTTCCTGTAGAGTGCTAGCATCGGCATGTGAAGATGGTGGTTGTACCTTTTCACTGGGAACAGTAGTAACAATAGGTTTAGAAACATGTTGGTCATCTACACTGCGATCAAAAATAGGTTGAGAGACCTATTGTTGTTATGCACTGTGAGTAGCAGCAGGTTGAGGGACCTATTGTGCCTCGGGATTGGGAGCATCATCACGTGTAGAATCCATTATCTAAAAAAGTGGTTTAACATTTAATTAAGATTACATGAAAGTAGTAGTGAATAGATAATAACATAAGGTAACATGATGTATATTATGAAAAAAATGTAACCTGATTATTGAACTCTTCTTTTTTAAAGGATGAAGGGATTTGAACCCTCTATCAACTATCCAAATCCATTCATTGTGTCCTACTATGACATAAAAAACTCCATTTACATTGGGACAACTATGAAATGATCATAACATACCAATGAAAAAGTCATCCTCTATTGAACTTTCATATGAACCTTTAGTGGTTTTGGTTGATAACAGAACAATTGACCACTTTTAGTTTGTAGGATCTGTAACATAAAATACTTGTACTGCCTGTGATGCCATTATAAATGGTTTGTCCTTGCACCCTTCCTTACTGAAATCAAATTTCATGAATCTCAACTCATCTATTTTAACAACCCTCATATTATCAACCCACTTGCATTGAAAAATAGGCACTCGAAAGTTCATATAATTCAACTCCCATATTTTTTTGATGATGCCAAAGTATGACATGTTCACATAAATTGGATTTATGTACTTAGCACCGAAAACATGCATCGCTTCAGCCACAAGTGTAAATCCACTATTCCTCATGGTACTATCTTCATCATGTTAATTAGTATATAATGTATAACCATTAGTTACATAAACATTATAAGACAATACATACACACTTGGTGCTTTGGCTAGCCATTGAAGTCATTATAAAATTGAGTCTGTATTTTCATCTGGCTCCTTAAATATATGCCCTGAAACCATCCTATAAACTGTCGATTATGTGTATTTGATATGCATTTTTCAACCCTTTATGGATTATAATTCCTAATAATTTATTTATGGGTTTCAATATATGTGTCAAACTCCAAAATGTTATACAAAATGTAAAGGTGGGCCTGTTCCCAATCTATAATATTGATTGTGATAACCTATATTCCATAAATTCCTTCACCCTCAAGCCATCTAGTGTGATGAGATTTCAGTAGACCAATTATTTCCACACCGAATAGGTATTCCGTACAGAATTCAATGACTTACTCAACAATATATCACTCCATAATACAACCCTCTAAACGACTTCGATTTTTAACATATCCTTTCAAAATCTTCATATACCATTCAATGGGTTACATCCACCTATAGTGTACAGAACCACATAGTCAAATATCTCTCAATAAGTTAACCATCAAATGAACCATCATATAAAATAATGTTAGAAGGAAGAACATTTACAATTCACATAATATAACGGAAATTTCTCTTTCCATACTTGTTAATTTTGTTGGGTCTATAACTTTTTTGCATATAGATTTGAAGAAGAAATAGAGCTTCGTTAATGTATAACAGAAATTCTTTGAAAAAATTAAACATAAATATATAAGAATTAGATCTTGCATCAAAACATGGAAGTCATGTGATTTCATACCCTTTAACTTTAAAATGGCCATTGACACGATGTTCTGGATATTCGATGAACACACCTACAGAACCTTTACGTCATTCAAGAAGTTTCAAAATTGATATCTCTCCTACATAGAAAGAGTGTAAGTAGTTAGAGGAAGAGAAGTTCATTTTTCACCCTTCACTAGAACCAAATCTTCTCATATTTCCATTCCAACCATGTCAAACCAAGCCTTAATTCCATCCTTAGTTTTGCTGGGTGCATTTAGCAATGCGATGATGGAACTGTCACATACAATATTTTCTACATGCATCACATCAGGAAAGTTTCTAACCTATAGAAAATTCCAATATGGAAATTCAAAAAAAAAACTTATCTCTTCTTCCAAGTAGTTTTTGTAAGGTTTTTCAAAAATGGTTTACCAAAAGCAGTGTCCACATATTTTACTTTCTCAAAAAATTGATCACCTATTACTGGAGATAGTGTTGTATGTTCTTCTGAACATCCATTGAATGATGTCCTCTAATATTGGTACTTATTTCATTTGGGTAGAAATCTATGATGTCCTAAAAACACAGTTTTTGATGAATGTTTCAACCTAATTGACTGTGTACCTTATTCGTATATGGGACACCCATGACTTTATTTAATGCTATATCCTGAAAAATTTCCATAAGTAGTAAAGTAATTTATCATCCCATACAACATGGATCTCAATGTGAAATCTTTATTTATATAATCATCAAACAACATAACACCTGAATCCCACAATAATTTCAAATCCTCTATCAATGGAGCCAAATAAACATCAATATCATTACCGAGTTGTTTCGGTCCAGATATAAGCATAGGTAGCATGATGTGATTTCGTTTCATGCATCACCACAATGGAAATTTATAATTTACCAACATAAATGGCCATGTACTATGAGTGTTGATTTGAAAACCAAAAGTATTCACTCCATCTGTAGATAACACAAGATGAAGGTTTCTCAGCTTGTTTCCAAAACCAGGATACTAATGATCGATTCTCTTCCACTGAGGAGAGTCTACCTGGTGATGTAGTTTCCTATCTTTATTTCTTATTTCTATATGCCACGTCAATTTCCCTACGGTCTCCTCACTTACATATAGGCTCCTAATCCTTAGAATGATTGGAAAGTACCATACAAATTTTATAGGACTGGATTCATCTTTTTTTTATCAAGAAGAACTACAATTTGGGAATTATATAAGTGATTTTTAGTCCTTACAAAATACTATAGAGTCATTCGAGAAGGTTTGTATTTGTTTAAATATAATACCCATCGAACGTAGAATTCATTTGACATCATATGTTTGGATCAGGAGAAGATTATATTTTGGGAGCATGTCATTCAAGAGATCAAGTAATTCTATAAGACTAGTGTCACTCCATTCATTGCCTTATTTCAAATTATACTGCTTCAGTATAGCTAACAATGCTCTATATTTAGTGAAACCACCATACAAAGGCGTCTTTGCACAACTCTTTAACTATTAAAACAATTTTGGGCCATAATGAAGTTCATCTTAAACTATCCTTGTCATTTACTCAATAGGATATTCATTATCATTCACATTTGTAATCACATCCTTGATACGATCTTCTTCATTTTCCACACCTGTAATCATATCAGATGATCCATTAAATGCACTGTTAACCTAGACACTAGCTACATTCACCTTTTCCCCATGTTTATTCTAAAAAATTTATAACTTCAATCTATTCCATGATAGATCAAGTGTTTTTCCAAATCCTCTACACTAACTTGTCTTGAATAACAACAGTGTAAACACATACAAAGGATTTCAGAAGGGTCATACACATAATATTTTTCAAAATTGATGAACTATTTCACTCCATATTTATACTCTCTTGTCAAATGATTGGCATACACCCATTCTTTATTAATATCCATCCTATTTTATTTGGTTATATTAGTATTTAATAAAACAAATACAAATAATATTGATACAATGTAATGGTTTTTTTAATTCTATAAAAATATAAACTTAAAATATTATGAAAAAACTATAGATTAAATTCCTTTGAAAACTATTTAAAAAATCACACTTGAAATCCCATTAAAAAAACCAACCATTTACATAAATTACTCTTTAAAATAATACACCCTTTTTAAAATAAATAAATCATTTCCAAACACTCTTTGACAAAACCACAATTCCTTTTTTTAATGCATCCAGGACAACTTCATGACCCAATAATCTTAATCATTTAAAATGAGCGAAATCCCTCTAAGAAACATTTTAAAACACTTGAATCATTTTAATAGATCCACTTAGACATTTTCACAAAGACATAGATCCCAATAGATAAAATTTATAAAATATACATAGAAAACACCTCAATTCATCCCAAATCGATCAGTGTTGTATGATTCTGACACATTATTCCAAAGGAAGGTGTAATAATAATAATTTCCATAAGCATTTGATATTGTGATTCCCACCATTGGATATCCCTTATCCATGCTTCCATTATCCATTTATATCAATTATCCTTCACCACAATACAAGATACCCAATGGATATGTTCCATAGTCAGTGACCACACTAGAAACCATGAAACACTCGTGTTCCAATTTACTATAAACACTACATTATCCCAATGATCCTTCGCTCACACCAAATCAATTGGTTGTAAACCCCAAGAAAAATGTATATGTCTCTCACATGAAGTACTATTGGTTCCTTCCTTTATAAATACACCTAATAAAATCTATAATCATGAACCCATTACATAATCAAAAATTTCTCAAGTGTCATTCCTTTCACACAAATAATTTCCCTATGCCACTAATCACTTGAAGAAACTATGTTTCTTTCTTGATCCTTTTAAGTAAATCATGTCTCAAGTAAAAATAAGAAAATAGCTATGATACTAAAATAATAGATGTTATGATTTTTTATAGTCTATTTTCTAAAATATTAAAAAATACTTTATAAATGACATTACAAAGACTATTCATTCTAAAATTCTTAACTGAACTCATATCAGTAACCTCTAGAATCAAAGTGACGAGCGTATCATTATAAGTCTCAAGATAGTTCTTACCTCTCCAAAACTCATTCATGAGTTTAACAACATCAAGTCACAAAATATTCTAGAAACTTATAAAGAAAATTTAATAAAGAAAATATAGGTTTGGTACCTTTGATGGATGAATCGACCTAAATGTCACGACCACTTCATAAAATTGAATATCAATAGTTAATAATTCATTCATATAATTTTTTAAAGTTTAAATAAAATAATAATTTATATATTTAGATATAAAATTATGATAAGAAAAAAATATTATTTGATAATCAATTGAATTATATCATTTGTCCCTTTGAGTGGATTCACCATAAAGTGCTTACGAGTGGAAGGATTCATTACATGTGTTGTTATAGTTATTTGACTAGGGTTTCCAGAAAGTTTCTCATGTAGCTTTGGATAGGTTGGGCTAAAAAAATACATGTTTCCCTTATAATTCCATTTATACCTTAAAAAAAATATCATTGTATTCCCCTATAAAGTAGGATTTTCATCCAAACAACATAAATTTCATGTGATGTGATTATTCCATTTATGTCATGCATTTATCCTTTGTTGCCCATTTTCCTCAGGGGGAGGTATTTTTAAAAACATGAGGTTATTGAAACTAGAAGGTATAGATATGATATAGTAACTTAGATATAGATTTACTTATATGTTATGGTATATCAGGTTTTGAGATTTGATTCAATTAAGGTATGTTCTAGAATTTCTTCCTCTATCTGCAAGTTTCGGGGGTTTAATTTATATTTTGGGGGTTTAACATTAGGATCGTGGATTTGTACCAAATCCATCTAGTGGTATCATCTATTTCTATTATTCTACTATCATTTACCAAAAAGTGGTATTAAATATTGTTTACATAACATATGGTGATTATTTTATCAAGATTCGATAGAAATTCTTGGTTTCAAGACTACTGGGTTTCCTCTAGTGAAGTGGTTTTCTAAAATTTAGTGGAATTTCACTAGTAACAAAGTGGTGGTTCTATTGAAATGGGTAAGGTTTGGATTGATATTCAATGTAGGAGGATTCATACTTTGGGGGGAAATGGAATTCCTACTCTTTGAGAGTTCAAACATTACATTGATTTTTAATTAGTCATAAGTTAGGTGTTTAGTAGAATGGGACACCATGAGATGAATGCATTAGATTTTTTTTAAAAGGCATGTCAAAGAGAATCTGGATCCAAGAGGGAATAAGGACGCACCTCAATGATATTGAGTATTAAAGGTGGATGTGTAGTAGAGGGAGGGATCAAGGAGTATGATTGGTTGAGGTTTTGGTGCAACAGTGGTTCTTGGTGAGAATGTATCAATGCCTAGAAAGTGAAGCATTTTGATCCATATCTATGGAGAGCATATTGATTCTTAGTAAGTGAGGGGATGTAATCCCATACTAGGGAGAGAAGATCAATGTCTATAAATTACATGCCCTAGGTCCTGCCTAAGTAAATGGGGTTCTCGTGATGAATGAAATGGAGGAGATAAAAATCAATCATGAAGTCAATCACATAAAATTTGAATGACATAAAAAACTATTCATCTCACCTCTAAACACCCCTTACTGAAACAACCATTTTTCCCATGTATAACACATTACAAAATAAAATCAACCCACTTTATATAACCATCAAAATCCAAATATAATATAGTGAAAATGTTCCCAAATCAAAAAAGTTTTTTATAAAGTTCCAACTAGGACTTTGATAATTCTTTGATAACCAAAACATGATATTATTTTTAAGTATTTTACAAATGATCCTTAAATATTTCACCCAATTTGAACACATAAAATCCTTTTTTAGAGACCAAACAGGATTCAAAACTTAATTAAAAACTCCTTTAAATAATAAATGAATTAAATTCCAACATAAATATATTAAACATACATAACAGGGTGCCCAAAAATCATATAAGATATCAATACATATTACAAAATAAAATTAATATATAAGATTCATAAAATTATAACAAAAGAACACCAAAGTTTAATAAAAATCAAATCCAACCAACATTCATGGCATACAATCATGATTCACTAGAGGACCACCAATTTCATTTCAAAAACCAACCAACATGAAATTCATTTAGTGTGAAAACAAGGACCACCAATGGATGCTATTTTCATTGGGGAATTTATCCCGCATAATTCATAACATAACCATCAAAAAAATAGATAGAGGCGAAAACTCACTGTGGAGGTGTCATTCAGTGTGCGAAGGAGGTGCGTTCACGGTAGAGGAGTGGTGTGTAGCAGAGGAGTCCTCCGGCAGAGGAGAGGAGCCTGACAGAGGAGGGGCGCATGGTGGAGGAGAGGCGCATGATGGATGTGTAACATGCACGGAGGAGGAGAGGTGCATGGGGGAGTTGTGGCGCGTGTGGTGTAGGAGAGGCACACGACGAATGTGTGGTGCACGATAAAGGTGTAGTGTGCGATAGAGGTGTGGTGCATGGTGGAGGAGAGGCACACGATAGCCTGGTTTGCGTATGGTGGAGGTGTGTCGCATCATATAGGAGAGACACACAATGGTCTGGTTCATGGCGGAGGAGAGGTGCATAATGGAGGTGTGGTTTGCAATAGAGGAGAGGTGGCATGAGAGGTGGGGGAGGAGGAGGAGGAGAAGGAGGAGGTGTAGCGGTGGTGATCAGGTTTCACGAGAGCTTGAGGGGTGCGAGGAAGGAGGGGAAAGTTATGGTTTTTTTTATAAAACCCGGTGAACCTTTTACCAGTGCTAGCTAAAAAGCGCTGATAAAGGTATGTTTTATCAGTGATAAAATAAAAATCACTCATAAAACATGACTTTATCAGTGGTAAAAATATAGCACTGATAAAGACGTCATTTATCAGCACTTTTTTAGCAGTGATAAAGATAGTCCTTTATTATTTCTAAAAAAGCGCTCATAAAGATATAATGTTAATAATTTATTTTTATTATTATATATATTTATAAAATTATATACACGATAAATATATATTTATATTTATAAAATTATAATTTAAATAATTATAACATTATAATAAATATACTTATTATATTTATAATCATAGAAATATATACAATAAATATATTAATTATATATATTTATAAGATTATAGATGTATATGACTATATTTCTTCTAATTTTATAATTATTTATATGAATATATATATATTTATAATTATAATTATAAATGAATATATATATATATAAATAATTATAAAATTTTAACCAATTAATATTTCAAATATTTATAATTTTATTAATATTGACATTTAATATATTTATTATCATTTTATAATTATTTAAATATATCTATATTTATTTATAACTATAAATATAAATATATTTATTTATTTCTCAATATTTTTATATATTTATTTAATTATATATAACATTATAAATGAAAATAATAAATATATTTTATATGCATTGATAATTATTTAAATAAATAAATATTTTTTTATATTTATAACTAATAAATATATATATATTTATTTTCATTTAAAAATTATAATAAATAAATTATTTATAGTTATAATTATAAATATATATATATACATATAATTATAAAATTACAACAAATATGTTTATAATTTTATAAATATATATAATTATTATATTTAAATTATTTAAATATAGCTACATTTCTTTATAATTATTTTTATAACTATTTGTATTTATTTATAGATATTTGTATACAGATATATATAATTAATATACTTATTATAATTTTTTAATTATTTAAATATATCTATATTTATTTAGAAAATTTAATATTAAATATCATATTTTTTATAAATATTTGTACATATTTATAAATATATTTATGTAATTATACATTTATAACTTTATAAGTAGTATAATAAATATATTTATTATAATTTAATTAATTTTTTACATATATATATATTTATAGTTATAATTATAACTATAAATAAATATATTTATAGTTATAATTATAACTATAAATAAATATATTTATAAATATTTGTAAATTATATATATATATATATATTTATGAAATTATAATATATGTATTTATTGCAATTTTATAATTATTTAAATATATATAGTTATAATTATAATTACAAATAAATATATTTAAAAAGTATTTTTATGTACTTTAAAATTTAATAATTATAAATATAATAAATATATTTATTCTTTAAATATATTTAGTGTGATTTTATAAGTATTGAGAACATAATATAATATATATATGGGTAACATGAATTAATCATTTACACCTAGTAAAATATACATAATAATAAATGAGCCATCAATGGATAACATGAATAATAAGAAGAGTGTAATGTATAAATGGACATTCATGATGATACATAACATATATACACACATGATCAATATATTAATTGACTAAATTCATTGGAAACAAACATAAATTTAATTATAATCTTATACTTTTTTTTAAAACATTATATATATATTTTTGAATTATTAAAAATAATATTAATTATAAACATGAGTTTTTTATTTAATATATACAAATAAACATTATTTTTGAATATAAACATAATTATTGTATATAAATTATTATTAAAAACTTTTATCAGCGCTAAGACTAGAGGTGATAAATCTACTATTTATTAGCACTAAAAAAGCACTAATAAAGGGTATACCTTTATCATCACTTCTTTTAGTGCTGATAATGAGTAGATTTATCAACACTTTTAGCTAGCGCTAACAAAGGCCCCCCTTTATCAGCGCTTTCTGTTTAGTGCTGATAAAACGACACGCTTCCCTTGCCCAATTTTTTTGTATTGGACAAAACTTCCTACATGTGATAATTGTTGAAAGAAACACTCAGGTACTTTATTATAGGGAATAAGAATCTACTACAAGTGAAGAGATAAGGGATATCTGGATCCTGAATGAATGGTCAAGAAAGAATCCACTAATATCTAGTGTTTAAAATATAAGGCTATGGGTCACTATTTTAACCAATGACCCAATCATCAGGGGAATTTATGAGATAACCTAAAACCCATTGTAATGCCCTGACCCTAGATTCCCAGAGCTGGTGAATTATTTTAACACATTGGAATGATTATAAGGAATCATTTCTCGAAGGACAGATCAGTTTAGCAGTCTTGGAATATAGATTACATACATGAAATTTACATTATAATTTCAAAACATAAAATAAAACATAGATGATCCTTTTAGAACACTATTATTCTCATATATTAACCCAACATATAAATAATAATACACTTTTTGGAATCTTGGGAATATAAATTATAGGAAAGGTGTGAGCTCATATGCTTAGTAAGGTTAAACAATACATCACAAGCATTCATAAATAACCATAAACTTTAAGACAAGTATAAAATTGAAACACAATATTTTTAAACATAAACTTGAACATAATATAGAAAAAATAAATCAAATAATTCCACATAAATATTCACATGGATATTCTAATAGTCTAATAATCACATGTAATTTCAATAACTAATCTCATAGTGAGGGAATGCATAATTCCGGACATCTGAAACATATCGTCGAGGCCTTGGCCAAGACATCTAAAAATAAATGGTTAAGGCCTCAACCAAATCCATATATGAAAATAAATGGGGAAGTAATTGGCCAAGTCTATATCTAGTTTTTAACATGGGACCTACCGATGCATAGAGGGGCTATAGAAGGCCCCAACCATCACTTACTAAGTCCAATACATTCCTCTTATGAAAGGGGTAAAACATAACATAAACATTCATATTAATACTAGCATGAAAAATTTTAATACTTTACCATAAACCATGAATGGAATAAAAATAACACATCCATAGTCAAATATATCATAAACCATTCAATACAATATATAATATTGTATCATAATAAATCAACCTCAATTAACTATAAAATCCAACAATGGATATTGACATATATGAAAATAATCTAATAATATCATTAAAACTCTTTGAGAGAGATATCCCTTTTTTATATTGAAATCATTTAAAAGTCATGAAATTATAAAAGAAAAATTTCTTTTCAAAATAACCTTCTGATATTGTAAAGAAATCTTTAAAATGTTAAGGCATCATAATGGCAGAAAAAGCCGCTCACGATGTATAAGTTAGAAAACATTCTTCTCATACTTTGTTGAAAAAGTAAAACAAAGTACCTTGTAAGGAAAATGACAAAAATATTCCTTTTTATAAAATCAAACATGGGTAAAAATGTCTTTAAACAATTGTAAAATAATAGTAAGTATTTTTTGAAATATATTTTTAAGAAACATGGACATGGATGATAAATATGTCCCAATAGATACTTACGTATAAAAAATCTCAGATAATAAAGATATTGTGAAATAAACCCTTACCTTATACTTTACTTTAGTTGAGGGTGAATTAACCTCCTATATAATGGTAAAATCTTGATATTAAATTATACCAGAACCATATCCAAATTTGTTATATCATATATGATTATATCCTTTTGGTAATAATATTTCAGTATTAACGTTGTTTCGGGTGTTAATAACTTTGTTTTCCTATTCCCGTTTGGTCATGTAAGTCATGTTTGTTATGTATAGAATGTATTTTATTCATATACATAATGAAATTAATTAATAATTATTATTTTTACTCATCATATAAATTTTATAATCATTATTTAATGGTTAACTAGAATCATGAATCTCATCACGTCATGGAGATGGTAGGCCGTACATACGCACAAGTAGTGATATTGTTTTTCGTAAGATAAATGAAATGAGGAATATGGTTGTCCCATGATTATAAAAAAATCACATTATATTTATGATAATGAAGTTATTACTTTGGTATGGAAACAATATATAAATTGTAAGTACAAGAAGAAAATAAATTGAATGGAATTGGTAAAATAATTACTTATTCTTTGAGCGTCTCCTTTTGATTTGCACAGAAGGACTCCTTAGGATGACTTAATGCCCAAAGTGGGGCCTCTATGATTAATTCAGGGATGTTAGGAGGAGAATTTATTAGTTTTTGTCCAAGAAAAATGGCCTCATAGTTGTGAATTAAAGAGAAGGAGAAGTGCCATTTTATAAGAGAAGTTAGGGGCACTTTTGGAAGATCTTTAAATATTAATTTATTATAAATTGATTTTCGATTTGAAATAGATAAAAACTGATTAAGTTTTAGTATAAGATAATTATGGGTCTAAATCCTCTCAAATAATTAATTTTATATATGTTTGGGTCATTAATTAAACTTATCCTTTGGATTTAGCCATTAGTTAAACAGTTTAACTCTTACCACATATTTTTGTATTTTTACACTACAGAGTTAATATAGTTACTGTAAAATGCCAAAAAACCCAAATCGTATAATTTATGATATATTTCACATTATACAACTTATTTGGATGAATATTATATTTTTATGACTTATATATCATTTAATAAAATTGTATTTATTTTAAAATATCATTTATGTCAATTTTAATACTATTCAATATTTTTATTTTTAAAAATATAAAATCAACATGATAACTTCAAAAAAATACTTCCAATATGTCACTAACATGTCTAAGTTATCTATAAAATTATTTTATGCCATTAATTAAGTGATTTTTTTATTTTCATAATTTTAATATCATTTATTTTATATTTTTATTAATAAAATTATTTATGCTTCACTATTGTGTCATAATTAATGGTAATTATTTAATATGTAAAATTATAAATAAAATTATGACATATTTAATTCTTATAGATTTATATATATTATTTACAATCGATATTATCTCCTTGAGATATATATATTAAAATTATTATACTTACAAGAAATGAGAGTGTGACATTTTGTCACATTCATTAATTATAATAATATTCATGTCATATTCATGCACAAGGGTCCATTAAATGATTCTATTTTGAGAAATATATGAAAATGGTTGAATTTATTCATCCAATAATATCTTTATAGGTGTTAGGGTACTTTTATAATATTATTTTTATCTTTAATTACCCAATTTACCCTCAACTGCGGTAATAAAAAATTACATAAGTTACTATTCCTAATATCCAAAAAATAAAAGTGACCTATTAAAATAATTAATACCCACTGATTCCAAATATGGAATCCATTTTTAAAAATTCAAAACATATAATATTCAGTAATTAATTTAAAATTAATCCCATTTTCGGAATGAAAAACGGGTTTTTAAAAGCTAAAAGATTGTAAAAGATTGAAATGTTTTTACAACAAAATTCCTGATAAAATTAATTACAATGAACAAAATTATATTAAATGGTAAAAATATATTATATTTGTACTTTAAAACCATTCAATAATATAATTTATCGACATAAAATATTTTGATGAAAAAAGTTATTTTCAATTAAAATTTAGTATACTTTTACTATTCATCAAAACATAAAGGTTATCAGAAAAATATCAAAAATTTATACAAAGTAAATTTTTATTTTAATATTTCAATGAATAAGTTTATTTTTTCATATTTAATATATTTAAGTTTCAAATATTGGATTTAAAATGGATTCTCTATTAAAAGGTAGCAAAATTGTTTTTTTTGAAAAATACCTCTTTTATCAGAAAAAGTGAATTTTTTCTTATATCATGTCTAGAAAATACATAATATGAAAGTTAAAGTTATATGGAATATATAAATTTAAAAATTCGGTTAATACTATTCATAACTACTAATTTAACATCTAGGTAATATATTATATTAAATAATAATATTTTATTAATATATGTTTGTTCGGTAAAACTGGGCCTTGCGTGCAATGAAAGCCAACTCATTGCTATGTGTAGAATATTATTAATATGGTGTTGAATAAAAATCAAGAAAGTAAAAAGTAAATATATTTAGAAATGAAAATATTATAAAGACTCAGGGTGTTACATTCTCTCCTCCTTTAATAAATTGCGTCCTCACAATTTAAACTCGGGATTGAAAACTAGGGGTTTGACATTTAAAAATATCTTTATTGAAATACCACATTATAAAAGGATAAATGAGACCCCCACTTTAAAATTAATAAAGGGAAGTATAAAGGTCACCATAGATACCCCAGACAAGGGTTCCATATAGGAAAACATGCACATGAAAGAAAAATATAACCACCATGTTCTGATTGAGAGTGATAGAGTACATGATTATGATAAAGTTAAAAATCACAAAATCTAAATATGTAATGATATAAGGAACCATTTGAATCATTAGGAAAATTACTAGGATAAATTTTTTGGTTTCAAAATCCTTTCCCTAGGAATAATTATTATCCAAACATTTAATTGATTTCTTTCCATGTCATAAGAATAATCTCATCCTTTGGTTGTGTTTAAATATATTTTCACTTCATCCCTTAAACCTAGAAATTAATGTTCAAAAATTATTTTTTGACACCTGAATCACTTTTGTTAAATCGTAAGGCCCTCAAGTATTTCCTTAATCCTCTAAATGTTTAATGAAACCAAAAAGTTTAGCCAAAAGTATCCAATAAATCATAATTAAACCTCAAAAAATAATATCCAATGTTCAACTTAATCCATTCCAACCTTAAGAATTTTACAAAATAATTATGTCCAAATTAATAGTCTAAAAAGGTCTCTAAATTTCCCAAATCAATCGTAACATCATATTACCCAAACAAGATAATGTATCTATTATTGAAAAATAACTTTATAACCTCAAAATCCTTAATGAAATAATTTATACTTCCAAATACATAAAGAATAAGTACTAAAATACCATCCATATATACCAAATTATTCTTATAAACAAAATATAATAACATAATTCTTGAATCCAGAAACATAAATACATTAATTATTCCACTTTGACTGTAGTAAAATCATAACCTTGACCTTGATCCATCTGATTTTTTAAGACATATTTCCTTGATGTTTTGGACAATCATTTGAAAAATGTCCCATCGCTTTAAAATTATAGCATTTCACATTAACTACTTCTTTCTTTCCCTTACAATCACGAGCATGATGGCCTTTCTCACTAGACTTGAAGAAAACTCCTTTTCCTTTTACACAGGCACCATAGTGTTTCCTTCCACAATTATCACATATGGTAAAATCCTTCTTTCCTTTCTTCCCATTATTTATATCTTGCTCCAATATTCTCTTCTTATCTGTATTTCTTTTTAAGTCATAAGACTTTGAAAATTCTTTCTCTGTCTTGATAGAACATGAGACTATATCTTCATATGATGAGAATTTTTGGGAGACCAGTTCCCATCAGAGGAATTTTTTTAAGACATCAAATAATCAATCAATATTAATTCTTGTCTTACGTATGTTTTTTGTAGCATGACTTTATAATCTTGTGAAGTTAGCTTCATACTTTGCAACATTCTCATCCTTATTCTGCCCCAGTGTTAGAAATTGCCTCCCTATATCCTCTTGTAGATCACGGGGAAAGTATTTTTCTAGGAAGAGTTCTTTAAATTCCCTCCATTCCATGTTTTTTATTTCCTCATCTTCCTTCGTGTTTTGAATCAATGACCACCATTGAGACACATCTCCTGAGAGATGATAAACTACCATGAAAACTTTTTCCCTTTCGTTACTCCCCAAAGAAATAAATATCTTCTCTAAGGAACTTATCCATTTCTCAGCTACAAATAGATTTGTAGTATCATTTAATGTTAGAGGTTGTTGTCTCATGAAGCGGTCTCACATTGTTCCTCCAAGTTTTGGATCATGGTGCTCCATATGGGAAAGTTTATTGTTCATAACCTGAGTCAGTTGTCCCAGTATTGTTGTCATATAATCATTACTAGTTGCATATCCTAGTCAAACATCATTATATTTAATAGGAAAGAAATACCTATATAGATTACATGCGTTGACATGATTTCCATTCCTTCCACTATGTTCCATTTATAAAACATGGAATACACCAGATTAGGTTATAAATTTGAATACACAATTTCAAAATAGTAAAACTCTTAACATAAATTAAAACATTTATGCATATCTAATCTCATAATCATAAAAATGGTTTCTTGGGGTACATATATAATTTTAAATCCTTCATAATGGTTTGTAAATAAAAATTTAATTATCCCAATCATATCCCACAAGAGTGTCAAACTAGGTGTATAGTAAGGCCCATTTTCATGTGCCAGGTTAGCTTGAGTCAAGCCCGAAACACCTTGTCAGAGTTATTACTCTTAGGTACATCTGTGTTAGAAACATGTCCACTTGTAGTATCCATACATGGATGTATTTTATAGGAATAATCACATAATATCTACATTAACTAAATTCTTGAATGTTCTTCTAGGCATATACTGAAAGTCTATCTTAGGGTTATGATCCTTAATTTAAGTTGTCTAAATTTATTTCCAAGGTTGTTGGAAAACTTCCTCTGATAGCAATTGTAATTCCCCAACCCAAGATGCATAGATCAGATGCATTATTTTAACATATTTTCATGATTATAAGGAATCATGTACTGAAGGACTGATCAGTTTAGCAGTCTTAGAAAATAGATTACATACATAAACATTATATTTAAATTTCAAAACAAAAAATACAACATAGATTATCCTTTTAGAATGCCATTATTCTCCTAGATTAACCCATTATATAAATCATAATACACTTCTTAGCATCCTAGGAAAATAAAACATAAGAAAGGGGTGAGATTAGATGATCAGTAAGGTTAAACAATACAACAAAATATTTCATAAATAACCATAAAATTAAAGGCAAGAAGAAAATTGAAACAAAAGCCTTTTAAACATAAACATGAACATAATATGGAAATAATAAATCAAATAATTCCATTTAAACACTCACATGGATATTATAGTAGTCTAATAATCACATATAATTTCAATAACTAATCTCATAATGAGGGAATTCATAATATAGGACATCTAAAACATACTGTCAAGGCCTCATCCAAGACACCTAAAAATATATGGTCAAGGTATTAGAAAAATACATATCTAAAAATAAATAGGAAATGCCTCGGCCAAGTCTATATATAGTTTGTCTCATGAGACCTACTTATGAATCGAGGGGCTATATAAGGCCCCACTGGTCACTTACTAATTCTAATGTATTCCTCTTATAAAAGGGGTAAAACTTAACATAAACATTCATATTAAAACTAGCATACAAAATTTTTATACTTTACCATAAACCATGAATGGTATCAAAATAGAACATCCATAGTAAAATATATCATAAATCCTTCAATACAATATAGAATATTTTATCATAATAAATCAATCTCAATTAACTGTAAAATCCAACAAAGGATATTTACATAGATGAAAATAATCTAATAATACCATTAAAACTCTTTGAGAGAGATATCCCTTTTTTACTTTTAAATCCTTTAAAAGTTGTGAAATTATAAAGGAAAAAATTATTTTGAAAATAACCTTATAATATTGTAAGGGAAGTTTCAAAATATTAAGGTTTCATAATGGCGGAAAAAGCTGCTCGCACCGTATAATTTAAAAAAACATTCTTCTCATAATTTGTCGAAAAAGTCAAAAAAATTACCTCTTAAGGAAAAAAAAATATTCCTTTTAATAAAATATAACATGGGTAAAAATTTCTTTCAAAAATTGTAAAAGAATAGAAATAATGTTTTGAAATATATTTTTAAGAAACATTGACTTGGATGATAAAGATGTCCCATTAGATACTTACGTATAAACAATCTACAATAATAAAAATATTGTGAAATAAACCCTTATCTTGTACTTTACCTTATTCAAGGGTGAATTAACCTCCTATATAATTGTTAAATAGTGTTATTAAATTATACCAAAACTATATCTATATTTATGACATCATATATGATCCTATTATATCCTTTTGGTAATAATATTTTAGTATTACCATTGTTTCAGGTGTTAATGACTTCCTTTTACCATTCATATTTTATCATGTATGTAACACCCCAAGCTTCCACAGTATGTTTCACTTTGAATAATGAAATAGCTTGCATTATACGCAACTTCGAGATTCTAACACTTTGCGACCAATCAAACTAGCTGTTATGAATAGTAATACCAACTTTTTGAAATTTTATAAATTTTATCCTTCCAAATTGACTTCATTTTTGGATTTGGAATATCAAAATTAGCTTAGGGTTAATTTTTGGCATTTTTCTGAAAACTTTCAATTTTTGACGAATAGTGAAAAAACACTACGATATTGGTTTAAACCGACTTTTTATTTAAATAATTAGTTATTTTATTTTAATTTATTTTAGGTAAAAATAGATACATAATACCTATATATATTCAATTTAATTCATTGGAGTTATTTTATAATAAGTTTAGATATATAAAATTTTATAGAACTTTTTACCATCTTTTACCCACCTCCTAGGAGCATTTGCAAATTTGTATAAAAATTAATTTTACCACTTCTATGAGTTGAATTTCAAAAATCCAAGATACTTGGTTAATATTAAAAATTAAAACTTGGTTCAATAAGTTGAAAATATTTTTTTGTTGAATAGTAACTTTTGACTTTTATTTACCACAGTTAAAAGTAAATAGGGTAATTAAGGGTAAAAATGATATCATAATTACCCTAACACATGTCCTAATTCTATTGGATAAGTATAATTCGACCAAAAACAACCTTATTAATAAAATATGAGCCTCTTTGGTCACTTGTATTAGATTAGGATATTTATTATTATTTTATTTAAAGAAGAGTTAAAAGAGTTAAATTCAAAGTTTAATAACTAAAATATTTTTAATATAGGGTTACACACAATATAAATTAGACTATAAATATTAATTATAAATATAAAAATATTTCCTACATAATGGTATTTTATTTAAAATTTTTATACACTATATAATTTAGTTTATTTATGACACAATGATGATGCAACAATTACCTTATTAATGAAATATTAAAATAATTGATATTATAAATATCCAAATAAATGTAAATTGAGACTTATGATGAATTAAAATAATTTTATAGGTTAATATTACATGTTAGGTTTGGTTAAATAAATTTTATTTTAAGTGATAGAGTTTTTATGGCTTTCAAAAAAATCAAATACTAAATAGTATCAAAATTGACATAATTGAGTTTTTAAAACAAATATTATATTATTAATTGATATAATATTCATAAAAATATAATTTTTGGAAAAAGGACATAGATAAGGTTATATATATTAATAATGAACCACATGGGGTTCTCTTGGCTTGTTATAGTAAGTTTATTAACTATGTAATATAAAAATACAAAGAGACATGGTAAATGTCAAACTATTTAACTAAGAGTTAAATCTAAAAGATAAGGTTAATATGATGACCTAAACCTATCTAAAAACTATTGGTTGAGGGGTTTTCAAACCATCCCCACCGTAGCCTTTAAATAATTCATTTTGGATCCATTAGAAACTGAAAATGAATTTATTATAAAATAATATTTCAAGCTTTTCCTAAAGTGACCCTCACCTCTCTTATAAAAGGGAACTTCACGTTCTCCTAATTTCACACATCCAAAGCCTTTTGGATCGGAAAACCCCTACCCAAATATCCTCCCAAATTTCCTCCATTCATCCTAGAGACCTTCCTTTGTTCAGAAATACAACCTAAGGATCCCTTTTGATCAAATCAAAAGGAAGAGCCCGAAGAAGAGGTAAATATTTCATCACCTCTTTCAAGTTATTTTCTTCTTCCACTTCCTATTTATTTATTGTTTTCATTAAAAAATAATAACTCCAGTATCTTATATATACTATTATGTTATTATAAAAATGGTACAACCATATTCATTATTCTATCCATCCTATAAATGACAAAGTCATACGTGCATACGTACGGATTACCGTCTCCACGTCGTGGTGTAGTTTGTTATTCAAACACTTAATTATTTGGATGGGTATAATAATGATTATAACTAATGTAAATAATAAATATAACATTTTAATTATTCTGTATATATTATATACCATCCAATTACATACTATTCCAACATCAATATTGTGATATTTTCGCTCGTGCGTACGTACGGATAACTGTCTCCGCGAACACGATGAGATTCATTCCCCATCTTATTCATTCAAGAATAATTTTCATTTTATAATTAAAAATAATGTTTATGAACATAATATAATTTTTCATATGAATCAAATATATCCTATTCATAACAAACATGGCTTACGTAACCAAGTATGTAAAGGAAAATGAATCAGTTAACACCTGAAATGATGATACTACTAAAATATTATTAACAAAGAAATATTAGAGGATCATATATGATATCATATTTAAGTATATAGTTCTTGTATAATTTAATAAAAATGTTTTAACTATTATACAGGAGGTTAACATACCATCGACTAAGGAAAAGTACAAGATAATGGTTAATTTCACAATATCTTTATTATCCGAGGTTGTTTTCACGTAAGTATCTATTAGCACCTCTTTATCAACCACAATCATGTTTTCCTAAAAATGTATTTAAAAAAATTTCTACTAGAAAATGGGTTAAATTAATTTATACCCTTATTTGACCTTATTTGTTTTGAAATAAATCTTTCAGTCATTTTCCAAACGAGGTACTTCATGACCTTTTCGACAAAATTATGATAAGAACATCTTTTTTTAACTTATACGATGGGTGTGGCTATTTTACGCCATTATAACATCATCGAAGCTTCCCATACAATCTTATAATAATATTTTCAAAATAAATATTTTCTTTTATAATTATTTAACTTTTAAATTATTTCAAAATAGAAAGATATATTTCTCTAAAAAAAGTTTAGATTTCATCTATATCTATATCCTTTGATGGATTTTAAGCTTGTTTGAAGTTTATTTATTATGATACAAAACTTCCATATTGTATTGAAGGTTTCGTGATATTTTCAACTATGGATGTGTTATTTTTACACCATTCATGGTTTATGGATAATGTATTGACATTTCATATGCTAGTTTTAATATGAATGTTTATGTTATGTTTAAACCTTTTCATATGTGGAATGCATTGGACTTAGTAAGTGACGGGTGGAGCTTGATATAGCTCCTCAATGCATCAGTAGGTCTCATGAGACAAACTAGTGTCTTGGCATAAGGCATTGAAAAAAATCTTATTTTTAGTCTTGGAATAAGGCCTTGACTATGTGGTAATGAAGTCTGGAATTATGCATTCCATAATTATGAAAGGGGCTATTGATATTGCATGTGATTATTCAAGTAGTAGAATATCCATGAAAATAAGTAAATGAAATTATTTGATTTTATCTTTTCCATATTATTTTTAAGTTAAAGTTAAAATGGATTTTGTTTTATTCTAATACATTGTATTAAATGTTTATGCTTATTTATGAAAGTTTCCGCTATATTGTTATCCTTAGTGAGCATCTGAGCTCACCCCTTTCTATGTTTTATTTTTCCCAGGATGTGAAAAATTATTTTATCGTTGACCTGAAGGGATATGATAAGGATATTAGTGTGTCCAAAAGGGGACAAAATGTTGTTTATATTTTTATTTCATGATGTAATATAAAACTTATGAATGTATCTAGTACTTCCAATGCAACTAAACTGATCAGTCTTTTGGGACATGATTCCTTGTATCATTCCAATATTATGTAATAATGAACTGAATCCGGGTAACTGGGGTCAGGGAATTTTTGTTGGTATCAGATTAAGTTTAGTACAAACCTTGGAAACTATATTTAGAAAAACTCTGATTAGAGAACACTACCCTAAGATAGACTTTTAGAATTAGTATAGAATAACTTCCTATAATTTTGGTACTGTAGATATTTTTTGAGTTTTACAAGAAATACATCCCTGTCTGGATACGAGCTGGTATAGGCGGCTCTAACATAGATGTACCTAGGGTTACAACCTGAAAACACCGCTTTGAGCTAGACTCGAGCTGGAACTGGTGCACGACAATGGGCCTTATTGCACTCTTGGTTACGACACTCTCAGGGGATATGCTTTCGATAATTATAATTTTATTGACAAACCATTATGAATGGTTTATGGTATATAATTCCTAAAAGAAAACATTTTTATGATTATGGGTCATATCCATAAACTGTTCAATTTATGTTAATTGTTTTATAAGTTTAGAATTATGTATTGTGATTCATAAACTAATCTAGTGTATACCATTGTTTAGAAATGGAAACTAGTGGAAGGAATGGAAACTGTATCAACACACATAATCCATGGAGGAATTTACCTCCTACTCAAGATAATTATAGTGGAGCTGGTGATGAAACTGGTGTTGATCAGCTTATCACCATACTGGGACAACTCACTCTGGTTATAAATAATAACCTTACCTGTATGGAGCACCCTGATCCACAACGCGAAGGATCATGAAGAAACAACCACCAAAATTCAATAAGAGTACAAAAACATTAGTAGTTGAGAAATGGATAAATTCCTTAGAGAAAATATTTCACACTTTGGGGAGTAACAAAAGGGAAAAATTTATCATGGTAGTTTATCACCTCACGGGAGATGCAGATCAATGGTGGTCGTTGATTCAAAACATAAAAGAAGATGATAAAGTATCAAATATGGAATGGAGGGAATTTAAAAAGATTTTCTTAGAAAAATACTTTCCTCACGACCATCGAGTAGATATGGAAAGGAAATTTCTGAGTCTGAGGAAAAAAGAGGATGAGAATGTCGCAAAATATGAGGCAAACTTTACAAGGTTAGAAAGGAATGCTGTAGATTGTATATGTAACCCAAGGCATAATATTGATCAATTATTTGATGAGTTAAAACCATTTTTTTGGAAAGAAATTGTCTCAAAATACTTCTTATCATACGTAGATATTGTCTCATGTTCTATCAAGACATAAAAAGAATTCTCTAAGTCTTACGACTTTAAAGAAAATCAGGAGAATAATAGATCAACTGAACACTCTAGAAATGGAAATAAGGGGAAGAATGGAAAAGTTGAATATCCATCCTGTGGTATATGTGGGAAGAAACACCCGGGTACTTGCCTAAAGGGAATGATAGTCTGTTATAAGTATGGTGAAAAAGGCCACTAAGCTCGTGACTGCAAGGGGAAGAAAGAGGCAGTTAAATGCTACAATTGTAGAGAAAACGGGCATTATGAAAATGAATGTCCTAAGTGCCAAGGGAACTTACCTCAGAAAAGGCCAAGGGAGAAAGACAAATATTATGTGATCACTACTAATAAGGTTGAAGCACTGAAAGACATGGTGGCAGGTAAATTAAGGGTTTTCTCAAGTTTATCCAATGTTTTATTTGATTGTGGATCATCGCATTGTTTCATATCTTCCAAGTTTGCTAAGAAAATTAGATATTTTCAATTTGAATTAACAATAGACTTTTCAGTCAAAACACCTAAGGGAAGTATCATCGCAACAAAGTTTTGTGAATCAATTCCCATTAGAGCATATAAGTGTTCTTTATCTGCTGATCTCATCATCATACCCATGATTGAATTTTATATAATCCTTGTAATGGATTGGATTTAGAACCATGATGCAAAAATTTATTGTAATAAGAAGGAGGTTATAATTTTCGACGATGATAAGGAGTACCTTATCTTTAGAGCAGAAACATCACCACCTGATTCTTATCTAGATCCACCCCAATAGATCAACTAAATTCCATTATCAGGGAAGAAGAGAATGAAATAACTATGGGTGAGGAAAAGAATGTTCTAATAGGGGACGTACCTATTGTGTAAGAATATGTTGATGTGTTTCCAGAGGATTTACCTGGACATCCTCCATAATGAGAAATTGAGTTTTCCATTGACTTAATTCCTGGTTCAAGGTCCATATCGAAGACCCCTTATAGAATGGAAATTTCAGAATTAGTGGAACTAAAGAAAAAACTAGAGGAATTGAGTAATAATGGATTTATTTGCCCTAGTGTTTCTCCATGGGGAGCCCCTGTCCTTTTTGTTAAGAAGAAAGATAGATCTATGAGGTTGTGCATTGACTACATGGAGATCAATGCTATAGCAATAAAGAACAAGTATCCCCTACCTCTCATTGATGATTTATTTTACCAACTTCATGGATCTTAGTATTTTTCAAAGATTGACCATCGATCTGGATATCATCAGTTGTGTGTGAAAAAGGAAGACATTACGAAAATAGAATTTCGAACCAGGTATGGGAAATACGAGTTTATAGTAATGCCTTTTGGGATGACTAATACACCCTATGTATTCATGGATATAATAAATATATTTTTAAAGGAATATCTTGACGACTTTATAGTGTTATTTATTGATGATATCTTGGTATACTGAAAAAGATACAGAGATCACAAAAATCACATGCGTATTATCCTAAAGACTCTTAGAAGAAATGAATTATATTAGAAGTTTAGCAAGTGTGAATTTTTTCTTCAAGAGATTTATTTTCTTAGCCATATTGTCTCTAAGGATGGAATCTCTGTTGATCCTTCTAAGACAAAGGCAATCCAATATTGGCCAACACCAATGAGTATAACTTAGGTACACAGTTTTATTTGTTTAGTAGATTATTATCGGTGTTTTGTCCAGAATTTTTCCCGATTGGCTAACCCATTAACAAAGATCACACGTAAAGGGGTTAAATTTGTTTGGAGAAAAGAGTGTGAATAATGTATTGAAGAACTAAAGGGAAGATTAGTTAATGCTCCTATCTTAAATCTACTATCAGGGAATGATGGGTTTGTTATTTATAGTGATGCTTCAAAGAAAGGACTTGGTTGTGTACTTATGCAGAATGATAGAGTAATTGCCTATGCATCACGAAAGATAAATATTCATGAGAAAAACTATCCCACTCATGATCTTGAGTTATCAGCTGTAATTGTTACTTTGAAGATATGGAGACACTATCTCTATGGTGAAAAATGTGATATTTATACTAATCACAAGAGTTTGAAGTATATTTTCTCACAAAAAGAACTCAACATGAGGTAAAGGAGATGGCTTGAGCTACTCAAGGATTATTATTTTACTATACACTACCACCCAGGAAAGGCAAATAAGGTGGAAGATGCTTTGAGCAGAAAGAATCATGGAGTTCTGAACAAGATGAGAGTTGAAAAGGATCCTATTTCCATGGATCTTGTAAAGATGGATATGGGAATAACCATGGAAGGTGAAACATAAATTCTTTTTCAAATGGTTTCCAAACCATCTTTACTAGAAAAAATAAAAGTTCTCAGGATGATGATGAGGAGTTTCAAAAGAAAATTAATGCTTTGAATGATGGGAGATTGATTGACTTCATATATGAAGACGGGATTTTGAAATTTGAGAAGAGACTTTGTGTTCCTGCTATACCTGATCTAAAAAGGGAATTTTTGGATGATGCTCATAGCTCCAATTTCTCTATACACCCTGGTATCACTAAGATGTATAGAGATTTGAAATAACATTTTTGGTTGGACAACATGAAGAGAGATATTGCTGATTTTGTGTCGAGATGTATGGTTTGCCAACAAGTGATAGCTGGAAGAAAACATCCTATAGGAGTCATGAAACCTCTTCCCATACCTGAGTGGAAATGGGATAATATTACGATGGACTTTTTCACGGGGCTACCAAAGACTCCTAGAAGAAATGAAGAAATATGGGTCATTGTTGATCGTCTTACCAATTCAGCACATTTTCTTGCTATAAGAAAAGATTTACCACTTGAACTTATGGAAGAACTATATATTAATGAAGTTGTAAGACTTCATGGGGTACCCCTATCGATTGTTTCTGATCGTAATCCCCATTTTACATCAAGATTCTGGAAAAGTTTTTAGAAGGCCCTGGATACTGAACTTCGTTTGAGCATTTCCTACCACCATCAAACGGATAAACAATCAGAATAGACTATTCAAACTGTAGAATACTTGTTTAGATCTTGTTCACTTGACTTTCAAGGTATGTAGGATCAATATTTACCTCTAGTAGAATTTTCCTATAACAATATCTTCCATTCAAGTATTCAGATGGAACCATATGAAGCGTTTAATGGAAAGAGATGTCGCACACCAACTTGTTGGGATGATGTTGGTGAAATAAAACTCGTAGGCCCAGAACTTGTTGATGAAACAATGGAAAAGGTGAAGGTTTCCAAACCCACATCAAAGTAGCTCAAAGTAGGCAACAGATCTATGCCGATAATGAAAGGAAGGATTTGGAATTTCAGGTAGGAGATCATGTTTTCTTGAAGGTTTCTCCATGGAAGGGTGTTATACGTTTCGGTAAGAAGAGTAAATTGAGTCCCAGGTACACCAGACCTTTAGAAATTCTAAAATGAATTGGAGTTGTAGCTTATCATTTAGAAATGCCTCCAAGTATCTCCAAAGTTCATGATGTGTTCCACATATCACTGTTGAGAAAATACATGCTTGACCCAATGCTTGTACTCACCTATGAGGAAATTGAACTGGAACCTAGTTTGTCTTATTGTGAAGAGCCTTTCAAAATTCTTGATACAAGAGAACAAGTGCTGAGAAACCGGACGACTCGTCTGGTAAAAGTTCTATGGAGAAATCATATGATGGAAGAGGCAACATGGGAACCTGAGAAAATTATGATGAAGAACCACCTGAATATATTTATGTAATAATATTAAAGAAATTTCAAGGATGAAATTATTTTAAGGAGGGGAGAATGTAACACCCTAAGCTTCCACGATATGTTTCCCTTTGAATAATGCAATAGCTTTCATTGTACGCAACTTTGAGATTCTAACACACCGCGACCAATCAAAATAGTTGTTATGAATAGTAATACCCACTTTTTGAAATTTTATAAATATTATCCTTCAAAATGGACTTCATTTTTGGATTTGAAATATCAAAATTTAGCTTAGGGTTATTTTATGGTATTTTTCTGAGAACTTTCAATTTTTGATGAATAGTGAAAAAACACTGCGTTATTGGTTAAAACCGAATTTTTATTTAAATAATTATTTATTATATTTTAATTTATTTTAGGTCAAAATAGATACATAATATCTATATATGTTCAATGTAATTAATTGGAGTAATTTTATAATAAGTTCATATATAACAAATCTTATCGAACTTTTTACCGTCTTTTGCCCACCACCTAGGAGCATTCACAAATTTGTATAAAACTTAATTTTACCGCTTCTCTGAGTTGAATTTAAAAAATCTGAGAGAGGTGGTTAATATCATTAAGTAAAATTTGGTTCAATAATATGAAAATATTTTTTGGTGAATAGTAACTTTTGACTTTTATGTACCATTGTTAAAAGTAAATAGGGTAATTAAGGGTAAAAATGATATCAAAATTACCCTAAAACACGTTATAATTCTATTGGATAAGTATAATTAGGCCAAAAACAACCTTAGGAATAAAATATGATCCTCTTTGGTCCACTTGGATTAGATTAGGACATTTATTATTATTTTATTTAAAGAAGAGTTAAAAGAGTTAAATTCAAAGTTTAACAACTAAACAATTTTTAATATAGGGTTACACATAATATAAATTCGACTATAAATATTCATTAGAAATATAAAAATATTTCCTATATAATGGTATTTTATTTATATTTTTTAGACATTATATAATTTAATTTAATTATGACCCAATGATGGTGCAGTAATTACTTAATTAATTAAATATTAAAATAATTGATATTATAAATATCCAAATAAATTTAAATTGAGACTTATGATGAATTCCACTAATTTTATAGGTTAATATGACATGTTAGGGTTGATTAAATAAATTTTATTCTAAGTGATAAAGTTTTTATGGATTTCAAAAAAATCAAATACTAAATAGTGTCAAAATTGACATAATTGAGTTTTTAAAACAAATATTATATTATTAATTGATATAATATTAATAAAAATATAAGGTTCGGCCAGAGGACATATATAAGGTTATATATATTAATAATTAACCACATGGGTTTCTCTTGTCTTGTTATAGTAAGTTTATTAACCATATAATATAAAAATACAAAGAGACATGGTAAATGTCAAACTATTTAACTAAGAGTTAAATCTAAAAGATAAGGTTAATATGATGACCTAAACCTGTCTAAAACCTATTGGTTGAGAGTTTTTCCACCCATACACACCTTAGACTTTAAATAATTCATTTTTTAGCCATTAGAAAGCAAAAATAATTTTATTATAAAATAATATTTCAAGCTTTTCCTAAAGTGACCCTCACCTCTCTTATAAAAGGGAAGTTACCCTTCTCTTAATTTCACACATCCAAAGCTTTTGGTTCGGCCAAAACCTGACCAAATATCCTCCCAAATTTACTCCCTTCATCCTATAGGCCTTCCTTTTGTCATAAATCCAACCTATGGAGCCCTTTTGATCAAATCAAAAGGAAGAACCCGAAGAAGAGGTAAATATTTCATCACCTCTTTGAAGTTCTTTTCTTCTTCCACTTCCACTTTATTTTTGTTTACATTATAAAATAATAACTCTAGTATCTTCTATATACTGTGATTTTATTATAAAAATTGTACAACCATATTCATTATTCTATCCATCCTATAAATGACAAAGTTACCATACATGTGTACGTACAGATTACCCTCTCCACGTCGTGGTGTAGTTTGTTATTCAAACACTTAATTATTTGGATGGGTATAATAATGAGTATAAATCATGTAAAATATAAATATAACATGTTAATTATTCTTTATATATGTTACACCATCAAATTACATACGATTTCACCATCAATATAATGATATTGTCGCTCGTGCGTATGTACGGATAACCGTCTCCACGAACGCGATGAGATTCATTCCCCATCTTAATAATTAAATAATAATTTTAAATTTATGATTAAAAATATTTTTTATGAACAAAATATAATTCTGAATATGAATCAAATATATCCTATCCATAAAAAACATGGCTTACGTAACCAAGCGTATAAAGGAAAATGAATCAGTTAACACCCAAAATGATGATACTTCTAAAATATTATTAACAAAGTAATATTAGAGGATCATATATGCTATAATATTTATGTATATAGTTCATGTATAATTTAATAACAATGTTTTAACTATTATACAGGAGGTTAAAATACCATAAACTAAGGAAAAGTACAAGGTAAGGGTCAATTTCACAATCTCTTTATTATCCGAGGTTTTTTTTATGTAAGTATCTATCGAGACCTCTTTATCATCCACATCTGTGTTTTCATAAAAATGTATTTAAAAAAAAATACTCTAAAATGGGTTAAATTAATTTATACCCTTATTTGACCTTATATGTTTTGAAAAGAATCTTCCCATCCTTTTCCAAACAAGGTATTTTTTGACCTTTTCGACAAAATTAAGGTAAGAATGTATTATTTTTAACTTATACGGCGGGTGAAACTATTTTCCACCATTATATCATTGTCGAAGCTTCCCTTACAAGCTTATAAGAATATTTTCAAAATAAATGTTTTCTTTTATAATTATATAACTTTGATTTCAAAATAGAAAGAGATATTTATCTAAAAAAAGTTTTGATTTCATCTGTGTCAACATCCTTTGATGGATTTTAAGATTTTTTGAAGTTTATTTATTATGATAAAATACTTAAATATTGTATTGAAGGTTCTATGATATTTTTGACTATGGATGTGTTATTTTTACACTATTCATTTTATGGATTAATTATTGAAATTTCGTATGATGGTTTTAATACGAAAGTTTATTTTATGTTTAAACCTTTTCATATGGGGAATGAATTGGACTTAGTAAGTGACGGATGAAGCCCGCTATAGCTCCTCGATGCATCGGTAGGTATTATGAGACAAACTAGTGTCTTGGAACAAGGACTTAAAAAAATCTTATTTTTAGTCTTGGAACAAGGCCTTGACTATATGATTATGAAGTTTTACATTATGCATTACATCATTATGAAAGTGGCTATTGATATTGCATGTGATTATTCGACTAGTAGAATATCCATGTGAATAAGTTAATGACATTATTTGATTTTATCTTTTCAATATTATGTTGAATTTTAAGTTTAAAAGGCTTTTGTTTTAGTCTAATACATTGCCTTAAATGTTTATGATTATTTATGAAAGTTTCCTCTATATTGTTATCCTTATTGAGAATCAGAGCTCACCCCTTTCTATGTTTTATTTTTCTCAGGATGTGAAGACGTATTTTATGGTTGACCTATAGGGATAGACTAAAAATATAAGTGTTCTCAAAATGGAGAAAAATGTTTTTGATGTTTTTATTTAATGATGTAATGTAAAACTTATGAATGTATCTAGTATTTCAAAGGCTACTAATCTGATCGGTCTTTCGGGACATGATTCCTTGTATCATGGGAATGTTATGTAATAATGCACCGACTCTGGGTAACTGGTGCCAGGGCATTACAATGTAAGTCATTTTTATTATGACTATGATGTATTTTATTAATATGAATAATTAAATTAAGTTCATAATTTTTATTTTTACCCACCATATAAATTTTATAATCATTCTTGAATGGTTAACGTGAAGCATGAATGTCATCGCATTGTAGAGACGATAGACTGTATGTACGCAGACATGATGATATTATTATTCGTTGGATGGATGAAAAGGGGGATATGGTTGCCTCATGATTATAATAACATCTCATTATATAGATGATACTGTATTTATTATGTTGGTTTGGAAACAACATATAAATAAGAAGTAGAAGAATAAGATAAATTGAATGAAATTGGTAAAACAATTACCTCTTCTTTGAGCATCACTTTTTGATTTGGACAAAAGGATTACGTAGGATGGATTCTTGCACAAATTTTGGCCTTAAGGATAAATTAAGAGAAATTGGGAGGATAATTGGGTAGGGTTTGGCCGATCCAAATGGATTTAGAGGTGTGAATTAAATAGAACTAGAAGTTCTCTTTTATAAGAGAGGTTAAGGTCACTTTTGGATGATCTTAAAATATTAATTTATTATAAATTTAATTTCAATTTCAAATTGTTCCAAAGTGATTTATTTCTAGGATAATAATATTATTGGTATAAATAACCTCAATCAATGAACTTTAGATATGTTTGGGTCATAAAAGTTACCTTATCTTTTGGATTTAACCCTTAGTTAAACAATTTAACTCTTACCTTGTCTTATTGAATTTTTACACTATAGGGTTAATATAGTTACTATAAAATGTAAAAAACAGCAATTAGATCATTTATGACATCTCAGAAATTATCCAAGTTAGTTTTCCGAATATTATATTGTTATCACTTCTATATCATTTAATAAAATAGAATTTATTTTAAAATATCATTTATGTCAATTTTAATACTATTCAAAATTTTCATTTTAAAAAATATAAAAAAAACATTATAACATCAAAAAGATACTTCTAATATGTCACTAACATGTCTAAGTTATCTATAAAATTAGTTTATTTCATTAATTAAGTCAAAATTATATTTATTTTAATATTGTTAATATCATTGTATTGATATTTTTATTAATAAAATAATTTATGCTTCACTATTGCATCATCATTAATGGTAATTATTTAATCTATAAAAATTATAAATAAAATATATAATGTATTTAATTATTATATATTTGAATACACTATTTATAATCAATGTTTTCTCCTGAATATCTCTATATTAAAATTATTATACTTATAAAAAACGAGAGTGTGACATTTTGTCACATTCATTAATTATAATAATATTCATGTAATATTCATGGAAAAGGGTCCATTAAATTATTAAATTTCGATACATATATTATAAGTGTCTAATTTAGTCATCCAATAAAATTTTTACAGGTTTTAGGGTAATTTCATAATATTGTTTTTACCTTTAATTACCTGAATTACCCTTAACTGCGGTAATAAAAAATTACTAAAGTTACTATTCATAATATCCAAAAAATAAAAGTAACCTATTAACATAACTTGTACCCAATGATTAAAAATATGGAATCAATTTTTCAAAATTAAATAAACAAAATATATTAGTAATTAATTTAAAATTAATCCTCTTATCGAAATGAAAAATGGGTTTTTAAAAGTTAAAACATTGCAAAAGATTGAAATGTTTTTACATCATAATTCACGGTAAAATTAATTCCAATGACCAAAATTATATTAAATGGTAAAAATATATTATTTTTTTACTTTAAAACCATTCAATAATATAATTTACTGACATAAATTATTTCGATGAAAAAATCTGTTTTCAATTAAAAATTAGTATATTTTTACTATTCATCAAACTTAAAACTTATCAGAAAAATATCAAAAATTCATCCAAAGTAATTTTTGATATTAAAATTTAAAATAAGAAGTTTATCTTTTCATATTTAATATATATAATTTTCAAACAATGGATTTAAAATGGGTTCATCATTAAAAGGTGGAAAAAGTGCATTTTTTGAGAAATATATCTTGTACTTGAAAAATTGAATTTTTTCTTATATCATGTCTAGAAAATACATAAGATGAACGTTAAAGTTATATGGAATATATAAAATTAAAAATGTGGTTAATACTATTCATACCTGATGATTTAATGGTTGGTTAACATATTATATTAAATAATAATATCTTATTAATATATCATTGTTTGGTAAAACTGTGTCTTGTGTGTAACGAAAGCCATCTAATTGTTGTGTTTAGGGTAATATTAAAAAGGTGTTTCATAAAAAGCAAGAAAGAAACAAAATTAAATTTATTTTTTACTGAAATTATTATAAAGACTCAGGGTGTTACACCCATACACCGAGATCCAATGCTAAAAACATAATTTTTACATACTGGCTTTGATACCGACTAAATAGACCCAAATTTAACCATAAATAATTGAAATATTAAGGGAAAAAATTGAGTCACATACATAACAAATAACTTTTAGGTTTAGATTGTAACACCCTACCCTAGAACACTCTATGAATAGTATCCAAACCGGTTCTCCACATGACCTTAGTAATGCATCCTCGTACGCTAGAGGCTATCGACTAGAAGCATGGGAATAAGGTGGTAATATTAGGAGAATACAACCCTATATTAGATTGAAAACAACATATAAATAATCAAGAAGAATACATTTTGGAGTACATAGAAAAAATAAATAAACTAAACCTCCTATCATAAAATGAAATACAGTAAAGGACTAAAAACCCACAACAAATATATAAAACAGTCTGCCCACTTGGTTGATCACATATACTATATATACAACTCTAAATAAATACACTAGGATCAACTTATAACTCCTATATATGCCACACATCCAATATAAAAAAACTTTTCAACCTTCTCTAGGCTGATCATAGGACTCCACATGAGCATCTCTACTCGATCGTGCAACCCCAGGCCTATGCCCTATCCGTCATGCATCCATGCTCAACCGAAAAGTAAACACAATATTTTCATACACACCGAGGGGAACATACAGTGGTGAGAAATAAATATCTCTATGAAACACCCAATGGTGAAACTATAACCTATTGTCATAAGTTCATAATAATGAAATATTCCCATCCTAGTTGAGACATGATTGGAATAAAAAAATGAACTACTGTTGATCCTACAGTTTGTGACACTGAAAATAAATTAAATAAATAATGTTGTACCTTGGTCCTGATGGCTACCAAAGTCTATCCATACATACTTCATCCAACACCAGAGATATATCTAAGAAATATTTATCACCAAAGGGGGATACAAGTCCCAGCCCTGGGTTCACCCATACTTTCCTCCACTAAATATAAAGTATAATTTTAGGTATTGGTTGGAAATATTGTAAGTCATTGAGATAGATCATAGGAATCCAAGGTATATATGAAACCCTGGAACTTATTTAATAATCATTATATTTATATATTTAATTATTTTTTTGTTTCAAAGGTTTGGGTATTTTAATTTGAGATTTTTTTTAAATTTTTTAATCTTTTAGTGTGTCTCATGGTTTATCCACACAGTTGTCCAAGCCATGCGACAACTGTGTGGTTGAGTATGTCACCTTGGTATATTGGTTTTTCAAAATTGGCTCATAAATTATTAAATCATGTGACCAACCCATGTGGGTGGCTAGTGTTTCCATTAAAAGTCCCATGTTTGGCATATAGTTTGGTAAACTGTGTGCCAAGATTGTGTGAGTCCCTCATAGTAAAAAAATGAAGTTGTAATAATAATAATAATAATAAAATAAAACCTCACTATCATCCCCTCACCCCTCATCTACTCACACATCTCATGAAATGCACCCCTCTTCCCTCTCCCTCACAGATCATGCACAAGCATCCCCCCTCCCATGGCTTGAAACCCACACTCCTCGGTCTGGCCTCCATTCTTCATCATTTTTCTTCCCAATTTGGTGTGCGATAATCCTAAGAAAGTGATTCCTCCTCTATTGATTCTTCTTCTTTCTTTTTCTTACCTCTCTCTTCCCTCTTGGGGTTCCTCACATAGGCCAAACACTAGGTATAGGGTTGACCAGTTTTTATGTATTTTTGTGGAACCAAGGTAGTGTGATCCCTTTTTTAGGTCTCATTGTTTCGATTGTGGTGGTTTTAAGTCCCATTTGTCAAAGAAAATAGGTTCCAGGTAGGCCTGTCCTATGATTGAACTTTTAATTTTTGTTCATTTTATTTCTTGACATTTAAATTGACATTTTGATATCTAATAATATTATTACGGGTAATTATGAAATATTTATGGATGAAATTATGTTTCAACATGGATTTACATAGATTATCCTTTGGGTTGCCTCTAATTTTAAAAAAATGTGTTCTTCCTTTATTTAGAAAATACTTGTGTCAGTTTTTAAAGTGACATTGGGAAATTTTAGTATCTTATGAGTTATTTATAATTTTTATATGGTCTGTTAATGAAATTTTATTGAACTCAAATTCTTTCTTCTATTTTAATTCTTTGGAAGATTTTTAATTTGGGATTTTATGATTTTTGGGATCCTTATATTTTTGTAGTGCATCTTAGACCTCCTTTATGTGGTTTCTAGCCTTCGTTGTTGAAGGATACTTGCATGTGTATATATTGGTTAGTATATATATGTATATATAGATCCTCCTTATACATACTCTCTCATGGAAAGGGGAATATGTATATTGGATCAAAGTGTGCATATATGTATATATATATATATGGAGGTGTATATACATGTAATTATGAAGATGTTGTAATTAAGGGAAACTTGTTTTTAGGTAGGTTCCCTATGTCCAATCCTTTAAATTTAAATCTATGATTGCTTGGTATTTTTAAAGTGCGTGTTCCATTATATTTAAATAGTATATGTTTTATAGTTGGTTGTAGTTATTATAAAGTGTCTTTTCACTTGTTTTCTAAGATTTATCTTAAGATTTTAAAATGGGGTTGCTTTGGTTTAATAATGGTTTCAAGCTTGTTTTTAATTATTGAGCATTCGAAATTAAAAATTGATTTTCTAAAAAATTTATATCATAAAAGTGGTAGTACCAAAAGGTGTTTTCAAAAATAAAAGTGTTTCTTTTTAAGTAATGAGGCCCATTTGGAACATTGAAATATTTTATGGAAATATAAAACCCCTCTTAAGGTGTTCCCCTTTATTTGGAAGGGCAGTGTTTTTGTTAAATTCATGAAATGTGATTCATGATTGGTAGAAATATTTTGCCTTGTTTGTGTGACTTAGAAAGGAGTTGTGCTTAAGGTAGGATTCCTAAGGTGATATTTTGGATTTCTTTTTTTATGAAGTTTATGAAATGTACATATATTCTAGCTTGAAAAAAATTTTCCAAATATTTTGGCACTGCACATAGGAATCCTAGGTATCTAGGCAGGTAGATGAGGACAAGTACTCTAGACATAACCCACCCTACCTAATAGGATTTTTTTACAACACTAACTAAACTATGATGCTGTGGATTTTTTGATCAAGAAGGAGAACATACCTTCATGTCCATGGTAGATCACTTAGAGTATGAGGATCCTAGGTCCCTACTAACCCTTGATACTTATAAATTTACCATGGTGATTTCTCTCTTTTACTCCGGTTTTTCATGGTACTATTTTAAATTATCATTTCACAGTTTCCTTTACATGTTTAAAATAATTAAAAGAACATTTTACTTAACCCATTTTGTAGAACATGATATTAAGATTTCATACTGAAATGTTTCCTTCATTGAATGCTCTTTTTATTAAAGTGATTATTTAAGGTGTATTATTCTTTTGAAATAGATTTCAAAATAAAAATGGGAAATAGTTTTTTAGAGATTTCAACTTGCTACTTGTTTTAAAAATAAATTGAAAACTTATCTTCATATATTTTTATTTTCAATCTATATTGAAATGGTTTTCACTTTAAAGGTAAGGCATAATGAATAGTTTTCTTTTGGAATCCCTAGTGGGAATTTTTATGATCACTCCTATTTTTTATATTATTTTTCAATTTTAGTTTCTAGACAACTCAGGTTATATCACAGATCTATTGCACTTATATGGTTAGAGGTGACCCGTGAGGTCACATGGAGGTACATGTAGTAGTTCTTTATTATTCTCTTCTTATAGTGTTTATTTTATTTTTTCCATTTTGTTTATTTATTTTTATATCATTTATGGTATAAATCATTCTCAATTGAGTTTTTTTTGATTCCCAACACTAGTTGAAAACCTAGGAGGATCAGGAACACCTCTAAATCCTTGTCATGGGATAGCTCAGTTTAGTGGATTGGGGTTGACCCAAGTTGGTTTGTGAAAAAATGGTATTAGAGGTAGTTATGTTATTTTCTCTATAGAAACCTTAACTCTCTCATGAGTAGATATTTTTATTTTTGATGTATGGTATATGGGAGATAAAGGAATTTGAGATTAGTAGGAAGATCATTGGTTGGTGCCTAATCATCACCACTTGTGTCGAAACCAAATATACACGGGTTTTTTGGGATTTGAATTTTAATTTTGAGAATTTATTTGTTATATTTTTCGAATTTGGGTGGAAAAGGGAGTGGATCATTAGGAACCAATAGATCAGATGTCCTAAAAAAACATGAGGATCCCATGTTTGTAGTTCCAAGAGACTCTCTGTGGTTGTTGTATGATTGGACTACAATCAATCAAACTGTTCGGTCTAACTAAAAACATCTACTAACTGATTTGGAATCTTATTGTTCATTCCTATGGATTTGGAAATTTCTGGGGGTGATATGTTGATATATTTTTAGTTTGATTTTCAATGAATTTTTAAAATGTAATTTGATTTTAAATGGTAAAAGTGAGTTTTGAAATGTTTAATGAGGGTTTTATTAAGAATGAAATGAAATGGATTTTGGGTTTAGAGACTCATATGGTGTTTTTAATAAAGAAATTATGAAGTTTTAAAACGATTTTAAATGGATGTTTTCTGTTTTAAGAATGTAAGTGTGAGATTTTAAATTGGTTTTAATAGGAACCAATGACTTTTAAATTGGAAAGTAAGGATTAAAACAGTTTTTTGATAATGATTCAAGGTTTTGAAATTCAAATGTGATGTTTTAAAATGATTTTAATGTAGGAATTTTGTTCTTTGAATGGGTTTTGATTTATTTTATGTGTGGTTATTATTTGAGTTCTTGATTTTTTTTGTTTTTAAATGTGAATTAAATTTTGGTTTTAGTGTTTTAAAATTTGTTTCACTTTTTAAATGGGTGTTAAACTTAAATTTTTTAGAATGAAAGAAAGAAATGAAACCAATTTAAATCATTAAAACAAAATTTTATTTTTAAAATTGTGTTTTGTGTTGTTTGGATATGCCTAAAAAAATATTCAAGTGTCTTTTGATCTTAGAGATTTTCTATTGTGGATTCTTGATCGGTTGAGTTCTGAAGGTGATCCTTTCTTGGGGTTGTTTCTATGGGTCCCTATTTGATTTCTCATGTCATTTGAGATGATTTTGGGTAAGATTTTTAACTTGTAAGTGGTAATGTGATTCTTGAGAATTATATTTAAGATGGGTTATGATGAGGTATTCTTTTTATTTAATAGATATGGGAAACCCTCAGTGTGATTTCTGGGTGACTAGGACAGATTCTGCACTAGTCTAGTTTACACTTGAGATGGTGTTGTTTTGGTTATTTTTGAGATCTTCATGGTTTGTGGTTTGTGTTGGAATTCCTAGGACATCAATTTTTTTTATTTGACACCAGAAGAGATCCCATGTCATTGTTTAAGAGGAATGTTCATGATTTTTACCTCTTCCCCCTTCGTCCATGGGTAGGAGTGTGGTGATGAGTTTGTTGGTGGTCCTTGATTTGAGAAATCAATGGGGTTATCTTGAGGTTATGATATTCTTTGAGAATGGATGGGTAAAATTTTTGAGGTATTAATCTATTTCCCTCTTTCTTTATTTTTATATTTCTTCCTCTCTCATGTTTTAGTAGTATAGTTAGTTTTGATCATAGTGTTGTCATGTTAGATAATTAGTGTTTGTTCCAATCAAGTTTTGTATGAGATATTGGTCACATTAAGTCACCTCATTTATAAGTTTGAGTTATGTTTTTTTAAATTATATTGGAGTACACTTCATTGGTTGATCCACCATTATATATGAATCCTTAAATGGAGGGGTTATTAATTGTGAGTGTCTTATATTTTTCTTCATTGACCTAGAAGGTAGGGTGTGATTTGTAAATTAAAAGGTTGAGTGGTTTGGAGTTGTTTGTGTGGTTTCTTTTTCAGGTTAAGGTTCCTTCTGTGTGTCTTCCTTTGTAATATCGATGGATTTCTAGGGGCATAAAGGGTCATGGTGGGGATAATTATCACAACTCAACCCTTATTTAATAATTATTTTATTTATTTATTTAATTATAATTTTGTTTTAAAGGATTGGGTATTTTAATTTGATATTTTTTTAAATTTTTTCATCTTTTATTATATTACATGGTTTGGCCACATGATTGGACAAACCGTGCAATAACTGTGTACTTGAATATATCACCTTGGTTGAGTAGTTTCACAAGGTTGGAGCATAGTTTATTAAACTGTTTAACTAAATAGTGCGGGTGCTTAGTGTGCCCAGTAAGGGGTACATGGTCAGTTCATGGTTTGGTAAACTGTGTGCCAAGACCATGCGGTTCCCTGCTAATTAAAAATAAATAAATAATAATAATAATAAATAAAATAAAACATTACCCTCACCCATACTATCCTCATACCCTTCGTGTGACACACCCCTCTCCCCTCTACCCCACATGTTTTGTTCGACCAACCCCCCCTACCATGGCATGCGACCCCCAATCCCCATTCTGGCTGCTGTTCTTAATAATGTTTCCTCCCTATTCAGTGTGTGATCATCCTAGGTAAGTTATTCATCCTCTCCAACTTCTTCTTATTCCTTTTTCATCCCTCTTTCTCCCCTCTTGGTGTTCCATGCATAAGAAAAACCCTAAGTGTAGGGTTGATCGATTTTGGGTGTTTTGTTGTGCTTATGTGGGGATATCCTGTTTTTAGGTATCGTTGGTTAAATTGCAATTGTTTTGAGGCTTGGTTGTCAAATATGAAAAATTCCAGGTAGGCCTACCCTATGCTTGACCTTTTAATATTAGGGTATTTGATTGCTTGAATTTTAAATAGACATTTTTGATATCTATTAATTTTATTATGGGTAATTATGAAATCTTTATGGATGAAATTATGTTTCAACTTGGGTTTCCATAGACTATATTTTGGGATGCTTCTACTTTTTGAAAAATGTGTTTTGACTTTTTCTAGAAAATAATTATGTTGGTTTTTAAAGTGACATTGGGTATTTTTAATTTCTTATGAGATATTTATTATTATTTTTTATTTTTAAAGGAAATTTATTTAACTCTCATTAATTATTCCATTTTTAAAGTTTTATTTCAATTTATTTATTTCATGAGTTTTATGAATCAAAAGTTACCACAATAGTAAGTGTTTATTTTACAATCTCATCATTATTCAAGATTTTTTATGTTTATGTCCCACTAGGGAAATTATTTCATCCTTATTTCGTAAAACCAATAAATTTTCTTCTAATATTTTTATTTATATAAATTTTAAGCTTTTATTTCAATTTAATCTCTTTAAGAACTCAAGAGACCGATTTTTTTTTAAATAAAATCCACTTCATTTCTCTATTCGGTCAAAAATCCATTCGCTTTTATGTATATGTTTTCTAAAAATGATTTTAAAAATGATTTTAATATTATCATATGATTGTTAAAAGTACTTTTTACCCATATTTTAATTTTTTATAAAATTTATTAAAGGTAATTTAATTTTCATTTTACAAAAAAGGTGTTTTTGACCTTTTTACAATAGGGTAAAAGGAATGTTTATTTTAATAAAATGTATAGAATTACCCACCATCATGGTCGGAATGGCCCGAAGGCCTTCATTTTTTATTATTTTTGATAATCCGCCTTTCAAGGGGTATGTTGGAACCCTTACAAGGCTCGAAGGCTTAGATACAATTACATGACCTGTAGTCCTTAGAGGAATCACCCAGACAAGATAACTTGGAACCGCTCCTCCCCAACATATGTCATGATATCAGCACCCCACCTTTATAGGGCTGGTCGGCTAGCTGTCCTATGCAAAGCTGCATAGGCCTCGTACCGATGGAAAAGCCATACCCTCTCATTCTTCCAATTCTGGTTAGCTCTACTCAAGTGAATGCGCCTGTCCTGAATCCTTTTCTGAAGCCTTGTCCCTTGAATTTTGATTGGTGCATCTGGATTTCATGTAGCTCAAAGGCCTTGGGGTGGCCCAAATGCTTAAGGTGGCCCGAAGGCCTTTAGAATCAACTAGCCCGAAGGCCTTGGGTGGCCCAAAAGCCTTGCAGGACCCGAGGACCAAACCTGTGGCCCAAAGGCCCAGATGGATGAATAATTCCGGCTGCTACAGGACCTGCAACAATATCTTCTATAGTGCTGCTACAATACCCCCCAGAAATATTCCTCCACCCAGATTTGATCTTGGGTCTCTTGGATGCACCTATCTATTCCTCACCAACTGATATGGGGCTCATATGCGTACCCACCATCATGACCACTTATTAATTTGAAGATTAATTTGCATATTTATATGATTTTTTTTCAAAATGTTTTAATCGATATTTAGGAAGTATTTTAGACCTTAAATAAGTGATTCTAAGGTGAAAATGGTATTTTCCTCAAGAATTTTTTCAGTAATCTTTTTAAAGTGTATAAATCTATGTCAATATTCTTTGGTGGATATTATAATTTACTGGGGATGTACTATTTTTTACCATTCACCATATTACTCTGGATTCTTTATAATTATTTATTTGGTAAATTATTAAAATTTCACATGTTAGTTTCTCAATAAAAATGTTTACATTGAAAATGTTTCATCCATTTCACATGAGGATTACATTAGACTATGTAAGTTATGAGTGGGTCCCACTATATCCCCACGATGAATAAGTTGGTATCATGTGAAAAAATGGCTTGTGTATTTGGATGATTCTTTACCCATTTATATATGGTGTCTTAGTATGTGGCCTTGATAGTATCTTAGGATGATTGAAATTATGAATTCTCTCATTATAATATTAGTTATTAATATTTATGTGATTATTTGATTAGTTATTATATCCATGGATAAGTTTCAAGATCATGTGATTATTTATATGGAATTATTTTATCATTATTTAATTCTTACATATATTCTTTATGCTCAATTTATTAATTAAATGGATTGTGTTTTCATATATATACCTTTACATATTGATTATGACTTATTTATTTATGATAGCTTCCAATGTATAGATACCCTTACCGATCATCTGATATCACCCCTTTATTATGTTTCCATTACCTAGTATTGAAATCTGTGTATTATGATTGATATTAAGGGATATTATAGATGGAATAATGGTGTTCTTGAAAAAAATACTATGTTGTATTTTTAGTTTTCAATTGTATTGTGAGATTAAATTATGTATCTAGTTTACCAAGACTACTAAAATATTTGATCATTTAAAATTTAATTACTTATATCTTATGAAAATTTAATAAATTAACCACTAATATACTAAGGTAAAGGTCTTTATAGTTGGTATGAGAGGAAGTTTAGTAGAAAAACTAGGAAATGGATTTTGGAAAAAAAAGATTATAGAATATATCCCTATGATAAAATTTAAGGATAATTCTAAGTATAGGATAACATCCTAAAGTTTTGGTAAGGTATATATTATGTGGTTTTCCTCTCAATACATCCCTTTATGGATACTGTAAGTGGATGTGGATATGATATAGTTGTACCTAGGGGTAATAACTTTGAAAAGGGCGTATTGGGATTTGACTTGATCGACACCTAGTTCATGACAATGGGCCATGATAAACACTTGGGTTGAATCTCTTGGGGGATATGGTTAGGATAATTCACATTTTCTTTGTAAAACATAATAAAGTATTTGAAATTATTTTTATTATTTGAGAACTTTCCATGTTTATGATTCTGAGATTAACTATGCATAAAATTTTCAATTTATATTATGTGTTTTACTAGTTTTGGAATTATACATTATGTTTTATAATGTTATGATATAATAATTTGTATGATATTATTTAGAAATAGAACCTATAATATTGAATTAAAATCATATCAATTCACATAATCTAGTAGGGATTTCCCACCTGGGAAAGATAATGTAGCTTGAGCTGGAGCAACAAATGGATATGAAAAAATTATAACTATATTGGGAAAGATGAAACAAGTTATAACCCATAACCTTTACCTTATGGAAAATCCTTTCGATCCACTATGTGGTGTGACAATGTTATACCTCTTTATGTGTCAACAAACTCCATCATTTAATGGGACTAAAAATATTTTTGTAGCTGAGCAATGGATAAGTTCTTTAGATAAGATATTTCTCACTTTAGGAAGTAATGAAAGGGAGAAGGTTGTCATAGTAGTTTATTATATTCTATGGGATGTGGATCAATGGTGGTTATTGATTCAAAACACTCTTTATTAGGAGAAAATAGAAAGTATGGAATGAAAGGATTTTCAGGTACCCTTTTTGAAAAAACATTTTCCTTATGAGAAACGAGAAGATATAGAGATAAAATTATTAAGTCCAAGACAAAAGGAAGATTAAAATATTTATAATTATGAAGCTAAATTTACAAGGTTAACAAGAAATTATCAAGACAATATATATAATCTAAAGAGAAAGATTTTCTATTTCTTTAATGGGATGAAGACAACCCTTCCAAGGGTAGTAGTCTCCCAAAAATTCTCATCATATGAGGAAATTGTATCATTTTCTATCAAGATAAAAAAATATTTTTCCAAGTATTATGACTTTAAAGGAAAAAAAGATAATAAAAGGGATGCTAAGAACTCTAGAAAATGAAATATGGAAAAAGGGAAGAAGGTAAGGGTGGAATTACTAGCTTATGAAAAATGTGTAAAGAAGCAACATGGAACACACTTGTTGGGGAAAAGTGTGGATAGAAATGAAACCAAGATTAGGATTTCAAGGGAAAGAAAGAAGCTTCCAATTTTCATTGCTTCAACTGTAAAGATATAGATCATTATGTAAATTATTTTTCCAACCAATTAGTGAATTTTACCTAGAAAATTCGATGGGATAAAGGACAATATTATGTGATCACAACAACTGAGGTTGAAGTTCCTTAATATTTAATGGTAGGTGATTTAATTATATACTCAAATTTATCTAATTATTAATTTTATTTTTTATCTTCACACTCTTTTATATCTTCCATGTTTTTTATGAAAATTAGATATTTATCTATTACCTTAAAAAGGGACTTACCAGTTAATATTCATAGTGAAAGACTCACTATAGTAAGGATATGTCAGTAAGTTCCAATTATGACACATAAACATGCCCTTTTTTGTTAACTGTTATAACTATGTTTGATTTTTATATAATACTTGGTATGGAAGGGCTTTCAAAATATGATGAAAAAATTTATTGCAAAGATAAGAAAATTATGATACACCTTGGTGATGTGGAATTCATTATCTTTAGAGGGGTGACTTCATTATCTAAGTCTTGTCTATATCCACCACTGGTAGATCTTATGAATGAGATCCTTGGGGAAGGAGAGAAGACACAATATATAGATGGAAAATTTAATATTCAAACTGAGGATGTACCTATTGTACAGGAATTCATTGATTTATTTCCTAAGGAATTAGTTGGACATCCACTAGAGTGTGAAGTTGAGTTTTCCATTTATTTAATCCTTGATGCATGAACAATATTAGAGACTTATTATAGAGTGTAAAATATGTAATTAGGGGAGTTTAAGAAACAACTAGAGGAGTTATGTGATAAGGGATTTATATACGAGAGTGTTTCACCTTGGGGATCTCCTGATGCTATTATGATAAAGAAAAAGTATCATATAGCTCTCATTGATGACTTATTCAACCATATTTATAGTGATTAATATTTTTCAAAACTAACTTTCATTCTGGGTATCATCAATTTTGATTAAAGAAGGATTATATTCCAAATATATCATTTTGAATGAATTATGGACATTATGAGTTAACAATAATACCATTTGGATTGACTAATTCACCCTTTATCTTCAAGATTTAATGAACAAAGTATTCAAGTAATATCTTGATAATTTTTGTATGGTATTTATTGATGATATATTAGTGTAATATAAGAGTTATGATAACCATTATAATCATTTTTAAATCAATATTGGTACTCTTGGAATAAAGGATTTATTTAGGAAATTTATAAAGTGCTAATTATAGATTCATAAAGTTTATTTTCTTTTCCATATTGCCTCTAATAATACAATATTATTTGATACTATAAATGAAAAGGTAGTCCATGAATGGACTACACCAACTAACATAACCTAGGTACTTAGTTTCCTTGGTTTGATAGGTTACTATTGGTGATTTGTTAAAAAAAAATCCGATTAGCTAACTTGTTAAAAAATATTACTCATAAATGGATTAAGTTTGTATGGAAAAAGTAATGTAAATAATGTTTTAATGAATTGAGGAAGTGATCAGTGAATGCTTTGATTTTGACTCTACCATTGAGAAATAATGGATTAGTGATATATAGCGATGCATTGAAAAAGGGACTTGACTGTTTCCTTTTGTAAAATGATAAATTTATTTCCTATGAATCAAGGTAATTAAAGATTTATGAAAACAATATCCAACCCCTGATATTGAGTTGGTATCCATAATATTTTATAGGAAGATATCGATATATTATCTCTATGGAGAAATATGTGAGATATATATGGATAATAAGAGTTCGAAATACATATTTTCAAAGAAAGATATCATCATGAGGAAAAATAGATGAATCAAGACACTTAATGATTATGATTTCTCAATAAACTACCACCTCGAGAAGGAAAATAAGGTAGAAGATGCATTAAGAAGGAAGGATCCTAGAGTTATGACCAAAATGAGGATCGATAGGGATCCTATGTTTATAGATCTAGTAAATTTGGATATGGGAATTGTTAATGAAGGGAATACATTGCACCTATTTCAAATTATTGTAAAATTATCTTTGTTGAAAAAAATAAAAAGTTCTCAACTCGATGATGAGAATTTTAAAAAGGAAATTAAATCCATGAATGATGTAAAATTGATATTTTATATTCATGAAGATGGTGTTCTAAAATTTGTAAATAGACTATGTGTTTCCTCTATTCCTAAATTGAAGAAGAAATTATTGGATGGTACTCATAGATCAAATTTCTATATACACCATGGTGGCACCAATATGTATAGAGGTTTGTAGAAACATTTTTATGGAATAATATGAAGTAGGAAATTTATGATTATGTATTAAGAAGTTTTGTTTATCAATAGGTGAAGTATGAGTGATAGTATACTAGAGAATTAATACAACCTCCACCTTTTCTTATTTGGAAATGGGATGAAATTACTATGGAATTTGTCAGTAGATTACCAAATACTCCTATAATGAATGATGCAATATGAGTTATTGTTGACCGCCTCACCAGATATACACATTTACTTACTATAAGAGAATATTTACCTCTTGATATCCTTACATGAATCTATATTAATGAAGTTGTAAGAATTTATGGAACACCTATTTCAATTGGGTCTAATAATGATCCATGATTTATATCAAAATTATGGAATAGTATTGTGAAGTATCTTCATACCGAGCTTTGTTTGAGTATCTCTAATCATCCTAAAACCGATGGTTAGTATGAAAGGACTGTTCAAACATTAGTAGGAATGTTTAGGTCACGTTATCTTAACTTTCAAGGTATGTTGGATTCATATTTACCTTCTATAGAGTTAGCTTATAAAAATAAGTTCCATTAAAGTATTCAAATGGCACTGTATGATGTATTATTTGGAAGGTGATTTCTTAATACCTCTTGTTGGGATAAATTTAGTTATATAAATATTGTAGGTGAAAAATATTTGGAGGAGACAATAAAAAAGGTAAAGACTATTTAAACCCATATTAAATAAGCTCAAAGAAGTAAAAAATCTATGGTGATAAATTAATGAAATATTTGGAATTTTATGTGGAAGATCACATTTTCTTGAATGTATCTCTAGGGTAGGGTGTTATAAGGTTCGGTAAGAAAGGGAAAATGAGCCCTAGGTACATCGAACCTTTTAATATTCAGGAAATAATTGGAGATGTGGATTAACTTTTTATAATTCCACCAAGTATCTCTAAAGTACATGTTGTGTTCAATATTTCATTACTAAGGGAGTATATTCTAAACCCAAAACTTGTTCTTGAAATATCCAAGGATCATTTATTTAGGCACCATTGATGGGGGGGGGGGGTGAATCAGTGGTTCACTATTTTAAGAATTATTTCTTTTTAATTGAACTTATATGAATAATTAAATTCTCAATACATCATCTTTAAATCTCAACTTCTCCCTAAAATAAACAATTAAATGGAAGAACAACCCACAAGTATTTTTTACAAGGTTCGGTACTAAGACCTACTACCTTACTATGACTAGTTATACTCTTTGGTTATAGATTTTTCACTATATGTATATGGTTACAACCAGGGAAAGTCCCATTCCCATCAACACTGAGTCCCACAATGTTCCACTCTAGAGTCCCACTAGAGTTTAATAGTTCCCACCTACACTAGTGAATCTTGAGCCCCATAAGAGGATATTTACACTACATCAAAAAGTGTTACCAGCATCCCACTAGACTTTTATAGAGTCCCACTAAAGACTTCCTCTAATCATGAATCACACAAGATATGATCCTCTGATAGAAAGATCTCTGTTGGATTTAGATTCCTTATTTACTGCCACAATATGAAAAACTAGATCACCTGATATTTTCTTGTACAATGTTAATAACTTCAAAAACTGATAAAAAATGTCAAATCATGATCACTATCCACTGATCATCAACTAATATGATCTTGACTTAGCTCACTAAATACTCATGAATATATCTTTTGAATTACACTCGACTTTAGTCTCAAATAACACTGCCTACTATGTACATGAAATTTATATGTTTAATGTATATTTTCGATCATTGTATATGTATAAGATAATGCATGGACTTATCAACACTATGCAGTAACAAACATGCACAAGCTTATGTAAATTTCATGCATGCTTTAGAGCATGTACATGTATACTTCCAAATGTATTTCTTTTCACAAAAATTTTATACTACCCTTAAGCATCTTCAAATGAATATATAATCACATATTCATGTGAAAACTCGCCTTTATTTATAAACTTTTTACAGTATACATTGAACCGTCTTTTTGTGAACTTACCTTAGAACACACTATTCAATCAATGTGTCTTAATGCATGTGTTTGCATTTACTCTCCATGGATTTCTCAGTGTATGCGATATTCTTATAAACATTCACACACACACACATGCACACACTTCCAACACTTCATGAGTGCAAAAAATGTGCATATACAACATGCACTACACTTCCTCATCAGTATAATATTCCTAGTATTCTCACAAGCACCTTTATGAAAGACATTAAATCACGAGTTCAAGTTTAATTTTGCAAACTAGGGAGTTCTCAAAAAGGATAAAGAGATCCTAAAGGCTTCACGTAACTTCATTATTCTCAAAGATCCTCGAGTGTGCAATATATAGGTTGAGTACTCTCGGGAACCTCCATTAACTTCACACAAAACCAAAGTTTGCATATAAAACTTCATGAACCAGAGAGATTTACGAAGGATCAACTACACTAGAAACTGAACATCTAAAAACTCAGACACCAAACATGGGTGTAGGTATTGGTATTTATAGGCAACAAGACATCGATGTAGAATATACATACTCACTCACTTTAAACACACAAAGCATCTCCTTCATGAAATCAGAATCATCGTCACCAAAATATCAAAATTTCTCCATGCTTTATCTCATCGGTTTGATCTATATTTTCTCACACAAAAAATGTTACATGATATTTATATCACATTAAAATTTTAAGAACACTCAAATGATGCTTGAATGCTTGGATTCATTCTTCTATCAATGTTTCCTCGGATATCCCACTGTACAGAAGTCTCGGGTGAGCTTGGTGAAGAATATGACATCAAGTACTGATCAGACAACTTAGGATGTTTGTTGAACAGATCTCATGGTTGTGGACCATGACTAATAGATATGATAGTCAAGATAAAATGATCAGTGAATTAGATAGATATAGTTCTTTCTAGAGAAACAGAAATGCATCCCATATTGAAATTCTCTTAGTTTGAGAACCTCCTTATAATACAAGATGTAGCATTAGCCACTTAGAAATCTGAATTTGTATGCTCCCTTTACTTCCTGGAACCACCCTGTGCTAGAATCCGCCTCTTCCACCATTATGCCTCGCATAGTGGATCACCACCACTCATGTGTCTCCTATAGGCATGAACCTCTTCCCACCATGCTTCCACCTCATGGCCTCGGATGGATCCCTCAGCTATGGTTGACCCACTGAGGTCCCACATAAGGTAAGAGGTCAATCTAGCTTGGGATATCTTGAGTGTACTATATTTATTTTTTGAGTAAGGACCAAGTTAATTTGTAATAATCTAAAATGGAATCCTTATCAAAAATAATAATACCAATACAAATTAAAAATCTAATATACTCCTAAACCACCATTCATCTCATTTTTGGAAATGAATCATAAATTAAAAATATTCAAATCTAAATGTTATAAACATTATTTCAATATCAGATAACCAATGACACAAGTTCTTCTGAACTATAAACCATCTCTACAATCATCAAATTTAAGGTTGAGGATATTTTAATAACCATCCTCATCACTCCATAAGTATAAATAACATATTGAAATCAACATCATATCAAATCCAATCATCATTTTTGAAAAGAAATTAAATTCAACTCAAATGACACATCAATATCCCCCTTGGAATTTGTTGTCAATACAAACAAATAATGATAAGATCAATATGTCTGTTTAACTTTCTCCCCCTTATTGAAAATGAATAAAAAGATCATATATATACTATTTATTTTCATTAAACATCTTCTACTATCTTAAAGATGATACTGTATATTTTCATTTACAAAGAGCCTTTATCCACAACTCTAAGTCTACATGGGAGAACCCAGTGTAGAAAACAAGAGTGTATAACCAAAGTGATAAGTGTATTACATGAACAATCATACATGTGATACCATTTTTAGATAAATACTACTTCATACCTTAAGGCTATTTAGTTAATCAATTCATGAAATAATATTTATCATGCGCTCATCTGAAAAAATACATTATAAATTTCACATGAAAAAATATAACTCCCCCTTTTTAGATTTAAAAAATCATATATTCTACCCCGCAAGGGATGCATCCACCACCTTTAATTCCCTACATGTTACTACAAAAGCATTTATATAAGGGAATAAGCAGGAACCAATTTTATTTTCAAAAATAGTAATCAAGCTAAGAGTTTCTTATCAACCTAGTATTTTCCTTCTTTATTTTGAACCTAGATTTTATCAAATTATCCTTCTCATTAACTTTTTTTTCATGTGAAGTTATTTTATCCACTTTGTATGTAAATAAACCTTATTTTCTTCTAATTTAATACAATTATTTATATCACAACCAACTAGTTCAGATTGATTCTTTTGATTCTCCAGATCATCATAATTTGTTGAATTCTTTTGAAATTCACTATCTTCTTCTGAGATAAACTTCTTACCTTAAAATATAGCATCAATCTAAGTTTTCTCTATTTTTATCCAATTTCAGTTGATATGGACAAATATTCAAACATTCCTTTTTTGTATATTCATTCTTTTGGGGTGTCACACACTGATTATCTGATATACATGTATTTCTTTCTTTTATTTTTGTTTTTTCTTCCTATTCAAATCATAGGGAACCTCTCCAGGTAGTTTAGTCATGAATACCTCAACTCTATGACCTTATAATCCACATCTCACACAAATTTCTTTTAAGAATTCATATCTATTTTATATTGACACCTTTGAGGAATTTATTTGATAATTTATTCTCATCAGTTCATTGAAACTCCCCCTAGACTCATTCCTGATTCTTAGAAATGACATGTTGTACTAGTAAGAATAGTATTTATGTCCATATTTTCTAAAAAATCATAAAAAACCTTTAAAATGTGATATTTTATCCAGTTGATAAAAATATTTATAAAATTCATAAGTTTGTCTTTCTATAATCCATGCTTTCCTTTTCATAGGAGGAAATTGTCTTCCAAGAATCTTTCTTTCATCATTTGATCAAGTCAAATACACTTATCTTGACTTCTTGGTCCTCACAAATTCACCCGTACTGTTATTAGTATAGTATCTATTTTGAAACAATGTGGGAATAAATGTACCTTGTTTGTTGGAATCTTTAATCTCAGAATATTGAGATGACTCAAATTTTCTTTTAATAGAATAATTGAAGTATTCACTTATATGTTTTAATTCATGTTGGACTGTAAGAAACATTGATTCTGTCTTAGAAATATCTTCCTCCCTGTGAGCCAATTTTTCTTCAAGATCATTAACCATCTTCTCTAACTCAGCTACTTCCAATCTGAATTTTTTTTATTTTCATAAACAAGTTCTATTTAACTTCTATCATACTCATCCTTTTCAACAACCAATTTTTTATTTCCCTTTTCATGTTTCCGATTATCTTTATTGAGTTAAGTGTTTTTCCCATGAGTAGTTTCCAAATCTTCCTTCAGACTCCATTCCAGATCAATTCTGAAATCAACATCATCATCACTAATTAAATAATTTGACTCTTTTTCAAAACTTTCAATGAAATTAAGCTCATTATCTGAAGAACAAATAGATGAAGTATATACCTATGTATGTTCACTCATCAAATTCCTCTCTTTGTAGTTGGAATACTTTTTCTTTTTCTTATTTTTTTTCTATTTAGGATATATTTCACGTTCATCATCATATTATGATTCAGCCATTTTCGTTAGAAAATTTATGGAAAATTGTCCAACGCCATTACATATTATGCACTTGAGTAGTTTTTTTCCTTTTCCTTTCCATTTTCCCATTTTGAAACCTCTTTTAATAAGAGAAAAAATTTCACTGAGACACTAATTACTTCATTATCATTTGTATCACTAGATTTCTTAACTTCTAATTATTTGAACTTTCTATTTCTTATACCCTCAAAGGCTATCTCTTATCTATCCTTTTTCTTGAATGATATAACTTTTATAAATTCATAATATATTAGAGTATTATTAAGTTCATACAATGATAGATATTATCACTCTTCTAGTGCTTAAATATTTGAGTCGAATATATCTGGGAAATTTCTCATAAGCTTCTTCACAATAGTATAATCATCCAGTTTCTCTCCAAAACCTCTGATATTGCTAAAAATTTAATTTACTCTTGTAAAGTAGTCATAAATACTTTCATCATCATCCATTTTTATATCTTCAAATTTTATTCTCTAGATTTTAATATAGGATTCTCAGACTATAATATTTACTTCATCACTACATCTCAGTTTATCCCAAATCTCATTGGTAGTTTGGACACCCCTCACTTTAGTGTAAATTTTTTCTAATAACTACATCAAGATTTTATTCTAACCCTTTCCATAGACTTCTATATTTATCTTCTTTGCTTGAGGAATAGAAATATCATCATAAATATATGGGAAGCCCATTGTTAATGCATCTATCACTTCTAGGTCAAGAGATAGAAGAAAAGAAAGAAATATATTCCTTTAGTTGTGGAACTTATTTCCATAAAAAGTAGGTATTCCTAGACTATTAACTGAATTCAAATTATCTATTTCTCAAGAATTTTATTCAGATCTATCGAAAGGGCCTTGTGATATGATACCATTTAAAGTGTCCAAGGATTAGTTAGGTACCATTGATATGGGAGGGGGGGGGGGTGAATTAGTGGTACACTATTTTAAAAATTATTTCTTTTTAATCCAACCTATGTGATTGATTAAAGTCTTGATCCCTCATATTTAAATCTCATCTTGTTCCAGTAATCAAAAATTTAATGAAAGAATAAAACACAGATATTTTTTACATGGTTTGGTACTAATATTTATGTCCTGAATAAAACTGGTTATACTCCCTTGTTACAATTTTTTTACTCTATATAGATGGTTAAAACTAGGGAAAGTCCTATTCCCATCAACAATGAGTCCCAAAATGTTCCACTCTAGAGTACTATTAGAGTTTATAAGCTCCCACCTACACTAGTGACTCCTGAGACCCATAGGAGGATATTTATACTACATCACACAATGTTACCAGAATCTCAATGGACTGCTCTAGAGTCCAATTGAAGACTTACTATAACTTTAAATCACACCAGATATGATCCTCTGATAGAAATATATCTTTTGTCTTTAGACTACTTCTGCACTTTATCAAGATGATTTATTTCTCGAAAAAGAAACAGGATCACCAGATTTGTTCGTGTGCAATATTCATGAACTTCAAAAACTAATAAACAAATGTCAAATCCTGCTCACTATCCACTGACCATCAACTAATCTTAACTTGAATCAGCTCACTAAATACTCGTGAATATATATTTTGAATTACACTTGTATTTGTCTCAAATATCAATGCCTACTTTATACATGAAATTTATATGTTTTATATATATTTTCAATCATCATGAATGTGTAAAATAATTCTTGGAATTATCAACACCATACAATAAAAAACATGCACAAGATTACATAAATTTTATACATGCTTTAGAACATGTACATGCATATTACAACATGTATTTATTTTTAGAAAAAATTAGTACTACCCTTAAACTTTTTCAAATAAATATATAATCACACATTCATGTTATAAATCACCTTCATGTATACACTTTTCATAGTATAATTTTTAACACCTTATTTTTTACTTACCTTAACACAAACTATTCAATCAATGGTTCTCAATGCATGCGTTTTCATATACACTACATGGATTTCTCATTATATAGGATATTCTTAAAAACTTTAACACACACACACACACACTAACCACACTTCATTCATGAAAACCATGTACATATACAACATGAACTGCAATTACTTCCCAACATAATATATTCATTCTTCTCATAAGATCCTTCATGAAAGATAGTAAAGCATGGGTTCAATATTTATCATGTAAACTAGAGAGTTATCGTAAGGATATTGAGTTCCCAAAGGATTTGTGAAACTTTGTTCTTTGTAAAGCACCTATAGTGCACTATGAATAGGCTGATTACTCATGATAAACTCCTAAAATTTTTCAAAAAAACAAAGTTTACATGGAACCCTTCGCAAACCAGAGTGATTTATGAAAGATCAACTACACTGGAAACCAAACTTCTTAAAACTTGACTACCAAACATGGGTATAGGTCTTGGTATTTATAGGAAATGAACTACCAACATAGCATGTATGCACTGACTCACTTAAAATGTAAAAATCCTATCCTTTGTGACACCATAATCATCTTCAATAAAATATAAAATTTTCTCTATGATTCATCTCATCAGTTTAATCTATATTTTCCAATGAAACCAACATTTTATGATATTTTAATCACCTTAAAATTTTAAGAACACTAAAATGGTGATTATAATCTTTGATTCATTCCTCTGTCGATGTTGTCATGGAGATCCTGTTGTACAAAAGTCTCATGAAAGCTCAGTTAAGAAGTTGACATTACGGGATGATCAGATGACCCAGGATGTTCATCAAATAGATCTCAAAGTTGTGGAGCATGGATGAAAGATTTGATGGTCCAGATAAAATGATCAGTTAATAGGATGGATACAATTATTTTTTGAGCAATAGTAATGCATCACATGTCGAAAAAATCTCAGTTTGAGCATCTCATTATAATACAAGATGTTGAATGATCCACTTAGAAATCCCAATCCATATGCTTACATTATTACCTGGAACTGCCCCATGCTAGCATCCACCTCTACCACTGTGCCGCCCCACATGGTGGCTCACCACCACTCATGTTCTTCCCATAGGAACACACCTCTACCCTCCATACCACAACCTCATTGTCCTAGGCTAGCTCCCTCAGCTATGGTTTACCCACTAAGGTCCCACATAAGGCATGATGTCGAGTTAACTAAGGATAGATTGAGTGTTTTGGCTTTATTTTTTGAGTAAGGTCCATATTACTTTGAAACAATCTAAAATGAAATCCTTCTAAAAAAATAATAATCCCAATAAAAATTCCAAATCCAACATACTTTTAAACCACAATTCATCACATTTTTTGAATTCAATCATAAATTCCAAATATTCAAATCTTGGTGTTGTAAACATTATGTCAATATCAGATAACCAATGACACAAGTTATTCTAAACTAAAAACTATCTCTATAATAATCACAATTAAGTTTGATTCTATTTTCATTACCATCCTCATTATTCCCCAATTAGAACTTGCATATTGACATCAACTCCCTATCAAATCCAATCATCATTATTGATAAAAAATGCAATTCATCTCAAATTCCACTTTAGTTCTCACCTATGAAGAGATAGAATTTTAACCCAATAAATCTAACTTTGAAGTACCTATATAGATAATGAACATTAGAGATAAGTGTTGAGGAATCATACGACTTGGTTGGTAAAGTTACTTCAGAGAAGTTATAAGATAGAAGAGGGGATGTGGGAACTTGAAGAAATTATGATGAACTACACAAATATTTTCATAAGGTGATATTATGGAAATTTTAAGGATGATTTTTTTGATGGAGGGAAGAATGAAACACCCCAAGACTTTATGATATATTTATTTTCAAATAAATTTAATCTCTTTGATAGCTTGCGATACATGAAACCTAGAGTCAAAATGAACCGTAATATGGTATACCGTTATAACCTTGTAGTTAAATTGGAAGGTATGAATAGTAATAAATAAATTATGAAAACTATTTTTTTTACACATGTATAAAACAAATTCATTGGTTATTAATTGATTTAAAATGAAAATAAAAATCATTTAAAAGTAAAAGAAATGTTTTCCTAAAAAAGCGTTTTAAGCGCACAATGTGTCTTTATCTTAATAAATTAACTTAATCAGTATTGAAGAATTATTTTAAAAACATTTATATATTATATATTCAATCAAAATTTTATTTTTCATTTAATATATTTTTTTCTAATAATGATAAAATAATAAATCCATGTTTATGCTTAAAAACTGTAATTTTCTAAAAAGAGGTTTTGTCATGATTTGAAAACTTATTTTAATATTTATTTTTGACACTTTTAGAAAGTTTATTTCAAAAATTAAACTTAATTTATGATATCATCATGTCAAAATTATCTTATATTTATTTTTTTATAATTTTCTAAAAAAAGTATTTTTTAAATGACTTGTGAAAAATACTGATTGTTTTGAAAACTACCTTTTCATTTAAAGAATTTAAAACTTTAAATTTTGTTTTAAAATTATTTTAAAGTTAAAATTAGTTAAATAATATTATAATTAATACAATTTATTTCATTTTAATCAATTTTATATTATTTTATGATATAAAAACGTTTTATACATAAGAAATCTTTTTCTCTAGAAAACCGTCTTTTAATCATGCTTGTGGGTTTAAGTATAAATTAGATTCTTACAACTTTATGAATTGAATTTGATAAAATGGATTTAATATTTTAAGTTAAAATAATTAATATTATGTAATATGGTCAAATTATTTTTTTCATAATGAATAATAAAAAAGGAAAAAATCTATTATTGAGGTTATGGTTAAAACAGGTTTATCGAGGGATAGACTAAAAATATAAGGGTTAAAATAACCTATAAGCTTGTTTAGTTTATATTTTACAGACATATTTTTAAATTATCTCATATAATGTGTGATAACAGTCTATTTTTCATCCATTTGGTGTGTTTTAAACGTGGGTATACTTTATTATTTTCAAAAATACCAAGTGTGTCCTCCACCCACTTATAAAAAGACAACCCTCTCCTCTCCTAAACACACTTCAAGAGACCTTTTTAGGAAATTAACTGACCAATTACTTTACTTAAATCCCTAACCATAATTTAGAGTCCATTATTTGAACATAAAACCATTACAGGACAGCTTTAGGTATATACCTAAAGAGGTTCTTTAAAGAATAGGTATATCTCTAAACCATGTTTTTTGTTTTATTTCTTCATATACCCCCTTAAAATATTCCATAACTATGATTAAATAAAAAAAATTGTATCTACGATTTACTAATATGATATTATGTTAATTTAATAACCTATATTCATCCCCTATTCCATCAAATGGGAAATACTACTATCGATCATGTGTATAGTGGAATACCACCTTGTGAACCAAAGTAATTAGTTTTCCATCACTGCCCCTCATGGATGGATATAATGGTAGTTTTAATATATATATAAATATATATATGATATTTATGAAATAATTATACTTATTTAATTATAATATTAAATCTACCTTCTTTCCATTCAACCCATTGGAAAACTATAACGTCGCTCGTGTATACGTGTGGACTACCACATCCACGAAGCGATGGGATACATTTTTCATTTTTTTTACATGGATGGTAATAATTATAGATTTAATGAATATAAATTATATATATGAAATAATAATGATTCTATAAAGTTGAATTATTATTTAACATTATTTCTTTATTACCTTCAAAAAATGGAAACAACGTTCATGCATACGTACGATTTACCGTCTTCATGAACAACGTAATTTATTTTTCTATCCCTAACTTTTATGGATTACAATAAATACATATATAATGAATATATATATTATATTTATATCATTATTATAATTATTTAGATGGTGGAACAATGATAAAAGTACATTGACTGAAACTACTGAATCAAAACATATATGAAAAATGAAGTAGTTATTATCAAGAACAATGATTCGAACAAATAATTATAAATAAAATGGTGATAAAATATAATAAGTAAATAATATATGGTATGATATTTTTTTTCTAGAATAAATTTTTAATAAATATATATTTATTATAAAGTCGGTTCAGACACATACAAAGGATGTCAAATTCGTGGTAAGGGCTTCTTGTCTCACTTTTACTTCCTTGAGACATATGGAATATTCACCACTTATTTCATTTGTGTGGTGTATATAATTCCTATTTTATATATAATGTCTTGAGTATATTTTTTTTCATGGTATTTAATATTTTATTTGAATTTATTTCTTTCATTGGGGTTATGATTTAAAATTTACCACAACGGTAAGGGTCTATTTCATGATCTCATTATTATTTAGGGTTGTTTATGATTATGTATCCATTGGAAAAATTATTTTATATTTATATAGTAAAAGGAATATATCTTATTCTCCTATGTTTATTTATATAAATAAAAAAATTTCCTTCCAATCTACTCTTTTTAATAGCTTAATATATTGAAAGAATGTTTTTAAGGAAAATCTACTTCATTTCTCTATTCGGTTGAAGATCATTTCTATTTCATATCCACGTTTTCTAAAACACTTTTCAAAGATGTTTTTACTATTACAATATTATTGTTAAAATTCATTTTTAGCCATATTTTAATTTTTTTATAAAATGGTTTAAAAGGAATCTTCTTGTCATTTTCCAAACAAGGCTCTTTTTGACCTTTTTACAAAAGTGTGAAAGGAACGTTTATTTTACAAGCTTATATGGAATTACCCACCATCATGACCACTCATTATATTGATGCTTCCTTTATAAGTTTACATCATTTTTTTAAAAAAAATACTCAATATTTGGGAAGTATTTTACTTGTTAAGTAAGTGATTTCAAGGGGAGAAGGGTACTTTCCTCAAGAAAAATTTCTATAATATCTTTAAATTATAATAATATATATAAAAATTATTTGGTGGATATTATTCTTTAGTGAGGATATATTATTTTGATACCATTCACCATATTACTTTGGATGGTTTATGATTATTGATTGGTCAAATTATTAATATTTCATATGCTAGTTTTTTAATTTGAATGCTTATATTGATTATGGTTTACCCCCTTCATATAAGAAATGCATTAGACTTAGTAAGTGATAGGAAGAGCCCGATATAGACTCTCAATGCATTGTTAGGTCTCATGAGAAAAACTCTCTTGGGTATTTGACTAAGGCCTTACCCATTTATATAATATTTCTTAGTATGAGGCCTTGATTATATGTTTATGATGTCTAGAAATATGAATTACCTCATTATTATATTAGTTATTGATGTCCATGTGATAATTTGATTAATTATGATATCAATAGATAAGTTTTAAGCTCATGTGATTATTTATATGGAATTATTTAATCATTATTTACTCTTACCATATTATTATTCATGCTCAAGTTATTGATAAATAGACATGTGTTTTTAGATACTTAACTTTCCATATTGATTATTCCTTATTTATTCATTATAGATTATTCTATACACATTCCTTAATTTATCTTTTGATTTCACCACTTTATTATTCTTCCTTTCCCTAGAATTCTAGGAAGTGTATTATGACTGCTATATAGGGATATTCTAAAGGTAATAATGGTGTTCTCAATGAAAATACTATTTTGAATTTTAAGTTTTCAATTTTAACGTGAGATTTAAGTGTGTATCTAGTTTACCAAGAATACTATACTCTTTGATCTTTTAAGATACGATCACTTGTACCTTATACCAATGTAATAAAGTAACCACCGATTTTGGGCTCCTAGTGCCGAGGTCTTTACAGTAAAAATGTCATTTTTTAGTAAAATATCCCATTATGATTTGATATTGGTATTAAATTAAGATAAACTCATTTGTCTAGAAATAATATAATTAATTACATTGAAATTATCTTTATAATTGATTTTTGGTATAAGTTCATTTTCGGACTTCAAAAACACATTTTTCTAAAAACTATTTTTCATTATGTTTTAGGAATTTATATTAAAAGTAATTTATTTCACTCATAGAAATTTAATTTAATGAAATTGAATTAATTTATAGATTCATAAATTCAAATTTATACTAGAATGAATTTTTAATATATTTATAATGAGGTTAAACTTTTGGTAGATAGTAAAAAAATACAATTTTGATGATATACTATATCTTTTATGAAATTGTCAAGAAATAAATATGATATAAAATTTATTAAAATTATTAAATGAATAATTTATGATAATATACTTAAAATATAAAACAAAAATAATTAAAAACATATAAAATTGGAAATAATTTCATTATAAATATGAAAATTATTTTTAGTACCGACGCAGTGCTTGCGCAACACTGAAAAAGTAAAATTTATTTTCATAAAGATAATATTTGATAATTGAGAAGTCCCTTATTTAATTTTTTATTAAAAATAAATAATTATTTATTATTTTTATGGCTATATTTTAATTTTTTAGTTAAATAATATGTGGCTTATCCAAATTCTTGTGCAATGCTTACAAAGGGCTAGAAAAGTAAAAATAACATATTAAATAAGTTATCATGACATATATGAGAGTAAATATAAATATTTAATGTGTAACGTCCTGACCCAGCTCACCTTTAAGATGATGGCTGGACCGGTGGGTCACATGACCTCAAGTACATCTCCCCGAACGCTAGAGGCTGCCGACTAGCAACGAGAGATTTTTTGTGTCCAAGGGGGAGACTATGCCCTCATAGGTAATAGGTATTATCATAGAAGAAGTAAAAAAAAAATAAATAGAATAAGCATAAAAAAAAATAAAATATAGGAAAAGGAAATAAATAATCCCAACTGAATACATAATAAATGTGGAAGCTGATAAATGAAACCAGGTACAAAAACAATGTCATGTGAGGATGTATGTCTAAATTGAAAGTATTGAAAACAGAAACCCAAGCATTATATCAACTAAACAGAGAAGACACAAAGTAACAACTGCATCACGAGCAAGGCTCAGTCCTCTGCCCCAATCTCCATCCTAAGCATAAAGAAACAATCAAGCATCATGAGCAGTACACTTCCCTTTGTCAATACCTGCAAACATATAATCTACTCGAGTGTTAACGATGCCCGAGTAGGGTGTGTGATAAAATCACAGTAGAACGACACCCGCGGTGTCTAAACCTTTCCATTTTGTGCAAGAATAAAATGAAGTGTGAAATTATATAACAATTGTAGATAATTTATTAAGTGTAATTAAATAAATAACTTGGTCCGGGTTCCCAACGGAACTCGTCCCTAATCACCTTCTTCGGCCTAAACTGGAAGTCTGAAAAGAGTACATGTATGAAAATTACACATATGAATATATATAACACCTATAAGAGTAAGGTATATCACGGAAGAGGCATAACTCCAAGCTTGTGCTTTAACTTGGGGTCTAAGTCATGTGTCAAACAGGTGTGCTTCAACACAACAGAAAATATATCAAATATCAAGGGACTAACAATGCCATTAATATAAACATTCAGTGCTTCATTATTAAGGTTCAAGATGAGAGTTGGGGTCCGAGACCATCTCGAAGGTATCTCTACGAAACATCCTTCAATTATCCAATACCACTGAGCCCATCTAAAGCAATCTTTCGAAAGACCAAGTATCGCTCGTGGCATGGATTTACCCTGAGTCTATCCCGATCTCGTAAAAAGGGGTTGAGTTTCATCTAAGGCTGGCTTAGCCACATTACCAATAGATCCATCCTGATGGTCCCTTTTGGAACCGATATCACTCATAAGTATTAGAAAGCCCGAGGAAGGCTCGGTCTGACAAAGACAAGAACATCGCCCCCCGACACATAGTGGTAACCTTCAGGAACTAAGGGTCTAAGCGTGGCCATTAATACGGGACTCGCCTCCTTTACCCACCCTGAATTTAATTAATATTTTCGTAACAAAAAATATGATATCAACATATGTAACTGTATCTTTAAACCAAATAGGTACACCCGTGCATCACACAGTGAAAATTAAATATTTTATCATATCAATATTAACAAGGCAAATTATGACATCAACATAAGCAGATAAATTCACTTTTAAATAAATAAATAAATTAGACCAACCAACTACCAAGATCCAACAATTCCAAAGTTCATAATTAATCTAAATTAATTATTTAAATTAAACACAAAAAATAGGTTGTGAAAAACATGAAAATAAAGACACATTTTAATAATAAATAAACCAGCACAACCAACTACCAAAGATTCAACAATTCAAGATTCATAATTAATCTAAATTAATTATTTAAATAGAACAAAACCAAAAAAATAGGCTGTGCAACACATGCAATTAAATAAATTAAAAGTTTGGGATAACAGAAATTATACTGACCATGTTGGCACAACCAAAGGGGTGTCCAACCTTTTTACAACAAATTAAAAAAATTAATTTATGATCAATATAGCCACAACAACTAGGAAAAACAAATTAAATAATGAATTTGGGTGAATTTGCACAAAGCAGGTAGGTAGTGACTAAAGACAAAACAATGCGTTTTTATAAATCACAATGAAACGGAGGTAAAGAGAGTAGACTCCCTACCTTATGGTCATAGATGATCCTACGATCCGCGGTAGACTTTGATTTAACCTAAAACGGAAGAACATGAAAGATTTTAGAAAAACCCCAAAATAGGGTAAAATCCTTCCACGGTGAACATCACAAAGGATTTGGAATGAGATCGCATGATTCTTGATGCGTGTGATAATCCTTACTGAGAGGTTCACAGTACACCTAACAGCGAAGAAAACCGACGATGAACGGAAGCGCGACGTTCTTCTGAAGGAAAGAGAATACGGTGCGCACCACCTAGGGAGGAGAGGTGCGTCACACACAGGAGAGGAGGAGGAGAGGAGGAGATGAAAAAAAAGAAATAAAAAGGAAATGAAAGAAAAGAAAAAGGAAAAAAAGGAGATAAATAAAAAAAATAAAAAAAATAAAATGGTGGAAGGAATGAAATAAATAATTAAAATAGATTTACCTCATTTTAATTAGTTTTAATTTCTCTCCAACCGTATCTATTTTTTATTTATTTTTATCCCTTTTTAAATTCCATTAATTTAATTTAATCCTTTTTAATTATTTTTAACTCGAACGTTGTGCTATGGCACGACGTAATATTTTACATAAATCCTGAAAAATCATTTAATTAATTTTACTAGTTGTCCGAGACCCGCAATAGGGTGCGCATGCACGCGCCTTGGGTCGTTTTAAAGATTTGGATTAAAAACTTAAAAGTCCACAACTTGATTTAAGTCGACATGTTAAATGCATTTATGTAGGTAATTAATAATATTTTATCTAAACTAACAATAAATATTCACAATGTATATACGTGTTATATATATACACACATCTGCATATTCATGTATATACACCCACACATGTATATATAAATATATATATATATAATCCCATATATATAGATATACTCATATATATATATCAATGTTTTTGTCCCAATATAATAATAATAACAATAATGAAAATAATAATAATTATTTAATTCAAACCATCAATGACACCATTAATATTTTAATGACAACAATCATTAATAAAAAGAATAACGGTTATTAAATAAATATTGATTGTGCATTTATATTTAATTGGAACAATTAATAATATCATATTTATTACATTACATGATGATTATTTACACCGCAACAAATTTATTATGGAAGTGTATTTTCATTTGTTGACATCAACGCAAAAATAATATTAATAATAAAATTATTATTATTATTTCTAACGGCTAACAAAAAATATTTAACCCAATTAAATTATCTACAGGTGTGATATGACCAAACATCTGATGTTCGCAAATGTTATACCACACCTAGGGTAAACTCCATATCTCAGAACTCTCGGTGGTCTCAGATTTTTCATTCAATGCACCATTTGTGAGAAAATAATTATTTATTATATAAAAACGGAATAATTAATTAATTAAAAATAAAGATGGAATTATCATGTCCGAGGGTGCCAAACACCCGATGCGAATAAAGTTTATACCCTACATAGGGTAAAACCAATGTTCCAGACCTAATGGTGGTCTCATATTTCTCATACGATACACTGTTTGAGAGAAAATAATTATTTATTATATAAAAAATGGAATAGTTAATTAATTAAAAATAAAGATGGAATTATCATGCACGAGAGTTCTAAACACCCAATGAGAATCAAGGTTATACCCTGCCTAGGGTAAACTTGGCGTTCCGGACCTAACAGTGGTCTCAGATTTCTCATACAACGCACCGTTTAAGAGTTATTTCATTTTTTTGAAAAGAAACAAAAACACATATTAATAAAATAAACTTAATATTTTTATTTTATTAACACAGTAATGTCTAATATTGGAATAAACAGTTCCGATGTTTGGTTTTTAAAACCGGCCTTCCCAATTAATAAAAAAATTGATTTCCTTCACTTTTTCATCCGGTTCAAAACACAGGACATTAAAACCTTCCCACCTTAGAACTTCTCGTCCCTAAGAAGCCTTTAAGAATAACATAACCCTCACCCGATCTATAGGGTCATGAAGTCTCATAAAAAAGGTCATGTTGCATATCTAAACGCCCAACACATGCTCAAACATTAGTTATGCAAGCAACACCTAAGATATCATGGTCTGAGCCAACGCTCATATTCCAATCGAAACACCGAGATGATACCTATCCAAACACGTTCAGCTAGAGACACAACTATATCGTCATTTCATTAACTTATGACCCAAGGTTACTTCCCACCTTAGGTTTTAATGTTAGAAAGTGGAAAATTCTGAGTCACGACACCTTCCTTCATCTGAATTTCATACAAGAAACACCCTTAAGAATTATAGTGATGCTTCTTGGTTGATTTACTAAATGGATAACATGGTCGATTTCCCATTGCCCTTAAAGCCAAGTTGATCCATATTTTTATGAAATTCCCTATTCGACACAAACTGCACTCGTCTCACCAGATGACGCGACAGAAAAAGGTCATTCACTGAACGCCTTACTAAAAAAGAGCAAGAACTAGTCAAGAAACTCCGACTGACCATTTAAGAAGGTGATCATCTTATATGGTAGGTGTTTTATAGACTAATCTATGTTGTCTTCTTCAAAGGTATCTCACATTCACCCAAACATGTCCACCGAAGTTCATACCTGACCTTCGGTGATGTTCCTTTATTTAGACATCATCGAGTCCGACAACAAATCTAGGGTAACCTCAGATTGGCACAACAAGAGTGAAAGGAACTAATTCAAGATAGTACATACTCCATGTTTATGAGTGAGACATTGGTACAAGGGAAAGATTCCCATATAAAAACATTCACCGAGCCCAGAGCGGCATCAGCCTGGCGGTCATGTTAGATGAAATAGATGGTGTACAAGAGTTTGTCAAGAATTCCTACACATAAATCCAAGGGTCACTCAAGAAAAAAAATCCTCGATAAAAATGATACATCAATGTGAAAAGCTTAGAAAAAACCCCTAAACAAGCCCAACAATTTTTAAATCTTTAGTATGGCGTAAGACCGATGCTCTCTTAGTGCATCGAGGATGAAGACAATATAGGGGACATGCTCGTCACTTAATGAAGATTAAACTAAGAGTATTTGAAGATTACTAGAAGGAAAACGTTTACTCAATTGACATGAACTCCCACCCAAACTTGTTGGTGAGTCAAAAAATCCCGAGTCTCTAGAAGTCATCCTAAGCATTGGGACAAACTTGATTCCTTTGACACAAAAGTCATTGTACAACATAGATAACCCAAAATGTATTTAACAGTGCAAGACTTGATGATTAAACTGAACTCAACCGGTTCATCACAACATTAAGAACTCAACAAAATTGCATATGTGAACGCATACCACCCTGAGGTGATACAGAAGCAAGATAAATTTTAACTCGGATGATGGCATACCAAGTCATCTATCATAGTGGAGAAGAGAGGGTTGAATAACCTATGAAGTAACTGACTATTCTTCAGGAATGCCTAACCTGATGGAAAGAGAATTACCTGATGATCAAACCCAAAAAAGCCAAGGAAAACATATCCACCCATCCAAACCAGGGTGTCATTTTTTAAGCAAGGGGGTACGACTAGGGACAACGACATGTGAAAGGTTATATTCTAAAGAAACTCAAGGAGAAACCCAAACTACCCTTATACCATGGTTTTAAATAGAGGACATCGATACAAGTTCCATATCCAAGCCCTTTATATTTAATCACATTTAATATTTACCCATCAAAAGATTTAATCAAAATACCAAGTACAATTTTTCAAAAAAAAAAATACAAGGTACTTACTCTTAACCAACACCTCAAGGAAAAATATGCAAGTTTTATAAAACTCCATTTTAAAACATTTTACATTAACTAGAATCCTTTCCTTAATTAGGAAATATATCACATAAAATCCTTTCAAGATGATAAGGCAATCTATAGGGGTCCCACTAAGCTGACCTAGGTTTATTAGAATGCAACCCAAAAAAATAGTTGTTTAATAATTAAGAGTCAAAACACCCCTACCGGGTTATCTCATAAGGAACATGAATAAACTAGCCTACCTGGTCCTAGTTGTGCCTTTAGGTAGTTAACCAATTTATTTGAAATTATAACATGCTCAAACACATATCAACCTAGATATATGGGTGGCTATCAACTTAATAAGTGACTATACACTTTATAGTTTTTGGCATTTGGATCCCATTCAAAGGAAAACAATAAATTTTAGAAAAGCAACCAATTATATAACAAACAAGCTATTAGGTCACTACAAGAACCTTAAAGAGAGAGACATATTGTAATCACTGAATCATACCATTTTAATCATAAAGACATGATAATAGACATAAAAGAATGATACAAGACAAACATGGTATTAAACAGGCAGCATGGCAATAGGCTAGCATGCTAAATATATAACTGAAACATGGTATCTAAAAAGGAATGCTAAAAAAAGGCAGGGCATGCATTCAAGGAACATAATTTGAATCAACAAGCAGCCTAAAATTCAACTACATGGCATGTCACTATGCATGTCATTTGAATTCCTATGTGTCTATTATGATGCATGAAATGCTTCATCCTTACCTTAACAGGTCATTGGTAAAAGATCACAAATTCCATAAATTCACAAGAAACAGAAATTACACCAAATCACTCGAGGTGAAATCATATCAATTATAACATCAAAAATCATGAACAACAATCCCAACCCTGGACACTTGGTAATTTCCCGTACATGGGGTGATCAGTCCCAGACACGACTATTAAAAAAGCATCGACACATTCCTAGTCTCCTGTCTACCAACCCAAAATAGTAAGACAAAGGAAAAATATCAGCTCTGATACCCCCTTTTAACATCCTGACCTGACTCACCTCTAAGACGGTTGCCAGACTGATGGGTCACATGACCTCAAGTGCATCTCCCCGAATGCCAGAGGCTGCCGACTAGTAGCGAGTGCTTTTTTGTGTCCAAGGGGGAGACTATGCCCTAATAGGTAATAGGTATTATCATAGAAGAAGTAAAAAAAATTAATAATAAATAGCCGAAGCATATAAATTAATAAAATATAGTAAAAACAAATATATAATCTCAACTGAATACATAGTAAATGCGAAAGCTGATAAATGAAACCAGGTTCAAAAACAATGTCATGCCATGATGTATGTCTAAACTGAAAGTACATAAAATAGAAACCCAAGCATTCTATCAACTAAACATAAAAGACACAAAGCAACAACTGCATCATGAGAAAGGCTCGGTCCTCTGTCCCAGTCTCCATCCTAAGCGGAAAGAAACAATCAAGCATCGAGAGAATCATGCTTCCCTTTCTCAATACCTGTAAACATATAATCAACTCGGCTGTCAACGATACACGAGCTGGGTGTGAAATAAAATCCCAGTAGTCCGGCACTCGCGGTGTCTAAAACTTTCCATTTCATGCAATAATAAAATGAAGTGTGCAATTATATAACAATTGAAGATAATTTATTAAGTGTAATGAAATAAATAACTTGGTCCGGGTTCCCAAGGGCACCGGTCTCTAATCAACTGCTTTGGCCTAAGATAGAAGTCTGAAAGGAGTACCTGTAAGCATAATACACATATGCATATATATAAAGCCTGGAAGATTAAGCTAAAACAAGAGGCATACCCCCCAAGCTTGTGCTTTAACTTGGGGTCTAAGTCTTTTGTCAACTAGGTGTGCTTCAACACACCAGAAAATTTATCAAATCTCAAGGGACTAACAACAACATTAAAATAAACTTTCAGTGCTTCATTATTAAGGTTCAAGTTAAGAGTTGGAGTCTGAGCCCATCCCAAAGGTATCACTGTGGAACATCCTTCAATTGTCCAATACCATTGAGCCCATCCAAGGCAATCTTTCGAAAGACCAAGTATCGCTCGTGGCATGACTTTACCCTGAGTCTGTCCCGATCTCGCAAAAAGGGGTCGAGTGTCATCCGAGGCTGGCTTAGCCACATTTCCAATAGATCCATCTTGATGGGCCCTTTTGGAACTGATATCACTCATAAGTATTAGAAAGCCCGATGAAGTCTCGGTCTGACAAAGCTAAGAACACCGCCCCCCGACACATAGAGGTAACCGTCATGAATGAAGGGTCTAAGCGTGACCCTTAATATGGGACCCACCTCCATTCCCCGCCCTGAATTTAATTAATATTTTCATAGTAGCAGATATGATATCAACATATGTAATTGTAGCTTGAAACCAAACAGGTACACCCATGCATCACACAGTGTGAATTAAATATTTCAGCATAGAAATCTTAACAAGGCAAAGTACGACATCAACGTAAGTAGATAAATTCACTTTTAAATAAATAAATAAATTAGACCAACTGACTACCAAGATCTAACAATTATAATGTTCATAATTAATCTAAATTAATTATTTAAATTAAACATAAAAAAATAGGTTGTACAAAACATGTAGATAAATAAACTTTTTAATAATAAATAATCCATCACAACCAACTACCAAAGATTCAAAAATTCAAGATTTATAATTAATCTAAATTAATTATTTAAATTGAACACAAAAAAAATAGGCTGCGCAACACATGAAATTAAATAAATTAAAAGATTTGGCTAACGAAAATTATACTGACCACATCGGCACGCCCCAAGGGGTGTCCGACCTTGTTGAAAAAAATTAAACATATTAATTCATGATCAATACGGCTACAACAACTAGGCGAAACAAATTAATTAATGAATTTGGGTGAATTTTCACAAAGCCGGTAGACACCGACTAATGGAACAACGGTGAATTTTTATAAATCACAATAAAATGGAGGGAAAGAAAGTAAACACCCTACCTTATGGTCCTATATGATTCTATGATCCACGTTAGGATTTGATTTGACCTAAAACAGAAGAAAACAGAAGATTTTAGAAAACCCCCAAAATAGGGTAAAATCCTTCCGTGACGAACTGCGAAAACGATTTGGAATGAGATCACACGATTCTTGGTGCGTGGGATAAGCCTTACCGAGAGGTTCACGGTGCACCTAATGGAGAAGAAAATGGATGACAAACAGAGGCATGATGATCTTTCGAAGGCAAGAGAATGTGGTTCACACCACCTAGGGAGGAGAGGTGCGCCACACACAGGAGAGGAGGAGGAGAGGAGGAGAGGGAAAAAAGAAATAAAAAGGAAAGGAAAGAAAAGAAAAAGGAGAAAAGAAAAAAGATATAAATAAATAAAATAATAAAAATAAAAATGGTGAAAGAAATGAAATAAATAATTAAAATAGGTTTACCTCATTTTAATTATTTTTAATTTCTCTCCAACCGTGTCTATTTTATTATTTATTTTTATCCCTCTTTAAATTCCATTAATTTACTTTAATCTTTTTTAATTATTTTTATCTCGAATGCTGCGCTATGACGTGATGTAATATTTTACATAAAGCCGGAACAATCATTTAATTAATTCTAATAGCTGTCTGGGACCTCCAATAGGGTGCGCAGGCGCGCGCCCTGGGTCGCTTTAAAAATTTGGATTAAAAACTTAAAAGTCCACAACTTTATTTAAGTCAACATCTTAAATGCATTTATGTAGGTAATTAATAATATTTTATCTATCCTAACAATAAACATACACCCATGTATATACGTGTTATATATATATACTAATCTGTATATTTCTGTATATACACCCACACATGTATATATAACTATATATATATATATATATTTAATCCCATATATATGGATATACCTCATATATATATACATCAATGTTTTTGTCCCAGTATAATAATAATAACAATAATGAAAATAATAATTATTATTTAATTCAACCCATCAAATACACCATTAATATTTTAATGACAACAACCATTAATAAAAAGGATAATAGTTATTAAATAAATTTTGATTTCACATTTGTATTTAATTGGAACAATTAATAATACCATATTTATTACGTTACCCAGTTATTATTTACACCGCGACAAATTTATTAATTAGGGAAGTGTATTTTCATTTGTTGACATTAACACAAAAATAATATTAATAATAAAATTATTATTATTATTTCTAACAGCTAACAAAAAATATTTAACCAAATTAAATTATCTTCGAGTGCGATGTGACCAAACGTCCGATGCTCGCAAATGTTATACCCTGCCTAAGGTAAACCCCATTTCCTGGAACTATCGTTGGTCTCAAATTTTTCATTCAACGCAGCATTTGTGAGAAAATAATTATTTATTATATAAAAAATGGAATAATTAATTAATTAAAAATAAAGATGTAATGACATGTGTGAGGGTTCCAAATACCCGATGTGAATCAAGGTTATACCCTACTTAGGGTAAACCCGACGTTATGGACCTAACAGTGGTCTCATATTTCTTATATAATGCACCGTTTGAGATAAAATAGTTATTTATTATATAAAAAAAGGAATAATTAATTAATTAAAATTAAAGATAGAATTATCATGTGTGAGGGTGCTAAACACCCAATGCGAATCAAGGTTATACCCTGCCTAGGGTAAACCTGATGTTCCGGACCTAAAGGTGGTCTCTGATATTTCTAATACGACACACCGTTGGAGAGTTATTTCATTTTTTTTTTGAAAAGAAACAAACATGAATATTAATAAAATAAACTTAATATTTTTATTTTATCAATACCGTAGTGTTGACTATTGGAATAAATTGTTCCCATGCTCGGTTTTTAAAATTGGCCATCCTAGTTAACAGAAGAAAATAATAATTTCCTTCGCTTTTTTATCCGGTTCAAAACAAGGGACATTACATAATAAATATAAAGGTTTATATTTAACATTATTTTTTATGATGATATTTTTTTTATTTTTAGTGATGAAACAATTACATTAAATTGTTGAGAAACACCAACTCAGTTCATGTTAAAGTAGTAAAATAATCAAGTAAATGATTTTAAAAACTCAAAAATTAATATTTTTTAGGTGAGTTAGAGTGTCCCAAAAATTAAATGATAAATATTATATATTAGAGTTTTTTTAAAGTTTTATATTCTAATTTAATTACTGTGATGTTACTTTCTAAGTCAAATTGTGTGGATATTTATTGAAATGATAGTATTTTATGTAAAATATTTTTTTATTAAATTATTTAAAAATAATAAAAAAACTTTCAAGAGTACAAGCAGGATTATAAATGGTAATTTTTTTACCCCTTATACATTTATTATTTAATTTTCACCTTATAAGTAACATTATAACCCTTTTATGTTGAAAAAGTTGTTACTGTGGTTAAGGTTAAAAATAGTTAACAGAAGGGTTAATCCAAAAGATAAGTTTAAAATGATATCTAAACCCTTATAAATTTTATTATTTTGATTATCTTAATACAATTTAATTGATATATTCGAATCAATTTCATTCTGGAATTATTTTACATGATTTAGACACATAATATATTATAATATTTCATATATTTCTAAAAATTATATTAATGATATTTTATAATAAAAAATGTTTTATTAAATGATTTAAAATTCATAAAAATTCAATATTTGGAAAATTTAATAGGATATGATTTAAAATTTCAACCATTTTTCTATTTATGGTTCAATTGAACTTTTATAGTAACTTTCTTGACCCATAAAGAGTAAAAATCATTGATATTATGGTAATTTCCAAAAGGGTTAACCGGAGGTTAAAACTATGAGATAAGGTTGACAACAAAAACAATTATCCAAATTTTATTATATTAGAGGATTTATAATCATACTAATATATCATATTATTATATCAATTTCATTCCATTTTCCATGAAAATTAATTTATCTTAATTTAGTAATTTTAGTAATTTTAAGAGTGCCCTCCCCTCACTTATAAAAGGGGACCTTATCTCCTCTTTTATTCACTATTCATGAACCATTTTGTTCCAAAAATACCTACCCAAATACCTTTTTAAAACAACTTAACATGTTCTATAGGTATTATTTTGGGTAGAATACCAACCTTAAAGGGATTAATGTTTCAAGAAAAAGAGGTTGTCTGAAGAAGAGGTATAGTTCTTAACCAAGCCTCTGTATTATATTTTTTATTATAAATCCTTAAAAATTTTCTTCAAGCATGATGAAATAATAACACCATTATATTATATATAATTATATGTTATAATTTTAAGGGAATAACCTATATCCATCATCTCTTCAGTCAAATGTGAAACAAAACCATTGTTCGTGTGTACGACACACTACCTCCTTGCGAACCAATGTAATCTTTTCCATAACCACCCATCGTGGATGGTTATAATGATGGATTTAAGGAATATATATATATATATATTAAATTAATTAAATAATTATAATTCTATAAATCTAATATATCAACTATTTTCTTACCCTTCCATCTATTAAAAATGATAGTATTGTTCGTGTGTACGAGTGGATGACCACGTCCATGAGGTGATGTAATTCGTCTGTCATCACTACATGAAACAGATGGTATATATAAATTATATAAATATATAATATTATATTTATTATATAATTAGTTTATAAATATAAAATAGTACTTACCTTCTTTCTCTCATGTTTATTGAAAAATGGAAATGTTACTCTTGTGTGTGTACGGTCTACTGTCTCCATATTTGTAACATAATTCATTTTTCATAACCACATTTTATAGTTGGTTTTAAAAGTAAAATTAATATATAAAAATGATAATTATTTAATTATTACTATTCTTCAGATTATTTAATAAATATCCCTTTGACCATGGTCAACATACCAAATTCGTTTTGCAACTATGAACCGAACATCATCAAAACACCTGATGTGGACTTAACAGATTAAGTAATTAAATATGTCATTAAAATAAATGAAATAAATGGTTTAATTATAAGTTATTAATCCTATAAAATGTTTTTTATAAGTCAAATAATTTATGTAAGTTTATTATATAGGTTTTAAAGGAAATACATGGCATGTTTGGACTAATGGTAAGAGATTTCGTCTCAATTTTCCTTCATTGAGGCATGTTATATTTTCTACACCTAATTTATTTTATACTGTGTATATAACACTATTTTATATGTTATATCAGGAATAATTCACAATTCATGGTATTTTATGTTACAATTCATGTTACTTTATCCAAGGAATTTTTATTGGGAAGTTATCAAAGCAGTAAAAGGTTTCTTAACTCAATTTCCATTCATTGGGTTATACTTCTACTTCATTGAATTTATTATTAAATGATTGTATGGGAATTGATATATAAATTATTTTATTCTATATTTGAAATTGGTTTTTTATAGATTTACCATTATTACACGTAATACCTCCATTGATTAATTCTAAATTCAATGATATGGTCTTTATAAGGGTTATTTGTCTCAAATTATATTTATTTGGGATATATGTTTATGTTATTCACATAAATTATTTTATAAAGTGTATTTAATACCAATTTGACATGTTATATCATAAATTTACTTATGTTAATGATATTTAAAGTTTAATTTTAAGTTATTCCTTCATGGTCCATATGATTCAAAAGTTATCAAAGCGGTAAGGGATTTATGTTTCAATCCCATTTTAATCAGGACAGTTTAGCCTTGAATTTACATTGAGAAATTATATGATCCTTATTTCATAAAATCATTTAATATTTTTCCTCTTGTTATTTTTTGAATTTTTATATTTTATTACTCTTTTAAATCTCTTAGGTACTCTAAATGGTTAATAATTTTTTAAGAAAATCTGATCTTATTTCTCCTCTTTTGGTCATAAATACTTTTTCATCCATATCCATGTTTTATAAAATGTTTACAAAAATGTTTTTAAATCTTATTATATAACATCATTTTATTGGTTTTCAGGTACTCCTCAACCATCCTTTTTATTATGCTTTGGTTGGGGTTTCTCTCAGGTTGTTTTGGGTGGAAAGTTTATTTTTTGGAAGTTTTTGGGATGTGTACTATTGGTGCCTAGTTTTCCCTAATGGTGTACCTACCCAGTGAAAAACATGAAACCCTTTAGAGTGTGGGTACTCAAGTTTTGAATATGGTTTGAAAAACCATGTACCCACCTATTAGAAACAATGAACCCCGATAGAGGGGCACACAGTTAGGGAACACATTTTGTCTAACTATGCAGCTCTGCCCAACTAACTATCTCGGCATGAATTTTTAATTATGAATATTATTTTAAAAATTCATGAAACTTTATTTAAACATCCAATAAACCCTAACTCAACATATCTCAATTTCCTAGGTCATGAAGGATCTCAAGAACCCTTTTATTCCCCTCCAAACCCCTTCTTTGGTGAATCGAAGCGCTATAGGAAGATCTGTTCCCTCTTCGACAAGAGGATACCCCCATTAATTCTATACTACTCTCTATTTCTTTCACACATATGGTTTGTTATATCATCACATGTTTTATGGATTTAAAATCCATTTATTTTAATCTTTATTATAGGTTAAATTTATTGATCTCTGTCACCGTTGTTCTTCGTTGGCAGAATCTGTTGCGGGTGTTGTGGTATGTGATCTCCATGATATAGTTATGTGGTTCCATTTGAGTTTCTCTATATCATTGAACATATATATTCTTTATTTATTTTAAATTATATTTAATTTATTTTTAAAACCTAATTTTATGCAAATTGGAATTGGTATTTTATATGGTATGGATTTTGGGGAAACCCCCAATTCTAATCAAATTGGAATTTATGGGTGTAAGTTAAAATTGATGGAATTTATTAAATTATTTGATAATTGATTTTAGAAAATGGTTTAAATTGAATTGATAAAAAACTATTGGTTGGTTTGGTATGGAAAATGCATTAATTTATAAAAAACTTATGTTTTTGTTTTTAAATGTAATTATAAATTTGGAAAAGAAAAGTGTGAAATTAAATTGTGAATAATTATTTATTTGAAATGAAATTATTTTCACTTTTTAAATTTATTGATTGAGAACATGTGATCCTTGGTAGTTAGTGGGTTATTTGGGTAAGCACACTAGGATGATTATTCCCTGGAATTGATTGATGATGAAAACTCTAACAAAAATATAGTTTGGAGGATCTTATCCTTGATGAGATGTTGATGAGTACCATTCAACCAAAGCCTAGGTTACATGTGTACACATATTTACATGATCACTGATATGAGTGTGTGAGGATCCTATAACTAGAAACTCTCATACCACAGGGCATATGACTGTTGTTATTGTTTTGATTATTTTGATATATATATATATATATTAGATTGATTATGGAACTTCTTTATTCACAACTGTTGATTTATATAAAATATTTTATATAAAATTTTTATTTAAGCCATGTTTTAAATGATTTCCATCATTCTGAAATGAACGAATGTTTTGTTTAAAATATGAAATTTTATCCCCATGGTCTGTTTTATAGAAATTAAAATCATTATTTGGTTAATTATAAGGGAATATATTCATGGAAAACTTGGTGATACCCTATTGAGATTTTTAGATCACAACCTACATTTTCCTCTGAGAGTTCTTAGATTTTCTTCTACCAGGTCTGAGAAAAGGTAAATAACCACTTAGAATAGGTGGATGTTCTTAATCCTTTGTACTTGGAGTGATCTATCCTTTTGGGGTGTTTGAGTTTATATTTCGAGATTATGAGTAATTTGAGATTTTTTTTTATTTTTTGATATACCTATTTGGTTTTTGGTAATTCCTCCCTATGGAGCTTGAGTATACTTACTTGTATCTATCATCTTCCATTGTTTTTTGGAAAAATCTAATTCCACTTTTGTATTGTATGATTCTAGGTGCCAGTATCCAAACTATGGGGATCATGAATTCTCTTCAGTCCATGTTAGTTCCAAATTAGGTATTAGGGTACTTGGGTATCCAAGATGGTTCATGACAAAGTGTTATCAGAGGTGCAAGTTAATAATATTTCCTTGATGTTAGTATGAATTTTAGAGTATTTTTTTTGGACTTAGGAGGAAGTTGTGAGTGAGTGTCTAGAAATATCTCATCATAATGACTCTTAATTCACCATAGGTGGTTTGGGAAAGGAATATTGAGGAATAATTATATTATTTTCCATGATTTTTATATAGATAGGTTCAAACCCAAATATCTTTTTCTTATCTGATGGGATTAATTTACCCATTTATCTTATTTTAGTTTTTTAAACTGAGTAACCTTTTTCTATCTTTAATGTTGTTTTCTAATGTTTTGTAGCATAATTACTATAATTATATGTGTGAATAGGCCCCTAGAAAAAGCTTCTAGTGAACCACAATGAGCGAATCATCCCATAGACCAGAATATGGTTGAGGATATTGTGTGGGTTTTCCAAACTCTGGGGAAATCACCAGCACCTGTTCCCATTCAAGCTCTAGTTGTGGAACCTCCCAAGGATGAATCTCAGAATCATCCTCAAGAGTTCCTTTTCTAGAATCCACTAATGTTACAAGGCTAAAATTATCCACAAGAGGTTTATGATTGGTTGAGGAATATATAGTTTTTTTCAAGTTATTTGAAATTCCTGATTCAATTAAGGTGAAGTGTGCCACCATCAATATGGAAGGACTAGAAAGAGATAATGGGACTCGATATTGATGGAGAATAATAATTAGGGTTTAGAGTGGAAGGAATTAAAGGTTATATTCACTAATAAGTTCTATCCAAAGTATATAATTATGACAAAGGCTATTGAGTTTTTCAAACTCGAGCAGGCTAGCAGGACCGTGAATGAGTATGCAAACTTCTTTACAAAGATTGTGCAATATTCACCTGAGATTTTATAGAATGATAATATGAAGACTTTATGGTTCAAGATGAGCCTTAAATATGATATTTTCTCTTAGGTTTTCTTGCTAAAGTTTGGTTCTTATGCTGATGTTTTAGATAGGGCATTGATGGTTGAGCTAGATCTGGATGGTAAGTCAGGGTTGATGGGAGTTTCAATTTCTCCCAATGGTATTTTTGTGAGTTCCCATTAGGTTAAGATAAATAGTGATGAGTCACATGATGGTTCTCAATATCAAGGTCCTTCTATACCTCTTTTAGTTCCCGGTATATGCCCTTTGAATTGGTTCTAATGTGGAAATCCTGGGCATTCAAAATGGGTTTACACTAAGGCACCCAAGATATGTGGTTTCTATGGTCTCTCTGGAAACTTGCAGAGGTTATAATATATATTTTCTTCCACACATAGTGGCATAGTCTCATCATTACCAAAACTTACCATGGTTAAATAGATGCTTTGAGATCTATAGGGTTCCATCCACAAGAATTCAAAATGAAGCTTCTTCACATAATGGAAGAGTCTCCAGAGGAAGCTAATACTAGTCTTGTAATTGTGATAGGTACCATCTCTATAGATTCATATTTATTGACTAATTTATTTGATATTTTTCTTATAATTCATTCATATTGACTCTTATTGTGAACCTTTTAAATATTCTTAATGAGATTTTATCTTATGTGACAAATATTACTACACCCCTTGGAATGAAGAAAGATTAAGGACTCTATTTTCTAGCTTGTACTTTCTATTTATCATAAATTGATCTTGCTTGGGATTTTTTGGTTCTCAATATAAAACCTCTTAATGTCATATTTGGGATAGATTGGATCCTTGCTATTAAATCCCAAATTTAATGTTATCTTCTATGGGTCTTCTTTACTACACCCAATGGGATATGTTGTATCATTCAAGGATAATGGGACATAAGTTCAAGTAGAGCTAAAAATTATTATCCCGAGTTAGGTAAAGTAATATCACTGTTATCTTTTGATCTAGAGTAATAATATTTGAGAGATGATCTCCTTCCAGTTGTTGTCAGGTTTCCTAAAATTTTTCCTTCTGACATTACTATTTTTTCACCGGTAATGGAGGTAGATTTCTCGATTGATTTAGTGTCTGGTTCTAAACCAATATATATTCATTCTTATCACATGTAACCAGATGAAATGAAAGAATTGAAGACTCAATTAAATGAAATTTTAGATAAAGTATTTATACAATCAAGTGTGCCACCTTAGGCAGTTCCTGCTCTCTTTTCTAAGACAGATGATCAATTACTTCGCCCATGTGTTGATTACCAGAAACTCAACTGAGTAACGGTAAAGAAAAAGTATCTATTTCCATTTATTTTTCATCTATTTTACTAGTTTAAATGGGTGAGGTGGTTTTCAAAGATTAATCATCGATCTGTTTATCACCCGTTGAGAATAAAAGAATCTGACATTCAAAAAACCACCTTTTGAAGCAGGTATGACCATTATAAGTATCCTTTAATTCTATTTGGTCTAACTAATGATCCCATAATATTTATAGATTTAATGAACATGATATTTCATGAGTATCTTGATATATTTTTGGTGGTATTTTTGAATGACATAATGGTTTACTCTAAGTACGAGGAGGATCATGTGTGTCGTATGAGAGAAATTATGAAATTATTGGGAAATCACTGACTTTATTCAAAGCTATCAAAATGTGATTTTTGGATTTGGGAAGTGATTTTATTGGAAACATGGTCTCAGAACATGGTATCTCAGTTGATACTAAAATTGTGAAATCTTTTATGACATGGGATAAATGAGTAATATTTTCTAGATTTAGAGCTTCTTGGGTTTAGTGGGGTATTACCATAAGTTTGTAAAGGATTTATCAAAGTTGGATTCTACAATGACCACTCTCACTTGAAAGGGAATGATGTTTGTTTGAGATGATAAATGTCATATTTATTTTTTGAGAGGAAATGTATTTTGACTTCTGTGCTGGTGTTGACTCTTCCAGAGGCCAGAAATGGAAATGTGGTCTTCTATAATGCACCAGGTTCAGGATTGAGTTGTGTTCTTATCCACTATGACCATGTGGTCGCCTATAGATCTCAATATATTAGACCACATGAAAATAATTATCCAACCCATGACCTCAAACTCACAGCTGCAATACATACACTTAATAATTGGCAGCATTATCTTTTTGAAGAAAGGTTTACCATGTTTTATAACCACAAGAGATTGGGTTATATATTATCTCAAAAAATTTCAATCTCTTATAGAGGTATTGGGTAGATTACTTGAAATATTTTTATTTCATTATTTCATATACCCCGGGGTAAGGGAATTTCATTAAAGATTATTTGAGTAGGAAAATTACAACCTAGGCCATGAAAGAATCATTAAAAGAGTGGAACTTGGTGGATCTTTTTGAAAAATTTCATATAGGAGTTTAGGAAATTGGGGTTGAGGTTATTTGGGCCAGTTTTTAGTTATCCTCTGATATTGTCAAGATGATTCTTCGAGAACATCAACTAGATGAATAATTCTGTAGAATTATGACATGTCTTAATGGTGGGGAGACTGTTACTGAGTGGTTATTCTCAAAGGAGGGAATTATATGTTTTTAGATTAGTTTTTTGTGCCATTATCCGTGAAAAAAGATGTGATGGTTGATTTTCATAGTTCCCCATGGGTTGTGCATCCAGGAACTATAAATATGTTTTATGATATGAGATACCAATTTTGGTGTGTAGGTATGAGAAAATACATTTTTGAATTTTTTTCTCATTATTATACATGCCAGTAGGTTAAGGTAGAGCATCAGGTATTATTCATCCACTTCTAGTGCTGACATGGAAGTGGTATGATATTTCAATGGACTTTGTGGTTGGGTTTCTATGTACCCAGAGAAAGAATAAAGTGATATTGGTTGTAATTTATAGGATGAAAAAATCAGATCACATTATAACCATTCATGATACAACCAATGTTGAGGAGTTGGGAAATATCCATGTGAAAGAGATTGTTCATTTTCATAGAGTTCCATATGTTATAGTATTTGATAGAGATTTCTATTTTACTTCTCACTTTTTGAGAGGCCTTTAGAAGGCGATTGGATATCAGTTATATTTAATTACAACATAACATCCATTGATAGATATCCAGATATAGAGAGCTATATATATTCTTGAGGACATTATTTGTGCATGAATTATAGACTTTAGAGGAGATTTGGATTATCATTTTGGACTGTTTGAGCTCTATTATAACAATTGTTACCATTCCATGATCAGAATGGCTCCTTTTGAGGCCTTATATAGATAGCCTTGTAATGCTCCATTATGTTGGTTGAATATTGGAGAAACTTATTTGGTTGGAATGTGCTTGTTCTAAAAGATATCAAAAAATATTTAGTTGTTTTTTCAGATAATTTTGATGATATAAAGTTGGTATAAATCTTATAATGGCCTTCATCATAGACTGTTAGAATTTTTTGTTGGTGAAATGGTGTTTTTTTAAAGTTTATCCTCATTTAGGTCATCGACGACTTGGGAGCCAAGGTAAGATTACTCCTCATTTTTTGAGGGTTGTTTAGAAAGTGTGGAAAGTGGATTACCATTTATAACTTTTTCCACAGTAGACATTGATATATAATTTGTTCCATATATCTCATCTATGAAAATATTTTTTTGATCCATCTCATGTTTTGAGATGGATTGAGCTTGATGTTGAGACCAATTTATACATGACAGAGCACATAATCTGGATAATTGATTCTAAGACAAAGGTAATTAAAGGGAGTATGATACCTTTTTTTTATTTTCTATTATAGCATTATTCTCTTACACATGAGACTTGGGAGAGGGAGGAACTGATGAGATAGCAGTGACCATATCTTTTTAATATGGAAACGTTTTGACGGGATTTCTGGGGAAAAAAGTTTCTATTGTGTGTGTCTGTGTGTATGGGGGGGGGGGGGGAGGGTATAAAATAATGTTACTGGTTTTAAGGTACTCCTAAAACATCCTTTTTATTATGATTTGGTTGGGGTTAGTATCATGTTTTTTCGGGTGAAAATTTTATTTTTTTGAATGTTTTTTGGGTTGTGCACGGTTGGTGCATAGTTTTCCCAAACCATGCACCCACCCAGTAAAAACCATGAAACCCAAGAATGTGGGGGTTTTCATGGTTGTTGCATAGTTTGAAAAACTATTCACCCACCTAGTGGAAATAGTGAACCATGGTATTGGGGAACATGGTTAGGGCACATTGTTTGTCTAACTGTATGGACCTTCCTAGATAATTGTGCACGTGGGACTTTATAATTCTGAAAATTATTTGAAAAATTCATGAACACCTATCTAAACATATAATCGGCCATAAATAGATTTATCTTGAATCTATAGGACTTATACACTCTCAATAATCCTTTTAGGCCCTTATAAACCCCTTTTTTTATGAATCTAAGCACCATTGGAAGATCTGATCCCACTTTGGTAAGTGTATCACCTCCCATTATTTCTCTCCCTATCTCTCTTTATTTACTCCATTGGGTTTGTTAGGTCATAAAGTGTTTTATGTATCTAAACTCCAATTATTTTAATATTTATTTTAGGTTTAATTTCTTTATCTCTATCTCCATTATTCTTCGTTGGCGGAACCCATTATGGGTGTTGGGATACGTGATCTCCGTGGTAAAGGTATGTGGTTCTGTTTGAGTTTTTCCATATAATTGATCCTTTATTTTCCTGATTTATATGAAATTTAATTAAATTATTTTAAAAAAACCAATTTTATGTGAATTGGAATTGGGATTTGATATGGTGTGGATTTTGGGGAAAACCCCTAATACTAATGGAATTGGAATTTGGGGGAATGAATTGAAATTGATAAAATTTATGAAGTGATTTGAGAATTGATTTTAGAAAATGGATAAAATTGAATTTATAAAAACCTGTGGTTGATTTTTTATAGAAAAGAAATTAATTTATGATAAACCCATGTTTTGGTTTTGAAAGTGAATTGGAATTTTGAAAAGCAAAAGTGGTCAATTGAATTTTGAATGATAATTGATTTGAAATGAAATGATTTCCCCTTTTTCAATTGATTAATTGAGAACATAAAATACTAGGTAGTAAGTGGGTTATTTTGGACAATTAGACTAGGATGATTATTCCCTAGAAACAGATTGAAAATGATAACTATAATAACATTCTATTTAGGAAGATATTATTCCCAATGGAATTATGACGAGTTATGTTTAGCCTGATCCTGAGGGACATGTGTATACATATTTCCATGATCAATGATATGAGAGTGTGAGGATCCAATAACAGGAAACTATTATACTATAAGTAAGATGAACATGGTGCTTTTTGTGATTATTTTGATATATATATGCCATTGATTATGAAACTACTTTATTAACGCTAGTTTATTTTTATAATTTTTTTTGTATAAAATATTTATTTAATCCATGTTGTAATTTTTTTCCATAATTATCAAATGGAAGAATGTTTTTTAAATATGAAATTATATCACCATGACTTGTTTCATTTAAATTCAAAGTATGATTTGGTTAATTATTATGGCATGTTTTTATGGAACAATTTGTGATACCCTATCAGGATTTTTTTCTTACACCCAACCATTGCCTTTAGAAATTTTTAGATTTTATTCTTCTAGGTCTGAGAGAAGAGAAAGTGCCTCTTGGGGGAGGTGGATGTTCTTGATCCTTTGGATTAGGAGTGATGTATCCCTTTGGGGTGTTTGAGTTTATCTTATCAAATTATGAGTACATTGACGATGCTATATTTAGATTTTTTTGTATACCTGTTTGGTTTCTGGAACTTTCTCCTTGAGGATCTTGATCATACTTACTTGTATCTATTATATTATAATGTTTTTATGGAAAATTCATTTCTTATTTTATATTTTATGATGCCAGGTACTATTCTCCAACCCATAGGGATCAAGAATGCCCTTTGGTCCATGTCAATTCTATCTCAGGTATTAGAATACCAGGGTATTTTGGGATAGTTCATGACATATTCAATAATTGTTTAAAGTCATTTTTTACCCATGGTTGACTTTTTTAAAAAAGTTTAAAAAAATCATCTTTTCTTTTTTTGAATAAGATAATTTTTTTAAAAGGCGTGAACATAATCTTTGTTTTAACAATTATAAAATGAATAGAATTTACCAACATAATGACCACTCTATTATTTGAAGCTTCCATTACAATTTTCCATTTTTAATTTCAAAGAATATATTTTTCCTAATAATTTGAAATTTTTTAGTTTTTAAAATTGATTCTTAAGGTGGAAAGGGAATTTTCATCAAGAATGATTTTAATAATCTTTTTATGGTATTTTTTATTCATGAAAAATAATAAAACCTTTATTTTACTTATTATCTAATGGGGATATACTATAATGATAGAATCATTATACTTTCTCTGGATGGATTATGATTTTTTCCAATGGATTGTCATGAAAACCATTTATTTTCTGTAGGTAAATCATGTTATACAGGAATGAAATCTGTTTTTAAAATATTTATAATGAAAATGAACGATTCCATGTGTTATATTCATGTATTGTAATCGAAAAGTATTGACGATGATGGGTTCGATTGACATAGATCATGATGATGAGTGATCATAATACATCTTATATGATAGGTGATCATGATACATCTTATATGATGGTTGAGACAAATATAGATATACAATTCACTAGGTAATGATTCTGTCTTTAAAAGGAAAGAAGGAGGGAGGTAACCATGGAGGTTTCTCTTACAAATTTAATTAGGCTCCAATTATTTCCAGCATAGGCTATGAAGATAATTTTTCAAGATAAAAACATGTTTTCTTTTATACTTGTTATGAGTTTTTAATATTTCCTCTGATCAATATTGGCATCACATGGATCATGATTATTGATTATTATACGACTCTTGGATTTTTTAATGATTTATGCCATGTCTCATGTTTTGTGATCCTTCTTTTGTTGGTCATGAATTATCTTATGTTTTATTGATGCAATTTGATTATTTCTTCATACCCTTTTGTTCATAATATTCTCATTAATGAAATTCAATTCTTAATGATTATATTTACCCTTACTATATTTTTGATCTCACCCTTTTTATGTTTCATTCTACCTAGGTTTTGAAGAAAGGTATAATTTTTTTATGCATAAAAATATTACTAGATTTCAATAACTTAATGGGATATTATCTATATATCTATTAACTAGTTTTTTATGTATCCAAGTTTTTATGTGTGAGTTTTTCCTAATTCTATAAAGCATAAAACCTAAAATTTCCTTGGGTATGTAAGTGATATAATATCAAATTTTGATGTTATATGTTTTTAAGGGTTAAAATTCAGTCGTATTTATAAATTTATAATAAAAAAATGTAAAGATTGTGTTTTAGAAAAAGATTTGGGAGTGTGGGTTCAGGGCTATTATAATATAAGTCTTGGACCTAGGTTTACCCATTTTCAACTCCATCAAATATAAGTTATAATTCCAATTATCTTTTGTACATTATTTAAGTAAGGTATTAAGTTGAATCCTAGGCATCCTAAGCATACCACTCAAGATGTATGTAACCATTGGAACCTAGAAAATTACTTAGAGTTCCTTATTCTAGTTCGATGTCATGTTTTTAGATCCTAGTCTATAGGAAATCAAGACTTTAGACATTTGAATAAATTACTAAGTGGATGACCTCTAGGAAATATAAATAAGGAATAATTTCCTGATATAATATGATAAATAAAATCCATAAATCATCATCTTCATGACCTATTTCTATGAATATTTACGAAATTCAATCATGGTGCATCCACCCAATCCCGGGGAGTATCCTTGGAATCAGTTGAGTTGATCATCATCAGCCTTGGGGATGCCATAAAGGTCTAATGATTTTGGGAATTGTGACTACCTAACAACCACTGTCTTTATCTAGATCCTAGATTGTTAGGTAAAATGCACGATATACTAACTAAGAGGGGTTTCCGAGATTCACCTGGTAGCCTCCTTTATCTCTCAGTATAGATGAAAATATAAAAAACACTAGGCATTCCGATAATGGTAAAATAAAATATTGGAACTTCAGATCACCAAGCATCCAAGGATCTACGGGCCTTAATTACTTTTAATTCAAATATTAAATTACTATTAAAAGACTATCTTTATTAGTTAATAGATGGATCCCAATCTGTCAGGTGTACAAATTGACATATAATTTATGATTTTAACCATATAAAACATACTGATTTGTCACACTTAGGATTCAAGTAGAACCTATATATGATGTAATAGATACGTAGGACTAGATACTAGATGTCCTTGTTACCCAGCCTTAAAATTAGTTGATAGAGGAACATACCTCAATCACTTAGAGTTCATTTATAATTAAAAAAATTTGTTGAATTAAAATTTATCTAATAAGTAAATTGATACTAGACTTGAATTTTTATGGTTTATTGAATGAAAAAACCCATATATTTTCTACTCTCACCCAAGAAATCTTATTTACAGAGTTCTAATGGAATTCGGTGCATTAATTTCTATGTTATCACACCCACTCTAGGTCGTTCTATCAATGGGTACCCACTTTGTTCCTCTAGATCAGAACATAAGCAATGAATTTATCTTAGGATCCTTGTAATCGATAGATAAGAAAAGGAATCCCTCTTGGGACCCTCTGGGTCATAACACAAGTGGATGGATCTCTCTTGGGATCCTCTAGTAGATACTAGTATCTTGGGCCAGTTCTTATCTATTGCGGGTCACACATATCAAATACCAATTTTAATTTCTCATAACCTAACATGCCTAAAAGGGAACACCTCATAAGGGAGATGACCTTAAGACCATCCACTTCCCGAGGCACTATAGGTTGTCCCGAACACCCAACCTATCTGTCTCCTTAAGTCTCAACCCAATACTACTATCCGTAGACTATCCCATGAAGCGTAAACCTATGAAAATGGAAATCATGTGCCACACCTTCTTGAAATTATCATGAAACTCATTAGGTTCTCATCCCATGTCTCTCTCAAGAGACCTCTGGCTTCTTTTACTAGAGGAAAAACCTCTCCATCATTACTTACTCAACTTGAACTACCTCTTAGAAGTCCTAAAGTAATCCCAAGGGCACTACCATCATAATTTACATAAAAGATAATCAAAATGGACTTCTATTACTTCAAATTATGTCTCTGAGGCACAAAGTCACCCAATAGAATAAATTAGTCAACAAGGGTGCAATAAACGACATGTACCCCGAGTACACAACTTATACTCCAAAATACCATCCTTTTCTATGTACTTGTACATGGACTGGGTACACAAGAGGTGAGAACATGTACTAATACATGGCCATGTCCCCCTTACATAGTGTTTCTACCAAGGTACTTGTATATATGTTCATGTATGACTATATGGTATATACTCTATGTACATAGAGTGTAGTACCAAAAACTCATTCAACTTAGGTACTCAGCTACATGGCTATGTACCACTACATGACGTGTAGTCCAAATACACAATGTTTAGTTTCAAAAACCTCACCTGACATGAAAAGTAAGAACACTCAGTGGATTCTCTTGAAACCTCATGTCATGTGTTCTTTAAACCCCACACTATGTGATTGGGATTCATGATAAAAAAACATCTATAAACCACCCGGAACTATTTTTTTCCAATATTAAGAATAGATTGACCCTCATGGGGTCCCAAAAAACACATATATGGTTTTAAAAATTAAAAGAATCTAATTTATGAGTATATATGAATCAAAATATAAAACTAATATTCATCTAGGCATAAAATGAGATAGTTTCACACCAGATCTGCACCATGCACTCAAGGAAGCTCGATCGACCCCCCGAAAATCTCTCCAGGAGGAAACTCCTATTTCACATCCCTATTCTCTACATATGCCTCCATATTTCACATGGAAAAAAAATACCCATTAAGGTGTATAAGAAAATAAAATGGGAGAATTTGAAAATAAAAGGTGAAATGAAAAAAAGGAAAAGAATAAAAATAAATGAAAACAAAAAGGGGGCCATGGCCTGACCTCGATGACCAAATTGAAGTTATACCTCACAAAAAAAAACCTATTCCAAATGTAACCAAGAAATAAGAATATAAATGTGATTCTTCATTCAAAATATATCATTGAACAAATATGTATACATATTTTATTATTTAATTAATTAAATATTAAATATGGTTCTAAAATCTAAAAGGCTAATAATTTCACCCAACTCCCACTATAGGGTAAAAAACCTATTTAAAGACCAACTGAGTGGTTAAAAAAATATCTAAAATCATAAGTTAGGGTAAAATGAACATTTTACCCATTATAAGCCTCTAAAATAAAAAAAATTTAATTTCCACATAATTTTAAAAATTGGGAAAACGTGGGGTTTTACATAGAGTTTTAGAGAGTTAAAAAACCTTTATGTAAAAAACCCATATATTACTCATAACATGAGTATTTTTACCTTGATAACTAGATATTATTATTCCATAAGAAGACTTAAACATCTCCCAAAAAATTCTACACACATGATACCATTCTATTTATATCTTATATAATATCATTATTCATAACCTAGGGAAATAGAAACATAAGATAGGGTGATCTCAAATTCTCACTAAGGATAAACATGGGAGATATCAATTTATGATCATATATAATCATAAGATAAGCTTAAGGGTATGGGATTATAATCATAAATTATGAAATTCATATCATAAGAGTGTATAATCATTTATAACCAATCATGATCCTTGAGAACATATCATAATCTTAATACATAAGTTTGTGGCATGAAAATAATCATAAAAAAATAATTTCCTTAGTCAAGGATCACTCCTAAGACTATAATAGTGGAAAAAATCCCATAGTGTATTGAGTTCACTCCCCATATTCATAATTTCCTTAATCAAGAATCACTTCTAGGGCTATCATAGTGTATAAAGTCCCTTATTGAACTAGGGTCACTTCCCATTCCAGTTCATATTATCTCATTAGATATCATTCTTTACCCAATTAATTGGAGGGATATATAATTATAGTACCACCCACCACATAATGAAAACCATACATAAGTGTACCATAATAAAATAAAACACATTCTTAATTTCATAATATAATAACCCATGAAAAATTAATTGTTTTCAAAAATATTTCATCATCACATGATCATAATTCATCAAGATAAATTGGATAATAGCATAAAAACATTCATTATTTCATCATAGCTTAATTGAACCGTGGAATGAAATGAGTTTCATAAAAAAATTCTCGAAAAATCATCCTCACAATTCATATAGAGAAATAAATATGATTATATAATAAGAAAATATCCCCTATGTATCTTAATAAACATAAAACGATATTGACATATATGGAAAATAAATTTAAAAGGGAATTTGAACATCTCTTTGAAATATGGAAAACATATTTTTCCTTTATTGCCTTTAAAAACTACAAATTTCAAAAATATTCATAAAACATTATTAAAACTCCTTTTTTAATCCTTTTAATAAGTTAAATATGGTTTAATATGACTTTAAAAAATCATTGGATCAAATAAAATAACATTCTTTAAAAAAATTATAAAGGACATGGACATATAGAACAAAGATTCCTGACCTAAAAAAATAAATAAGGACGAATTTTCATAAAAAAATTCTCAATAATTTATGTAACAAAGAGAATAAAATGTAAATAGAAAATAAAAAAAATAAAAAACAACCAAATTAGAATAAAATTTATGGATTATAAAATATAAGGATCAAATAATTTGCCTCAATTGAAATTTAACATACATAATCACAGAAAGAAATAATATTGTAACATAAACCCTTACTGCTTTGGTAATGTTTGAGTCATAAACCCATTTTAAGAAATAATTTGAAATAGAAATTTAAATACCATTAATATGAAGTTATTCATGATATAATATATCAAACTAGAAGTATATACACCATATAAACACAATAGGTGCATAACATGAAACATGTCTCAACGAAACAATATTGAGATAAAAAACACCTATATTTTTGGTAATATTTGAATAAAAATATCATGAAAATTATAAAGTTATATAGATTAGTAAATCTCTATAATTTTCCTAAAAGTAGTCAAAAAATAAATTCATGGGTAGTATATATACTGGATAAAAGAATCAAGTGGTGAATATGACATGTGTCTCACAGAAATAAAAGTGGGATGAGAAACCCTTACCTCATATCCTGAATTCCATTGTACACACCCTTAACCTTAGATCCAAACTCATCAAGAGAATAATTTAAGGGAATATTTTCTATGTCCAATCCTCCATTTGGCTAGGTATGAATTTTTTTCTAGAATATTAATAGTCACTCTCACTAGATGGTTAGTGCCCAATCCTCTCTCAAATTATAGAAGCAATACTAGATTGGTTCTCTACTTATTGACAATGTTAAAATTACTAATACAAACACTAATTATGATTCCTCCATTAAGAATCATACTGAAAATGGTGTTGTAGTTCTATCTCAGATTGCTCTTATGGTTGATACCTATGAATTTATGGAGAGTAATGACTTTCTCTTGTGTGAACCAAGTCGAAATAGAATCCTTGAGTCTAAAGGCTTATATGATCACCTCATTCATGGGGATAGTACAGGGATCAATGCCTTCAACAAAAAATGGTTAATGTCTTCCCATTTCACACTGATCTGGAGCCTCTATCTCAACAAGCTTCCGGTCGAGCTGAATATGCTACGAGTCGGCATCAACTTGTGATTTAGATGCACCCTGTACAGACTGTTGTGATTTAAAACTTCTTAGTGGATCTGATCTCTCTCTAGATATCAAAGCTCTCAAATCAGGTATGTATTTTTTTCTTAGTATCCTATTCAGAGGTTATACACACTATCTAGACATGCAGAAATAATGCCTGCATGGTGAAGCTATCCCCAATAACAATGCTGCCCTATATTCCATCCTGCTTGCGGTTCAAAGGGCCAATGATTTACATGATGAATGATGTGACAAATTGGTCAGGGACCTTGCAGTTTTGAGAAGACTCCTCATTCAAGGTAACTTCCCTAAACCTCTTGGCACCACTGATGTTTTCTAGTTTCCTCCATTTGTTGGATGCATTAAATGAAATACAAATGGATCCTAAAGGGGAAATACCAGACCTGTTAGCTAAAAAATTTCCTATAGAGATCACAATGGTGATTTTTATATGGGGAAAATAGTACATGTGGCCATGAAACCACTCTTTAGGAAGAAATGTAGGGTCTCATTAAAGCTATTGTAATTACTCAGAAAAGAAACTAGAACGTTGTTTGGTTTGAAAGTGATTTAACCACAATTGTTCAAGTAGTTAGGCTAGGTTAGATTCATCTTTCTTGGAAGATCAAAACCAAATGCAACAACTTCTTGGGAACTCCTTCTTCAATGAACTTCATCATCATACACATTTATCATGAATCAAATCAACTTGCTAACCGCCTTACTAACAAAAAGGCCTTTGAAGGGAATTTCACTCACTACTCCAGCATAACCTATGAGTTTATGAATATACTTCAATGTGATAGATGTAAATTTACTTCATTAAGACTTTTTTAACTATGATTTTAATAATTTTAGGCCTTGCTTCTTTCTTTTCTAAAAACATAATTCCCCCTTAAAATCACCATTCTGAGTGTTCACTGTTCCATTTTTTTTGCATGTTTTGATTTTTTGGATCCGGTATGTACACCTTGGTCATGAATTCAGTATCTAAATAATCATAATAATTTCATAAGTATAATATTTATTCATTATATATAGGTTTATAACAATTTAAATAAGGTGGTTATGAAAAATGAATTACATCACTTTGCGGAGGTGGTAGTCTGCATATACGTACATGTGATATTTTCACTATTCGATGAATGGAATTAAAGAAAGGAAAATAATAATTCACTTTTAAATATTCATAATAATATTATATATATAATATATTTTCACTAAATATAATCTTTAGTGTCAGGAAATAACAAAAAAATAATCATATCACTTCATGGAGGTGGTAGTTCACACATATGTATGAGTGGCGTTATTGTCTTCCCACAGATGTGAGGGCCAGGAGGTAGGTAATATTTTATCTTTAAAGAATAATAATAATTTCATAAAAATCATATATAATTACTAAATCCAACTATATAAGCATCCAATAGAGGCAATGATGAAATATAAAATACATCAGTTGTGGAGACTCTAGTCAGTATGTTTATGGGACAACATTTTAATTTTCCATTGGGATGGATAATAAATAGATTATGGTTATTATATTTACAAAATAAAATTTATATATGATAATTTTACTTTTTAAATCTATAAATATGTTTAAATAATATTTGGAGGAGTTTTAAGAAGAAATAAACATAAAAAGATACGGTAAAGATGATTATCTCTTCTTTGAGAAGCTTCCTTTGGATATCTTATTAAGGACCATTGAGTAGGTATTTAAAGAATAATAGAACCTATATAACATTGATAGGTAATTTAATAATATATTTGTGAAGTCTTTGGATGATCTATGTGGTTCATTAAGGTGCGAAGAAAAGAGTAAAGGAGGTTCCCTTTTATAAGTGAGGGGAGCAACACACTTGTAATCATTCTAGACTTTAAAATAATATAAGGTAAATTTCATGTAAAATTGGATCAAAATTGTTTAAATTTTAATGGGATATTATATAGGATATAAATCCATTCAAATAATTAGATTTAGACAAGTTTTTAGGTTATTTTAACCCTTATATATTTAGTTTAACCCATCATAAACCATTTTAACCCTTACTCTGACAACATAATACTTTGTATTTAAGGGTAAATAATTTCATTATAAAAGTTAAAGTGGATAATAAGTAGATAATGGGTGATATAAACTAATATTTACAATTGATTTTACAAATTATTATTTTTTATCATTTTGAAAACAATTAATTAAAAAAATTTCAATATAAAATGATCTTAAAGTTATTTTTGAGACTATTCACATAATTTGACTTTAATATTACCATGGAGTAAAAATTTTAATATCTAAAATTTAATTATTATCCATAAAAGTTTTCCAATACTTAACAAAGACACATCAATTTAATACTTTAAAACTATTTACTTCGATTCTTCACCCACTTATATAAGTGATGCATCAGTGATGCGTAAGCGTTTCGGGTAATAATTCCATTACCAAAAGTTAAAAATAAATTAATATAATGAAATAAATTTATTAATATTTAAAATAAACATTTATAACCACTCATAATAATTTTTTATTCTTACAAAAACATATTTGAGATAATAAAAAAAATAGAGTGACATTTTTGTACTAATTCATTATTTAAAATAATATAGAGGTAATTATCAAATGAAAATGGTAAAAATTGTAATATTTTCTAATATATGATTTTTTTTGTGAACAAAACTCTCCCAATTAAATAAATAAATGTTTTGGAGATATTTTTAGACATTATTCCATAGTTTTAACCCCAATTTACTCATTTTATCCTTTACTAAGGTGTTAAACTTTTACCATGGTAACTATTCATTATAAATAAAAATGAAATGTAACTATTTAAAAAATTAGAAAATTATAATACCAAATATGTAATCCATTTTCTATTATTAAATTTCCAAAATTTCCAAAAAATTACCTTTAATATAAGTTCTCCAAACCCAACAAAAAAATAATTTTAGAGAAATGCCCATTTTAAGCATAATAAATGATTTTATATGAAAACCATGTAAAATGTTGATTATAATTAAATTAATTAAATTATTTTAAATAAAATTAGGTTTAATTTACTTAAAAACCAAAAAATGAAAGGAACCTTGTGAAAATTTGATTAAAATTGAAGTACCAAAAATAGTTTTTATTTGAATAAAAACATCACTTAGATTTGTAAAATGTAAAACATAGATTTGTAAGTTCAAAAATATAATTTTAAATAAATTATATTACTTATTAAAAATATATTTAATATATACAAAAGGTTTCATAAAATTTCAAGTCAATCTCATATCCTGATAATTCCATAAAAGTGACATTATTTATAAAATCAATATTTTTCACTATTCACCCAAAAAACAACTATTTTTGTAAAATCTCAAAAATTAACTCTATGATAATTTTGATATTATGAATAATTTTTTTTATTAATTTTATAAAATTTAAATTTTAAAATTCATATTTTTTTCTTTTAATAAAAAAACAAAATATTAGGAAAACCCGATTTTATAGAAAAATAACCCTTTTAAACCTTAAATATTCCTAACCTTATGTGATTTAATTATTATTATTAGAAATATATGATTTATTCCTTGTAAATAATAAATTAATTTAATAAAGGGACAATTTTAAACATATTTTTCATAATACAATTACTCATATTCATACTAGCCAATCCAATGATTATGTAATAACAACCGTATTTAAATAATAATATATCCATAGTATATTTTTTTTTGTTTAAGATTGGTGTTGTGTGTAGTATACACTATCAAGAATAATATTTATTTAAAATAAAAATATATTCTATAATATTTGTGTGTTTCAATTTACCTTAGAATATATTGATTGAGTAAGGTCAAGCTTATGTAATTTCTACAATTGATGTTGAAAACCCACATATAATGATTACATGTACATTGATCATAAAATAATGATTTATTTGATAATATATATAGTAAAAAAATTATTCCTTTCATGGATATTTAATAATTCCTTAACACCTTGAGGAAGGATTTGTTAATCCAGACAACAACTGGTCCTCTAGTTATAATGATAATATATTAAATAATCTTTATTAAAATTCTCATATATTCCCTAGTTATGATTTTGTTGTTATTACTATGGTTAAGCTTAAAATAACCATGCTTTTTTGGGTTTAGGATATATTAAATAATATTTTTAATTATTATTGAGGTTCAATAATTTTTGAAATAAAAGTTAAGTTGATTTTTAAGAATATGTGAGAAAACCTATCTATTTTTTGGGTTTTTAATTTAAACCAGTATATTTTGAAGAGTTTTAGGCATTATTTATTTGATAAATAATTAAAGTTCAACATTGGGTACTATTGTTTAGATTTTTTAGATTAATTTATTATTTCATCATATAATTTTTTTATTCATATTAAGAATCATTTTAACGTATGTTAGCCATTTTATTTTAGTGAATGGCTAGCGGCATGAGGAGTAACTTATCACTGTTTTATGAATATTTGGATCCATTGAAAAATAATTTTTATGATTCATAAATGAAAAATTCATCATGGTTATTCATAATTGAGAATATGAGATGAATATAAATTTAAAAAATGATCGAAACACAATGTAAGGATAAAATTATGATTATAGAATGGAAAAAAATCAAGTATGTATATTTTCTAAAATTCTATATCTTGGTGGTAAAATAATTCCACAAAATTTAACTATAAGAAGATAAATTTATTATATATCATGTGGTAAATATCCGACATTTATCAAGGAATTACTTTGGAAACTCGTTCATAAGTATGGGTCTAATAATGGTATATACCTGGTTTTAAAAACATTTAATACTAAAATTATTTGTAGTAAATTAAGAAATACTTATCAAGATAAAATCTACGTTTGAAATTATACCTATGTCAAGATACATTTATTATGGTAAGAAAAAAATAAAATTTTGAGGATACAATTTATTCAAGGGGTATAATGTAACACTCTAATATTTTACTATGTATTTCAATTTAAAAATATACTATATTTAATAACTTGTAACAAAGACAACACCAAACTTAATAAATGCAATGACCAAATGTTTTATCGATGGAATTTTGATTCTTATAATTATGTTATATAATCACATTAAATCACAGAAAAATTTACTACTAATTACTATGTGACCTTTAAATATAATATTGTCACTTATATGATTTGAATTTCGAAAATCCAACATACACAGTTGCGATCAGTAAGATGTTTGGAGTCCGATAGAACAAACTTAATTTTTTTTCGAATAGTAACCTACACTTATGAATTGAAAAATAACCCTTATGAATAATAAATCATCCAAAAGAATAGTAACCTCACCCATGAATGTATAAATAAAATGTTGGCATTTTATAAGTGATAATACGACCATAGTAAAAGTATTAGTATTTTTTTAGGTCATAAATAATTAGTTACAATTAGTTAATTAATTTAAAAGAAAATGTATTTTCCTAAATGGTGTTCCTTATTTAACAATTTTATGTCTTCTAGTTTTAAGAAAATTTTATAAGACCTTATGTCATTTTTGAAAGCATTATAAAATCAGTTATAGTTTAAAAATATGTATTTTTCATGTAAATTATGATTTTAGTTAAAAATTAAATTAATTGTATTTAGAAAATTATTTTTGAAAAATGGAGTTCATTTTTTTATTCTACACATTCAAAAATTGTTAGGGTAAATTTTTTAGATTTTTCTAAAATACTTGAATTTTTGATGAATAGTGAAATAAGATAATTTATTGTACATATACATTATAAGCTAAATGGACTATTCATAGCATCATGGAAGATGTAAGAAACATTATTTATAATTCACATGCACTTATTACTATTTTTGGTCATGGAATCATCACTATTTATGGTCTTGAGGGAAATTAATAAACTAAGGACTTAAATATTATGAAAACCCTCCTCCCCTCCACTAGAAAAACCACCCACACTCCCATCTTCTCTTCACTCCTCAAAAGACTTGTTCCTTCCCTAAAATCTACCCAAATCTCTCTCGAAGATCTACTCCCACGTCCAAGAGATCTTTGTGTCCTTAAAAGACTAAATCCTCTCCCCTTAAGAGGATCTCAAGGAAGATTGATTCAAGAGGTTAATTCCTCTTTTGAATTATTTTACTTTATTTTCAAGTTCATTTATTTTCTTTTATATCCTTACATATAACCATCAAAATTTTATGAAAACTCTAGTACATTACATGTACAAGAATGTTTTTATGATAATGTAATAATTTATTATCATCTCTCCATTACTCTTTTTTATACTAGTAGTAAAGACACCATCCAAGATGTGCTAATTTACCACATTCAAGGACAATGGGTTTTCAATTTCCATTACCATATTCAATTATGGTAATGAAACCATTTATATGGTTAAACCAGACCATAAAATATGTATTATGTCTCATCTATGGTTCTGGAATCCTTTTTTACACATGGTTTTGATTTATATAACAAAACATGTTCATTGTGGTAAAAAATGACCAATTAACCCAAAAGGTTTTCACTAAAGTTTTATATAATTATTCAACTTCAATCCAAGTAAAAAAATTAAATTTTCAACTATGTAACCTTATATATGTTCAATAAAAAAATATAACTCAAATTCTAGACAACCACTCTCATCATACATGTGTGTCAGAACATGAATAAGTGAACCGATCATTAAAACCAAAGAAGAAAACATACTTGAACAATGATATTGAACCTCATAAACAATAGAAAAGGTCATGAATGAACTTAAAAGTGTTATAATAAATATTTTACAATATATTACAGGTTCTATAATTATTAACTAATGAACCTAATTTTATTTCTCAGGTCATTAATATCAACTGGAGAACACCATCAGACTTAAGGTAAGGGATCCTCTCTATTTCACACATATTCAAGAATGTACTCTATGTTATGCCCTTTTATGTATAATCCCTAATGTTGGGGTATGATTTAACACCACCCCCATACTTCCCTAATGATTTATATGTGATGATAAAACCCCTTCTTTCTCATTAATCACTCTTAAGTACACCTGATAACATGCCGATAATTCATTAGGGATTATACCCGAAACTCCTTTATTCCTTCGGGTTACTTAATCTTTATTATTACCAAAATGAATTTATCTTATATTTTTTATGTGTGTATTCTAAATGATTTTTAAATTTACCTAATTCATTTATCAATTCCATTTGTCATTCTCTTTTTGGGATATACATGTTTTTAAGTGATTGCCTCTTCTATACTTTCCGATAAGAAAACTTGTTTTAAGGGAAATTCCCAAATCATTACCCAATTTAAAGTGCACTATATATTCTATTTTATTACCCCATTTTCTTTATAAAATAAGTATTTTTTTATAAAAACCTTCTTGTTTCACTTCGGGTTTTATATAAATTATTGTTCCCTTTTCTATTTTAAAGGCTCTATAGTATTTTCCTTAAATCCGCACAAAAATGTTTTAATGATAAAATTTCCTAAATACTCTTACTTCATGTTGTAAATTATATTTGACATCACTTACCATTATATATTATTATTTTATATTATTAATGTCCATGTATGTTTTAATTTCTTTCTTTCATGGACACTTGTATGATACACCCATTCTATATGCTTTATGACATAATTATAATACCCATTTCATTCCATGGGTACCCTTATGTTTATGTATGATTTATTATGTATGATTATTTATGTGGAAAAAATATTCATGAAAAGTTAATATGAGTACACCTAGATAGAGATCCAATGCATTGGGTAAATCTGAGTCTCATGAGACGTTATGTGGGATGGTCTTGGCGGTTAGCATTGGCTTGTGCTACCATATGCAACGGTCTTGGAAGTTATCCTTGACTTGTGATACCATGTGCAACTGTATTGGTGGTTAGACTTGAATCATGATAAAGTCATGTTTTATGTTTATGCCACATTACTATGACTCCATGTTTATATGATTCCATGTTTATATGTTATGATTCCATATGTTACAGGCCATTTTATTTCATCATGTTATGCCTTATAACCCATGTGCTAAAGCTATATTCCTATGTTTATTCCCTGGTTGGGATTTTTAGATCATACCGTGTTCATGTTATCCCCAGGTTATGTTATGGATATGTATGAGCATAATGGAATTTATGGGATCTTTTTGAAGATTAAATAAAGAATTGTTTTTTAGTTCCATGTTTTTAGTTTTTTGTACCTAGTCTTAAAATACACTGGACTTCACGATACTTGTCCTATAATCTAATTTATAATAATTATTAAAATAATGTAATGTTATGTGTAAAATCCTAGGGTCACTATAGTTAGTATCAGAGGATGGTCTAGTTATTTTTGGAGATTAGTAATAGAGAACTTTAGTAATAACCTTAAGGATGATACTAAGTATAAGAAAATAACCCTAAATTTTGGTAAGTATATAGTAAGTGGTTTATCAAGAAAATACATCCCTCTGTGGAAAAAATATGTTGAGGTGCATCTGGAACATATGTATCTAGGGGTAAAACTCAAAAACACCGCGTTGAATTAGTCTCGAATGGGAACTATTGCATGACAACGGGCCTTGTTGCACTCTTGGTTTGACACTCCCATGGGATATGCTTTGGTAAATTCATAAGCTTGGTACAAACCCTTATTAAGGGAATGAAAAAAATACCATAAGAATATATGTTGTTAAATAGATCAAGGATAACCTAAATTGAACCATAAGGAATCAAAAGTTAGGATATACTTATCCTTTACAAGTTTATCCTTTTATGTTAAAAGTTTCCCTTTTTATGCTCAATAGCTAAGTATTCAAGCCCTATAATTGTACATTATTTTTCTTAGCTAGTGGAAAGAAATAGAAAAACACATTCCAACAATCAATATAATAGGGAATGTGAATATTTAACTAATGATATGCCTGATATGATGGGAACAGGTGATCACAACTTCATGATAGGACTTGATCAACTGGATCAAGTTATGAATAATAACTTGAATAATGTAGAACAACCTCCTCCTCCAAAGAAAGATTAAGTTGACATTGAATCCTTTATATGGAAAAGTCTACCCATGTTTAGTGGATTTTCTGATCCCTCCTTGCAGAATAGTGCATTAACTCCATTGAAAATATATTCTCTATCCTCCAATGCTTAGAAGAAGATAAAGTTGTGCTAGAGGTCTATGATTTTGATAGGGAAGCTGATTAGTGGTTGAAACTAATCAAGAATACAAATCACTAGGATGAAATTGATTCCATGGATTGGGATGAATTCAAGAGAAGGTGTTTCAGTAAATATTTTCCATGAACCCTCCATCTCAAAATGGAAAGAGAGTTCCTCAGACTCAGGAAAAAGGAAGATGAGTCAATCGGGGCATATGAAGCTAACTTTACAAGGCTTCTAAGGTATGTCTCTGGATTTGTGATGAACACTGAAAGCAAGGTGGATAAATTCTTTAGTCCACTAAATATGAGTCTACAAAAAGCATTAGAGATTCAAGACTTTGATAGCTATGAGGATATTTTCCATTGTTCTCTAAAGGTTGAAATAGAGATTGGAGACTCTCAGTGGTATCGTGGGCCCAACGACAAAAGTAGGAAAATGAAATCTAATATAGGACCTTCTACAAATAAATTCCATGATGTAAAGAAGATATATCATACCATTTGTAAAAATTGTGGGAAGAATCTTCTTGGGAACTGTCTAAAGGTAACTTGAAATTTCTTCAAATGTGGAAAGTTGGGACATCTGGACAAAAAATTCTGAAGGGATATGAAGAATATTGCTAATGTAGAATAATAGGGGAAGGTTTAAAAAAACACTTATCCTGTAGCGTAGTGTTACAACTATAAAGATCATGGGAATTATGTGAACAATTACCCTAAACCGAGGGTTGTCTAAGGCCATCAACAACAACCTTTAAGGAAATAAAGAAGAGATTATGCTATCACTACTACTGAGGTGGATCTAGACAATCATGTGGTGATAGGTATGATAGTTATTCATTCAAGAATAGAAAACAAACTATTTGATTTTGGTTCTACACATTCTTTAACATCTTTTAAGTTTAATATAACTACTCAAACACAACCTAAAAATTTGGAGGAAAAGTTATCTGTGAGAATAATGAATGGAGAAATTATTGCATCCATGGTTTATAACTATTCCCCAGAAAATTTTTGTTGACTTAACCTCCTAGAAAATATTATCATAATTCTTTTAGTGTAGTTAGATGTTATCTTGGGCATGGATTGGCTATCATTATACAAATCCAACATCAAATATCGGGAAAGGGAGACCACCCTTCACAACCTGAAGCATCCTCTAATTCTGTACAAGTGTAAGGAGGAAGTTGAATATCCATTAGAATAATCATCTCAAATGTGGATATTTATTCCTTTTGATAAAGTATATCTATCTCAAATGATTGAGAAAAATTAGAGAATCATGCTTGAAGACATTCCCATCGCAAGGGATTACATTGATATATTTCCCAAAGAGTTGTCCTGTCTTCTTCCTGATCGAGATGTTGAGTTCTCAATTGAACCTATTCCTGGATCTCTACCTATATCAAAGACACCCTATAGAATGACCACCGTAGAGATGGAAGAGCTGAAGAATCAATTATAAGAGAATTTGAAGAAGGGTTTTATATGACTAAGTACTTCACTATAGGGAGCGCCAATCCTCTTTGTCAAGAATAAGGATAGTTCAATGTGCCTCTATATTGACTATCATAAGTTCAATAAAATCACGATAAATAACAAGTAACCCCTAACTCAGATAGATGACTCATTTGATTAGCTTTGTGGGGCTAGTTATTTCTATAGGGAGGACCTTCAGTCGAGATATCACCAATAAAGGTGAGGAAGAAAGATATTTCTAATACTTCCTTTTGAATGTGGTATGGACACTATCAGTTCACTTTGGACTCACTAATGATCCATCAATATTCATTGATTTAATGAATAGATTCTTTATATACTACCTCAAAAAATTTGTGGTAGTATTTATTGATGATATTTTGATATACTCTAAGTGTAAGGAGGAACAAGAGGAACATTTGAATACCATGTAAAAGACTTTGTGAAAAGAGAAGCTGTATAAAAATTAAATTAAATGTGAGTTATGGATGGAGGAAGTATCATTATTGGGGAACATTATCACCAATAAAGGGTTATTTGTGGACCCTTCCAAGCCAAAGGCAATTGAAGAGTGGCCCAAGACAATATCTGTAACGGATATCCACAACTTTCTGGGTCTAGCCGGGTATTATCAATGATTTGTGACAAAATTCTCATGATTGTAAAACCCAATGACCAAGCTGACACATAAGGGAGTAATGTTTTTCTGGACTTAGGAATGCGAATACTATTTTAAAGAGTTTAAAAAGAGACTAATCATTATGCCATTACTCACACTCCCTTTAAGTGGAGAACTCTTTATGGTATACAATGATGCTTCAAATAAGGGCGTAGTCTATGTGATGATGCAAAATGATAAAGTGATAGCCTACAACTCAAGGAATATGAAAATCGATGAGAAAAACTATCATACACATGATCTGGATTTGGCGACTGTGATATTTACATTAAAAATCTAGAGGCATTATCTCTGTGGGGAGAAGTGTGAGATATATACTGATCACAAGAGTCTCAAATATATATTTACGAGCTTAATATGCACAAGTGAAAATGGATAGATCTCATCAAGGATTATGATTGCTCAATCCACTACCATCCTGGTAAGGCAAATAAGGTGGCAGATGCTCTGAGTAGAAAGGATCCCGTATCTTTATCAACGATGATAATTGAAATGGATCCGATCTTCTTATATTTTCATAGGATAGACATGGTAATCATTAAAGGATTAACATCACCAATACTTTCTCAAATTATTGCTTAACCATCCCTCATGGAGAAGATAAAGGATGCTCAAAGAAAAGATGTGGAAATTCTAAAAAGAGTATAAGCCATTAAAAATGAGAAATAATTTGAGTTCATGATTGTAGAGGAAGGAGTTGTAAGATTTGGGTCATGATTATGTGTACCATCAAATCCATATATAAATAAGGAGCTTCTGAATGACACACATAGCTTAACTTTCTCTATCTACCCATGGAGCACAAAGATGTATTGAGATATCTGAGAGAACTTTTGGTGGGACAATATGAATGTGGTGATTGCTAAGTATACATCAAAGTTCATGGATTATCAATAAGTGAAGGCTGAAAGAAAAAATTATAAGGGGATGAGGAAACCACTACCCATACCAAAATGGAAGTGTGAGAACATCACCATGGACTTTTCACTAGACTTCCAAGGGAATCTAGAGGAAATAATGTTATATGCGTTATTGGGGATCGTCTTACAAAGACAACACACTTTATCTCAATTCAAGAGGACTTCTCATTGGATCAAATTTTACAAATATATATCAAAATAAGTGGTAAGGCTGCATGGAGTACCACTATCTATTGTATCCTATAGAGATATGAGATTCACTTCGAATTTCTAGAAAATTCTCCAACATAATATAAGCACTGAACGAAACTTCAATATGACCTATAATCCTCAAACTTATGTCCAATATGAGTGAAATATTCAGACACTAGAAGATATGTTGAGAGCTTTTTCTATGGACTTCAAAGGAGGATAGGACCAATATCTTCCACTGGTTGAATTCTCCTACAATAACAGTTTCCACTCAAGCATACGAAGGGAACCATATGAATCCCTCTATGGGAAAAGGTGCATAACACCAGCATGTTAGGTTGAAGTCAGTGAGTATAAGCTATTAGGACCTAAAATGGTCGAAGAAATGGCGGAGAAGGTAAAAACCATTCAACAACACATCAAGGCAGCCCAAAGTTGACAAAAGAGTTATGCAAACAATCTTCGACGAGACCTTGAGTTCAAAGTGAAAGACATGCTATTTCCTTGTATATCTCCATGGAATAAGGTCATGAGGTTTGGGAAGAAAGGAAAGTTAAGTCCTGGGTACATCGGCCTCTTCAATATTATTGATCATGTCAGGGATGTGGAATATCAACTAGCACTTGCACCTACCATGTCCAAAGTACACAATGTCTTCCATGTATCCCTTTTTAAAAATTATATACCAGATCCTTCACATGTACTCTCTTCAGAGGTGGTATAGTTGGAGGATTATCTTTCTTTAGAGGATCATCCGGTGAAGATCTTCGATCGTAGAGATAAAGTGATACATAACAAGACTACTCACCTAGTCAAAGTACTGTGGTGGAACCATAAGTATGAAGAGGTAATATGGGAATTGGAGGAGGAAATGAAGGAAATGTACCCACACTTGTTAATGACCTAGAATGAAAAAAAAATTTTGAGGGAGAGATTTATTAAGGGAGGAATAATATAATGACCCAATGTTTTATCAATGGAAATTTGATTCTTATAATTATGTTATATAATCATATCAAATCACAACACAATGAACTACTAAGTACTATTTGGCCTTTAAACATAATATTGTAACTTCTATGATTTGAATTTAAAAAATCTAACATACACGGTTGCGATCAATAAGATGTTTGGAGTCCAATAGAACAAACTTAATTTTTGGTGAGTAGTAACCTACCCTTATGAATAGTAATATTAATCTTATGAATAATAAATCATCCAAAATAATAGTAACCTCACCCCTGAATGTATAAATAAAATGTAGTCATTTTATAAGTGATAATACAACCGTAATAAATATATTGGTATTTTTGTGAGTCATAAATAATTAATTACAACTAATTAATTAATTTAAAGGAAAATTTATTTTCCTTAAATGTGTTCATAAATTAAAAAATTCATTTATTCTTGGTTTTAAGATAATTTTATATGACCTTATGTACTTTTTGAAATCATTATAAAATCATTTATAGTTTAAAAATCTTTATTTTTCATGTAAATTATGATTTTAGTTAAAAATTAAATTAATCATTTTTAGAAATTTTTTTTGAAAAATTTATTTCATTTTTGGATTCTACATCTCGAAAAATAGTTAGGGTAAATTTTTGGGATTTTTCTAAAATACTTGCATTTTCAATGAATAGTGAAATACAAGAATTTACTGTATATATACATTATAATCTAAATGAACTATTATTAGCATCATGGATGATGTAAGAAACTTTATTTTTAATTAAAATGCACTTATTACTATTTTTCCCTAGAATCATCACTATTTCTAGTCTTGAGGGAAATTAATAAACTAAGGAATTAAATATTATGAAAACCCTCCTCCCCTCCACTATAAAAACCACCCACACTCCCCTATTCTCTTCACACCACTGAAGCCTTGTTACTTCCATAAATTCTACGCAAATATCTCCCCAATATCCTCCCCCACTTCCAATATCCCTTGGTCTCCTAAAAAACCAAATAATCTCCCCTTAATAGGCCCTCAAGGAAGATTGATTCAAGAAGTAAATTCCTCACTTCAATTCTTTTACTTTCTTTTCAAGTTTATTTTTTTTATTTTTTGTACTTACCTATCCCCATAAAATGTTATGAAAAATCCAGTACTTTAAATTTACTAGAATTTTTTTATGATAATGGAATAAGTTATTATCATCTCTCATATACTCTTCTTTTATACTAGTAGTAAATACACCATCTGAGATGTGTTAATTACCACATTCAAGGACGATGGGTTTTCAATTTCTGTTACCATCTTAAATTCTGGTCATGAAACCATTTACATGGTTTAAAAAGACCATAAAATATGTATTATGTCTCATATATGGTTCTGTAATCCTTTTCTACACATGTTTTTGATTTATAAAACAAAACGTGTTCATTGTAGTCAAAAACCACCAATTAACCCAAAAAGTTGTCACTAAAGTTTTATATAATGATTAAACATCACTCAAAGTAACCAAATTAAATTTACAACCATGTAACTGTCTGTATGATCAATAAAGAAATATAACTCCAGTTCTAGACAACCACTCTCATCATACATGCGTGTTCGAACATGAATAAGTGAACCAATCATTAAAACCAAGGAAGCAAATGGACCCGAACAATGAAATTGAAACTCATAACCAATCAAAAAGGTCATGAATGAACTTAAAAAGGTTATAATATATATTTTACATATATAAGAGGTTCTGTAATTATTAATTAATGAACCTAATTTTATTTCTCATGTCATTAATATCAAGTAGAGGACACCATCAGACTTAAGGTAAGGGATCCTCTCTATTTCACTCTTATTCAAGAATGTCCTCTATGTTATTCCCTTTTAAGTATAATACCTAATGCTGGGGTACGATTTAAAACCTCCCCCATACTTAATTTATGATTTATAGGTGATGAGAAACCAATTTATCTCTCATTAAGCCCTCTTAAGTACACCCGATACCATGCCGATAATCTGTAAGGGATTCTACCTGAACCTCCTTTATTCCTCCAGGTTTCTTCATATTTATTATTACCGAAATTAAGTTATCTTATCTTTTTTTTTTGAGTCTTATAAATGTTTTTTACATATACTAAATAAATTTATCAAGACCATTCATCATTTTCTTTTGTATATATACATGTTTTTAAGTGATTCCATCCTCAATACTTCTCGATAAGAAAACTTGTTTTAAGGAAACTACCCAAATTCTTACCCAATTTCAAGTTCACTCTATCTTCTGTTTTAAGAAAAAAATTTCTTTATAAAATTAGTGTTTTTATTATTAAAACCATATTGTTTAAATTGGGGTTTTATATAAAATATTTCCCCCTTTTTTATTTTAAATTCTCTATAGTATTTTCCTTAAAACCACACAAAAATGTTTTAATGCTAACATTTATTAAATAATCTTCTTTCATGTTGTCAATTCTGTTTGAAATCACCTACCATGATATATTATTATTTTACCTTATTAATTTCCATGTATTTTTTATTTCATTTCTTTCATGAAAACTTGTATGATACACCCATTCATTATGCTTTATGACATGATTATGATACCCATTTCTCTTCATGGGTACCCTTATGTTTATGTATGATTGATTATGATACCCATTTATTTTCATGGGTAACCTTATGTTTATGTATTATTGATTATGTATGTTTCTTTATATGGAAAACATATTCATGAAAATTTAAGATGGGTGCGCCTAGATAGCGATCCAATGCATTGGTTAAAGTTGAGTCTCATAAGATGTTGTGTGCGACAATCTTGGCGGTCAGCCTTGGCTTGTGCTACCATGTGCGACGGTCTTGGAGGTTAGCCTTGGATTGTGCTACCACATTCAATGGTCTTAGCAGTTATCCTTGAATCATTCTAAAGTTTTGTTTTATGTTTCTTCCACATTACTATGACTCCATTTTTATATTATTACATGTTTATATGTTATTATTCCATATGTTACATGCCTTTTTATGTCATCATGTCATGCCTTTTAACCCATGTGATAATGTTTTATTCTTATGTTTATTCCCTTTATGGGATTTTTATCTAATCTCCTATTTGTGTTATCCCTACATTATCTTATGAAGATGTACGGGCACAATGGAAGTTAGGGAATCTTTTTTAAGATTAAATAAAGAAGTGTTTTTTAGTCCAATGTTTTTTGTTTTATGTACCTAGTTTTCAAAGATATTATACCTCATGATCCTTGGCTTATAATCTAATGTATAATTATGATTAAAATCATGTAATGTTATGTGTAAAAGGATAGGGTTTCTATAATAGAGTTGCGCCATATTAGAATTAAAACAAGATGAAAAATTTAGTAAATTAAAATATAGTGTCATGAACCCATCCCCCCAAAGTGTACCTCTCTTGGGATGGTGGTGAGAGGAGGGTGATGGTGATTCCCTGAGTCCCGCCACCAATTGGCCTTGGGATGGTGGTGAGAGGAGGGTGATGGTGATTCCCTAAGTCCCGCCACCAATTGGCCTTGGGATGGTGACTAGCACCGAGAGTATAATAAACATGCATATGATAGGCATTACCCTCTAAGAGAACATGGGGATGAGAGAAATAAGATAGATACAACAATCAACACATGCTCAGACACACACACACACACACACACATATATATATATCCCAAGGGAAAACATGAAATTCTATACAATAATATAAAAAATAAAAGGAAAACTACAAGAACCAATAGGTAAAGATGTCAGTGACCATGAAGACCAAATAGATCGTACAAAACCACGTGTTAGTAACATCCAACATGATCTCCAAACTTCTCCAGCTGACCTAAAAAAATGTTTATATATACGTGGGGTGAGGAAAATAGTATACTCATTAGGATCCTCCCTAGAGCCTCTTGTGAAAAAGATAATTAAATAATGCTAAAGCATAGTAAACATCAATGAATCTAACTCATCACCTAAATATGTATACTATGTTCCCAACCTTACCATGGCCTACTCTCACCAAAAATCACATAAAAGAGAGAATATAATATAGTAATGAAGCATCAAGGGTAACCCAATCCTGCTTCCCCACTAATTTTCCAATCTACCCCAACATTGCACATCCTAATCCATATCTATCTAAAATAAGTCATCCCGAAGACACCTAGGCATGGTGCCAAAACATGAACCTTGTGCATAATATCATCAGATAATCCCATATCACATAACTATATAGTAACCAAGTAGTTTATGGGATCTACTAGATCCTGTATGACATATATAATACATCTGGTATTATAGCTCAAGCCATCGCAACCCATACACTGATTAAGTACCTCAAGTAGTCATAATCTATACACGTCATGCCTCTAATAATCCTTTGGATACTATATCTAGAAATAAATGTTCATAAAATAACCCTAATCTATCATAGAAATCTAAACACATATATGGGGAAACTAACCATCATGTATACAAGTACAAATAACAACCAAGGGAAGAGATCGGGGCCAGAGGGTGCAATTATCCATTCATCCTCCCATTGAGATGTTGGAGAAAACACCCTCCTAGATTCCACTGGGTGTCATTCAAACTAACTAAAATTGACGGGGAAGCATATGAAATCATATAATATACATGATATAATATAGATCACAACAACACTACGGGCATAACCAATTCTTATAATCAACTACAACACATGTCTCTTGGACTTCCTGCCCTCACTACCAAGACCATATATCCTATAAGTACACAAGCATTTTAAATGGATACATCAATTTCTCCATTCATTTTTATCATAAAAAAAATTCTTTACATTAATTAATTCATTATCCATTGATTAACTAATAACATTATTCCACATACATTACATTAATCACCAACAAAGTCCATGCCCTCCAAGAATAATATTAACCGAGTCCACGGGTTCTCAAGAGTAATATCTTTTCAGTATTTTCAATCCATAAACACCAAACCCATGGTTTAAGAATTATTTATTCATTATTATCATAATTATATAGATAAGGTACTATAGGAAAACCATTCTAAGATAGCACCAAGAGGAATCATAAAACCAAGCATACCCAGCTACCTCAAGTAGCGTGGAAAGGAATGTACATAAAACAAGAAACCTTATCATCAACCATTAAAAAGATTAATAAATGAGAATCATAGATCTCATCACCAAATAATTGGGTAAGCCTAGATTCAACCTGTTTCATCATCTTTGGTGCTATCCCTAGCACCCACATGCATATACTGATGAATATTTCCATCACAGGTGTCAACTACTGCCACATCATATGGGCCTCCCCACCCCACATCACATCATCCATCCTAGGACCATAACACATCTAGGACTACCATCCCCATATCTCATCACATAGAAAATATAACGTCCATAAAACATCACAAGAGAATAAGTAAACAATCAAGAACAACCAACATGGAAATCTAGGCCCTAAAACCAGGCATCCGGCCTTCACACATAAATGATCTCTCATAGATCCAAAACATGGCATTCAACCTTCTCAATTAAATAGGAAAATCAGGACTTAAAAGTTATACATATCAAAAAATTGATTCTTATTATATCTTGAATTAACCAATTCATTAATAATAGGTTCCAACTATGGGTGACCTAATGTATCAAGCTATAACAAGCTATCAAAATTTAAACATGCTCTTAGCATCAAAACCTATTTTATCAAACTGTGAGATGAACTATTCTCAATTAAAATGACTTATTATTATTATCAGAATTATCAAAAATAATTATCATACTTCACATTATTTATCAATTACATTATCATGGAATAACACATTTAATTAAGCATACACATTGCATCAATTTGATTATCATAAAAATAAAGGAAACACAAGATTCAATCATTCCACTTATTTAATTATTCCTAAGCCAATTAATTGATTGATTTTTTATTTACATTCATTACCATTTTCCATTAGGGACAACTGAATAATCCATATCATAACTAAACATGCTAAAAATCATATCATAGATAGAACACAATCTTGAAAATCAGGATGCAAACCATTATCTTGGTTGAAACAACAACACAAGATCGCTAAAACCAATTCATTATTAAACCAGCTCAATAATTATTTGGTTAATTAAATTTCTATATAAATGGATAAAAGATGATAAATTTATTATTGTACATAAGTAAAAGGGGAATAAATTAATCACCTACCTCAAAGGGGTCAACATTCTTCACATAATAAAGGACCAATGCTTTAGTTCCCAATCATCCATCCCACAAGAAGCTATATCCCTCCAAGGAAATCACTACACAACCACAAAAAAATAAAACCAAAACAAATCTCCATTAGAAACATGGAGAAATACTTCCGTCACATGGTAAGAAGAAGCTAGAGGAACTAAATCAAATAACTATGAGAAAAGAGGTATAACGTACCTAATATCATTACCAATCAAAGACTAAAGGCTATGAATCGATCCCCATTGAAGGAATCCCAAAATTCAGGGGGAGAGGGTTGTTGGATAATTAGAAATCGAGATAAGGGATGTAAGTTTGAGAAAAATATGAGGAACTATAGAATTTAAATGTGCACTACATAGGGAATTTATATGGCATTAAACACTTTCACGTCGTGTAAATATCAGGTTTTAGAGCTCACTAAAAAACACATAACCTTGAATGAATTAATACCAAATATTTACACATTGAGTATAATCCCATGAAATGGCCTCAAATATTCCATGAACATATTCCAAGCCATGAACAAGACCTCACCCAAGTGGTGAACTATGAATTCATGACATGAAACATTTACACATATTAATTCTTTGTGATTCCATATTTTAGAAGCTGAAAACCTCCAAACACACTCTAGGAATCCTTAGAGCACCAAAAACATCAAAAAAATGAAGAGGGTTAGAATTCATGGATATGAGCCCTTACATTAGATACCTCTCAAACAATTATCATCCTTGATAATTAAAAACCCAACCTAGAGTGAAAATTAATAGGGTTTGTCCAAAAAACTACTCCATGAGATAACTAACAAGGATATCTACATCACAGGAGCTCACCCTCCTCATCATAAGAATAATGAAAAACCACAAAATAGTAACAACTGGCTTCTAAACACTCTCTTGGAGGAGATACCAATCAAATGAGAGTAAATCCAAAATAATAAACAATATAAGACCAAATTATAAAATAGAAATTATAGAATCTAAAAAAATGTACAATGCTATAAGAGAATAGGAAAACATCAAATAGCTTGGGGTAAAAAGTTCATATCTACCACTCACATTCCCATGAAATCTACTCCATGTCATTATGCTTCGACAATACATGAACCAAGGCAATAACATGCCTATAAAATTCCTTATCCTAGTAGTCATGGATCTATATAGACTGCTCCTTGAAGGTCGCATCATCATCAACATCAATATGACCCCAATCGATGATATGAGAGTCATCATGAATATAATGAGGGAGATATGATACATGAAAAACATCATGTATCTATATTATCTATTGGGGAATTTATATTAGATACACCATAGATCCAATATGAGTCAATACCTCGAAAGGACTAACAAACCGAGGAGAAATCTTAATCCCATGACCAAACATTCTCTTCCCACGATGAAGAGTCACCTAAAAAAACACATGATCTCTAAAGTAAAACTCTATAGGTCTCCTCATATGATCCACATAAGATTTTTGATAATCCTATGCTTCCTTTATACTTTAGTGAATCACCAAAACAATCTTTTTCATATTCTATAATAGTTATAACCATTTAATTACTACCTCTCAGACCCAATTATATCACAATAGAGAATAGAATGGTTGGATATACAAATATTAAAATGGAACTATACCAATGGTGGAGTGGAAAGAATTATTTTAAGAAAACTGAACCAAGGGTTGGTGACTCATCCATAAACCCCCAAAATCCCAGACACAAGAGGGAAACATTTCTTCGAGAGTCTAGATAGTCTAATCTATTTGAACATCCATATGGGGATGAAAAGTAGTGCTAAGGGATAACTGAAAGGCAAAATCATAGTGACCTATCCACACCCTAGAGATAAAATAAGGACCCCCATTAGAGATGATCATCTATGGGACTCTATGGAGTCACAGTACCTCCTCCATATACTGCCTCGACAAAACCTCTACTGAGATCGAATCCCTAATCACTACAAAGTGGGATGATTTTCTCTAACCATCCACTATTACCCATATAACATTATATCCTCCCCAAGATCAAGGTAAATCAGTAAAAACATTCATCAATATGTCCTCCCACTTCCACTGGGGAACATATAATAGCTAGAGAAACCCATTGGGAACATGATGCCTGATCTTCACCTTATGGAGGACCAAACATAGAGAAACAAACTCTGTAACTGCACACTTTAAACCAGGCCACCAAAACAAAACTCTCAAATCACAATACAACATTTTCCCATTAGGATATACTACCAAAGTTGAGATATGGAACTCACATAGAACCATATCACACATAAGCAAAGGAACAAAATCCATTCCCCAGAATAACACCCAGTGTTTTCCATCCGTAGACAAACCATCAGGGGAATATTTAAAAACAACATAGTCCCTCCCGACCTCCGCCTTAGAATCCCCTAATAAGGACTCCTCCACCCACTGCACCAAATATGAATGAATTTTCATCTGGAAAAGAAAAATTCTACCTCCAATCTCTCCCATATCTAGATTCATCTTTGAGAGTTCTTAAATCACTCTCTAGGAATCACTAGATTCATGCACAAAATCACTAGGTGACTACCTGATCAATGTATTGACTATAACATTTACCTTGAATAGATTATAAAAAAATCTCAAAGTCATATTCCTACAAGAATTCCAACCACCAATTATGGTTCATGTTCAGTTCACATTGGGGGAAGACATACCTCAGGCTCTTATGATAAGTAAAGATAAAAAAATGATTACCGATGAGGTAATGTTCCCACAACTTCATAGAAAACACAACTACCTCCAAATAAAGATCATGGGTGGAATAGTTTTTCTTATGAGAAATTAACTGCTATGAACCATAAGGAACAATTAATATTTGTTGCATTTGAACATTTACCAACCCAAAATTACAATCATCATAGAAAACCTAAAAATAATCTCCCTCTATTGGAAAAAAGGATTGGATAATTGACCACATTCTCCTTCAAGTACTCAAAATTTCATAACACCGGTTAGTCCACAAAAATGCTTACCAATGAGGTAATGTCCCCACAAATTCATAGAAAAAACAACTACCTCCAAATCTAGATCATGGGTGGCATATTTTTTCTCATGAGAAATTAACTACTATGAACCATAAGAAACAATTAATCTTTGTTGAGTTAGAACATTTACCAACCCAAAATGATAAGCATCACAGAAAACATAAAACTAAGATCCCTCTATTGGAAAAAAGGACTGGATTATTGACCACATTCTCCTTCAAGTACTTAAAAGTTTCCTGACACTGGTCAGTCCACAAAAATGCATGATCCTTCTAGGTCAAGGATGTTAGAGGAGTCACAACCTGAGAGAAATCAACTATGAACCTCCAATAATATCCTACAAGACCAAGGAAACTCTTCACCTCCTCTATTTTCTTGGGGGATGACTAAGAAACAACCACCTCTATCTTCAAAGGATCCACTATTAGTCCTTGTTGGGATACCACAAGACCTAATAAATGAACTTCATGAGACCAAAACTCGCAGATTGAAAATTTCCCAAATAGAAGGTCATGATAAAGAAATCCCAAAACTACACGTGGATTCTCTATATTCTCCTCATCATATGAGGAGTGAACACATATTTAATTGATGAAAACTACAACTAACTTATCTGAATACTCTCTGAACACTACATTCATAAACACCATGAACACAACTAAAGCATTCATCACACCAAAAAACATAAAAACAAACTCATAATTCAATTGATGACAACAGAAATAAGTCTTCTATATATCCCCATCCTTCAACTATATCTGATGATATCCTGACCATAGATTGATCTTTGAGACCCAACTTTCTCAATTCATATGATTTAATAAATTATAAATCCGAGGAAAAGGATATCCATTATTCATTGTCACTTGGTTCAAGAAATAATAATCGATAAAATACACAAACTTCCTCAAGACATCTTAATGATAAAAAGGGTGCACCCCAAGGTGACACACTCAGCTAAAAAAAACTCATTGCAAAAGATCATTGAGCTATACTCACATATCTCACAACTCAAAAGTCATCCACCTATTTGGATACATTGAAATAGGAGACAAACCTGACTATAGCTCGATCCCAAACTCAATCTCTCATCAAGGGGGTAATTATACAACCACCTATGTAAATTCATTAGGGTTATATTCTAAAACCCTAGGAAATACTAACTTCTGAACCATCAAAGAGAGTAGCATCAACTCGATCATCAAAGATTATAAGGATTGAATATGCCTACGATCCATTTGAGGGTCTTTCTTGCCAACAAACATTGCTAACTCTCCATGAATATCATAGAACACAACCTAAATCCTGAATAAATCCACAGTATTCTATATTGAATACAAATAATCCATGTTGATGATGATTTCATATGGATATATATATAAAAATAGGAAATCCCACCAAGATTTATGTTACCCCAGCACTAGCTCATAGTATCTAGATACTTCATACAAGTTAGCACAACCTCCAACTGGCGTAGTCAATTCCAAGGGAACTAGAATATTATCTACCTCAATTCCCAAAGTATGGATGAGTGTAGGTGATATAAAGGAGTGTTCCACTCTATAATCAAACAAACCATGAACCCATTTATAAAAAAAGAAAAGGGTACCTCAAACGATGTCTGGCTAACTTGGAACTGGAAATGCAAAAACCTATAGCTAACTTGGATATAACCCACAACCACTTTAATCTTACTAATGACCACCTCTATGGATGTGCCCAAATTTATGAGGATGAGGATAATCTCAAACTAATTTTTTTTAGCCTTCTCCAACAGGGTTATATGTATTGGTAACATTTCATTTTCTTTTAGTAAAGTGTTTTACCAAAAACAAAATTGTCGAGTCACTAAATTATTGTTAAAAAATATACCACTAAATGTTATTGTGATAGATAAAATTGTTCTGTTATAATTATAATAATTCCAATATATAATAGATATATTGGTTAAAATTCCTATAAAAATATTTATACAATATATTTATCTATTGTTAATATTATTATCAATTTATATAAACAATACAAAAAATTAATATTTTTTTATAAATTATATATTAAATAAAATATTCTGTATTGGTATATAAATATTTGTTACTAAAATTTTATATTATATTTATTAATTTGATTATATATAATATATATATTATACTTTTTATATGATAATTACAAAATCATATTATATAAAACTCCAAAAAACAAAGGATTTATTTGAATAAAAAAAATAAACATAATTTAAAAACATGTTCAAACTCTAAGAAAGACATGAGGATCTAAGAAACATGTTACAAAAATGTATAAAAATGTTCAAACTCCAAGAGAATTTATATGAGGCTCCATCAAACTTCATCCACAATAGGTCTCTCACATATAAGTTATCGCAGTTATGGTTCACACTAGTGGTGGGGTTCAAACATTCAATTCATCCACTCAGTCATGAAATGGTCACAATGGAGATGATCCCCTATAGTAGGATCACATTATAATAATGAAGCAACTAATCCTCAATCTCCGAAATAGGTGTCTAGAAGAAGATGATCATCCCTAGTCATGTTAGTAGATACCCTTTCTTTCACCTGTGAATGGAAGAATTTCATCAATGATCTAATTTTGACAACAAGAAGAAGATGTGTGTTAAATTATATTATAGTATTTGTAATAATAGTAGAGTCACAGACATATGGTAGTAGAATAATCATATTACAACATGTAATAACAACCAATGTGTATGTGTATAATAGAATTAGTGTCACTAATCATATATTGTGGCAGAGTACTACGATATGTATGGGACTCTGCTACCAATATATATGATGTACTAAAGTTTATGAGTTATTGTTTCTATTACATTGAAATTTTTGTTTGTAATAGTAGTAGAGTCAAAAATCAGTCTGGGTGACTAAGGCCTTGCATATATGAATGCTAGCCATATTTATCGCCTGGCACACTGAGCAGATGTTCACGAACCCACCACGAAATCTGCATAAGAACACCAAAAGAATAGTATTTATATATATATATATAATAAATTAAATATGAAAAAAATATTCCTTTATAAATATAAATTTATGAATTAATTTCAAAAATTACCTCAAGATCCAAATATTTTTAGGACTACAAAATTAAAGATTTGAATGCCTAAAAATACAATGATTCACTTTCTGGGATGCAAACAAGAGAAGTAACATTTTTCAATTTGAAGAGTTCTCCAAACACTTCTAACAACATAGGATGTTCATTCACTACAAAACATTCTCTAATAACATTTCAATCCACACATTAACTATTATGATAATAACAAAGGAAAATACTATCACAGGAAAAAAAATTTAATATTTAAAATGAAAAAATTAAATACTTGCACTTTGTTATTTTAAATGAATCAAAACAAAAAAAATTAACTTTTGCAGAAGATGTTTTCCATAGTTTATTTTAACCTCTTCCTGAATAAAAACCCAAAGCATAAAAAATCTGGCCACATGGAAAAGAACCAAACCCTAAATGAAAACATGTATGAAAAATACAAAATCACTCTAGGAAGGTACTACCAAAGTGCAGTAAATGAAAAAAGGTTTGAAATGATAGCACAAAACAACAAAATTGATAATAAAGAAATAAAGGGTGGTTGATTCAATCCTCATTAATAATGTATTCAAATTCCACCTCCATCCTAGATAGCTTCTTGTAAACCCCAAAAAAGTTATCTTGCTTGAACCTCTCATTAAAGGACTTGGGATCTATAAAAAATTAACCAGTTCAATCAATGTAAAAGTTTTGGATTTAAAAAAATGAAAATACAATAAAAATAAATAGAATAAGTAATATCTCCCTTTTTTACCTTCAATAATTTAGACCCATCAGTCCAATAATTTATGAAAAATCAATAGATAACAACTAATATTTAATGTCACTAACTAGGTTGTCCTTTAAGGCCAAGTATTCAATGGTATTATAGAAATCAATAATCAAAGTTCAATGTTATATCTTCCTCATAGAGACCCAAATTTAATTTGTATGATCTTGGTAGAGACCATTCATTTGATGCTTCTTTTTAGGAAATGGATCATCCATTAAATTTGTCTTTCGATAAAGGTATAGGTAAACTTCCTTTTTTATTTAAACAAAAGTATTACCTACATAACATGGAAATAAACACAGAAAGACAAACTTTTATTTATCAAAAATTTATACCTGCATTTAGTTTTGAAATAATAACTTGTAGAAGGTAACCATGATATCAGATTCTGCTAGTCAGTGGACCTAATAGTATCAGTATCAATATCCCTCCTTCTAGTAATAATCTCCAATACCCATGATATCATATTCTACTAGTTAGTGGGCCTAAAAATATCAATAACATACCTTCTAGTAATGATCTCAAAGAACATGACACCAAATCTATACACATATGATTTGGTAGTCAACTGGACAACCCATTCCTACTTAAAAGCACAATATCCGTAGGTCCCCATCACTATTGTATAATCATGGGTCTTATCTGTAGTGGGTCAAAGCTTGGAAAGACTAAAACCAGAGAGATTTGGTTTGAATTCCTCATCTAGAAATATGTTCAATGCACAAAAATCATGGTATATTGATTATGAGTAAATCAGTTATAATAAAATTAGAAGATGAGTACTATGAAACATGGGTGAGTAAATAATTGTACATTGAGCTTGAACACATGGCTTGTATAGGCCATGATGTATAGGATGGTTCAGAATTGTAAAAAATTGAACAGAATTGTACATGCCATGTGTTCAGGCCATAAGTACTTGAACACATGACCTGTACATAATTGAACACATGGACATGATTAATGTTCCATGATTTATAGGACATGGATATGTGAAAATCCATGTGTCATAGGTAATATACAATGATGTAAAGGTATGTACATTCCATGTGTTCATTTTTTGAAGAATTCAGAACATGGATTGTACATGGGAATGACTGATTTCAGCTCAAGTATGCATGTACAATTCATAGTAATCCTTGAAATACAATACCACCATTGTAGAAACATGGGTCTTATCATTTTAATGAAACAAAGAATACATGAATGCAGAGTAAAAAATAAAAATAACAAAAAAATAATAATAATGTTACCATATTAAATAAAAATTTAAAAATATTATCAAAAAATAGATAATCTAGTACGCATATAATCAATAAAGAAAGTATATAATAGTGGATGGGTAAAGTGATCCCACTGATCCAAAAATTACCATGAAGAAACCACATACATTACATAGGTTGTAATTGAATGCATATTGAATATAAATTTCATCAATTGATACATTGAATTCCCATTGAATATAAATTTCATATTAAAACTATATATTATACATAAGACGGAATCCTATTAAAAAGTATACATGATACTTTGCATTAGAAAGAAATAATGAATGCATATTATACAAAATCAAGAATATTGAGACTAATGAGGATGGGGGATAAGGTGATACAATTTAGATGACTCTATCTGTTCATTTGATCAAATGTGTTTGGAAGTGATTCTTTGTTACTACAATAATAAGACACTCATAAAATGCACACAACACAAACATACCATAACAAACAATGAAGTGAATCACATGTGCCTAGTTTATGAATTCCCTAATGAGATTTTCTACATTACTTAAAAACATAACACAAAAATTCCAAAAAAGTAGTCCATTAATATGTTGATGAAATGTCTATAACATAACATTTCTCATCAAAAAATAAAAATTCATGTGATAAATTTAATTTAATTGCGAACCAAAACTAATGGTTAAAAATTAACAACGAAAATATTAACCATGTATTAACAAAGAAACAAACATAAAAAAAACATAAAAAATAATTAATTTTAAATAAAAAATAAACTACAATTCATGAACATGAAACACTTTTAATTTATAACCACATAAATATATAATTGTAATGTTCGGAATATAAACAAAATTCAATATAGATATCAACTTTTTTCCATAGTTCATGTATTTAAATATTTAACCAAAATCTATTCATTGTAATAAATCTTATAAGTATAAACTCTCAATATCAAATTCAATGGAACAATAGTTGATTAATGTAATAAAATGGATAAAATGAATTTACACACCACATAGAATGAGAATCATTCATACGTCAAGAAGAAACACAAAATTGAGGCATTCCACACACCAAATCAACAATTTTTTTTAAACCCAATACAAAATGGCCAAACATTATTCACAAAAGGAAGAATGAATCCCTGAGAGGTGGTGAATTCCTATGTAAAATATTCAATACCCTCCAATTTAAGGTATAAAAGTTTTATATGGATTGTATAGTTTACTATATTCCATAGAATAAAAATATTTTAGTTCATTTAAAATGACAATTGTATATGGAATGAGACTTGAAAGGGAGTTCAACCAATCTATATTTCAAAAAAATGTTAACATTTATCATCATGTCCCCCCTAAAATTGTTCAAAATAAAAGGCGAGGTGTAGCAAGTAACTTTTTGTGTGTAGATATTTGTGTTATTTTCAAAATTACCAGTGTATTAGTGATAATAGGATTAAATTTACTCCTTGATAGATACTTTTTAAAATGGCTTCATCAATTTTTTGATGATTGAGATACTGCTTTAATCTATGAAAGATAAAATGCACAATAGAGTAATTCAATCAATATTTACAACTAGAAATTAGTAAATAGTGATAGAAATATCACATTTGTTCCCTCCATTTATTTATTCAAAATCTAATCCATTTAATTTTTAACTGAAATTAAAATTTTCCCATGTTCCATCAATATTTTTAGTGTAGTGGAAGAAAATGATCATAGAAATAAATATTTCTTAACAAATTCAATGACATTCAAAAAATATGAAGAAATAACAACATCGAAAAATTGAAGGGGTGGTTGATGAAGGGAAAGATGCCTATTAATGAATAGAACATCATCGGATAGGTGGTGATATAACAAGGGGTGATGAACCAAAGGGAGATGAACTAAAGGGTGATTAACAATGACCTAAAAAAGCAGAGCACACAAATTTTGGGGCACAAGGTTATTTTTTTAATAGTCAAAGCCAGTGAATAGGTAAATGGTTTATTTAATAAAAAAATTGGGGATTCTGGGTTTTTTAATATTTAAATGATATTTATTTAATTAAATTTATCTTTTTAATAATTATTAAAAAGATAATATTATTTAAAATAAAAAATTTTATAGATGATTCTAATAATTTTTTTTATTGGAAAAAATGTTAGAATGAGAATGATAAAGTAACATATCCAACTGTAAGTAAAAGATTTGTTAGTAATAAATAATTAATATTGACAGATGCATTTGTTGGTAAAACAAGTGTTAGCAATTACTATTAATATCAAAAAAACATTATATATATTGGAATTACTTCTTCGTACCAACATATGTTTTATCTTTCACTAATATTATATGGGTATAAGTCATTTTTTATAGTGTCAGCATTTTACTCTTCCTGCCCAATCTTCTCTCTGCTAGTTCCAAACAGGATCACCTTGCTACTGCTTCCATGACTAAAAATGGATCAATGGAGGAACCTGAAGCAGAACACTTGGTACACACTGACTGCTTAGAAATGTTAGACACTCTCACCACTGATGAAATTGTTCTATACAATAAAAACATGAATTTTATCCCTTGAAATAACTATGAGAGCCTCTACCCCCGTAAAAATGAGATGATGAGGGCTAAGACCTGCCCCCAGCCGATTGAAAAATCTTTTATCCAGGAAACCAAGAACCCCATTCCACAACTCTGCTTTATGAGGAATCCCGACAGCTCCCCTATCATGATGATTTGGTTCTATCTAGTATTCTCTCAATAAAATATACTCTTTTAAACACATCTAGATATGTATTCAGCATGAATAGGGTAACCTAGTGCTGAAAATTTGGTAATAATTAATAAGTTAATAATTTCTAAGTCATGGGCCGTAAATTTGGAATATCATACATTGTGTATTATACCTCAAGCCATCATATCTAATAAATAGAGTAAGTACCTGAAGCCATCATAGCCTATACTTACCATACCTATGATAATCCTTTGGAAAATACATTCAAAGATACATGTGTGTGAAATAACCACAACCCATCATATCCATCTACACACATATATGTAGAAACTAACTGTCATGTATACCGACATAAGTAACTACCAAGAGAAGAGAGTGGGGCTAGAGGGGGTAGTTAGCCATCAATCCTCTCACTGATATTTTGGGGAAAACATCATCCCAAAGTCCATTGGGTGTCAGTCACCCAAACCAAAATGGGTGGGCCAACGTATTAAATAACAAAATATAAATGATATAATATAGCTCACAACCATACTATGGGAATAACATAGTTTTATATTAAACTACAGATAACATCATTTAGACTCCTCACATCCACTTATAAGACCACATATCCAACAAGAATAAAAGAAATTTAAATACATACATTAATCACCTATTTAATTTTTATCATTAAGAAATTAAATTTACATTAATTAATTAATTATCCATTAATTAACGAAAAATATCGTTCCATATATATTATATTAATCACAATACAAGTCCTCTCCCTCTAAGAATAATGTAAATTGTGTTTGCAGTTTCTTAAGAGAAATATATTTTCAGAATTTTCATTCAATCAATACCAAAACCATGGGTCAATAATAATTTATACATCATTAGTATCATTAAATAAACTAGGTACTCTAGTAAAACCATCCTAAGTTACCACCAAGAGGAAACATGCAACCAATCATACCCTTCCACTTCATGTAGTGGGGAAAGGAATGCAGATAAAATAAGAAACCCTACCATCATCAATTAAAAATATTCATAAACGAGCATCCCATCTCTCAACATCACTTCAATGGTTAAGACCAGATTTAGAAAATTCTAACATATCTTGTTCCATCCACCAAAACCACTTGCACATCTCAATGTATCTATCTATCACATGTGAAAAATTCTACTATATCATCTGGGCCTCCCCACTCCATATCACATCAGTCATCCCAAGATCATAACACATCTGGGCATACCATCCCCACATCACATCTTATAGAGAAGATCACATCCATATCAAATCAACTGAGTAGTAGGAAACAAACAAGCATAGACAGTAGGGAAATCTAGTGCTTAAAACAAGTCATATAGCCTTCACAAATAAACGAGCTCTCATGGATCCAACATAAGAAACTCAACCTTCTCAAGAAAATGGGAATCTTACGCCCTATAAATTATACTTATCACACAATCAATTCTTAATCCATATTAAATCAATAAATTCATTATCTATAGGTTCCAACTATGGTAAACTTAAGTCATCATACTTTAACAAGATATAAAAATTTAAACAATCTCTTAGCATTAAAACTAGTTTTATAAAAATATGAGAAGAACCATTTTTTAATTAACATGCCTTTTAATATTATCAACATAACCAAAAATAATTATCATGATTCATATTCATTATCAATTTTATTATCATGGAAGAACACATTTAATTAATCATATATATTGTATCAAATATATTATCATAAAATTACAAGAAACACCAGATTCAAACATGCAACTTATTTAATTATTTTTAATATAAATAAATAATTAATTCTAGATTTATATCATTTACCAATTTCCATAAAAAAACAAAATTATAATCTATAGCATAAAAAAACATACTAATAAGAATATCATATATAGAACACTCTCTATAAAATCATCAGGAAAACTATTATGATGGTAGAAATCAACAACATGTGATCTCTAAAACCAATTATTTATTAATCTAGTTCAATAATCATTATTTTAATTCCATTTCCATCTAAAATTCTAAACCAAGGTAAATTTATTATTTCACATAAATAAATAGAAGAATCATTTAATCCCTTACCTAAAAGACATCAATGTCCTTTGCATGAAAATAGAACAACATTGTAGATCCCAATAACCTCTCCCATAAGAAGATTCATCCCTACAAGGATTCTGTGACACAACCACAATAATAGATAACAAATAAAAACTCTATTAGAAACATGGAAAGAAACGTCCATCATATGGGATAAAGAAGCGAGAGGAAAAAAATTGAATAAACATGAGAAAAGAGGTATAACATACCTTAGATAAACACATATCAAAGAAAAAATTCCAAGAATCAATACCCATTGAAGGAATCCCAGAATTCCAAGGGAGAGGGTCATTGGACACCTGTAAATCAAGAGAAATGCATTAGGTTTGAGAAAAACATGAGGTGATATTGCATTTAAAGGCACGCTACATAGTTTATTTCCACAATGTTAAACCATTTAACATCATGTAAATACTATGTTTTATATCTCACTAAAAACACATCACATTGAACCAATTAAACCTGAATATTTACACCTCATGTACTGGCCCATTAACCATCCACAAATAAGTCCTAAATGGATTCTAGGACATGAAAGGGATCTCATCCAAGATGTGAACTATGAATTCATGATATGATACATCTACACATAATTAATTATCCTTTATTCCATATTTTAGTAACTGATAAATCCATACCCACTCTAGGCCTTCTCTGAGCACTACAAGATTTAGAAACATTAAAAGGGTTGTACTTTATGAATCTGAGCCCTTATAATGTAAGATCCCAACATTCATGGTGGTATGAACTCATTTAAATTCTGGTTAAATGTTATTATTATGGCTAATGAAGTGGCTCTTGGGTGTATGAGATGTTTTGGTGGTGTTATAGGGTTGTGGGAAACAAAATGGGGAGAAAGAATCTAAATAGTGTGTAGCTCATGGTTGATACATGGTTAGTACAAAATGTGCACCTCGACATGGAAACTGTGTGACCAAACTTTATTTTAGATATATTCTGGTGCACAGTCACCACATGGTTTTCCAAACCTTATGGGTTTTTATAGGAAAACTTCTATCTTGGACCCTCTTGGAAAGAGAGATCAGTATGGTTGACGCATGATTTGGATAACCTTTTGGCCAAACTGTGTGGCCCATAAAAAGTAGGAAATTCATGTTTTTCCCTCTTGGGATTTAAGGGTTCTAACATTAATTTCTTACATATTCCTCCTTCAACATATTTGGTGATGAAACAAACCTTTCTAGACTTCTAATGGATGATTCTACTTTGATTATTGTCAGTTTGGAGAGTGTTTGGGTGAGAATCGAATATCTGGGTGAGTCTAACCCTCATCTCCCTTCCTTTTTCTGGATTAGGGCTTGTAGAATTGTTCTACTTTTTCCCAAACCATAAAACCCTCACTTTTCCAGAAGATTTTAAGTTGTGTCATTAACATGCATTTTAGTTCGAATCAAGAGCGAAGGTTGAGAAAGAGTTCATCAACAAACATGAGGTATGTGGTCTTAAAGCCTTTTCACATAGTCTTATTGTTATATATATGTGTATGTAGTTGTATTAATTCACTACTTGGTCGTGTTCTAATTTCCTTGAGTTTTGAATATGAACTGGTCCTTAAATTGAGGTCTAAGACCCCTCACATACCCCATTGGTTTTATTGATGTCACACCATAAAATTTCATAGTAAGTTATGTCTTTAAAGTAATTCAATATATTATATTGCACGCAACACTGACTCGGCTTGAATTATATGAAAGATTGAGTTTCTGAAAAACAACACATGAGTATTATAATTATTTAAATGAAATATTTATTTATCAATTAAATATTTTGATATGAATAGTAACAAATAAATTTTTATTATTATTTATAACAGTTTCACATAAATAAAACATATTTATAATGAAATGTATATGTTTTGTTAAAATAGTTATATGTTTCGAAAAACTATTTTCTTAAAAGAACAAATTTTTATGTCCTTTTATGAAAAATATTAAAATTAATATTAGAAACTTATAAAAATTAAATATGTTAAAATATACTTCATTTTTGGATTTGGAATATCAAAATTAGCTTAGGGTGAAGTTTTGATATTTTTTATGAAAACTTTCAATTTTTGAGGAATAGTGAAAATACTAAATAGTACATAAAAACCGACATTTTATTTAAATATTTATTATTTTTATTTGAATTTATTTTAAAGTCACAATAGATAAATAATACCCATATTAGTACATTGTAATTAATTGGAGTCATTTTATAATAAGATTAGATATATAAAATTTTATTGGATTTTTTAACGTCTTTTACTCACCTTATAGGAACATTTGTAAATTTTAAAAAAACATAATTTTACCACTTCTGTGAATTGAATTTAAAAACTACAAGATAAACGGTTGAAATCAGTAAGTAAAAAGTGGTTCAATATGATGATTTTTTTGAGTGAAGAGTAACTTTTTGAATTTTATTCACCACAGTTAAAAGTAAATAGGGAAATTAAAGGTAAAAATGATATTATAATTACCCTAAAATATGTCTTAATTCTATCGTATAAGTTTATTTCGACCAAAATAAACCTTATGAATAAAATATGATCCTTTTTGATCCACTTTGATTATATTAATACATTTATTATTATTTTATTTAAAGAGGAGTTAAAAGTGTTAAATTCAAATTTTAATAATAAAACTGTTTTTAATATAGGGTTATACATAAGATAAATTTGACTATAAATATTAATTATAAATCTAAAAATATTTCCTACATCATGTTATTTTATTTATTATTTTTATACATTAAATAATTAAATTAATTTATGACACAATGATGATGCAATAATTACCTTATTAATGGAAGACTAGAATAATTAATATTATAAATTTCAAAATAATTGTAAATTTATACTTTTGATGCATTGCACGAATTTTATAGGTTAATATGACATGTTGAGATTTATTTAATGTATTGTTTTCAAAGTAATAATGTTTTTTTGACTTTCACAAAAACCAAATACTAAATAGTGTCAAAATTGACATAAATGAGTTTATAAAACAAATACTATATTATTAAATGATATAATAATCCTAAAAATATAAGGTTTGGCCAAAGAACTTATATAATGATAGATATGCCATTAATGAACTAATTTAGGTTATCTTGTTATTTTATAGTAAATTTATTAACCCTGTAATATAAAAATTCAAGAAGACATTGTAAAAGTTAAACTATTTAACTAAGAGTTAAATCTAAAAGATAAGTTAATATGGTGACCTAAACTTGTCTAAAACCTATTGGTTGAGAGTATTTCGACCCATACCCACCTTATAATATAAATAAATCCATTTTTAGGCATTATAAACCGAAAATTATTTTATAATAAAAATAATATTTCAAGCTTTTCCTTAAGTAACCCTCACCTCTCTTATAAAAGGGCACTTCACCTTCTCTTAATTTCACACCTCCAAATCAATCTGTCTCTACCAAACCCTCCTCAAATATCCTCCCAACTACCCTAACTTCAACCTAGTGTCATTACTTTTATCATAAATCCTATATACCTTTCGGTCAAATCAAAAGGAAGCACCCAAAGAAGAGGTAATAATTTCATCACCTCATTCAAAGTTCTTTTCTTCTTCCAATTATTATTTATTTATTGTTTCCAAACCAAAATAATAACTCAAGTAACTTATAAATAATGTGATGTTATTATAAATATTTTACAACCATATTTATTATTCTATCCATCCTATGAATGACAAAGTCACCATACGTGCGTACATACGACTTACCGTCTCCACGTCGTGGTGTAGTTTGTTATTCAAAACTTCATTATTTGGATGGGTATAATAATGAGTATAATTGATGTAAATAATAAATATAACATGTTAATTATTATTTATATATGATATACCATCCAATTACATACAATTTCCCCATCAATAGAATGATATTGTCGCTTGTGCGTACGTACATATTATTATCTCCATGAACGCGATGAGATTCATTCCCCATCGTAACCATTCAAGAATAATTTTCATTTTATGATTTAAAATAATGTTTAAGAATTTAATATAATTATGGATATGAATAAAATACATCCAATCCATAAAAAACATGACTTATGTAACAAAACATATAAAGGAAAACGAATCATTTAACACCCGAAACAATGATACTACTGAAATATTATTAAAAAAGTAATATTAGAATATCATATATGATATCATATATATGTATATGGTTTTTGAATAATTTAATAACAATTATTTAACTATTATATATGAGGTTAACATACCCTCGACTAAGGAAGAGTACAAGGTGATGTTTAATTTTATAATCTCTTTATTATCCAAGGTTGTTTGTACATAAGCATCTACTGGGGCTTCCTTATCATCCACATCCGTGTTTCTTAAAAATGTATTTCAATTTTTTTTTACTATTTACTAAAATATAGGTTAAAGTCATTTATACCCTTGTTTGAAATTTTATAAAATGTTGTTAAAGGCATCTTTCCGTCATTTTCAAAACAAGGTACTTTATAACCTTTTCGACAAATTAAGGAAAGACTGTTTTTTAACTTATACAGCGGGTGCGGCTATTTTAAGATCTTATAACACCTTCAAAAGAATCCATTAAAATATTATAAAAATATTTTCAAAATAAATGTTTTCTTTTATAATTATGTGACTTTTAAATTATTTTTCAAAATAGAAAGAGATATTTCTCTCAAATAGTTTTGATTTCATCTATGTCAACATCCTTTGATGGATTTTACACTTGTTTGAAGTTGATTTCTTATGATATAATATTCCACATTGTATTGAAGTTTTTGTGATATGTCTGAATTTAGATTTGTTATATTTATACCATTCATGGTTTATGGTTAAAGTATTAACATTTCGTATTCTTGTTTTAATAATAATGTTTATGTTATGTTTCCACCTTTTCATATGAGGAATGAATTGGACTTAGTAAGTGATGGGTGGAGCCTGTTATAACTCTTCGATGCATCGGTATGTATCAGGATACAAACTAGTGTCTTGGAACAAGGGCTTGATAAAATATTATTTGTAGTCTTAGCACAAGGACTTGACTATGTGGTTATGATGTCTCACATTATGCATTCCATCATTATGAAATTAACTATTGACATTTCATGTGATTATTAGACTAGTATAATATCCATGTGAATAAGTAAACGAAATTATTTGATTTATCATTTACATATTATGTTGAAGTTTAAATTTAAAAGTCTTGTATTTTAATAATATACATTTCCTTAAAAGTAAATGCTTATTTATCATTGTTTCTGCTATATTGTTATCCTTACTGAGCATTTAAGATCACCCCTTTCTTATGTTTTCCTTCTCCCAATATTTGAAGAAGTATATTATGAATGATCTATAGGGATAAGACAAGGGATATGATTGTTTTCAAAGGGGATACAATGATATTGTTTTTTTATTTCATGATGTGATGTAAAACTTATGTATGTATCTATTACTTCCAAGGCTACTAAACTAATATGTCTTTTGAGACTTGATCTCTTACGATTATGAAAATGTTATGTAATAATGCACTTACTTTGGGTAACTAGGGTCAGGGCGTTACAGTTGGTATCATAGGAAGTTTATTACAAACCTTGGAAACTAGATTTAGAAAAACTCTAATTTGGGAACATTACCCTAAGATAGACTTTGAGGATTAGTATTGAAGAATATCCAAAAAATTTGGTAGTGTAAATATTATGTTGTTTTTCCAAGAAAATACATCCCTATATGAATATATATAGGTAGAGGTGGCTCTAGCACAGATGTACCTCGGAGTGAACACTCTGACAAGGAGTTCTGGGCTTTACCCGAGGTATCCTGGTACCCCACAATGGGCCTTGCTGGACTCTTGGTATTGACACTCCCATGGGATATGCTTAATATAATTCAAATTTTCTTTACAAACCATTATTAAGGATTTATGAGTAAATACTTCCTTAAAGAAAACATTTTTATGACTATGGATTATATGCATAAACTTTTCAATTTACATTTGGTATTTTACAAGTTTGGAATTGTGCATTGTGATTCATAAAATAACTTAGTGTATGCCATTGTTTAGAAATGGTGACCAGTAGAAGGAATGAGAATTCTAGTAATATTCATGATCCAAATATTAAGAAGGATCATATCTTTTATGGTCTTAAGAAAAAATTTAGAAGGGAAATAGTCTCCCACGTATTATCATCATATGAAGAAATAATATCATGTTTTAATAAGATAAGTAAAGAATTCTATGAGTCCTATTACTTCAAAGGGTAGCTAGAGAAGAAAAGGATGGTAGAGAGAAGGATAGATAAAGGGAAGAATGGAAAGAAGGATTTTCCAATATGTGATATATGTAGAAAGAATCACCTTGGTAAATAATTAAAGGGAATGGTATTTTGTTATATGTGTGGAGAAAAAGGAAACCAAGTACGTGATTGAAAGGGTAAGAAAAAGGTTTCAAATGTACAATTCTTCTTCTGTAAGGAGTTGGGACACTACGCGAATCAATGTCCCAATCATCAGAGTATACCCCAAATGATTCTTTGGATAATAATAAAGTTACGATACTACCACAAATGAAGTGGAATAATTAATGTTCTTATATTTTTATTAATTAATTATGTAATTTGAGTGTTGTATCAATGATGTTCTAGTTATATTAATTATGGAAATAAATAAGTATTGTACTGCAGTACTATTTCATTGAGGATTTGAGATTATATGGTACTAAGAAAAGTGACTCAACAACAATTTAAACCTTTTATAAAATACATGGTTGAAGGAAAGATAAAACTTAATATGGTCCTTATACTATGGTAGTGATTTTGGAATGAAATATGGTTGATTTGTATAAATTATATTGGATATTCTTGACTACATTGGAACTAATTAAAGGTTTCCTAATTCCATCATTGTTGAAGTATTCAATTTTTTTGGATATAATGAATATATCAAGTATTCTATAAGGAATAAGGAGCATGAATGTAATCAATAGGGTTTTATGGTAATTCATGGTTTTACCATGTTTAAAGATAATACATGATGAAGATACTCACATGTTATTATGTGGAAAAAAGAGATCTTCATTATGCTATGTTGACATTCCTTATAAAGTTTTGGAATATAAGTTTGGACACAAGTATTTGGGATAATTCTAAAGGTTGAAATGGATTAATTTGGACATTGGATACTATGGTTTAATGTTAAAACATTTATTAATATTATTTTTGGATTTTTTTATAAAAAAAGAAAACCCAAAGGTCGGGCGACAACTTGTTGCGTCCAGAAAGGCCATGAGACTTAAACCCGCAACCGATGGGTTACAAGGGTGCATCACATACCACTTCCCCACGTGATTCCTTGGTTTGTATAATGTAGTTTTTAAAATCATATGATAGAGGAATTGTAAATTCATTTTATTGAAACCCTATACAATTAGCATAAATAGAATATTTTTTAGTTCTATTATCTTTTGGAGTGAAAGATGAGTTTGTGGTAGAAATTAGTCAAAGGATGGAACTCTACTTGTCAAGTATTTTTTTATTCTATGAAGAAATTAATTCTTAAACATTAGGGAAAGGATATTAAAATAAAAAATGTGTTATCATAATACCTTATGTTTTGACGAACTAATGATATTTTAAGTCATCATAGATTTATAGCCTTGAGGCCCTCGATTTTTTATTTATTGTTCACTTGTTTGTGATTGATGACCTCAATCACTCCATAAAAAAATTTACGTTTTACTCCAATTATGTGCCTCAAATTTCCACCAATGTTCTCCTATTAACAATCCTAATTTGGTGGTGAATTTTTCATTTCCCTTTCCCTCTTATTAAGACTAAATTTTTTTAACCCTAATTCTGATGTGGGTTTTCCACAAAGGTATTTTCTATTTTTAACCTTTTATTTTTGAAGAACAATTTCAAATTTCGAGGAATAAATTTATTGAAGTAGGGGAGAATGTAACACCCTAATTTTTCATAGTAAGTTATATCTTTAATGTAATTAAATAGCATATATTGCATGCAACACAGACTTGGCTTACGTTATACACAAGATCGAGTTTCTGGGAAACAACACATTAATATTATAATTATTTAAATGATATATTTATTAATCAATTAAATATTGTGATATAAATAGAAAAAAATAAATTTTTATTGTTATTTATATTGTTTTCACATAAATAAAACATATTTATAATGAAATGTATATGTTTTGTTATATTAGTTATATATTTTGAAAAACTATTTTCTTAAAAGAACTAATTTTTATGTCCTTTTATGAACAATAATAAAATTAATATTAGAAATTACTAGAAATTTAATTTGGAAAAATATAATTTATTTTTGGATTAGGAATATCAAAATTAGATTAGGGTAATGTTTTGGTATTTTTATGAAAACTTTCAATTTTTGATGAATAGTGAAAAATACCACATTGTATATAAAAACCGAATTTTTATTTAAATATTTATTATTTTTATTTAAATTTATTTTAAATTCACAATATATATATAATACCCATATTAGTCCAATGTAATTCATTGGAGTCACTTTATAATAAGATTAGATATATAAAATTTTATTGATTTTTTTAACGTCTTTTACTCACCTTCCAGGCACATTTGCAAATTTGCATAAAACGTAATTTTACCACATATGTGAATTTAATTTAAAAAATAAAAGAGAAAAGTTTTACATAAATAAGTAAAATGTGGTTCAATAGGATGATGTTTTTGGTGAATAGTATCTTTTAAATTTTATTTACCACGATTAAAAGTAAATAGGGTAATTAAACGTAAAAATGATATTTAATTACCCTAAAACATGTACTAATTCTATTAGATAAGTATATTTCGACCAAAATAAATGTTAGGAATAAAATATGATACTTTTTGTTCCACTTGGATTAGATTAGGACATTTATTATTATTTTATTTAAAAAAAATGTTAAATTCAAATTTTAATAACTAAACCATTTTTAATATAGGGTTATAAATAAGATAAATTCTACTATAAATATTAATTATAAATCTAAAAATATTTCCTACATCATGGTATTTTATTTATTATTTTTATACATTAAATAATTAAATTTATTTATGACACAATGATGATGCAATAATTAGCTTATTAAGGAAAGATTAAAATAATTGATACTATAAGTGTTAAAATAAATGTAAATTGATACTTTTGATGAATTCCGCAAATTTTATAGGTTAATATGACATGTTTGGATTGATTTAATGTATTTTTTCTAAGCAATCTAGTTTTTTTGACTTTCACAAAAACCAAATACTAAATAGTGTCAATATTGACATAAATGAGTTTTTAAAACAAATACTATATTATTAAATGATATAATATTCCTAAAAATATAAGTTTCATCCAAAGGACTTATATAATGATAGATATGTCATTAATGAACCAATTGAGGTTCTTTTGGTATTTTATAGTAAGTTTATTAACCATGTAATATAAAAAATCAAGAAGACAGCCCGAATGGACTGAAGGCCTTCATTTTTATTGATTTTTGATAACCCCCTTTCAAGGGATGAGGGGAAGCCGTTACAAGGCCCATAGGCTCAAAGATTACAAGGCCTGTAGTCTTAAGAGATTACATGACCCGAAGGTCTTAGGTAATTCAACCAGACTATCTACAAGGAACTGCCCCTCCCCATCATCTGCATCATGATAGTAGCTCTCCACCTTAACATGGCCGTCTAGATAGGATTCTCGTGAAAGAATAGGCTGGTCCCGATGGCATATCCATACCCTCTCATTATGACAGATCTATTTGGATCTGATCTGGTGAGTTCATCTGCTCTGAATCCTCTTCTAGGGCTGCTCTTTTTTTGTAGTGTGTCTGGGGAAACTGCATGTGGCCCGAAGGCCTTGAGGTGGCCTGAAGGCCTTAAAGGTGGCCCAAAATCCCTACTGACCCAAAGGCCTGGGTGCACCGAAATCCTTAAGGACTCCAAGCCCAAACCGGTGGCCCAAGGTGTATAGTTCCATCTGCTACAGTACCGAACAATATCTGGTATAGTGCCTGCTACAGTACCCATATAGTGTATAGTACTGCTACAGTACTTCCACGGTGTCTGCTACAATACTTCTACAGTACCCCCCCCCCAAAATATTCCTCTACCTGGTTTTGAACCTGGGTCTTTTGGATGCACTTAATCATACCTCACCAACTAGGCTGAGGCTCATGTGCATAAAAATTCAAGAAGACATTGTAAAAGTTAAACTATTTAACTAACAGTTAAATCTAAAATATAAGGTTAATATAGTGACCTAAACTTGTCTAAAACTTATTGTTTGAGAGAATTTCTACCCATCCCCACATTATACTCTAAATAAATCCATTTGGAGCCATTATAAATTGAAAAATATTTTATAATAAAATAATATTTCAAGCTTTTCCTAAAGTGACCCTCACCTCTCTTATAAAAGGGTACTTCCCCTTATCTTATTTTCACACCTCCAAATCCATTTTTCTTTGCCAAAACCTCCTCAAATATAATCCCAAATAAACTTAGTTCAAGCTATAGGAATTAATTTGATCATAAATCCAACCTAAGGAGACCTTTTGATCAAATAAAATGGAAGCACCCGAAGAAGAGGTAATATTTTCTTCACCTCTTTCAAAGTTCTTTTCATCTTCAAATTATTCTTTCTCTGTTGTTTCCAAACCAAAATAATAACTCAAGTACCTTATACATACTGTGATGTTAATATAATTATGGTACAACCATATTCATTATTCTATCCATCCTATGAATGAAAAAGTCACCATACGTGCGTATGTACACCTTACCGTCTCCATCTCGTGGTGTAGTTTGTTATTCAACAATTAATTATTTTCATGGGTATAATAATGAGTATAATTGATGTAAGTAATAAATATAACATATTAATTATTCCTTATATATTATATAGAATCCAGTTACATACAATTTGACCATTAATATAATGATATTGTCGCTTGTGTGTACGTACGGAATACCGTCTCCACGAACGCGATTAGACTCATTCCCTATCGTAACCATTCAAGAATAATTTTCATCTAATGATTTAAAATAATTTTTAAGAACTTAATATAATTATGTATATGAATTAAATACATCCTATCCATAACAAACATGACTTAAGTATCAGAACATATAAAGGAAAATCAATTAGTTAACACCCAAAATAATGATACTACTTAAATATTATTAACAATGCAATATTAGAAGATCATATATGATATCATATTTATGTATGTGGTTCTTGTATAATTTAATAAAAATTATTTAACTATTATATAGGAGGTTAAATTACCCTCAACTAAGGATAAGTACAAGGTAAGGGTTAATTTTAAAATCTCTTTATTATTTGAGGTTGTTTGTACGTAAGTATCTACTGGGAGTTTTTTATCATCCACATCCTTGTTTCTTAAAAATGTATTTAAAAACATTTTTAATATTTCCTACAATATAGTTTAAATTCATTAATACCCTTTTTTTATTTTTTATAATTTTTTTGAAAGGAATCGTTTGGTCTTTTTTAAAACAAGGTACTTTATGACCTTTTCGAAAAATTAAGGAAATAATTTTTTTTAACTTATACAGCAGGTGATTCTATTTTCTTCTATTATAACACCTTCAAATCTTCCCTTATAATCATATAAAAATATTTTCAAAATTAATTTTTTCTTTTATAATTATGTTACTTTTAAATGATATCAAAATAGAAAGATATATTTCTCTCAAATTGTTTTGATTTCATCTATGTAAACATCCTTTGATGAATTTTACACTTTTTTGAAGTTGATTTATTATGATACAATATTTCATATTTTATTTAAGTTTTTGTGATATGTTTGACTGTGGATGTTTAATTTTTATAGTATTCATTGTTTATGGTTAAAGTATTAACATTTCATATGCTAGTTTTTATACGAATGTTTATGTTATGTTTCAACTTTTTCATATGAGGAATGAATTGCACTTAATAAGTGATGGGTGGAGCCCGTTATAGCTATTCGATGCATAGATATGTCTCATGAGACAAACTAGTGTCTTGGAATAAGGACTTGAAAAAATATTAGTTGTATTTTTGGAATGAGGCCTTGACTATGTGGTTATGATGTCCTAAATTTTTCATTCCATCATTATGAAATTATCTGTTCATATTACAAGTGATTATTCAACTAGTAGAATATCCATGTGAATATGTAAAAGTAATTATTTGATTTATCTTTTCCATATTATCCTAAAGTTTAAATTTAAAAGGATTTTATTTTAGTCATATACATTGCCTTAAATGTTAATGCTTATTTTATGATAATTTCCACTATATTGTTATCCTTACTGATCATCTGAGATCAACCCTTTCTTATGTTTTCTTTTTCCTAGGATGTGAAGAAGTATATTATGAATGAAATACAGGGATATGATAAGGGATATGAGTGTGTTAAAAGGGTTCACAATGTTGTTGTTTTTTTATTTCATGATGTAATATAAAACTTATGTATGTATCCAGTACTTCCAAGGATACTAAACTAATCGGTCTTTCGAGACTTTATCTCTTGTGATCATTCCAATGTTTTGTAACAATGCACCAAATCTGGGTAACTAGGGTCGGGTCGTTACTATTAATGATGTGAGACTAGACCTAGGGATATCCATTGGGTATGTCAAGCCCTTGAGAATGATGACATAAATTTTTAAAACGACATGATTGGGGAAATATGAGAGAGAATGGGTTATGAATTTTAATCAGGAATGTGGTCTTAGTTAAAGGTTGAATTGAATTGATTATAAGATGGATTTTATGAAATTACTAAGGGTATTTTTAAATGGTTTAAATAATTTATTTTGGATTTTGATTCAGTTATGGTTTTTAAATGAATAATAAAATTTTTGTAAGTGGGAAATGTTCTAAAAGGGAGGCATTTGACTCATGGTGATTTATAAAGTGGTTTTATTTATATATTTAAAATTCTGGATTGAAATTAGGTTATAGTTCCCCTTTTTTGGGAAATTCCATAATGATTATTTAAAATGGTTTGAAATGGAAATGAAATCTTTGGGGAATGATTTAGCTTTATTTTTAAGAAGGAAGACCTATTTTTTAAAGTTTGTCTTCAAGATGATTTTTAAATGAGGTTTTTGATTTGTGTGTTATCATGGATTGTGAAATGAATTTAATGATGATTGTTGCCTAGTTTAAAATATCATTAGAGGGTTTTTGGCATAATAGTATATGTCTTAATGGGTTATGCCTTGTTAGTGGGATGCGTATAATGAGTTATAATTGTAAATGATGAATGTGTTTAATGGTTATGGTTTGTTTTTGGAAAATTTGTTATGGGTAAATAAGCATGTGCACATGACTTGGTGGTATGTGGGGTATTGGACTAAGGCTCTAACCATAGGTTAGTTGGACTGAGGCCATAAACCCCACCCCTATAATTCATAGGTTAGGGAGTCAGACTGAGGCTCTAAGAACCTAATGGTTTCATTTGGAGAGACTAACTAGACTATGGCTCCAAGGTAAGTGTTATGTAATGTATGGTTGGGATGTCATAGTGAGGCTATATGCATCCCAATGTATGTTCATGGTGTGGATTGGGATGGCAGACTGAGGCTATATGCTTACCAAACACATAGACATGACTTGATTACTAGATTGAGCCTCTAGGGTATGTTAATAAGTTCTGATTAGTGAATTCCCCCTTATGATTAAAAGTGTCTTTAACCCCTTATATTATGCCTAGGGATTCTAGTGCAACTAGAGCTAGTTTAGTTTGTTGGATTACCGTAAGGAACCTGATGGATAAAATGAGTAATTAGTAAATGTTTAAATGTGAAACATGTTCCTTGTTTCTATGTTTATCTATTACACATGTTCCCCTTTACACACTATTTTATAGATTGGTTATTACTTTAGACACTGTTGGTGGTGGCCTACCGATTTGTACTCACACCTTTCTCATGCTTCCATATAACTTGGGTACCCAAGAAGATGCTACTTATTTTATAATACAGGTTCATGATTGGGACCTGGTGTTTAGTTGTGCATGGGATTGTGGGTTGGAGAATGGGAGGTTAGGATCAGGTTGGGACTCAGGTTTGTGTTCGGGCTATTTTGGAAGTTTTGTTTTTAGATTTCATTTTTATGACTACCTAACATGTAGAGTTGACATATTATTACTGTATGAGGTCTTATTTTTTATAGTTGGAATTTATTGCATACTTTCCATTTATTTATCATACTATTTATTCTATCTATTAATAATATTTTTTCTATGGAATCACTCTGATAAGTGGGTATAGTCTCCCCAACATTCCTCCACAGACCTGCACTGCTAGTCAAAATTCTCTAGCGTATGGGGAGGTGCACCTGAGGGCTTGTGGAGACGTGGCTTAGGGCAACAATTTAGTGGATATCAGGTCGGGGATGTTACAAAGTAGAATAGAAGAAGGTCTTTTTTCCACTATTTTGAGGCATGGTAGAAAAAATACTAGGATCTTTTTAGGGCCTGGTAATAACCTCATGCTTGGGTGCCTATGGCCCCATGTATGGGGGAAAATCCATGTTTCTAGGGGTGGGAATTGATATCTGTTTTTTTGCTTTTATGGTTGAATTTTATTTCCAGCTTGAGTGGTTCACTTGGACGTGATGTTACTGATTTCTAAGGTTCAATCCTTTTTTCCAGTATACAGGAGTGGATGTGTGAGTTCATGCCTCATTCTAGCCATGGGTATTGATAGGTTATCTGTATGTTGCGTGTGATTGGTAGTTCATTGGGATTCATATTCCAGTAGTGTACTTTACTTCTTTTGGATTTTCCTATGGTTCTTTACCTTTAATTTTTCTTAAAGGAAATGTTTTGAAATTTGGATTTAAATAAATCTGGTATTTTTGAAATGTTGGGTTAATAAAATGGTTTTTGAAAATTTAAATTTTTAGGTTTTGAAATGGTTTGTTTTGAAATGTATATAATTATAAAACCTTGATTTTTAAATGGTAAATTTTATTTAAGATTGGAAATGGGTAAATGATGGAACTTGGGGACACTGGTGGTGTGTATCCCTTATGTTGGTTGTTGTCCCTGTGTATGGGTGGTTTGGGTTGAGGGAGTCCCTTAGTTTGAGACCTCAGGTTACGAGATGTGATACCTTGATGGTTATGGAATGTTACTTATTATGTCTTTGGATAGGTTTTCTCATTGTAATTGTGAAATAACATCTCTTAATATGAATGTGGTGGAACTTGTTTTTTGAGACCTTGCGAGTTGTGTTTTTGACCCATGAGTGGGTGTTTGGCTCATTGTGCTGATGTACATGTGTGAGTATCTTTGGTATGAGACCTAATATAAATGGTTTCTTGGTGTGTTAGCTACAATGTTTTTGGAACGGCGGTAGGATTTCTTCCCATGAGTAGTGGGTTGTTTGAGGTTTGATGTGTATTACTTAGAGGTAGATCCAATGACCCATTTTTAGGTGTGAATCCATTTTGGGGAGTTGGTATTGTTTTACTCTCATGGTGGAAAGGGATAGGGGTCAGTTGGGATTTCTAGAACTTTTGGGTGTGTATGGAACATATGGATGTTTTGGACTTCAGTAGTGGAACACAGAGATTGTTTCCTTGTGCGGGTATGGCCTAGGGGGATAAGTGGGAAGGTTGATAGTTTTGGTGAGGTGACTCAAGCTGTGGTTATGATTTGAAACTCTTGGAAAATCAAGGTTATCCTTGAGGGAGGTTGTCCCAGTGTTGTAGGTGCCTTGGAATGTGAAGCATGGGTGGTTTCTTCAAAGGTGGAATCAATGCATGGTTGGTGTCTTTTAGTGTGGTAAAGTTTCATGGTAATGCCTTGTTTTGTTTTTTAGGGATGCACTTGAGTTCCTTTAGTTGGTTGTAAAGGTGTTTTCAATGGGTAGGGTCATTTGGAGACCTGAACCTATGGTTTTGATGGTGTTTGATGTGGAAATATAAGTTTATTTGGGGAAGAAAAGGCAAGCGAGATCAAATCAAGGATGAAAAATTCTATTATGTAGGACACCCCTAGGTGATGGTGGTCACGTTGTTGGGCTTGGTCGTATGAATGTCTTGGTTATTGGGTGATAAATTGAGTAGGCATTGAGTTTGATTAGACTGACAGATCTAGTGGATGGTCAATTGTGTGAGCTATAATTTGGGCCTAGATTTGGTAATGTATGGATCATATGATATATAGTTTGGTTCAACAAGTCTTCATATTAATGTGTGAGACCTTGAGGATTTTGAGGAAGTTCAGATGTGGTCATGTGTTGGTAAGTAATGATGCCATTTCAGATGGGTGAATTGGCGGCTCTGGATAAGAACATGTCGTAATTCAGTGTGATCATGGGGGGATGAAAAATTTATACATGGGCTAATTGGGTTGTGTATTGGTGTGGTGGTCATTTTTTTAACTTTTAAATCACTAGGGTAATGCTAGAATAAAATGAGTGGGGTAATTATAGTGGTTCCATAGTGCATATTGGGTCCCGATCACTTGGAAAAGGCGTCGTAAAGTGGTAGTGAGTTTTGGTTGGAAATCCCATTTGAGTTATGGTGTTTGAGTGTTGATGAAACAATGGTGGGAAGGGAAGACGAAGACTTTTAGATGGTTAAGGTTTCCCTATGGTGGGAGGTGACATCATTGATGGATAGTTTGTGGTGGCATTCATCAATGAATTATTAGCATGCTTTTATCTAGTGACAATTATGCCCAATATCGTAAAATCATATTGGATATGCTGAGAGAGATGTGGATATAATCATATCTACCTAAAGTGTTTTGGTTATATGTGGATCCTCTTAGAGGATAAACTCATGGATTAGTATATATAGAGTCATATGGTGGGAAGTACACTATCGACCAATTACAGGTGAGGTCCTTGGGATAGACAGGATGTCGAAAAATACCGTGGGGGTCATTCTTGAAATATAGGAATGGGTAGTGGTTGGTGATGTTTTTTTGTTCAAGGGAGAAGCTATATGAACAATTTTGATTTTTTGGGTCCATCTCGTGATCATATCATGAGCCATGATGGTTGGAATTACTTCAGAAAAGTGGTAAGAACAATAATCCTAAGGCGAGGAGTGGTTTGTCAGTCATGGATGTATGGATATGATCGTGGAGTGAATGTGGTGGAACCATATGCCAATGAGGATACTATAAAGTACATGTTTGGGTTCTTTTGGGAAGAATAGATGGGACTTGTATGTGGTGGTATATTGATATGAGTGATAGCCTTGGGAACAGATTGGTTTTAGAGATAATCTGAGTTATTGAACTGGAGAAGTGTCAGTGGGTGTTGTAGAGCTCAAAAATGGTTTGTGGAGTAATGTATGATATTATGGAGAGGTTTCACTATATGTCAAGAATAGAATCTGGTAGGTGTGTGAAGATTATGTAGGTAAGCCTTAAGTGAGAAGGTGTCATTTCCAGGTAGAGGGGAAACATGCCAACAATGGATGTTGGGAACCAATGGAGTGAGTCAGCTAGGATGGTCTAACCTAGTTAGGTAAAATGGAATGGATTTGGTGGGATTTAAAACACAAATAGTTAATATTAGAATGATATGTTTACTCTATTAATGGGAATGAGTTTTTAGGAAGAACAAAGTAGTCCTTAGTTGAGATATGGAAGATAGAAGTGTGACCAATCTGGGTAGTTTTGATGGTGAGGCTGGATTCTAGAGTTGGGTGGAGTTCCCATGGATGTTTGGACATGGTGATTGGGGAAAATGTGTCAGTTAAGTTGTGAAGGTTTATTTGAAGTTTTGTTGGTCTCATTTTCGATGATGGAAGTGATCAACATCGGGTGATGGTGGTGGAGAGCTATAGTATATGGTGGGGAGCACCATAGTGTGAAAGTGGTCGGTTGATGATGTGAGAAGTAGTATGGGTTAGATGGGCCCAAATGAGTGTAGTCTCATTGTTTTGGTTTTGGTAATAATTGTTATCTGAGACATTGACCAGTTGAGTACCTTGAGGTGATGATTATTCTTGGGTTGTTCTATGAATGTTCAGATATGGTGTTAAGTCATTAGGCCTCGAGTTGCAGACCGATGTAGGTTATGAATTATGGTTGGAATATGTATGTCCCTTCATTGACACTGAGAATGGGTCACCATTAGAATTTTGGAAACTAGGTGAGATGACACCAAGTGATTTGGGCTATGCATTGTGGGGAGGATTGGAATGAAGGTGTTCTAGATAGCTCTTCCAAGTTAGTGTATTGCCTTGTCAGTATCCTTTTGTGTGGTGGTTTAGTGGTGTTACCTATAATTTTCTCTTGTGTTGATGTTGATAATGATGTGGTTGAGGTTGAAGCATCCTTTGAGGTGGTTGATCAAGAGTTTTTTAATGAACATGAGGTAGGTGTCCCTAATTATTTCTTCCACAGTCTGATTGTTTTATATGTGTATGTAGTTGTGTTAATTCATTGAATTTTTTCATTCTAATGTCCCTATGTTTTGAATTTTTTTGGGCCTTAGATTGAGGTGCGAGACCCCTCATAGGCCTCATTGGGTTCTTTGATGATGTGAGACTATACCAAGGACTAACCATGGGGTATGATGAACACTTTAGAATGGTGAAAACAATTAGTAAATTGTTTTCATAGTGGAAATATGAGAGCGAGTGGGTCATGAATTGTAATCAGGCATGTGGGCATGGTTAAAGGGTTAATTGAATTGATTATATGTTGGATTTTATGAAATTTTAAAGGGTATTTTGAAATATTTTAAATAATGTGTTTTGGATTTCAATCTAGTTATGGTTTTTAATTTAATAATATGATGTTTTGAAGTGGGTTATGTTTTAAAAGGAAGGCATTGGCATCAAGGTGATTTAGAAAGTGGGTTTCTTTATATATTTCGATTGATGGTTTGAAATGAGGGCATAGTTCCCCTTTTGTGGAAATTCCTTAATAATTATTTGAAATTGTTGGAAATCGGAATGAAATCCTTGAGGAATGGTTTAGTTTTCTTTATAAAAATGAAGACCTATGTTTTAAACAGTGGCTTCAAGATGATTTTTAAATGAGGGTTTTTATTTATGTGTTATCATGGATTGTGAAATGAATTTGATGTTTATTATTTCCCAGTTTAATATAGCAGAAGGGGTGTCTGTAATAATAGTATACATGTTAATGGGTTATTCCTTATTAGTGGGATGTGTATAATGATTTATAATTTAAAATTATGAATGTGTTTAATGGTTATGGTTTGTGTTTAGTAAATGTGTTGTGGTTAAAGAAATATATGCACATGGCGTGGTGGTATGTGGGGTATTAGACTGAGGCTCCTCCCATGGGTCAGTTGGACTAATGCTCTAAACCCCACCCCTATAATTCATAGGATAGGGATTTGGACTAAGGTTCTAGGACTCTAATAGTTTCATTTGGTGATATTAATAGGATTGGCGGTCCAAGTTATGTGTTATGTAAGGTATGGTTGGGACGTCGGACTAAGGCTCTATGCTTCCCAACATATGGTCATGGTGTGGGTTGGGATATCAGATTGAGGATCTATGATTCCCAAAAACATGGATGTGTCTTGATTACCAAACTGAGGCTTATGGTTATGTGGATAAGTTGTGATTAGTGAATTCCCCCTTGTGATTAAAAGTGTGTATAACCTATTATGCCATGGATTGGGATTCCGGTTTCAGACAAGCTAGTTTAGTTGGTTGGTTGACCCTAAGGAACTTGATGGATAAAATGGGTAATTAGTAAATGTTTAAATGTGAAAAGATACTTATTTCCATGTTTATCTATTTCACTAGTCCACCTGCATACAATGTTGTATAGACTAGTTATTACTTTAGACACCATTGGTGGTGACCTACTGAGTTGTAGTCACACCTTGCTTAGGATTCCATGACACTTGGGTACCCAAGTAGATGATACTAATTTTTTGATACAGGTTTAGGACAAGGACCTAGTGTTCAGTTGTGTATGGGATGAAGGGTCCGAGAATGGGGGTCAGGACCAGGTTGGGACTCGGGTATGTTTTCAGGGTATTTTGGTAGTTTTGGTTTTTTATTTCATTTGTTTGACTACCTAACATGTAGAGTAGACACATCATTGTTGTATCAGGTATTCCTTGATATAATTAAAATATGGTGCGTACTATCAATTTTTTTAATCCAGCTATTTATTATATCTGTTCATATTATTTCTTCTATGGAATCACTTTGATAAGTGGTTATTGTCTTCCTAATGTTCCTCTATAGACCAGCGTTTCTAGTTAGTAGCCTCTGGAGTATAGGGAGGCACACCTGAGGTCATGTGGTGACTTATCTGGGGGCATCGGTTTAGTGGCTACCAGGATGGGGATGTTATGTATATATATCAATAAATTATGATACTAAAATTGTAGTATTTTGTTTTTATTGATTGAATTTAATGATTTTAAAATAAATAAATAATGTTATATAATTAAAATCATTCAATGCTTAAAGGGTAATTTTTTAAAGAACAATTTTTTTAAGTGTTTCATATTTTAATTAATTGATCAAAATTTTAAGACATAAATATATAAACTAATAAATTAACACCCAATTAATTATAAAATGATTTGAAATAATATTAAAAATACTTGAAGTTTAAAAGGTCATTTTTTATAAAAAAAATTCTTTATATTTAGTGTTTTTTGTTTGAAAAATAAATTTATATTTTTTAATATTAATTTGATGAAAATAATTTCATTTATGAATTCCATATGTTATGATTATCTTATATTTAACTTTTTAGATTATTTTAAAATGATTGTTTTCTTAGTGAATACTAAAAAATACAGTTTGAAAAAATACTACCACTTTTATGACACCATCATGATATAGGAAGTACTTGAAAGTTTTCAATTTTTTTACATAAAATATATATATTTATAAATAAAAATAAATCATTAAAAAAAATTATGTTGAATTTAGTAAACCATGTTTGACATTTTAGAACCTAAGTGATATTTTTTTCAAATAAAATAATTATTTTGGATCCTTCCATTTAATTAAGTAATTAAAATATTAAATTTGTTTTGGTATTTATTTTAAATTAATATAACTATCCTTTTAAACCATAATCCAATTAATTTATTAAGAATAAATTTTATACATGGTTGTGGTGTAAATCCATGTTTATTCTTAAAAATGATTTTATTCTAAAAACTAGTTTTTGTTGAATTTTACGTACTAATATTGAAAGTAATTTTTAGAACCATATAAATTGAATATTTTAAAATTATTTAAATATTTTTAATCATAATATTTAATTTTTTTTAATAATTTTATTTTCATTTTTAGTCATAATTAATAGTTAATATAGTAAGACTTTTGTTAACATGGTAAGGGTTAAAAGATTTAATGTGGGGGTTAAACTAAGAGTTTAGGATTCAAATATAACTTAAAATTGTATAAATATGATTTTATGAGTGAATTTATACCCAAAATTATCTATATTCATTTTTTTCCATTTTATCCCCATTTCCTTGAAAACGACTTTATATTATTTTAAAGTTTAAAGTATTTACAAAGTCACAACTTGTAAGAACTCAGGTTTTAGTATGAGGTATGAATCAATCTATTTTCAGTTTAAATGTCTTTTATGGACTTATGTGAATGATTAACTTGACCACGGGTGTTTTGGAGGTGTTTGGGGCTTGTTCAGAGTCTGTAACTATGTTTTGGTCTGGAAATGGCCTCGCGCACAGTTTGCACACATACTGTGCATGGTTACACTAACCATGAGAGATGTATGAAATGTTGCAGACTATTAACAGATGGTTTCTCATGGTTACCACATGGTTAGTCAAACCATGCAGGGTAACCGTGCGAAGTGCCCCTCCAAAGTAGAGAGGTGGGCATAGTTTCCGCACGATTTGGGAAACCGTGTGGGTTAAACTGTACGACCTTGATACATGTATTTTTTATTTTTATTTTTTTTGTTTTTAAAAACAAATAGTGTTTCCTACTCCATTTCATATCAACCCTTTGTGGAGCTTCCCCTTTGGTGCCTAAGATCAGAACTGAGCCACTTCCTCTGTCTGACCTCTATTTCGATCGTCGATTGTCTCATCAGATCCACAACACTAATCCCTTGATTCCTTTTTATTTGTTCTTGATTCTTCGGAATAACGACTGTGCTATTTGGATTTAGGCTCATATGCCCTAATATTTTTTTCTTCATCCATTATTATGTTTTCTTTTGAACCATGATGAATCAGGACTCGATATTGGATAAGAAATCTACTAACAAGTCGAGGTAGGTGGTTTATACCTTCTTTCATATTTTCTTGGTGTTTTTTTTAGGTGTTCGGCAATTACGACATCCGTCGGACTTTCCATAGATGTCTCATTTTTTAGAAAGTTTCATTTAGTAGCTATAGTTGGACCTAGTGAGGTTGATCATAAGTTCTATTTAGGTGCGTTGGCACCCATTTCTCGTTTCTAGGTCACCCAAGGGGTGCACCTTAAGGAAATAGCTTGTTTATTCCTGTTTAAACCAACCAAGGTGTGTGTTCTTGTGATTTCCTAGTTAGAGGAATCCCTTAGATTCCTTGACACCATGAATAACTTTCTTAGGAGATTTACATCCTCCTTTATTAATGATTATATTTTTATGCCTTATCTATTTTGATAGTTTGTCATGTTAAAAGGATAATATGAGGGGGTATACGTATATAAAATTATAATGGCATGTTAAATTGATTACATGGGGGGTAGAACCATATGCTTAGTAAATGATAAATGGTTTTCATGAGTGGGTATACTCATGGATTGTGTTTGTTTATATGAGTGGGTATACTCACATGTTTAGAAATGTTTAATTTTGAATGCTTTAATGCTTGATTGAATGGTTTGATAGATGCCTTAGAATACTCTACATGGATCTAGACCATGGTAGTGGACGCCTTGGATTGACTCTTCACTTGGGTCTTGATTCCGTGGGATGCCCGGGCCTTGCTACCCCATGGATCTGGCTTGCTTGGGCTCACGTAGGAATTTCTATTACCATGCTCCTAGGAATCCAACCAGTGCCTAACTGAGTTTCCACCAGGGATGCCCATGGGACTCAATGGGATTCCTTGGAAAAGCTCCTTGGATACAGTCTAGCATGGTCTAGATATTTTATTTGGATGCCTTAATCTGATGACACCTTGGATCCATCCCTTCCAGTCCACACTTCACTATATGGCATGGCTGTGGGATACTTGACTTATCTATATAGTGTGGTTGTGGATTTCTTGATATAAATGGATGTACGACATGACCATGTGACTTTCTTGTTTACTTGGTTATAGATTTCTTGTTTGGATCTGACTCTCTTTTCAAGGTAGCCTTGAGGATTGGTTAGTTTTACTTAGTGTAGTAGACATATGCCATGAGAATTCACTCCACTTTACTACTTGTTTACACTTGCTATAACTTTTATAGAATTTCTGTTATAACTATATAGACCTTGGTGGTTGCGTACTAGGATGTTTATTTCACACCCTATTTGGGCCTCCTCGGGGACCCAGATAGACTATATAGTTGCAGTTGATGATAGGGGAAATCAACCTAGTAAAGGTTGTTGAATGTGGCTTTGGAGATGGGGATCATAGGACCAAGCTAAGGCTTGTGATGCTGGGATACGTTTTTCACCTTTTGTTCTTTTTGGAAAACTTGTATTGTATTTTATTTCCATGTACTATTCTGGTTTCTTTCTAGATACTTGTACCATATGCATCATTTTGTATATGAGACACTTCTTGTTATTATTATGTATTCCTATCTTGCTTGTCTTACTTGCAGTTGTCTGTTTTTTTATTTCAATTCCGCTATTTATTGTATGTTTGAATTCCATTGCGATACTCTAGTAATGAGGTAATAGTCTCTCCACTGACTCACCTAGGCGCTTGCTACTAGTCGGCAGCCTCTGGATTTTGGGACATGCGATTGAGGCCATGTGGCCAACCGAGCTCAGGGCACCATAGGGTGGAATCTGGGTCTGGGATGTTACAAAGTGGTATCAATGGCTAGTTTTCTTTTCTAGTTTGACTTACTATTTGGAGACTTTAGACATGGATAGGAGGGATATAAAGTTTGGTAATAAATTGTACCTAGGTGTAGTTACCCTGCATATAGGGAAAAACAAATTTCCTTGAATTGAGTTCTGATTTTCTAGATTTTAACTATTATAGTAGATTCAATTTCACTATTGGGTGATGCACTTGATTTCTACTTTTACAATTGATGCAATTGTGGGATCTATTTCAGTTGAAACCAAATGAGATGAGGGTGTTCCATCTCATGCATCATGTGGACACTTTTTAAAATCACATGTCGTTCATTATGCCATGAAATCTAGGATGAATTAGATATTTCATTTTGTTGTAATAGTTGATGTGATAGTTGTGTCTTCTGTTGTGTTAGTTGGGTGCAGTAGATAAAGGTGTGACATCATCTTTAAACCATAAGGAGTATGATCACTTATGAATTGGGAAATTATGCACCTGTGAAATGTAAATATCTAATGAACTTGTTAAATGTATGGTTTTAATGGGCACCATGTTTTGGGTTCATTAGTTGTTATTGGCCCTCATGGATTTGAGAATTGGTAAACCGTTGTTGAAATTTCCTAGGTAACTAAATGTGAACTTGAATAGAAATAGAACTTGAATGGTGAATAGATACTTGACCTATACCCAGATTTTGAGTGGGCAAGAGGCATAGTTTCTAGTATTTCATTGGCTGTTCTTTATATATTCTTGGTTTTAGGAGAAGGTTGTGAGTTGACTTGGTTTCTAAAAGGGGTTTGACCTATCCTATTCTTTTGATCTTTGTGCCTTGATGTTGTTCTTTCCTGAGGTGTGCGTTTGGCATTGTAGACACATTCCACTATGATGAAATCTAATGGTACACCACGATGGAGGAGATGGCCATACTTCAAAAATGGTGGGACATAGGCTACCGGTTGATCCTCCTTTAGTGCCAGCTACGACACCTGAGGCTGTTCTAGACACAGGTGCTGAGGCACAATTTTGTGAGGGTTTCTTTGGCTATATTTAAACGATACGAGGAGCACCGCAACCAGCCTTGACTATGGCTGTGCTAACATGGGTGTTCCAGTAGTATTATCCTCCTACATCTTTAGGGGATGGTAGATCATATGATGCATACCTATGGCTAGAGACCACCATATCAATCTTTAAGAATCTGGAGATTCCTCTAGAGTGAAGGGTCAAGCTTATGACTTACATTCTATGTAGAGCGGAAAATAACTGGTGAAAAATTTTGAACCAGGATGATGGTCTACAGAATTTGGGCTAGGTTGAATTAAAAACTCGCTTCTAAGACTACTTTTACCCTGTGACTCTACGAGAAGAGTGGGATAGTGAGTTTATGCGTCTGGAGTAGGGTGTGATGACAATTATGGAATACTCGGCTTGATTTATAGAGCTATAGCCTTTTGTACCGATGTATCTTACTGATGAGCTGTCAAGGGAGATATGATTTGACTTAGGTCCCAGACATGCTATTAGATCTCAAGTCAATGTGTTTAGGATGCCTTCTATCTCTGAGATTGTGAATCAGGAACTGATTACATAGTCGAACCTAAGGGAATATGGGGGTATAGAACATGGGAGTGTTATTTCTTTCCCCAGTGGATCTACATATTTTGTAAGGAAGTAACATTTTGAGGATTCCCATGATGTGAGTTCTAGTCATTCTATGGGTGCAGCCATCTTGGTGTTTTTCTATGTATGTGGTTGGAAAGGGCAGATGAAAAATATAATGTGACCGCGACCCAGTCAAGTCTTGAGATTGCGATAGGATGGGGAACACACATCGGTTTTGCAGGACCTTCCCTCCAGCTGTGATTGGTAGGGGTTATCTCCAACGTCAGGTTCAGGAGTAGGTTCTTCAGCTCTACGCCAGGCTGGGAGCGGGAGTAGTGCTGGCTGGTCAGGCCAGGGTAGTGGTGGTCATAGTCGTGGTAGCCAGACACCGAGTTCTCATAGACTATAAGGTGTATTAGCTCTGGGTAGCCATGTAGGGTCACATGGCCGTGATACATGCCCGACTTATGTAGTGAAACAAACCCAATAGGACCAGGATCCTGGACAGTCTACGGTGAGAGGTACGATCTTAGTAGCTTCTACTATTGCATCTTCTCTTTTAGATACATGTTAATCACATAGTTTTATCTCGGCACGAGTGGTAAAAATCCTTAGGCTTTTGGTTCTGCTTTATGATGGTGTTTTGATGCTAGAAACACCATTGGGAGTTATAACAGGTGATTTATGCTAGTGTATGGAGTGTCCCCTTGAGGTTGGTGGGTGCCACTTCCTCTAGAGTTTATATGTCCTCATTATGATAGTGTTTGATGTCATTCTTAGGATTGATTTTCTAGTATCTTATCGATCATACAATGACTAATATCGCTAAAGGGTGAATTTTACATCACCATAGGGTGTCGTGTTTCTTCACAAGGGTGAATGGGATTTCCAGGAAAGAAGAGATGCACCAAAACATCATTGGCTGGGCAGGATGATATCCCAAATTGCTAGTTTGTTTATGGATGATTAGGGAGTGGGTCAGGAAAACTTTCTTCTAGTGGTTGAGTGCTTCAAGGATGTCTTTACTGATAACTTTTTTGGTTTACCTCCTGAGAGAGAGGTGGAGTTCTCCATCGAGCTAGTGCTAGGAGCTGCGCCAGTTTCCATTCCTACTTATAATATGGAAACGACGGAGTTGTAGGATCTTAAGAGGAAGCTAGAGAATTTGGAGGCGAAGTGGTTTATCATACCCAGTACTTCTCTGTGGGGTTCACTGATCCTTTTGTGAATAAGGTGGATGGAACTCTTAGGCAATGTGTGGAATATCGAAAACTAAACTAGCTAACGGTTAAAAACCAATATTCTTTGCCACAAATATAAGGCCTGTTTGATGAGCTTCGAGGAGGTCAAGTGTTCTTGAAGATTGACTTGAGGTCAATATATAAATAAATGTGTGTTCGACCTGAAAACAGACCTCATGCATCCTTTATTAGAAGGTATGGGTTATAAAAGTATCTAGTTATTCCATTTGGTCTCACGAACGTGCTAGTAGTTTTCATGGAGCCGATGAATCGAGTGTTCCACCCTTAATTGGATTATTTTTTTGTGGTTTTGTGGATGTTATCTTGTTTTATTCTCACAATCAACACCACTAAACCAACCATCTTGAGATTGTTCTGAATACACTGAGAGAGAGCATTAGTTATATGATAAGCTCACAAAGTGCCACTTTTGGATGGATTAGATTCACTTTATAGGTCACATTACCTCAAAGATATGAGTGTCAGTGGACCCAAAGATGGTGAGAGCTCTAGTTTACTGGGAACATACCAAAAACATTTTTGACATATGATGCTTTTTTGGGTATGGCTAGCTACTACATGCATTTTATACAGGACTTATCATGCTTAGAAAAACCATTTATGGGATTCACTAAGAAGGGTGTGGAGTTTGTGTGGTCAGAATCTTTTGAGACAACCTTTTAGGAACTAAAAGGGAGGATGACATCTGCACCAGTCCTAATACTTCTAGAGCAGAGAGAGAGCTACACAGTGTATTGTGACGCTTTAGTTATTGGGTTGGGGTAGTGCTGATGTAGGGAGATTGATCCACGGCGTACAGGTCTCGACAGCTGAGGCCTCACAAGAAGAACTACCCTATGCATGATCTTGAGTTGTCTTCAGTTGTTCATGCATTGTGCTATTGGGGGCACTATTTACTGGGAGAGTGTTTTGTGGTATACACAGACCAAAAAATCCTCAAGTATATCTTTACGTAGTGTGATCTAAATTTGAGGTTGTGAAGGTGGGTAGAGTACCTAAAATCCTTTGACTTCGATATTGCCTACATGCCTAGAAAGGGAAATTCAGTGGCCGATGCACTGAGTAGGAGGACTCAGATACAGTCAGTGTAATAGGCCAGTAGCAAGTGGCATCTTATGGAATTTGTTTTGAGATGCATCTGGAGATGCATGATATACATGGACATAATTTTCTTTCATCCTTAGCTCTTACATCTACCCGGTTGGATAGAGTTAGGATGAAGAAACTATTGGATTCAAATGTCTTAGTTCTATGGGAAGGTGTGGCAGGTGAGGACCCTCTTTCTGGTTGGATGGCAAGCGATGATGAGATCTAGAGCATCCACAAAAATTTCTGGGTTCCAATGGATATACCTAAGGAGTTGATACGAGATTTTAATTCTTTAGCAAGGGTAGTTCACCTAGGAGTCACCAAGATGTATCGTGAGTTGTGAAAATAGTACTAGTCATCGGTAATGAACCATGAAGTAGCTAGTTTTGTTATGAGGTGTTCCACCTGTCAGTTGGTAATGGTGGAACATCAATGACCAGCTGAGATTTTATAGTAGTTACCTATACTAGTGTGGAAATGGGATAATGTAATGATGGATTTTGTGACATATTTTCTGTTGTCTCCTCAAGGTAATGATGTTTTGTGGGTTGTTGTTGACAAGCTTACAAAGGTTGCACATTTCTTACTAATCAAGGACACCTTCAGTGTTGATGATCTTGGAAAGTTGTACATATGATAGGTGATACAACTTCATATGGTCAAGTGCACTATTGTTTCAAATATGGTTTCCTGCTTTATGTCTTGTTTATGGTAGAGTTTTTAGAGGGCATTGGGTACATAAGGGATTCTGATCAAAGAATACCACCCTCAGACTGATGGCCAGTCAAAGCATACGATACAGGTACTAGAGGACATGCTGTGAGCATGCGTCCTGGATTTTAGGGGCTCTTTGGAGAGGCACATTCCCCTAGTTGCGTTTTCCTATAATAATAATTATCAGGTGACGATATAGATAGAACCTTATAAGGCCTTATAAGGTACAGAATTCTATTCTCTTTTATGCGGGCTAGAGGAAGGAGAGGCAACTTTTCTAGGACTGTGTCTCATGCGGGAGAAATCTGAGCAGGTCCAGATGATTCAGAATAAGATGACTGCTGCAAAATCTTTCTATAAATCATACAATGATTTTTGCAGAAGACCTATATAGTTAGATTTCAGGTATAGAGTTTTCTTACGTGTTTCCCTGAGGTTGGGACATAGACGGATCAGGAGACAAGGTAAAATTTCACTGAGGTATGTTGGGCTATTCGAGATTCTGGAGATAGTTGGGTCATTTTCCTATTGGTTGTAGTTACCTCATAGGTATCAATCCATGCAAAAAATATTCTATGTATCTCAGTTGTGCCACTATCACTCAGACCGGTCTCACATTTTTCATCCTGAGGATGTTGAGCTTAAGGTTTATTTCTCTTTTGAGGATCATCCGATTCGTATTGTTGATAGGAGCACGAAGGTTCTCCAAGGCTGGTAAGTTACTCTAATATGGGTGATATGGAATCATGAACATTTACAGGAAAATATTTGGGAGAGGGAGGAGGATGTATGTGCTTAGTGGTGGGAGTTATTCTTAGACGAGTCTTGACTACCCTTTAGAGAGCAATTCAGGGATGAATTTCTATAAGGGGGGAATATTTTAAGAACTCGAGTTTTCATATAAGGCTAAAATCCTTTTCTTTTAGATATAAATTCCTATTTATGGCCTTATGTGAATTCTTAACTTGATCATGGGTGTTTTGGAGGAGTCTAGGTCTTCTTTGGTGTCCAAAACCATGTTTTGGGCTGAAAATGGTTTGACACATGGTTTGTACACGGGTTGTGCACGACTTGCGATTTGATTTATTATGGTTAGTATAACCATGAGAGATGTTTTAAACGTTTCAAACTCTTAACAGACGTACCTTGTGTTCTACACTTCCCTATACGACATGGTCGTGGGATATTTGACTTCTCTATATAGTGTGGTTGTGGATTTCTTGATACAAATGGATGTACAATGTGATCGTGTGACTTGATTATTTATGTGGTTATAGCTGACTTATAATGAGATGACTCTATTTTGAAGGAATCATTGAGGAATGGTTGGTTTTACTAAGTGCAGTTGACATATGCCATGGGAATTTATTTCACTTTACAACTTGTTTACACTTCATATCACTTTTGTAGAATTGCTGTTATAACTGTATAGACCTTGGTTGTTTCCTACTAGGATTTTTATCTCAAACCCTATTTGGGCCTCCTTAGGGACCTAAATAGATTATATGGTTATAGGTGATGATAGGGGAAAGCGCCCTAGTATGGGTTTCTGACTATGGATTTGGAGCGGGAGAGCATAGGACCAAGCTGAGGCTTGCGATGTTGGGATACCTTTTTGGTCTTTTGTTATTTTGTTCTTTTTGGGATAATTGTATTATATTGTATTTCCATGTACTGTTCTAGATTATTTCTATATACTTGTACCATCTGCACCATTTATTATACTAGATATATTTGGTTTTTGTTATGTATTCCTATCTTTCTTGTCTTACTTTTAGTTGTCTTCTATTTATTTCGCTTTCGCTATTTATTGTATATTTGACTTCCATTGCGATACTTTGGTAATGAGGTCATAGTATCCCAACTAACTCACCTAGGCACTCACTTCTAGTCAGTGGCCTCTGGAATTTGGGGGTATTCTCTTGAGGCAATGTGGCCAACTGGGCTTGGGGCACTATATGGTGGCATCTGAGTTCGATACATTACACAACTCCTATCACTTATAAAATTAGGCCCTAAAATCATCACTAATTTTCACACATTAATAACCTTATATAAAAAAATATATAGAAAAATTACTTAAAAAATATCCTACACACATCCTAGAGGTCCTGGTATCACCAAAAGTCCAAACTAAGGAGGCTTAAGTTGTAAGCCAAAGGAGGATATCCAAGTAAGAGATAAAGGTCTTAACTGAGTTCTTTCACGTTTCTTTCTTCTTCCAACTCATTCAAATCTATTTTTACCATAATAATATAATTAAATAAGTATCTTTAAAATACTAAAATTTTATTATATTAATTTTATAACCATGTTCTTTCATATTAACATCCAATGGAAAATAAAAATGTCACTCAAGTATACGTGAGGACTATCACCTCTATGAAGCGATGTATTTTAGTTTTTCATAATCACCATACATAGATGGTTATATAGATGGAATTAATGAAAAAATATTATATTTTTGACACAATTTTGTTTATTTGAAGATAAGTTATTTTTTACATTCCTTTATTTGCATCATTCTAAAAATGAAAACATCACACATGCGCATGTGTGGACTACCGCCTCCATGAACGATGTATTTAATTTTTCATAACTGACTTAAATGGATCATTCTAAAATATTATTTGATTTATAAATATAATATATATTAAATTATTAAAATTATCGAGATGATTAAAACATGACCAAATTTCAAGGATATGAACCCCTCAAATAAAACATGCATGAGAAACAAAATAGTTAACACCTAAATGATTGATTTTAACAAATAATTTTGAGTAAATTGGTAAAAATAAGTTATAAATAAATGATATATTGAATTATAAATATAAATATAGATATGAAATATATTAATAATAAATATAACTTTTTTATACAGGATATTGGAACACATTTGACCAAGTGGGAAACCAAGATAAGTGTTTATTTAACAATCTCATTTTTATTTGACATTATTTATGTTTAAATTTATTTTGGGGGAATTATATTATCTTCATATCTTAAAAACTATATATTTTATAAAACTCCTATTATTTATGGTATTTTAAAGTATTATTTTAATTTTACCTCTACTTGGTACTCAAAATCTCTGATAGAAAGTTTCATAAGAAAATCCAACCTTATTTCTCATTTTTGGTCGGGAATTGTTATCTTTCATATACATATTATTTATAATGTTTCAAAAATAATTTTCTATAAAATATGATGTTTTTTAAGGTTATATTAAAATATATTTAAATTTTTTAACAAATATTTCAAAAGCAACATGTTTAATTATTTTACATATAACTGACTTTTGAATCTCTTTACAAAAGTAAGAAAATAATATTTTCTTTAATGTTTATCACTTGAATGTACTTTCCCACTTTCATAAACATTATTCATCATTGAAATTACTTATAAAGTTTCTATAGTTTTTTATAAATAAAATCATTTTCTCATTATTATATAGATTTTTTGTATTCTAATGAATGGAAAGGATATTATATTCCTATAATTTTTGAAAAGGAACTTCATTTCACTTATGTATACTTTTATCACCCATTCAATATTATCTTACTCAATCATAGTTTATTTTCAAGATTAATTTATGTTGAACCATTTTAAAAATAGTTTTTTATATTTTTTTATTGAAACCTCATGAAAATAGTTTTGGAAGTGAATTTAAACATCATTTTTGTAACTAAGTTATAAATGTTTAAGAAAGTTATTTTCAATGTTTCACTTCAATTTTAATCTCTAATTTTATAAAGGGAATAACTTTAATAAAAAGAATTATTTTCTGAGGTATTGATATTCACATTTCATCCCTTATTAATTTATGGTTTATACCTCGTTTCATGGATAAAGATTTATTCTAAGTTATTTATCACTATAGACCATTCTTTTGGAACAATTTTTCTCCTTTTTATCCATTTTATTTTATACCATAGACATATCTATCGTCATTAAATATAGAATAAACTATATGCTAATTTTTATAAGTGGTTTTAATTGAAGTAAAATTACGAAAAAAATTATTCCATTGACTGGGTAAATATTTATAATCCATATACTTAATTCAATATTTTTATTTATTAATTGTTAAGGAATATTGATGATGAATTTCCCTGTTATTTCAATACATATGGAATAAATTGGACATGTTTGAGAGATAAGTGGGTTTTTAATTCCATTCAATGCTTTAGGTTGGTATCATGATACAAACTAGAATGGGTATCCTACTATATTAAAACCCATACAATTATGAGGTCTTGGCATGAGGCCTTGAAGATATGTAAGATGACATGGCATTAGGCCTTGATGGTAAGATCATAATTATTTTTAGAGGAGGCCTTGATAGTAATATCATGATGAATTTTATTGAAGATTATGATATTTTTCATTATGCATTCCATCAATATGAAATTATTTATTTTCCATATGATTTATATCGATGAATATATTTAATTATCAATTTATTAAATATATTTCATTATTATTGATTATTCACTTTTCTATATTATTTATTCCTTATGTATCCATGATAGCTTCCAATGTACACATCCCTTTACTGGGAATATTATCCCAACCTTTTATTTATTTTTTATTCCCTGGGATATTAATAATAGATCATTAGAAGATATCCAAGATATAATAAAATGAATAATAATGTTTTCAAGAATCATATACGATATTATTTATGTTTACAATATAATATGAAAATCATGTATGTATCTATACTTCCAAGACTGATAAACTATTTGATCCTTTAGGATGCGATCACTTGTATATTATACAAATCTAATAAACACTAGATCTATGTTACTAGAGTCTCTGTTGTTATTATTGGAATGAAATCATGTTTTATATGAACTTGAGAAAATATATTTTAAAATAACATAAATAGCATAATCATCACGATAAACACTTAGAATGATCAAGAACTATTACCTATAGAGAAAATTTTAAGTTATATCTCAATATTCATAATGTTTTGAGTTAATTAAATGCATTTCATTATTTAGAGATGGTACATAGTGGAAAAAATGTAAAATATATATAGGCCCATAATAAATGTAGGGATTTACCTCCTATGTAATTTAACATAGCTGGTGTTGAAGCTAAGTAGATTATGACTATTATGGAAATTAACTTAGGTTATGATCAATAACCTTCCCCATATGGTACAACATATTAATTCGTATCTTGATACAATAATGCTGGACTAATTTATACAATATAAACCTCCATACTTTTATAGAACAATTAATCCATTATTATCCGAGTAGTGGATCAAGTCCCTTAAAAGGATATTCCATGATTTTAGAATTATTAAGTGGGATAAGGTTATTCAAACAATAAATTGTTTAAACAGAGATAATGATCAATGGTGGTCATAGATTCAACATAAAAAATAGGAGGTGGAATATATATTTAATATAATGGTAAATTTTAATGAGATATTATTTGAGAAATATTTTCCTCAAGAATAATGAGATGATATGGAAGGTAAATTATTTAATTTAAGATATAAAGAAGATGAATATTTTTATGAGTATGCAGAAATTTTTTTGATATTAATAAGTCATGTTGTGGACTATGTAAATAATCTATAATGTAAGATTGATCATTTATTTGAAAAACTTAAGATGAGTCTATTAAGGGCACTAGCCTCTCAAAATTTTTCATCATATGATGATATGGTATCAATTAATATCAAGAGAGGGAAATAATTTTTCATGTATTATATTTTAAAAGTAAATAAAGAGAATAATAGGATGAATGGGAAATAATGAAAAATAAATGAGGTGAATAGGAATAAGTGAAGGATGGAAGTTAAAATATATGATAATGATGGAATGAAACAACCCGATACTTACTTAAAGAGAATGAGAGCCTATTAAAAGTGCAATGATACATGAAATATAGATTATGAATGAAATGGAAAGAAAACAACCGCCAATATATAGTGTTTCAACTACAATTAGATATGGAACTATTAACACCAACTCCTCAATCATATTGGGAATTTACATTAGATGTTTCCAAGAGATAAGGTCCAAGATTATGCAATTACTATAGGTAAAGTTGAAGTACCTTAAGTTTTGATGGTAGGTACTTTGATCATAAATTCATTATTTATTTGATTTTGGATCTATGAACTATTTTATATCTTGCATGGATATTGAATCATTCCTTGAAACTTTAAGGAGATATTAATCAACACACCTAGTAGGTATTTGGTTGTAATTAGAACATATCAGAAAGTATCCATTAAGATTCTCAGATGTTCTGTAGTTTCAATTTAGTTGCTATGCCTATGGTTCAACTTGAAATAATCAATTTTTTTAAGTTTATAATATATTAAGGAATATTTTTATTTATTATTTATGTTCAAAAATTTTCAAAATAAAAGTTAAGTTAATTTTGAACAATATGTGAGAAAACCCTTTATTATTTTGGGTTTTTAATTCTATCTAGTATATTTTAAAGAGTTTTAGGGTTTAGTTATTTTTGAAATAATTTGAGTACAATATTGGGTGTTATTGTTTAGGCTTTAGAGTTTTATGTATTACTTCTTCATATAAATGTTTATTCTTATTAAGCATTATCTTAAATTCTTCTAAAAATTTAGTTTTAGTAAATGTATAATGACAAGAATAATAACTTATCATTGTTTTTTAGATCTTAAGATCCACTAAAAGACGATTTTGATGCTTCAATCATGAAAAACTCATCAGGTTTATTCTTAATTTAGAAAACGATACAAAGAAAAGTTGAAAAAATGATAAAAAACAAAATGATGAAATTATGTTTATATAATAGAAATAAATCAAGTAAATATATTTATTCATATTCTCTATTTTTATGGTAAAAGAATTCATAAAACTCTAACAAGAGGAAAATAAATTTATGATATATTATGTGATAATTATCTCTCAGCTATCAAGGTATTTATTTTCAAACTCATTTACAAGTATTGGTCATTTAAAAGTATATAAATGGGTTTATAAATATTTGGAACAATTATTCTTGGTAGTAACTTAGGAATTACTTATCAAGATAAAATATACATCTTATATTATATCTATGTCAATATATATTGATTATGGTAAGAATAAAATAAAATTTAAAGGTTTAATTTTATTTAGATGGGTGGGAGAATATAACACCCTTGGATTTTAGTATTTATTTTCATTTAAATAAATACTATGTTGAATATCTTGTAACACATGAAACAATGAACTAAAATGAGTCATGACATATTAAAATTACAAGAATAATGAATGTTTAGTAAATATAAAGATATTAATCAATTATGATTCTTAAATTGTATTATTTTGTTTTTATTGATGAAATTTAATGATTAAAAACGAAATAAATTATGTAATATGATTAAAATAATTCAATGTTTAAAAGGGGTAATTTTCATAGAACTACATTTTGATGTTTTTTTTTATTTTAACAAATTGATCACTTTTAAAATACAGTAATGTATGAAGTAATAAATAAACACTAAATTAATTATAAATTTATGTGAAAACTAGATTAAGATAATTTTTTGGGAAATGGTTTATTTTTGGGTAAATAGTGAAAAATACAATTTTATAATATACTATCTCTTTTATGACATCATCATGATATAGGAGTGGATTGGAATCTTGTGGAAGATTTTTAATAAACAAAATTTATATTTATTAAGTAAAATAAATAATTTAATAAAATTATGTTTAATTTAGAAACCCAAGGTTTACATTTTATAAACTATGTAATGTTTTATTCTAATAAAAGAAATATTTTCCTATAATTTTAATTAATTTTGTAATTAAAAGTTTGCATTAATTTTTGTATCGGTTTTAAATTCATATAGATATATTTTTTTTAATAATAATCTAATTAATGTTATGATAATCAATTCTATGCATGATTCTAGTGTAAATCCCTTTTTATGCTTAAAAAGACATTTTAAAAAACCATTTTTTCATTTAATTTTGTGTACTTAAATTAAAATTATATTTTAGATTATATAGAAATTGAATATTTTAAAATGGATTAAAAATTTGGAATAAAATTATTAAAATTAATTTAAAAATTCCATTTCATTTTTATTCATAATTAATAGTTACCATATTAAAATTTTTTCACCATGGTAAGGGTTAAAATGTTTAATGAGAGTGTTAAAATGTTTAATGAGTGGGTTAAACAAAGAGATATGGATTAAAATATAACTAAATATATACTAAATATGATTGTATGAGAGTATTTCAACCCTAAATTATCATATCTTAGTAAAATTTTCTATTTTGTTCCACCTACCCATGATATTTATTTTTTATTATTTTAAAGTTTAAATTATTTACAAAGGTGCCACTCCTCTCATTATAAAAGGAGTCCCTCATCCCCAAACTTCTTCACACACTTAGAGAACCCTATCTCAAAAAATATCTATATGACCAATACAAACTCTTATCCTCATATCCTAGAGGCCTCACTAAAAGACTAAAGTAATAAGGCTTAAGATGTATTCCAAAGGTGTATATCCAAGTAAGAGGTGAAGGTCATATCTGAGTTTTTAGAGTTTCTTTATTCTTCCACCATCTTCAGATCTATTATAAACATTATAATATAATGAAATAGGTATCTTTACTACAATAATTTTTTATATATCAATGGTACATCCCTTTTCTGTCTTCTTTCCATCCAATCAAAAATAAAAAAACTGCTCACGTGCACATGCGAACTACCACCTTCAGGAAGCGACATATTTAATTTTTCATAACCATATCAAATGGATTATTATAGTGACATATTTAAAGAATAAATATGATATTTATTAAATAATTATATTTTTTTGATGATAAATCATTATATATCTTCTTTTCTTTCCATATTATGAAAAATTATAATGAAACCCATGCATATGTGTAGACTACCACCTCCTTGAACAATGTATTTAATTTTTTATAACCACTATAAATGTATGGTTCTAAAAGTATATATAAGCTATAATTATATATATATTACATGATTAATATTTTTTATGTGATTAAAACGTCCCTATGTTTCAAGGAATGGAATCATTGAATCAAAACTTGCATGAGAAAAAAAATAGTTAAGAACTAAAAAATTGATTTTTACAAATAATTATTTGTAAATAGGTAAAAATTAGTTATTAATAAATTATAATATATATATATATGTAAATTATATATAATAATAGAAAATATAAATTTATTATACAGGAAGTTGGAATGCTTCCATCAAAGAAGGAATCCAAGGTATGAGTTTATTTTACAATCACATTTTTATTCAGGATTTCTTATATTTAAATTTAATTGGGGAGAATTATATGATATATTTATACTAAAACCAATATATTTAATTTACTTATTATTATTTAATTGGATTTAAATTTTTATTTAAAACTTCCCTCTTTTTAGTATATAAAACCTCTCAAATAAATTTTATAATAAAATTTGACACAATTTCTCCATTTTGGTTAGGAATATTTCTCTTTAATATCCATATTCTTTATAGTGTTTTAATAATGTTTTTTATAATAAAATTATTGTTTAAGGAAATTGTTAAATAATTTTTAACTATTTAATTTTTTTTAAAAATCGATCTTTTAAAAAAACTATATGAGTCACTTTTGACTCTCTTTAAGTAATAAGAAAAAAATGTTTTTTACTGTTTACCACTTGAAAACCTTTTAAAAATATAATAAACATTGTTAGTTATGAATATTATATTCCATTTTTTCATAGTTTTTAAAATAAAATCTTTTCCTCATTAGTATTTGTTTTTTTTTGTTTTATACTAATAGAAAATGATATTATTTTCTAAAAACATTACACATAAGTATTTCATTTTAATTATGCATATTTTTACCTTACAATACACATTTTATTACATAATCATAATTTATTATCAAGATTACTTTATTTTAAAATATTTTACAAAGAGTTTTAAAAAAATTCTTCTTTTCCCCTCATGAATTGATTTTCAGAAGTGAATTTAATGTTGTTTTTTCAATCAAGTTTAAAATATTTTAAAAAAGTAAATTTCAATGTTTTGCTTCCATTTTCCTCTATAATTTTCTAAAGGACATGATTTTATAACAAAAAATATCTTTTATGATGATTTTATGGTCTCCTTTCATCTCTTATTAATTTATGTTTGATACTTAATTTTTAACATACATATTTATTTTATGTTCTCTATCTCTCTCTATTATTCATTTCACATTATTTTTCTTATTCATGCCCATGTTCATTTATACCATTGATATATTTAGAATAATTTATTTTTTTACTAAACCATATACTCATTATTATTGGTAATGTTAATTTAATAAATCTTACTAAGAATGTTATTCCATTTATTGGGAAAATATTGAGGTTCCATTTACTCGAATCGATATGGTTATTTATTGATTCTTAAGGCACATTGATGATGAATTTTACTATTATTTTAATATATGAGTAATTAATTGAAAATGTGTTAGATAAATGTGGGGTTTTTTATATCCCATCTATGCATTAGGGAATTATCATGAGACAAACTATAATGGGTATCCTTATGTATGCTTACCCATTTAATTAGGATTTCTTCACACGAGGCCTTGATGGTTTATAAGATGAATTGTCCCAAGACTTTAATAGTAAAGTAATTATATATTAGTAGGATTCCTTGATGGTAAAATATTTTTGTCTTGTATCTAGGATTAAGACATCTAAGATAATGCATTCCAAAATTATGAAATGAGTTATTGTTTTCAAGGTGATTTTTGTATCCATGAATATATTTTATTCTCATGTTATTGAATATATGGAATTCTTATTTATTATTAACCTTTCCATATTGTTTATTACTTAGGAATATATTATAGATTCTGTTATATCCAACCCTATTTTGGGCATCTAAAATAAAAATTTTATTTTTCACGTTCATCATGGTTTCAATAAAGAATATTTAAAATATCTATAGGATGCACTAAAAATAATAATAATGTTTTTAACAAGTTTGTAAGCTATTATTTATGATTCCAAAGTAATATATAAACCATTTTTGTATCTATTATTGTAATACTGTAAAACTATTTGATCCTTTTGGATGAAATATACTTTATCTTGAACCAATGTAATAAAGTAAACACCGACTCTGGGTTACTGAGTCGAGTTTATTAAAAATCACCCCCATATGCAGCACTGAAATTTCCATCATCACTCTAGAAGCATATCCAAACAAATAAACACAACAATTTCCTGAATTCTTACTCATCACTTCAGCCAAAATATTTCCTTGGTGTAAAGAAAATCTTAAATCCATAATCCTACAAGAATTACATCCACCACACCTATCAGAAGTTCATATCTTGTTAGGAAATGATATAACACAATATCCTATGATCTATGAAGACCAAAAAGAATTCACTGATGAGGTAATGAATTATAAACATTAGAGAAAACACCATCACAACATACCTAATATCATGGGTAACATAGTTTCATTCATGAGGTCATAACTACTGAGATCCATAGGAGTGTTGGATCTCATGAAGGGTGATACACATATAGGTTGGGGTGAATTAGTGTGTATAAATATTTAAATTTACCTTAAACTCTCATAATTATTCAACACATATATCAAGATACTCACTAATACTAAAATAAATTAGACACAATTCATTTTTTACTAAGGACTGCATCCTTTAAGAGTAACTATGTCCCTAATGTGTTGTTGTTGTTATTCCTCAAACACATATCCCTTATTATTATAAAAAATAACTTAGGTGAGGGTATGAAATTAAATCCGTAAAACTTCTGGAACCAGATAGTTACAATATCACATAAAAAACAAATAAATCCTTCTAAATAATGAACAATGATGAGTGTATGATCCTCCACACAGACTCCACAGATGTTGATCTTATTATTCCTCCTTGGACAACAATCTCTTATGGCTATTCAAAGTTATTATTATTTGATATGATTGCATATCAATTACACTCTCAGAGTTTCAACTACTTCCCATTATTTATTTATTTCTGTTTATATTCATTGAGTATTTCATGAATACTATTTCCATAATTTTTATATAAACATTCTTAAATCTTAGTGGCATGAAATTAATCATTCAAACTCATTCTTTTTTTATTCAAGGATTCATTCAAACTCTTCCAAAAAATCTATAGAAAGACTCATTTATTTCCTTACTCAAGATGTTTGAAATATCTTGGGATTCCTCTTAATTCAAATCCTCTATAAAATACACAACTTTTAATTCATTTAATCACATCCATGTAATATTGGTCACATGTAATCTTTATTTTCATAATCGAACACACATATCAGAACCGAACAATTCCTTGGATCATTATCCTTTGATTTTATCTTGGATTATGACCAATTGATTAAAAATAATGTTTTGAATCCATACAAATCATCCCACAATGATTCGTATGAATTTATTATCCTTTTATTCAAAATAATAATTATATTTTTTCCTCATACTTTCCCCAATATATGAATAATTATTATTTTTATAGATTTCACAAATTTTTTTTAAATATTATATCATATATATGTTGGGATCACATTACACATACGCTTATCTTGATTATAGCTACACTCAGTAGAAAAACATCTACACTAACATGCCTTTGTAGGATTCTTTAATTCGGTTAAGTTTTACATGTACATTAGTGAAAAATGAAACCTACATTGATTCTCAAACACACATATGTAGATATTGAATGATACACAAATAGTATGAAATAAAACTTATGTTGAGGTAATAATAAAATAACATTTATCCTCAAACACACATTCCCAAACAACCAAGGACACATACACATTGTGTAATGGGAAATACATTAAGGCAAAAAAACATAAGATAGAAGTCCTTTATTAATAGGTCAACACTATTTTAGAATTCAGTCAATCAGGATCATCTCCTCTTCAAAATAATCTCTAGGTATTATCAACCACTCATGTTATATTTGTACTTCAACCTAGGTATCACCCTTTAATGGATGTTCTCTACAATTTTTTTAAAGTATTCCTTATCAAGGATGACATCAAATGTCAACATCAACACAAGCTAAATAATTCTATCTTCCACTACCATATTTTCTTTCCTATAGTGGATAGTGCTTCCATTCCATCAATATTTATCTTGAACATGAAGATCTATGTAAATAAACATCACACTAAACATGTATTGAAAAAAAATAAAACACCATCCTCAATACGCTTTAATAATCTACCACTTTTGATTTTTTATCAATAATACAAAATGTTATCCCAATTTTTGAAAATAAAACCAATGTCAATAACTGTAAGTGATCAACTCAACCTTATAAAATAAAAATAATCACAGCTTAATTATCACTATGTTTGCATATTCTAGCTTATTATATAAAATAATGGTTATGAAGTTAATCATCAATTTTTACCATATAACACCTCATCTCAAATAAATCATAAATTCTTGATTACACACCAAAACTAGTAGTAATTTGTTTCTAGAATCTTTCATGCATAAATGAATGAACAGATTAAAATAGATCACAAACAAGGAGAGGAAGTTTCTACCCTATATATGACATCTCAAAAGGAATTTATGAAAGAAATAATTAAGGGAACAGATATAGTTATATCCTATAGTGAGAGGGGTAAATTTCACTCAAATATGCATCCTTAGATTCTCAAAATATTTAATAATGAGTGTTTTTCTAAGAATATTAGCAAACTGGTCTTTAGAGGGAAAAAATTACTTTATGGGAATATCCTTTCAACCATCTCCTTTAGAACATGATACTTTATCTCAATATATTTTGACCTGGAGTGCCACATAATATTTTTGGACATGTTTATATCACTATAATTATCATAGGATATAATTAATATATAAGTGACTTAAAAATTAAAGTATTTAAACATTTCCTTCATCTATATCATCTATGTAGATACTTGTGATGCAACAACCTATTCAGCCTCAGTATAACATAGTTTCACTGATTTTTTTCTATGAATACCATGAAATAAAATTTTTTATAATGAAAAAAATTCACCGAAAGTGAATTTCTTGTTATAATTATCCCCTTCCCATAAACATCATCAAATCCAATTATATCTAGCTCACTTTTTGTAACACCCTCATATTTTAGAATATATTCCTCATTGAAATAAATTCAATGTATTTGATATCTTTATTTATACATAGTATTGATCTTAGATAAAAAATTTTAAACTATTGAAATTTATGTAGAAAGTTTTTCCATAATAAAATGAATAATAAATTATACATTGATTATTAATTTTTTATAGATGATGATAAAATCTTTTTAGGGTAAAAGTGATATTTTTTATAAAAACTGTTTTTATGAGCATAATGTATTTTTATTTGAATATATTAAATTAATAATTATTGATAAATGGTTCTAATTAAATCATTTTATTATATCCCATAAATTTAAATAAAATTAATTTAATTTTATTAGCAATCGAGGAATGATATTAAAGTAATTTTATTCTTCAACAATGAATTTTATTCAAAAAGTCGGTTCTATTTTATTTTGTGTGCATATATTATTATAAATTTATAAAAAAATTATAAATTTAATTTTAAAAAAATGGTTTTTTAAATAATTATATCAAAATTATCTTCGGGTTAATTTTTTTATATTTTTCTAAAAATATTGATTTTTGAGTGAATAATGAAAGATGCCTATTTTTACAAAACTATCATTTATTTTGATTAAATATAGTAAATTAAAAGACCTATTATATTTATTAATTGGTATTAAAGTATGATAATATCCATTTTATTAAATATAATTTAATTAATTCGATAATAATTATCATTTTATTTGATTCTCGTATAAAATCATTTTTATTCTTAAAATAAATTTTTAAAAACTATTTTTCACTGTGTTTTACGCACTTATATTAAAATTAATTTTCCCCCGTATTTATAAATTGAATCTCAAAAAATGGATTTTATATTTGGAATCAATAGGGTCAAATATTTTAATTAGTTTAAATTCATTCTTGGTCCTTGTGAATAATAATCTTGATAAAAATGTTGTCACCACAGTGAAAAGGTGAAATGAGATAATTGTGGTTAAAAAATTGTGATAAGGTAAGAAAATCCCATATTAATTATTATTGAATGAGGGTATTTAAAAATATTTCTCATTATATTCAAATATTACTTTTTTTAGTTCCACTTTATCATTAGTAAGACACTTATAATACTTATAAGTTAAGATTAATTACAAGAGTGCCACTCCCCTCACTTATAAAAGGGCACATACTCTTATAACTTATCCATACCACTTGAGTGATTTATGTCAACCATGAACCAAAAAAATTCCCTTAAAAATATCCTTTAAATTACTTATATGTTTTTCTCTCACCAAAATACTACTTAATCAATCCTTAAGGTGTATTCCAAATGAAGATACCCAAATTAGAGGTAATTATCTTTACCAATCTATTTCAAGTTTCTTTCTTTCTTAACCTCCTACACATATTATATAAGAATATTAAAATTATGAAATTAATGTATTTAATATACTGAAATATTATTATGTAATTTTTATTTCCATTTTCTATCTCCTTTCCATCTATTTAGAAATGAAATCATCACTCATGCGAATGTATAAACCACCATCCCCATAAAGTGATGCATTTTGTTTTTCCTCATCATCTCCCTTGGATGGTTATATAGATAAATTTAATGGCTATATATGATTATAAAAGAATAAATATTATTATATAAATAAAATATATTATATACTTTGTAACCTTTCTATTCATTTTAAAATGATAACAAAATTCATTCATATGTGTGAACTGCCAACTTCGTAAAGAAATGTGATTATTTATTCTTTATGATTTACTTGGATGGTAAGAATGATAGATTTAATGAATATGTATTATTTATATGATATAATTATGATTCTACAAATGTGAATTATTATTTAAATATCTTTTATTCTATCTAATGAAAAGTGGTAACATCACTCATGCGTATGCAAGAATTACCGTATCCCCAAAGTGATGTTATTCATATTTAATAACCACCATATATGGATTGTTATAAAAGTGTATGTAATGAATAAATATTATATTTATAAAATCATTAATATTATGGAAATTATGAAACCATGACCAATGTGAAAGTTCTAGAACCATTGAACCGAAATATCCATGGAAAACAGACCAGTTTTCACACGAATAATGATTTCAATGAAGAATAGTTAATAAAAGGGTGATTTAAAATTATAAGGGGATGATATATTGTAATATATATATATATATAATAATATATTTCTACAATAGATTTATAATAAATATATATTTATTATACATGATTATTTCACGTGTACTAAGAAATATGAGACTTGAGGTAAGGGATCTTCATCTCAATATTGTTTCATATAGACATGTTTCATATTGTGAATCTATTTTTGTTTATATGGTGTATATACTGGCCCTTTGATATGTTATATCACTAATATATTTATATTAATTTTATTTAAAGTTCAATTTTATTTTATTTCTTTTATGGGGTTTATGATTAAAAAGTTATCAAAGTGGTAAGGGTTTTTGTTACAATCTAATTTATGTTATACATTTTCTATGTTGAATTTATATTCAGGAAAATTTTATAAAACATAAATTTTAAATTAAAAATAATTTCTTCTTATATATTTATTTATGAGTTTTTTATGGTTTACTTATATTTTCTCTCTTTTATACATAAAATTATCAATAAATTCTAATAAGAAAATCTGACCTTAATTAATATTTTTTTGTTAGGAATCATTCTCCTCCATGACCATGTTATTCTAAATGTTTTATATTGTTTTTATATATAATCAAACTTTTTAGAAATATTATTTTTACTACCTTTGATTTTATTTACAAATTATTATAATAAATATTTTCAAATGTTTTTGAAATGAGTCATTTTTGACTTTATTTACCAAAGTTCAAAAAAATACTTGTTTTAACATTTACCAAATGTATGAATTTTTTCACAATGATAATTTTTATTTAATATTATGATTCATTTACATGTCCCCATAGTCATTTTTAAACAAAATAATTTCCTCAATATTCTAGATTTATTTATTTTCAAAAGTTACCAAAATAGAAGGGATGCTTATTATTTATTTTCAAATATTATATATTATTTTATAAAATTGAATTTTCATCTATGAAAACATCCTTTATGAATTTTTATTCATTATTGGGGATATGGTATTATGATACAATCCACTTTATTTCCCTAAATGGATTATAATTGTTATGTTTTATTGATAATTTTATGAAACTTGTTACTTTCCCATTAGTTAATTATGTTATTATTAAAACTTTATAAAGCCTATTTCTTTTCTATGGGTTATATTATGATGAATTTTTTTTATGATAGTACACTTATATATGGTTTTTTTTATGTTATGTGTGGGTTTGGAATTATATTTCCCTATAATTATTTGGGTAAATATTTATATATCATAAGATAATATGAGTTGAAATGGGGAGTGAACCTAGTTCTTTAATGGGCCCTATCCACTATGATAGTGTCAGTAGTGAGCCTTGAGTGAGGAAATGATGGAATGAATAATGAAACCAATACACTAAAGTTTGTTTTACACTATTATAGACTTATTAGTGATCCTTGACTAAGGAAATGATTTTCTATTCTTATTTATATGATATAAACTTATTTCATATTCTTATGATATGTTCTCATAGATCATGATCAATTATTAATGATTACAAGCTCTCAAAACCTATGTATTTCATTATAATAAAAACTCATTATATGAATTATGATTAATGATATTTTAATAATTGGGTATGAATTTAGTTATGATCATTTTAGAATACCCTTATACTTATCTTATGCTTACTTACAATCAATGACTGGTATCTAATTGTCTACCTTTATTGAGCATCTGAGCTAACCTTTCTTATGTTTCCATTTCCCCAGGTTAAGAATAAATTTTTTAAACATGATACCCCTAATAAGGGTACTATGTGAGAATAAATTTTTGGGATATTATAAATATATTTCATTAAATAATTCGATCAAGTATCTAGTCTCCAAAGATACAAAAGATTTACGATTTTTAGGTGTGTATTATTATTATTTGTATTGAATATTACTATAAAAATATGTAATATTTATCTATGTAATTCTTGGGTCACCTTAGTGGGAATCAGAGAATTATTTAGTTATTTTTATAGATTATTATTATAAAAACTTTAGTGAAAATTATGAGTATGAGTCTACATATAGGATAACATTATAATATTTTGGTAAGGTAGATATTATGTGGTTTTTTAGAAATTAAATAACCATTTGGGTTCAAAAAATTGGATATAGACTCTGTAATAGATTCACCTAAGTGTAATAACTATGAAAATGTTGGTTGGATATTAACTCAATATTCATTTAGGGAATGAAGAAAAGGAATAACTGTACACCTAGTTTGACACTCCTAGGGGACATGCTTTTATTAATTCACATTATCCTTATAAACCATTCAGAATAATGAGACGATAGAATCTATGAAAACCTATAATGAAATTAATGTCTTATATGTCGATAAGAAGGTGTTATAATTTAGTACATCTTTGGAATGATTTTTATGATTATATTATTTCTCACTATGATTATCGATACTTGATTCTCATGCTAACAATTTTGGTTTTAGTAAGGTATAGAGGATAGAATAATTAAGTTTAGATAATGAAATATATCCTCATATATTGAAATATCTTATTTGATCCTATTCATATGAATTCATTTATATAATGTAAATTCTCTAGGAATTTTAATTCACATCCTTAAAGATTAGATATTTATTTTGGAGTAAAAACCATAATGGTATGATGATAGTGTCTCAAGTATGTAGATTCTCTGTAATAGATGTTTACGAGTGTGTGCTTCTATGAAATATTGTTATTCTCCCTATAGTTTAATTTGATGTTATTTTAGGAATAGATTAGATTTACTTATGTAAATACCACATAAAATTCCAAGGAAGGTAAGTCACATTTTATATTCTGAATCAACCTATGATTGTATATTAGTATAAGGATGAATATGAACTTATAATAGAAATTAATTACATTGTATCCATCTTAATACCTATTCATGAGGGATATTAATCTAAAATGGATGGGGAGAAACTCAACAATGAAGATATACATATTGGTTAGGAATATTATGATATATTTTCTAAATAATTTATTAGTCTTCCCCTGGATCATGAAGTTGAGTTTTCAATAAAACTCATACCTGGTGATACACCTATATGAAAGACTCCATATATAATGGTCATAATTGAGTTGTAATATTTAATGAAGAAAATATTTGAGAATATAAAAATGGGATTTATATTCTTGAGTGCGGTTCCATAGGGATTTCTATTGAAAAAAACCCCCTTCGTGATGCAGTGGTTCAGATCTTCAGATACTGACTCCTCTGGTGTTTATCTTGACAACATATTGTATGTGTGGGGGCTTGATTCGGTGTGGTTTTTCCAGATCTGTCTACTATTTTTGTTTTTGCCTCTTCCTCTTCCTGTGCGGGTTGCTGGTGTCTGTCTTTGAGGTAGTGGCATTGTCTATTTTCCATTGTTAGTACACATATGCGGATGGTAGATGCATGGATGCTTGGTACCTACAATGTCTTCTCCTCATCAGTTATGTTTTCCGATTTTCTTCGAGGTCAGAACGGGTAGGGTCATCGTCTTCTATCGGGTCAAGACGAGCTAAAAAAGGGAAACCTCAGGAACGCTCAGTGATTGATAAGTTTCCTTTCCTATTCTCCCCCGATTCACTGTTTGGACCTTTGGGGTTCTTTTTTTGTGTTTCGGGGTCTCATAACTTCATTTTATGATTCTCCTCTACTCTTTTAGCCTTTCCCTTAATGCACGCACCCACTTTGGGTTAGTTCCATGGTTTATTTGGAAAATTGGGATTGTATTTGCGGATCTAGTGATGACATTTCTGATCATGGAGGATCTTGAGTTCAGTTCTCACTTAGCCACAAAGTGATGGTCTCACATGTTTTTTTGGCGTTTTTTGGATGGGTTCGGTCCTCAATAGGGTTCTTTGAACAACCTGTTAATGGTTCCTTATGATGATATACTGGTTCTCACTTGTCCTCAAATTGATTTGTATGGTGGGTTCTCACTTAACCAAAAAGTGTTTCAAAAACCAAAAAAATGAATTTTCAGTCTGTGGTTCCATAGGGAACACCTATTCTTTTTAAATAAGAAATATGTGAAAATGAATCCTTGCATTTATTTTTTTGGGGAATTAACAAGATCACTACAAGGAAAAAGTATCATATAACCTATATTGATGACTTTTTTGATCAAATATATAGAGCCCAATACTTTTCAAAGATTAACCTTTATTCTAGATATCATCAATTGAGGGTTAGTAAGGTAGATATACCCAAGAAAGAATTTTGTACAAGGTATGGAAATTATGAATTTATAGTGCTACCATTTGCGATTACCAATACCCCCTATATTCATTTATATAATTAAGAGTCTTATATAGATTACATTTATTAGTTTCCTGTAGTCTTTATAAAATATATTCTTGTATATTTAAATACCAAGATAGAGAATAAAGACCATTTGAGGATTGTGATGAAGACCCTACAGAAGGGGAAGTTTCATTCCAAATTTATCAGGTATGGATTTTTGTTATAGTATGTTTTATTCTTCGACCATATGATCAAAAGTGAGGGTATATTGGTGGATCCTTTTATGATGGAAGTTATTAAACATTTTCGCAAAATAACTTTTGTGTCTAAGATCTATAGTTTTCATAGGTTGGATGGATACTATAGATGATTTATGAGATATATATAATGGATATCTATTCTAATAACCTAGTTGACATGGTAGAAATACAAGTTTCTTTGGACATATGAATGTGAGGATAATTTCGAGGAGCTTAAAATAAAGTTGGTTAGTGTACCTATTCTCACACTACTCTATAATAGAGACTGCTTTGTGATCAATAGTGATACATCATAGAAGGAACTGGGATTTTTCTTATGCATGATTACATGGTATTAGAATATCCCTCAAGAAAATTAGTGGTTCATGGAAAAAATTACATCACTCATGATTTGGAGATATGAGTGCTAATTTTTTCATTTAAAATATGAAGGTGTTATATATATGGTAAAAGGTGTGATATATATACTGATCATATAAGATTGATGTATATATTCACATTGAAAGAGTTGAATATACATTAAAATAGAAGTTTTTAGTTGATTAAATATTATGAATTCTCAATACACTACTGTCATGGGAAGGTGAACAAAGTTGTTGATGCTTTGAGCTAGAAGGACCATGCTAGTTTTTCCATGATGAGGATTGAAAGAGATCCAGTACTTATAGATTTATAGAAAATGGCTCTTGAAATCAGGAGGAAATGGGATAGATCTTATCTTTATCAGATGAATGTTCAAGAATCCATCCATTTGAGTAATAAAGAGGTGTAGAAGGATGATGTGGAACTATAGAAGAAGTTGAGGAATGTTCATGAGTTTAACCATGATTGTGATGGAATGATCAGATTTTGGAACCAAGAATGTGTAACATCAATACCAGACTTGAGATAGAAATGTTAGATGAATAATATAGTACATCATTCTCTATCCAAACTATAATTAAAAATTTTCATAATGATATGAAAGAGTATATTCACGGTTCTTGATATAGAGGAAGTGATAGTAGTGACATGTCCAAATTAGTTGTTTCATAATAGATTATTAATCCAAGATGTACATTATGAATAATTTCATGACCAATATAATTGAATCAAATGTTAATTGACATGAAAATATTGGAATCAAAAATAGGATAATCACATTAAGATTTATAAATAATCTAAGTGGTTAAAGAATTACCTTGTGATGAATTATTTCTTCATTGATAAATATGGAATCTCTACATAGTATCATCATTGCATTATAACAATAAATTGTATAATCCATTCACTAGTGATCCATATGTACACTAATAACCTCTAATTTATGCTATTGGAATATCTAAGTGATATCACAAAAGATCCTAATTCTTGAGCCACTCAATTATTACCACCATGAGAATCACTTCAATGAAGGACTCTCCGTGATATCTTTAGAATCAATGGGGTAGTGGAAGAGGATTGATCTTTATTCTTGAGAGAATTTTTAGAGATGAGATCTCAAAATCTTGAGAGTGTTATCTAGAGTCATTACCAATAACCAAAGAAAATATCTAGCATTAGGATTGAAAATAATATAATTTGGCTTAAATAGCGCTAGGGTTAAAAAATAATAATTGAAATTAAACCATTATTATTTCCTTAATCCCCAAAGAACCCCATGTATATAATAATAATATTATTAATTATTAGCATGTGTAAAACCAGTGAACTAATTAAATATTAATTCTTGAAAAATATTTTTAAAATTTATTGAAATAATATTTAATATAAATTATTATTCCCCAAACCTTTAAAATCGCTTCAAAGTCAACCACATTATTTATCAGGTTTTGAATAATGGTTATTTATTTAATAAATAAATAACAATACATTATTCTCTAATAAATAAATAATATATTCACTAAATAGTGAATAAATATTTATTAAAAAATATGGTCATAAATATTCTCTTGAATAATAAGGAAATAAATATATACGATCAAGAAAACATGAATAGTTATTAAACCATATATGAGAATAATATTTTTTCAAAAAGTTAAATAATAAATAATATTTAATATTCAATAGAGGTTTTGTATACACTTAGTGCATGAAACTTTAGGCCTTTTTCTTAGTGGAATTAGATGGATCCACCCGAAGTCCAACATAAAATATAGTAACAAGCTAAGGTACACATAAAGAAATACGTTAATATCAAAATAAAATAAAACATCATATGAATTCTTAATATGGAAGATAATCCCTTTATCATGATATCTCTAATCAAGTAGGTTGCATAATGATGTCGTCGATCTATGTGTTAGATGTTGCTTTATTTGAATTTCCATAAATGAACCTGCCCATAGAACACAATGGGTAGGGATTTATTTCATCTATTTCACTCCCAAAAAAATGGCAGTGATATAAAATTTTATTAAATAAAATAATGGGAAAAATACTTTCTTTCATTATTTGTTAATGCAATACTACTCATGATGCACCTAATGTATCCTACTTTACTACAAACATATGTCATCACAATTTTCATAAATACATCAGAGTACATGAATAATAATATCAATTAATAAAAAAAAAAATTATAAGGATACACACACACATCTACTTATAGGAACATACAAAAACATAAATAAATGTTGATTTCATACTAGTGGGTCATGTTCTCATAATCTCATGCACTAAAAATTACCAAGTGCGTACACCATGAGAAAATGCCAAAAATTCCTATGAGTATCCACCCTTGAAATTCTATATCATTTTTGTATTATCAAATAATATCATCTAGAAATAGAATCTATATTTAATAATGTTGTCATGACACTTATGAGTTCTCATAAAAGTGGGGATCTTCTTATGACCTTTCAGTGCTAAAATTCCACTTTAGACATTATCACATACTATGTCATGTAGAATAACAATAATTATTTGACAAGAATTTCATTAATATTAAAAACAATGAATAAATATAATATAAAGTACATAGAAGTTGGTTCTATGGAACCAATTCTAAGATGCTCTCAATTTCACTAGATTCAACCACTAACAAATTTTAGTCCGCTAGCTCACATATTATAATCATGATTCTAAGGAGATAATTCTTTTGCTAATAGGCTGACCATTTTTTCTTTTGGGGAAACTCTGATCACTTCAACATCACCCCTCTGAGAAAAATCACTTAAGAGGTGATACTTTCAAATTATGTTATTTTTCTATTAGTGTGACCTTGGATCCTTTGTGATAGCCACTATTGTATTATTATCAAAATATAATGTGACTGACTGACAATTTTTATTTTTTTATTAATAAACACTTTTAAGGAAAAGTGAGAAACCGAAAATCCCAACCTTACAAGAATAAAAAACAAACCCAAAAGTAACCAAAACAACATACCAGATCTGCCTCACCCCAGCAATTGCAACTTGGTAAGAAACTTTCACTGATGCCATGTCACTCGGATTTCTGTCCCATGAAAGGATGCATGGGCCCGGTACCGATGGCAAAGCCATACCCTCTCAGACTTCCAAATCCAAGTGAGATGCATCGGTGTCAGAAAGAGCTCAATCCCCATCTGAAGCAGATCCAAGCATATTTCCAGCTATGAGTAAATAAAAGGACAACACCACAAACCGCACAACACAGAGAACCAAACATTCCAGACCGAAGACACCCTAACCCAGATATGAAAAACCACCCAATTAAGTAGGAGCATTGAAGATTAAAATAAACTAACCAGAGACCATATACCAAAAAAATTGCCAAGATAAAGAAGAAACCTGTATGTTTGGGGAATCTGAAAGGATTTTATCAAATTCCACAGCCATTTGGTCCCATGATTGTATATAATCCTCAATGTTGATCTTCCATTTGTTGAAACCCAAAACAAGGATTAGTTCTTGCTTGTCAATCCAATCATATTGTTCCTCATTGAAGGTTGCTCTTAAGGTTCTCCCCATCATGGAAGAAGCCTCCTGCTCTGAAGAATTGAGCCATAGAACCTGTTCAGACACTTCCTCCTCACTGCTAAGCAATAAATCCAATGGAGGCCCACCCTGGACACCTGCCATCCGAGTGCCCACCTCCTCCGAGGTATCCCTTTTCCCATTTGTCTTCCTGGCCAATCAGGTCTCCAAAAGGGGAGGCAAGGATGAATAGTCCCTCCTTCTCCTCATCCTTGATTTACTTCCATTCTCTTGAGATGGGGTTCCAACTTTCGAGTGAGAGCATTCACCCCCATTGCATTAATTCTTATTCCCTCCCCCTGTGTCAAAAGGAATAATATGCATGGAACTGGAAGCATCCTCAAGCAGACCTTCAAATCTGTTGTTCAGGGGAATAGAAGCCTACCTTTGGTTGTCCTGATTAACCTTTAAAGAACTTTTACAATGTTTCCCCCTCTTGTAAGAACTACTTCCAGACCCTACATAGACCAGTGATACATACTCCTGGTCCACCACTAACCGGGGCGTGCTTTCCCCTCCAGTTACTTCAAGCTGATCAAAACCTTCCTCCATCCCCTTGTCCATAAGATCCATCTGAACAACTAATGCCTCTCCAACCACTTCTATCATTGAGGAGATCTGTTTCACAACCTCCACACCAGCCTCCTTGGTACAACCATCCACCCGTACTTCTCCACTGTCCACACCCTGCTGACAAAAACCATCCTCCCTCCTTTTAGCTTCTACATCAATACCCAAAACACCATTACCTGAAGGAGTGCCTACTAGGACCTCCTCCCTACATTTTTTATCTAGGGAAATTTCCTTCCCCTTTCTAGAATCCTTCAGCGAAGATCCCTGAACCGCCCCCTCTGTCTCAACCAGTGGTTCCCTCTCCTTGCTCTGTCCAATTCCCCTTCTCATGTTCTTCATTCGAAGCTCCTTATGATAGAAACTCAACACATGACCAAACCGCTTGCAACCCGAGTAGAAATCCTTCCATGACTCATAAATCACCCTATGTTTACATCTATATTCTTCACCCACGGTGACCCACACATACTCAAACAGATCCTTGTACATATCCATTTTCACACAAATACGTGGATTAACTGGGTGACAAAGCACCTTCGTGCGGCTATCCGACCATAGATATGTACCGATCAGGTTTCCTAGCATTCACATCACAAATGGATTTTGAAATGGAAGAGGGAGGCTGGGAAACCTAACCCAAATCGCCATTGTGGGGGAATCCTGCTTCATGTGCAAGTCGAAGGTCCACCGAAGAAGAGAAAATTTGAAACCATTGAAGTCTCGAGGAGAATTTGACCATGCCTGGATAAGATCAGATTCCGAAGAAAACCACACCATTATCTGCCGATAGTCCAGAAGACCCACCGTCGCCCTATCCTGCAAACCCCAAGCATCAAAGACAAACTTGTCAAATGAATCAACCGATGGGCGGCGTCCATGAAATCTAGAAACCAGGGTGTGTTTCAACATATCCGAAGAGGCCGAGAACTCCGCGGATGAAAACTGGAGGTTCAGAATCCCATCAAGAAGCTATGAGACCTTCAGATTCAGTGAGACAGAAGGAAAAGTAGGAAGAATATCCGGGTTTGAAAAAGGGATGAAGGGCTAAGGGACTCCTTTGGAGGAACCTAAAGGTCCCCCCGCCCCCGATGGGGGAGGGACAGTTGCCGGGGCCGACAATGCCATGGGGAGATAGGGTTCGCCCATAAAAACAAATTATTTACCTATATTAGAAGCTGATATATAGTCAGACTCCCCTAAATAATCAAAGAAAACTTGATGCATTGAACTCTTCCAACTTGTAGATCCTCCATTGAGATTGAATACAAATCCCGACTCTAACTTCATATCATTATAATATGTTTGAAATATAGAATCAGTATAACCCTTGATGACTAGCTTCTTATCTCCTATATACACCAAGAATATATCCTTAGTTCTCCTTAGATACCTAGGGATATATTTATAAAAAACTGATGATGTTAACCTAGATAATCATAATATATTACTACCATATTAAAAATGTAGGTAACATCAATCCTACAATATAACATGGAATACATGATAGATCCTATCTTAAAATCACATGGGATCTTACTCATTCTCTCTTTCTAATCTTTTTTCCAAGGACACATTTTATTTGAAAATTTAAACTATGTGACACTAGAACCAATACTATATTATATTTTCTACACCCAAATTCTTTAGTATCTGGTAAATTTTTATACGTCGACTTAGTGTAAATAGTATCTTGGATCTATCATGAATGTTATTAATCCTTATAATGTAGGTTGTTTTACCTATGTCCATCATGGAGAATCACTTGTTTAACTATTCCTAAACTATCTATAAGATTCATATATCACTTCCAATTAGTAATATATCATCAATATATACTACTAGGTTAATGAATACACTCTCACTTGATCATATAAATGTTTCAAATTCATTCTTAATGAAAAAAAATTATTTTACAGATTCATTAAAAAAAATATTCCATGCACTGGATGTTTTCTTTAAACCATAAATAGTTCTATACAACTTCTAAATTTTTTTGGCATAACATGGAGTCACAAACCATTCTGGTTGTGTCATATAGACATCTTCCTCATGGTTATCTTTAAGGAAAGAATGTTTTACATCCATACACCAAATTTCATGTTCACAGTAAGCTGTTATAGTAAGTATAATTTTGATGGATTTAAACATAGAAACTGGTGAAAAGGTTTGATCATAGTCAATCCCCTGAATCTGTTTAAACCATTTATCCACTAGTCATGCTTTATAAGTATTTACTTTAACTTTTACGTCCATTTTTCTCTTAAATACCCATTTATACCAAAAAAATATTTATATCAATTGGTGGATCAACCAGAACCCAAACTTGGTTCTGATGTATAAAATCCATATTTGAATTCATGGATTCTTACTATCTTATAGCTTATGAGATTTTTACTAACTCTTTGTTGGAGATAGTTTCATTATTGTTAATGAGTAACATTATCCATATTTTGCGACTAGGAAATTGAATATTTGTGTTTAACTTACCTCTCTGGTACTCCTACACAGTACATGTGTTTTAGGAACAAATTATTCCATGGGGACCTATATAATATATTCCTATAAAAACTATTTTGTATATTGATAATCAACTTCATCATCATTAATATTTATCATATTTTCCTTGTTGAGAAGGTTCTCCCTCTCAAGAAACAATGATTGTATTATGATCATCAATTTATTCTCTGAGGGATTATATAAATAATAACCCTTGGATTACTTAGGATTTTATAAAAATATACACTTCATGCGTCAATGTGATAGTTTTTTTCCAAACATAGACTTAATAAATGCCTCACATCCCCATACACTTGTATATAAGAGAACATGTTTCTTCCCACATCATAACTCAAAAAGAATTTTTTTACACTTTATTTTGTTCTCTATTAAGTATGTATTCTATTGTTTGTAATTTATATCCCCAAAATGATAATGGATGATCTGAATGACTCATCAACAACCTCACCATTCCTTGAATGGTATAGTTCCTCCTTTTACTAAGACCATTACACTATGGTTTATAAGGTGGAGTGAGTAGAGATATAATCATAAACCTCTATAGAATGTTTATAAACTCATGATTATGATATTCATCACCTCGATCAAATAAAATTGTCTTTATCTTCTTACTTATTTTATTATCTATTTCACTCTTGAAATTTTTGAATTTCTCAATGTTATAAATTTTATACCTCACCAAGTTTACATAGGCATATCTTCAGAAGTCGTCAGTAAAAATTGTGAAATACAAATATAAATATCTAGATTCTATAGGAAATGGTTTACCTACATCACTGTGCACCAATCATAGAAACACAGTGACCCTTTCAACCTATCCAATAAATGGTGGTTTGGTCATTTTACTTTACAAAAAATCATAGAATCATTCAAGTTATCTTATCTAGAAAGAGTCTAAACAATCATCTTGATTGAGAGTTTTTAGGTGTTTCACATTTATGTGACCAATATGTTGATTCCAAAACTGAGTATTATATGATCCGTGTAAACATGATCGATTATCTATTTCCAATACTTTTCTTTTGTACTTTAATACATAAAGACCATTATTTAGTTATCCCATTCCATGAAAAATAATCTCTTTATACAGAGGAATTCTTTATTTCCAAATTTTAAAATAAATGTATTTATTTAAACTAAATCAATTGATATGATATTCTTAGTAAAAAATGGAAAAAAATAATAGTTATTTAAATCTAAAATTATTATAGTTTTCAAAAAAATTTGTGGCCTTTTATTGAAAAAGAAATGATTCATGATCCATTAGCTTCTCAAAGATCCACCTCTCTTCTATAAAACTTATGAAATATGCATGGTTTCTAGTATTTGGATATAGATTTGAGAACCACTATATGTATTTAATAGCTAATGTGTAGATGGGGAAAGATTATATTTGATAACAAACACACCTTTAACTTCCCTTTTCTTCTTGTTAAAGTCTTCTTCTAGTTTCCTAGCTTACCACATGAAAAATATACTTTATTTTTTATCTTTTCCTTCCTTTGGATGTTCATTTTCTTAGAAGTATCGTTCTTTAGAACTTTAGACTTATTATGAGTCTTGGGATCATTTTACTTATTCTTACTTTTATTTTTTACCATAAGGTATATCATTTTTTAATTCCCAAATGTCCTTATTAGTTTGGTGAATGAGAGTAAGAAGTCATAAAAGATAATTCTCACTATTTTTAAAGTTATAATTCAAAATGAAACTAGATAATGATTTAGGTAGTGAGGAAATGTTGAATCTATGCGCAACTAATCAGATAATTTAATGAACAAGATGTCTAAACACTATCTCTAGTAAATCATCTTAACTACATGATGCCTAGAGGGTGTCGACTCTCTAATCCTGCACATAAATGGTGAATTTAGTATCTCATATCATTATTTTCACTCATTATCTTGATTGAGATCATGGAAGAGAGATATCATTCTATATGCATCAATTTAATGATGTTTCTTATGAATCATATTTGATATAGATGATAACATAAAACATTGAAAATTTGTGGCATCATCCAAATTTTTTTCATATAGGGATTATTATTCCCCACTAGTCTCTTGGATAGGTGCTTTAGGAATAGTATTTTCCAGCATATATAGTCTCCTTTAATGGTGTAGAATAATTCAAAATCACCTTTTCCATTTTGGAAAATTAGTGCCAGTGAGAAGGGTATCCTACTCAAGTATGTATCATAGTGACATAGTTGAATCCATATGTATTGTAGTTTTTTCAATTAATAAGAGAATAATTTCATTACTTTATCATATATATAAAATTTTAAAATAAATATTAAATTTTTTAGTCTCAAACTATTTTATTGAAACCCAATAGCCCCCACCATTGGTTTTTGTATATCATATTACATAGATATTATAGTGTAAAGTACCTATATTCATATTCTCATAACATTTCCTTTTGAAGGAAAAGTTATTTAAAGGGTTTTAGGAAGGCATAATTTTTCCAACTACATTAAATCACAATTTATTGTTTTGTTGAGTGGACTCCCCAATACCAAAATCATAGATTTGGAGTTCCTCAACCCTTTCATTTTAGTTACACCAATACCTAATTTGGAATTCAACCCTTAATGTAAGATATGTAAAGTCAACCAAACCTCAAGTTTGAATTCCCTGATAGTTGAATGCACTTTGACTTTGGATGGTCAAGACCTTTTAACTATGGTTCGATTATAACATAAATAGTGGAAGGATATACTGGCTTAGTATATATAATTGATGAATTTTATCTTCATGTTTAAATTTATCATTTTATCATTATTACATGATTGATAATATTAATTGGATATACTTAAGTGATTAACCATGTCTTGGATAAAGTTTATGAATAATCCAATTTTATTATAGTTCTATGTGACATGATTGTTAATTCCTTAATTCATGTGTTTGAAATAAAAAATACATAATGAAAATAACCATGAAACTTGACATATATAAAATAATAAGAGTGTTATGATCTTGAAGTTTTCAAAAAGGCTAGTTTATCTAGTAGTTGATAAAATATCCATCGACCTAAGGAGAAGTAATTTGAACCATGACTTGGTTCATGTTTTAGCTTTCCACCCATCCTCCCATGTATCACCAATATTGGTTTCACCTTGGATCCAAAAATGAACCACCTCCACTCACCTGGATGATCCAACCATTACATAATATTTTACTCACACATAGGTGAGTGGAACCAAATGATTGGTTTATAGGGTTTAAATAAAAGGAAGCCATGGTCATGAGGGACCTTACATAATGAGGAGAGGGATGACATACATGCCATAAATTTAATTTAATAATAAATTAAAATTAAACCAATCATATAAAAAGATATGGTATATGCTCATGATCATCCATATACAAGAAACACATCACACAATTAATAAACTAGAATTCATTCCTAATCATTCTTATTTAATACAAATCATAATGGAATAAATTAATTATCTTATTTAATTAATCAATTATTTTATCTTAATTCTCATACATCACTATTTTAAATAAATTGAATAATTGATTTAAAAATTACAAAGTACAATAACATGTACCTTGGAGGTAACATGACGAGTACCCATCTGAACTATTCAACATGTATGATATTTTTATACTATTTACTCATGTGGAACATAGAATACATTTCTTATCATATATATTCATGATATGTACTTTTAAATAAATGACACATGAGAATAGGATATTTACTGAGAGTTTTCTATCTCAATGTGCATGAGTAATCACTATTTTACTACATATACACAAATTAGAGTTCAAAATATTACATAAATATTAATTAGATAGTTAATATATATATATATATATATATTATATAACTAATCACATGGAATATATGAGTCAAATAAATGAAACACGAAGCATATATTGATAAGGTTTAGTAGTATAAAAAATTAAAATTAAATTCTATGTAAACAAGTAATATACACAGTGTGTACTATCCAGTTACATGTCATGTAAATTATTTTCCATCTATACACAACACATGCCTAAGGACTAGGTGTGTTTTCCTACTATGTACATTAATGGAGTATATGGAATTTACCTAGCCTACATGTCATGTGGTCTTTGAGTAACATATTTACCAGTCACACATGCCATATAATAAACATATGACTCATCCTTGACTAATGGAATACACATTGTGTGCATAAGTTACATGAAATGTAGTATGAATAACCATGTGCAAGAATAGACTAGTCAACACATAGTGTGTATTAATTAAACAATACATAAAATAAATGTATGACACTATAAATTAATTTGTGAGGAATAATGGATTATTAAACATGGTTAAACATCTTGTACCTATGGGATACTTGATGTTTATTCCTATGATATTTAGCTAGAATCCTTAGAACCTCCAGATAAGATCATCAAATATTATTAATTTATAATTAATCCATTTTTTATTATATTTTAGGAATTAAGAGGTGAAATAGGATATATTTCTATTCAAATTTAATGAACGATTGAATTGGAATTGAAAACTAATTATAAATGTGTAAATAAATCAATGATCTTTAAAAAAATATAAATTATTATGTAAACACTATGATACCACTTGAATATACTAGAAGCATTGTGGGTGATGGTAGGGACATTCCCAACTCATACTATTATTATAATCGATGGTTAATCCAAGATGAACAGTACAAATAATGCCTTGACCAATGGAATTGAATAAAATATTAATTGACATGATAACACCAAAACTAAACAAAGGATCATAACAAAATGATTTATAATAATTTAAATAAGTAAAATAATTAACTTATGATGTATTATTTCTTCATTCAGGAAACTAGCTACATTTTTACATCATTCCATGATTACATCATAGGAATCAGGTGTAGATTCACTATTGTGATGATCCACATATGTACCATGAACCTCTATGTGACACCATATGAACCTCTGAGTTCTAGAATGAAATGTCCTAACACTTTTGGTGTTTATCTATGACTAATATGATAATAATTTTATGGAAGGAATCTACTTGATCTTCTATAATCATGAGGGGTGGTAGAGGAAGATCACTCTCATTTCTTGAGATATTTATTAAGTAGGAGCTTTATAGGGATGGATTGGGTTCTCTAGAGATGTTTTGAATAACCAAAACAAATTGAAAATGTTAGGGTTATACATAATATAATTGGGTATAAATAGTGGTAATATTAGAAAATAATAATTGCACATGTTCCATTATTATTTCCTTAGTCCATGAAAAACCCCATTTGTATTATATTTATAATATTATTTCTTGACATGGAAACTCCATCAAATAATTAAATATTATTTCTCAAATAAATTATTTAAAAGTTATTCCAATACTAGTTAATATATATTATTTCTCACCATACCTTTAAACTCGGTTCTCCATTCCTATATAATATTTATCGATCATTGGTCATTGATAATTTATATAATAAATAAATACAATTTCTTTACTCTCTAATAAATAAATAAATATTATATTCACTAAATAGAAAATATATTACTATTAAATATTATGCTCAAAATTTTTTTCTTTAATAAATAATGAATGAATATATGCGATTAAGAAAATATAAGTAATTATTCATCTTGATATAAGAATACTATTTATTAAACATGTTAAATAGTAAATAATATTTAATATTTAACTAATTTTTTGGATACACTTAGTGTGTGACCCTCTAGGCCTCTTTCTCAGTGGCATCAGGCAGAGCCACCCAAAGTCTAGGGCTATCATCAAGCAATACACCAAGGCACCCATAGAGAAAGAAGTTAATTTCACAATGGAATATAACCTAAAACGAATGATTATTATGTAATATAATCCCATTTTCATGATATTTCTATTAAATAAAGTTTCATGTTGGTGTCATTAACCAATTTTCTTGAGGTCTCTTTCATTGAATTTCTAGAAATGAACATTCCCAGAGAACACAGTGGCCAGTGATTTATTTTTGTTTTTTCACTTTTATAAAAGGGTCTATGATATAAAATTATATAAAATAACATAAGTTGAAATCCTTTTTAACATTATTCATTAATTAAATATGACTCATGACACACTCAATGTATCCTACCTCACCATGAACATATGTCATCATGGTTTTCATTAATACATAAAATTACAAGACTAATAATATCAATTAATAATAATATTAAATTCTAAGAATTAATACACATATTCACATATAGGAACATATATAATTACTCATATAGGTGAAATTTTTTTATTGTTGGGCCATGTTCTCATAATCTACTTCATTAGAAATTACTAAATACATACACTCTGAGAAACTGACTCAAATTTCTATGCGTCTCCACCCTTGATAGATTATATAATTTGTGTCTGATAAATTTATATCATACCACTATAGAATATATATTTAAGAAAACAGTCATGGAACTTTTGGGTTATCATCATAGTGAGGAACTTTTATATCCTTTTTGTTTGACTGTTACTCGTAGGAAATTATTACGTACTATGTCACACAAAAATAACAACCATGATTTGATAATACTTTTTTTAATATTCATAATAATAAATACATATAATAATAAAAAACATATAAGTGGTTATTTAAACCAACTCAAACATATTTATGGTGGGAAAATATATGGTATTTCATAATTTGTATCTTGGTGCATGGTATTTCAGAAAGTTAATTATAAGAGATAGAAGTACAGGGGTATATTAGATCCATTACCCATACCAGAATGGAAATGGGAACACATCACCATATATTTCATCATTAGAATATCCAAAACATTTAAATTCCTTAATTATATTTGGGATGTATTCAATAACATTATGAAGTCATGAAATTTAATTTATATCCATGGATATTTCTATCTTGATCAAATTTTTGTGATATACATTAAGTGGTAAAGTTTCATGTGGTACCAAAATCAATTGTCTCTTATTGAGAACTTAGGTTTACCTGAATGTTTGGAGAAGTCTTCCATAAGATTTTAATATAAAATTGAATTTTATAATTACATTTCATTATTTAACAGATTTCCGGTCTTCTATTTAAACCCCAAATGATATGTTGAGAGATTACTTTATGGATTTAAAAGGAGTGTGTGATCAAATCATTCTTTAAGTTAAATTTTCTAAGAAAAATATATTTCATTATAGAATTCCTATGTATAATTTTGGAGACCTCTATGTAATGTATTGAAGAAATCAAAAATGATTGTATTAATTTAGGGAATGAATTATATTAGGATCTGATCTAGCTAAGGAAATGATAAATAAAGTTAGATCCAGTCAATATCACATCAAGGAATATCAAAGTTAATAGAAAAGTTATTCTGACATTCACTAGAAATATCTAGTTTTCAAAGTTGGTGATATGGTTTTCATTTAAATATATACTTGGAATAATTTAATGATATTTTGAAATAAGTTAAATATAAACACTAGATATATTATTCCCTTTAATATCCTTGATCATATTTGAGTGATAGATTATTGGTTGGGGATTCCATCAAATCTCTCTTAAGTTCATTATGTGTTTGATGTGTCACTTATGAAGAAGTACATATTTTATACTTA